>PVIA01000109.1:0-660556 GCA_004024845.1 Tonatia bakeri
AAAGAAAACTGTACTTGAACAATGATTAAAATAAAATTATAAAAAAAAAGAGGAGGAAAAATGGGACAACTGTATAATAGCATACTCAATAAAACATACTTAAAAAGGGGGAAAAAAAAAGACTGTGGCACTTACTACCAAGTCATCCACTTCTGCAATACCTAAGGCCATCACCACTGACATGACGACCACTACACTCCTATGAACTCCCTCTAACAAGAATATGAGTGCCATCACCAACTTCACTACCATCTTCAAAATGGTGGCTAATACTACCAGATCTGTCATTTTATCCACAAACCCTGCTACAACCATAAAGTTGGTCACCAGTACTGGAACTCTGGCCACCAATACAAAGGTTACTTTATCTATCAGGATATCCTCCATCAGCACTTCAACATCCTCTATTCGTACTACATCAATTGTCCCTAAGGCTGCATCTGCTGCTCACATATCATCAGACGCCACAAACAGGAATTCATTTTCCACCATCACCTCCCAACCCATGACAACTGCCATGATTATATTTACTTCCACATTAACTACCCACCAGGTTAGTAACTTCAAAGATGTTAAGACTAACAGGCCACTCCCACAAATGTCATTACAGCTGTCAATGTGAAATCTTCTACAACTACCACATCAGGTGTCAGTTCCAGTTTTTCCATTTCAGCTGCCTGTGCTCCAGCAGCATCTGAATCAGCTGGTACAGCACCCGTTTCTGCTATAACTGCTACAACTACCACCACATGTGATTTAACATCACTTCCTACAAGCATAGATGCTGCCGCATCCACCATATCCACCACAACACTTGTTTCTACTAAAAAGTTTTCTATCCCGGCAACAAAAGTCACTATTTCCAATCCTGCCACTTCTACAGTCACTGCCATCAACACACCACCTGGGGCCACTGTCAAGTCTCCCACCCCTTCCACAGCAGTTAAAATCCCCACCACTGTAACTGACTCGCCCTCTCTAGATACTTCCACATCTGATGTCATCACAGCAGCCGGTCCCTCATCTGAGGATGTGTCTACTTCAATAACCTGATTCTATGCCAAATGACGTTTTTGAGCTTCCTGAAATCACCATCCTTGCTACCCCTATGTCTGATTCCTTTGCAATAATCTTTGCTTCTACAATATCAGATGTCAGTACTAAGACCACAACATCAGTGTCCTTTCTGCCTCACCCGTGCTTCTCACTACTGTTTCCTTTGTCAACCGCTAATATACACTGGCTCCTACAACCACCTCTTCTTCTCACACCCCTAAACCTACTCTTTACACCAATCAATCAGCTTCTTCTAACATTCCTGGAAACCCAACAGCAAGTGCCACATCAAATGTCGCTTACTCTCCTGCGATCACTGCTTCCCCAACAACACTTGCAACTTTATCCACTTACACCAGGCTATAGGCTGCCTCCACCACAGTTGCATTCTCTCCATCTTCTGGAGGTGTCATTAGCATATCCATTGCCATGATCATTTCTGCTCCCTCTACCACCACCAAGATCTACCTGAGGCCTTCTCTTGGGAGCACAGTGCCCCTACCAGCTCCAACCTCCTCTCCAGAACCACCAGGCAGCACTACTACTTCTGGTGCAGGAGCTTCTTCTACAGCATCTTCCCTAGTGAGAACCACATTGGCTACCCCACTTGGGCTCATGTTACCATTCTGGCTCCTACCACAGTTTCATTTACCATCCCTGCACTTATACCCACTATTTCCCTTTTCCCCACCACTCAACCAGCCACTAACACTGGCACCACCACCAACACAGATGCTGGTGCCAATACATCCTCTGCTGCTTCCACTACTGCTACAAATAATACTTCATCTGATTTCACCTCATCTCTTCGCATTTCATCATCTTCCACTACAAATCTGCTGTCTCCAGCTTACCCATACCACCTGTGGCCACCCTAATCCAATGGACATTCCCACTTCCTCTATCTCAATTGTCCCTTCCACATTTTTTGACTCTACTGTGCTTGTAGTCACAATTTCACCCACCACCTCTATAGCAAATTCCCTGGTCATTAAAGATGGCATGACATTTTATTCAAACACATTTGATGACACTATGCTTTATTATGAACTTGACACCACTGACCTCAGCATAGTCACACTGCTTCCATCAATTCTTCTAATGCTTTTAAAAGCTCTGATATTACACCAGCCACTTAACATTCCTACCCAAGCAGAAGCAAAGTTCTGATTCTAGGCTTTCTATATCTGCTGCTGCTCTATTTATAACTTCATTCAAATAATTATCACCTTATGTCAATCATGAACTTGAGGGGCAGACATAAAGGTAATAACTGGAAGACATATCCTCAACACCAAAAGTTTTGTAATGATTATTTCATCTCAGAAAAATGTTATATTTTCTATTAATTCAATATATTTTTATTTGTATACTTGGTATGACAAGAAATTTTATCACAGTATGGATACTGTTGAATGGTGGAGAAATTAAAGAAAAGAAAAAAATGATAAACAAACTAAAAATTGTCTGCTGTTCCAGGAGTGATAATCTTATAGAAATAAAGGGCTTTGTCAGCTAATACATGAAGTAAAGGTTTCACAAATGAATAGAGTGCTGCAAAATGTAGACTTCTCCTGTTGGAAATGAATGGAACACCCCCAAGTCCCACACAGTGGGCCGCACCACTGCTCCCGCCCAAATATAACAACAGTTATAACAGAAGGGGACTTGGCTTTGGGTGGTGAACCTACAATGCAATCTGTAGGTGATGTATCATAGAATTGTACACCTGAAACCCATAAAATTGTAATAACCAATGTCATCCCCAATAAATTTAATAAAATTTAAAAACATTTAATAAAATGTTTTATTAATAAAATTTAATAAAAATTAAAATAATTTTTTTAAAAAAGAACAGGCACAATGTATAAAGTTATTATGAAGATCATCATAACAACTCTTAACCCAAAGGGTATATTTTCATGGCATTTTCCATTTTCTTGGCCTGAAAACGTTCTTCTGAGATAGAACATTATGCCTGTCAATGGATATCTCTGCTCAGTGAGTGAAGCTGATGTTTCACCATTCTCCCCCAATCTCCACAGAGCACTTGAAAAGCCACCTGCAAAGTGTAATTCTTTTTACCTTTAACTGATTCCTTCTTAAAGAATCATCTCATTATGTGATTTAATTCTTGAGGTCATATGCAAAGAAACAAAGAATTTGTTTGGGTCAACCAGAGGCATTTTGTATTTACATGTCAAGCCCACACTTCTCTTACTGAAGTTAAAGTATTTCCCCAGAGTTCTATGGGGGGTTCTTATAGCCAAAGACAAATTTTCTTCCCACAGATCCTGAATCCAGGGTTTCATAAATTTCCCAAAGAAACAATATTTTAGCATTAAGCTTGCTCACTATGGCCTGTGTCTTCAGTAGGCAAAGGTTGATAGAAAGTATTGGTAATCAGTAGTCAGAAATTTGACACCACTCACTAACAACACCACAGCAAAAAGAGGCCATATTATGTCTTACAGATGTTGCTACTCAAACAATAACAAATTTATGAAATAGTTAATTCTCAGAGAATCCTGTTTAGAAAGATGAGTGTCCCTTACTTACTACACACAAAATAATCTCACCAACCTCATAAGCCAATTATAGTATATACTCTCTCGTTACTTTATTTTTATTTTGGTTGGAAGACTATCGACATATTTGAAACACTGAAAGTACATATTCATTTGCTAACTGTGTATAATGCCATAGCAGAAATCACAAGTACCAAAATACGATAGCTTCAAAACATGCAAGCTACTATGTGCAGGTTTCCAAACACAGCAGGGCCCCTGTAAAAATATCATTCATAAACCCTGCCTAAGTGTAGGGATTTATAGGAATGACAAAACACAAAAGGAAAAAAAAGAGGGAAAGAATATAAAATTCTTACTAGGTACATAACAAAAAAAATCAGCAAAAGCATACAATGCTCATGAATGTCTTCAGGAGCACTTGGGATTTGAGAGGCTTGATCTCAGAGGACAAAGCAGAGAGTCAAGACAGGAAAGACTGACACCAAAGGTAGACTGTCTATTGACCAAAGAAATTATAAATGTAACTCAATGAGGATTTTATAACTTATTTCAAAATTAGCTTCAGATTTTAAAATTAAAGATAAAATTAGCTATGATTTAAAAATGTAATGATATTTTTCAGCCTAAAATTCATTTTTACAGTGGATCAAAAGTCAAAGACTGTGCCTCCTCTCTCCTTGAACTGCTTTATCCGATCTATCAGCAAACTTTGTTTGTGCTAACTGCAAATGAATCCAGAATCTAACCACTCTGCCCATCTCCATCCACCATTGTTCAAATCAGCGCCATCTCTGACCACGCTATTACACATAACTGGTCTCCCTGCCTCCGTGCTTGCCTCTTCCCTGCCATTCTTTCCACATTATAGCCACTGTTATCTTTCTAAACAGGAGTTAATTCATATCACTGCTCTGCTCGAAATCTTGCAATGGCTCCCATCTGGGTCATTCCTGTCTGTTATCATCTCTTTATGCTTCTTCCTTGTGCCCTCCCCAAAGAAATGCTGGCTCTCCTGCTGGTCCTCAGCAAAACTAAGCACATTTCCACCTCCAGTTTTTCTGCCAAAAATATGCTTCTTCTAGAAACCACAGGATTCATTCCCACACCTCCTTCACAGTTTTGGTCACTTGTCATTTTTCTCAGTGGTGTCTTCCATTATCATCTATTTCAATGTCCCCTCCACTAGCACTTCTGATTTCCCTTACCTAACTCTATTTTTTCCATACAAGTTATCATCATTAACATACTATACAATTAACAACTTACGTCACACACACACAACCTGGGAGGAAATCTCTATAGGGAAGGAATTGCTTTTTCCCCAGGTGTTGACGGGACCCTAGTAGATGGTGGGACCACAAAATAAAAGAAGAGTGAATCCATGGATCATTATATAAAATAACTCTAAAGAACACGTGGACAAAACCAAGGGAGGTGGGATCAGGGATGAGAGGTGGCAATTGCTGCTGTTAGGGGGGAAATGGAGACAACTGTACTTGCACAACAATAAAAAATAAAATAAAGTAAAGCTTAAAACAATAATGTTGAATCAAGTAACAATCTTTTCCTGAGTGAGAGCAATTATACATTGTGGGTTCTATTTATTCTAGCAGTGAGCATTACTCTAATGTGTAAGACATCTACATTGCACAAAAAAAGCTTGATGCAAAGTGCTGCAGATGTGCAGAGGGCGTGAAGTTGAATACGGCAGCAAATTTGTAACTCAACTAGTAGGAGAAGGAGACACATGTAAATTACTAAAAGGCAACTACTATAAGTGTTATTACTGGGCAAACGGGTTTTTAAAAAAGGAGAGAATACTACAAGAAGACAAATGACATTTAATTTTGATAGGGGATCTTGGTAAAGTACTTAAAGGATCCCATAGCAATGTCTAATAGAAAGCATGAAAGATCCTTTCAAATAGAAAACTTTAATCTCTAGAGAAAAAACTAAGAGAAATGCCATCAACTAACACGGCTGAGAGAAAATATGAACTATGCCCAAAGGCTACTGACCGGCCCATAAAAATATGTCAGTAAGTGCTTGTTGCATAAATGAAACACAGGTTACCAAAACCTCCAGAAAACTTAGCGCAGGCTTGCAGAAAACTTGGCAGAGTGAAACCCAGCACAACGGCCTCAGGGAGGAAGAGAAAAGACAACTGACAGACATGGTAAATGACAACCATTGATTCTTTTGTTTAAAGGGAACTCTTCAATCAAATTTAGTCATGATGTTCTCTTTTAGCACACTACATCCTATCTCTAGAAAAGAATGGAATAGGGAAAAACAGGCTATAACATTCACTGTTGTCTCACTGGTTCTTCTTACTTGTGTCCTCACTTTTACTCACTCTTGGATTGTGAAGATGACCAAACACAGTAACTGGCAAGAATCCATTTTACTAAATGGACCACATGGGGAAGAAAGGAGACCACAAGGGTAGATGCTGGTAATTTTCAATAGAAACACAAAGTCAGTCCTTTAAACTGTGGATTTTTCAGTTTAATGAACACTTTCAGGCACTGTGACAGGATGAACTTCTGATATGCTTTCAGTGAAAGTGCAGTCAATGGTGCTGTTCGTACATACCTGCAAAATACGTAGTATGGAATATGACAAAGGAAAGTACTCACATGCCCCATTTAGAAAAGCCAGGTCCATTAATGGCCCTTTCTAGACTTCTGCACTTTTAACATCAAATAATATTCACTCACTTGACCATGGGTTTAAATTAATTGAATGTTTATCTTAATGACTGAATATTGTAGTTCATATTATTCCTATTTAGAAATCTAACCAATAATATATTTCTTATAATAAAGAGTAAATTTTTTAAATTAACTGTATGATTCTCTTTTATTCTATTATTCTATTCTTAAAGCTTAATTTCCCAAATCAGGGCAAAGGACTAACAAAAATAAAATCATATTAAAGAAGAAGTCCCAAAAAAGAAAAGTTTTCTTCTCTTTACTGTGGAATTTTAGAGAAAAAAAATGCATTGTTTTTAAATTTTCCACAACAGCATAACAGGTAAAAACATAAAGAGAAGCTTTGGAGTCAGAGTCATGTTTTTAAACCCTAGCTTTGTCACTGACTAGCTTTGAGACTTTAAACAAGTTGCTTAAATTTTTTATTTAGTTTTTCTATCTATAAAACGAAGGTGGTTTTATTTAACTCCCAGGGTTGTTGCTAGAATTAAGGGAGCAATATAAATACCATGTTGCCCATTTGTAAGAACAGCTCAGTAAATGGTAGCTACATAGTAACTGGTAGACCTATTTTTCTAGACTGGAGACTGTGTTCTTATGACATAGTGCACTAACTGGTGAGAGAATTTAGAGCTTCGTGTTCTTCTCCACAGCATCAGCCGGGGGTAGAAGACAGGGCAGGCTCTATGACTCTGTGCTGGGGTCACAGTGTGACATCTGGGGAGTCCTCCTGAACCGAAGCTCTACTCCCAATGTAGTAGTTATCTCAGAGAAAAGAGTTCTCCTCCTCTTCCAATGATAATAGAGTTTTATCCATGCATAAAGAAAGCTTATGCATTCAAGGTTTTGAATCCATAAGTGAGAGGTTATTTATGCTATTTTTTTTCTTCCTGTAAGACAAGTGTGACACAACAGGATGAAAAACAGACGACATGTGAATCCATCTGCATGGGCATCATCTTCACTTCAGCACATACATTCCTTCAGGAAAAGTGGTCAGATTTTCACTCACCTTTTCATTCACCTGCTCAGCAAGGATCTGGAGGCCCTCAAACACACTTATCTCCAAAGATTAAATCTAGCCAAAGCTCTGCTCTACAACAAAGTAGCTGACAACCCTTAAATTATCTGAATTTACCAGTTAAATCAAGATCTAAAATTACCAAACCTGATGCCAATCAACCTGCTGAAAACTTAACTGAAGGTAAGAAACCTCTCATGGTTATCTACAGTCATCCAAAATCAGATCAAGCTAAAGCTCACCCATTTCAAAAAAAAAGTTAAGCCTAAAATTAAGCTGAACCTAATAAGAGATTCAAAAATACCTAGCCAACCAAAATCTCAGTGAAAAATATCTGAACAAAATCAAAGTTAATGAAAAAAAGTGCAGCATGTTGTAAAGAGATATTACCCAAGTGGGACTAATAGCCATTAAATTAGACAACTAAAAGCTGTCTACTAAAAGCAAAAATCTGCATATCAAAAAAACCACCAACTCTAAAGTAATGTGAATATAACAGCTCAGAAACAAGATCTATCAATACAAATCTTATCTAGTCAAAACTCCCAAAACATTACCAAGGAAATCTAAATCTTTTTCCAGTATAAATATTCAACAGAATCCAGATATGACTAAGACCTTTACAGAATCAACTGGTAAAAAATATAATCAATATCAAACTAGGAAACAAACTTTAGGTCCATAGAAAACATCTGCAAAATCAAAACTTTGGAAAATTAAAACCATAAAGCAGCATCCCAGTAGTCAAATAAAAACTCTTTTATAAACTAACCAGAGACAATACAACTTCATTAATTCTCAAACAGGAAAAACCCCACTATCAAAGCCTAAAGCAAAATCTACTGGAAAAAAACAAGCCCAAAGAGACAAAACAACAAATAAATAAACTGAAACCTAAAAAAAATCTAAGTCTAGTGAAAATCATCAACTTGATCAAGCAAAACCTCATCACCAAACCTAAAGAAAAAATCACCAAACCTAAAATAATACAAAAGCAAATGCTCACCAAAAAAACTCTAGCACATTCAAATCTGTAGGTAAATTACCTGGGAAAAAAAAGGTTCAAAGACATCTCAGTATTCTACAAGTACTGTTATTCCCCAGAACACAAGCCAAACCAAAGCATCTTCATGTACAAGTGGTCACCAACAAACAAAGCCACAGATACCATGCCAGCAGAAAATATCTAGACATTCAAAACTGAAAAAAAACATACAGTTATTAAACAGCAACCAAATAAAGTAAAAAATCCTACAGAAAAGCAAAATGACCAGAGAAACCACCATTTCAGCACTGCTAAAACAATAAAGATGAGATGCTCTAAACTGAAAATGAAAGAAAATGGACAAAAGAGGTTAGTGCTGGCCCAGCATGGACCTCAACCCAATCCTCACCAAGATCTCCTGCACCACGGAGTATCCAATGAATTCAAAACTCCAGGAATTCAACAGATCACCAAAAACAACCAAATCTCGCCAAGGTAAAACTGCTAAAAAATTACCAAGGAAACTTCAATCTTATTCCATTACCCGAAACAGCCCAAACCATCTTTATCTTCAGCTGGTTTAAGAAATGGTCAATGCCAAACTAAACTACAAAATATAGCTGATCAACTGAAATTTCATAATTTTAAGACCATTATGGTTTGTGAACATAGGCCAAATCAAGCAGTAGATTAAGAAAATAATACATCATGACAAAGGGAACTTCATTCCAATAATGCAATGTTGATTTAACATTTAAAATCAACCAATATAATTCACCACATGGAAAGACTAAAATAAAAATCCTGTGTTCATCTCAATGAATGCAAAAAAATTTTTAACAGAATTTAATACTCACTTGTGACAAAAACTCAGTAAACTAAAAGAAAGGACTTCCCTCAAACTGTTAAAGAGTATCTACAAACAAAACAAAACAGCTATGCCTAAAACAGTACTATTGGTTTGTCACTGACCTCCAAACAGGGACGGCAATGACAGACCTAAGAAAGACTCAGACCCCTCCAAATGGTAGTTATTGTGTTTAATAAGCCAGGGAACTTAGGAGGCTTGTTCTCAGAGGCAGCAAGATGAGTAGATCTCTGTCCCCACCAGTATCTGAAAAGCTCATAGAGAGGGCTTAACTGGGTTCAGTCACGTACTCAGTCCATAATAGTCTTAATAACATCTTAATTCTTTCAAGTTTCCATCCTTGAAATGGCTCTGGCTAGGGAAAGGATGGGCAAACATTCCTAGAACAAAGGAGTGCCACATTGCCCAAATCCAGCTCACAGGTCCACTGCTGGTCATATCCCCTCAGTGAAATCCTCCAACACTCCCTGCCCTGGAACACAGCTCTAAGGTCTTACACGCACCGCCCCCCATCCCCTTCCACACTGTTCCCTGAGTGATCAGCAAGGGTTTCACTAGCATGGAAGTGGCTAGTGTGACAGCCGATCTGGCTGCATTAAAGGTAGATACCACAGCAAAATATAGACATGTGTAAGAGAAAACACAGATTAAGGTAATGATACACAAATAAGTAACAATTTTTTCTACAAATAGCCCCATGATCCAAACTGCTGATTTATTAAATCCCAAAAGCTAGGGGTAAGATCACTTACAGTTTTCACTTATGTCCTGATGCAGACACCAGCCACAGTGTCCGCATCATTATGGATCAAATGAGACATTCACACAGACTACCTAGTTTGGTGGAGGAAAAGGGACAGCATGGCTTTTCTCTCAAGGGGAGCAAAAGCCTTGGCCCTTTCTGTGACCAGCCTTTATCGGGTTTCCCAGCACATGAAGGTCCTCATTTACTATGCACAGGTTCACTTTAGGTAGTTCCTTGGAAGGTTTAGCATGGATTTTAGGAAGTTACTTTGCAGTAAACGTCCTCAATTCAGGGTAAGGGACTTTTTTAGCAAGAGCAAGACTCAAAGCTGTGTAGGCACATTGCAGGCCTGATTCCCCAAGGGAGAACCTATCTGTGGGCGTGGTCCTGTGCACCTCCAAGTGGGAGCTGGGCCCACGCCATGCAGAACACTCTCCTACAATGTCCTCATGTGATTTAACAAAAACAGTACATTAGCAGACTCATCAGGTATGAACACACGACACTCTGGCAACAGTATAGGTGCTTCGTTTTGAGGCACTAGCAATGTCTAAGGCCATCCTACTTTGGAGGTCAGCTTTTCTCTCTAGAGACATTTCAGTATTCGATAAATACAAGCTTTTCAGCTATCATTAAAGGTTTGTCTCAAGCCAATCTGGGGTGAGATGTGGCTATTTCAGTTCCTGCTTGGGCAGTGGTCTAAAATTCACTTCATCAGGTATAAGTGAAAGATGTTAGTTTCTTTGGGATGCTCTATAAAACATTGGTGATTTTGCTTTATTCAACCTGAAAACAGTTTTTTCATCTTTTTTCTTCCCCCCTTTTTTGTGCTGTGTTTCTGCACGCTTCATGTTTGTCCACTTTGAGCTTTCTGCCAAAGTAGGTAGAAAACTGCAAGTAGTGTCTGCACACCTGTGACACAGTTGTGAGTTAAATTCCATGACCTTGAGTAGGAAGACAAATTCCTGAATGGGTCCCAAATTTCTCCACTGGGCAAATGCATGGATGCCATGAAAAACTGTACCCTAATAGCATGGTAAACCTGTTTCTTTGTTGCCATAATTCTGGAATGTTTGCATCTAACAATTTTACAGACAATAATAGATAACACCTATTGGGCATTTACTTTGTGTTGGGCAACACATGCAATACTCATTACCACGATTAATCTTCACGAAGAGCCCATGAGGTTGATTGATCCCATAATCACGTACATATATCACTATGAGGAAAATCAGTAACATATTACTAATTCTCAGAAGAGTTAAACAACTTACATAGTCATAGAACTAATTCATCAAAAGGCAGAGCCCAATTGAATGAGGAGCCCAATAGAACACAAATCAATGCAGAAACAAACCAACCTTTTCCAGGAAATACTTGTTTGATTCTTGAAGGACTTTTAAAAATAGGTAAGCCCAAACATCAAATGGTAAAATAGACTTCCTTTAGAAAGTTTCTCTAGTTAAAACAGGTATCAGCATACAAACTTTTTCTGGAAAGGGCCAGACAGCAAATACTTTAGGTCTTTGTTGGAGTGTGTGTGTTTACAGTCTTTTAAAAATGTAAACACCTTTATTTGCTGGGCATAAAGCAAGGCCATAGGCCAAATTAGCTACATATGCTATGTTTTAGTAAATCCTACTCTAGTAATTGGTTACTACTTTCATTAAACCTAAATTATAATACACATTTCAATCTATAATTTTTTTTCATCTCAATTACACCTTCCCTTATTATTCATTCATTTTCTTTACAGAACAAATTCCTTCCTGAGACATATTAGGATCCATCTGTCCATGACTGCAGAGAAACATTAAAATCATTGCAAGTTGATTTTGCCCTTCCTGGTATCTTTCCTTTCACTTTTTTGACTGTGCTCAACTAATCAGAGAAAAGATTTCTCCACATTCAAAGCTCTTGTTTTGTTTCCTTTCCTATATTTAGCACAAAATAAAAATTATGGATTTCCAGTATTTCCATGCAATTGTCCCAGTGAGTATCTCTTTAGTAAGATGTCTTCATTTTATTTTGTTTTAACTGAAAAGAAACTCTGAGTCTTTCCTTCTTTTGTAATGTTCATCTAATCTGTCTCTTAGATCAGGTGGAATTTAAACACAATCCTTTTCTCAGCAATTTCTTGGAAAATGGATCAGATTTTTAAAGATATTTTGTTATATAGAATTTGAATTACTAACATCTTAATATATTCTATAACATTTGTTTTAGTTTTTATCACTTCCCAGAAAAAAGATAATTGAGGTTTAAGAGCAAAAACTATTTCAAGCAAGTTTTTTCAAAGACTATACACCACATTTTTAAAACCATTCTCACTACAGACATCAGTCAACCTTCCTCTTGTGCTCAGGAAGTGAGATTCTATCCTTTACAAAAATTCACAGGTTTCCAGAATATGTCAAAAGATCACTGCATCATTATCTACTGTTATGTTTATTAAAATCTGCATTGAAATAATAAGGTAATGAACACAAATGCTTTAATCCACTTAATCACTCAACCCAAGCAATTCTTTTATGGTGAGGTGACTACAGATAGATGGGAGCACTCCCCTGTTCTTGCTGTGAATGCCCACTGGTCCTGCCGTATCTCCCATAGAATGACATGTTTTTTTCATTTTCCCTTTCATTCCAAGACCCTCTTATTTGGTGTTTGTCTATTTCAACACAAAATGCCCTCTTTAAAGTAGGCCCAAAACTCCAGAGGCAGACGTGGCAGTGAGAAAAATAATTGTAATTTATTTGAAGGAATAAGTGTCTCAATCAATACAATGATTTAGCATAGGTTTTGCTAAACCTGAACCAGAAGGAAATAATCAATACAAAACCTTGAAATAAAAAAAAAAGAAGAAGAAAATGATTTCCAGGCTAAAAAGTGTTAGTTTTATAAAACTGAAGCCAGCGGGACACAGCTGATACAAAAGGTACAGTCATGGCAAAGGAAGATTGATGTCAGAGAAATGGAAAACAACTGAGGCATTTTACTGGGAGGCACAAACTATTTATTTAACCTTCCCCTAATAAACATAGTTTGAGAAAGCTGATTTCCAGGATAAAAAGTGTCAGTTTGATAAAACTGAAGCCAGTACATAGCTATACAAAAGGTATAGTCATGGCAAAAGAAGATTAATGTCAGAGAAATGGAAAATAAATGAGGCATTTCACTGGGAAGTACAAACTATTTACCTAACCTTCCCCTAATAAACATACTTTGAGAAAGCCATATTATCAATGTCACCATTATCTATTGTTAGTCCACTGGCTTTGTTACATTTAGCAAAACAACTGTCCCTAACAGATTCCCAGAACACTACATTTGCTTCTAGTAATTGTTCTAGTTCATTGATAATTATGGACTATGTGGAAGTACTTTTAAAAATGAAAAACATTGGGATTGGTGATAGTAGGAAATCCAAGCTAAAGAAGATGCACATTGTTCCCTATCCTTTTTCCTTCACATACAGACGTAAGTTAGATCACATTGTCCCTGCCAAGGCTAGCCAAGGCTGAGGCAGGGTTTCCCACCACTTTTCCAGGTCAATTTTCCATTGTGCGGTTGCTATATTCTCTTACTGTTAAATCCAGATTATTTCTCTAACCTGAAAGCGAATTCCATAGACTCCAATTCTGTACATTACTTCTCTAAACTCTAAAAGAAGCCAACTATTGACTTCATAAAAACAGAGATACATTTTAAATTAGAAAAACAAATCCTAAAATACTATTGATTCAGCTGTCTTAATGCAGTGATTAAAATAATTAATATTCTCTATATTCTAATTAGGTTTTACAAAGGATTAAAAAACATAAAATAACCTGAAGAATCCATGGGGCTGGAGATCAGGGTAGAGAGAAGGTTGATAAAAGCCTTTTGCTATGAATTCTACTGTAATGAACTTTTCAATTAATCAACATCTGGTCTTACTGAATTAGATAACAAACTTCCTTTTTCCAGCCCTGAAGCATTCTGGTACGAAGGCGAAAGTGTAGTGAGGAGCAGAAATCAGCAGTAGTCGTTTTATTCCAGAAGAGCAGAACTCCGTGGGCAGTGAGCACACCAGGAGATTACCGTGCGGGCCCAGGTCACAGCACCAGTGCTAACTTAAAATATAGCACAACAGTGGTTTACGGTCTGTATGTTGGTAATTTCTACACATTAGGGTTAAAATGTGTATAAAGTACACATGCTGCTGCTTGATCATGAGTTCCCAAAATGCCAAGTGGCTCCAACTTAAATCAATAAAACTTCTACTCCACAGTCAATGTGGACCACAACAAAGGTAAACACATATCAAGGGTTACTAGCAAAAAGGAGGGGAAGAAATTGATATTGTGGCCCATATCTGTTAACTGAATGCTATGTCAAAACTACTATTTCCCACTGGTAGCAATTCAATAGCTGAGAGCTTGTAATTTAAAGCACCATACAGGCCCTTTAAATTACCTAATGTAATTCTCACAGCAACTTTGTAAGGTAGAAACCACCCCTAGTTCTTCAGATAGAAAAAATGAGACTTGGAGAAGGGAGATAACTTACCAATATCAGCAATATTATATTGCTGATAAGTGGAGGAGCAAGGAATCAAACCCAAATAACATAACCGAACCTGCCCTCAGAAACCACACATGAAAAGGAACAAATTGACTGGCTAGAAGGGCAATCACACTTCCAATTCAATGATTTTATATAGTAGAAATATTTAATTTTGAAAACCTTTAGAAAAATGGTTTTTAAATTTATTTCTAAGGATAGTATTTATAAGACAACTGATGTAGTCATTCAAGAGATCAATATTATGGGGGAAAAGAGAGGAAAATGTTTTAGAATAAAATAAATTAGAGACCTAACAAGTAAATGTAATGTATGGTCCCTCAAAGGAACCTATGCACCCCAGTGTTCATAGTAGCACAATTTACAATAGCCAAGTGCTGGGAACAAGCTAAGTGCCCATCAGTAGATGAGTATATCAAAAAACTACAGTACATTTGCACAATTGAAGACTAAGCTGCAGAAAGAAAGAAGGAGCTCCTGCCCTTCCTCGCAGCATGGAGGGAACTGGAGAGCATTACACTAAGTGAAATAAGCCAGGTGGTAAACGACAAATACCATATAATCTCACCTTTAATTGGAACCTAATCAACAAAACAAACAAGCAAGAAAATTATAACAAGAGATGTTGAAATAAAGAACAAACTGACAGTAACTAGAGGGGAGAGGAGAGAAAGATAACTAGGAAAGGGAAGTAAGGGCCATCAAGGAACATGTATAAAGAACACATGGACAAAGCCAAAGGTGGGTAGGATCCAGGGTGGGAGGTGGGAGGTGGGGATGGGTGGGGATGGCGGGGTAGTGGGGGGGGGGGGGGGGAATGGAGACAACTATACTTGAACAGCAATAAAGAAAAGAACAGGTCTCTGAGATTGCGAGTCAGCAAGTCCGCGTCTCTGCATGTCCCACCCTTCCCAACACAGCTTTCAGTTCTGGCATCCACGAATGCTCACATCGGAAAGCCTGCCCCAGACTTTCAGGCCACCGCCATGGTGGATGGCGCCTTCAAGGAGGTGAAGCTTTCAGACTAGAGGGAAATACGTGGTCCTCTTTTCCTAACCATTCGACTTCACTTCGGTGTGCCCACCAGAGATCATCGTTTTCAGCGAGCACGCAGAGGACTTCCACAAATTGGGCTACAAGGTGCGGGAGGTCTCTGTAGACTCGCAGTTTGCCCCCATCCCACCCCGCGGCTTGGATTAACACCCCCTGAAAGGAGGGAGGTATGGGCCCTCTGAACATCACCCTGCTGCCTGATGTAACCAGAAGCTTATCCCATTATTATGGCATGCTGAAAAAAGATGAGGGGATTGCCTACACCGGCCTCTTTATCATCCATGGCAAGGATGCCCTTTGCCAGACCACCGTCAATGATTTGCCTGAGGGCGCTCCGTGGATGAGACTCTCTGGCTGGTCCAGGCCTTTCAGTACACAGATGAGCAGGGGGAAGTCTGTCCCACTGGCTGGAAGCCAGACAGTGACACGATCAAGCCCAACGTGGATGACAGCAAGGAATTTCTGCAATTTCCCTTAAAATGTTTCATCAATACAATTAATATTAAACATCTACAGCAAAATTTTAACAACTACCACATCCAGGGAATGAGTGTATATTTGTCCTCTATACTGCTCTCCTCACTTTTTTGTGTGTTTGAATATTTTTTGAAATACAAAATCAATTTTTTTAATTTTTCATATTAAAAAATTCAATGTTTATCTTTAAGCTCTGAAGCAATTGTTCTTCACGAATATTTAATATCTTGTTATTTTGTTAATCCTCTGCCCTTTGCTAAATCCTATTTCTTGACAGAGGAAAAATGGTGCTCCATCACACGAATGGTCAGAGGGCAGCCCCTCTGCTTGCTCTGATAGGCCAGCAGCAAAGGATGGAAGACCACCCTTGAGTGGACACCCGGGTCACAGTTGTTCAAGTCTACTTATGTGTCATCTATAGCTATCACTCAAGCTCTATCAATCAAGTGAATTATTCACTGAGAGCCTCTGCACAGCACTACGTTCATTAGTAAGCAACTGATGCACAAAGGGCTACTGTCAACTCTTGCTTTGTCTTTGAAATCAAATTCCTTGATAGAAGTGACCCTACCCTAAATCTCATAAGTTTCCCATTTCCAGAAAAACTCAACTGGGAAGCTATAAAACCTGAAAATTCTCTTGTACTTTTTCCTTTTTTGCCTGAAGTTCCTATCCTAAAAGGATCATTTGAAAGCAGTCAATTGGCCAAAACAGCCTAAAAAGAGTTACACAAGGCCAGGTATACGAATATTTTAGATGTATTGGTGACTAATATATTCTAATATAAACTAAGCAGCTTTCAAGTTATATACATAAAGTAATAGCAGTAGTTGTGCTGATAGTTCTTCTACACTCTTCTTGTGAACTGCTAAACTATGCCGTAACAGGCTCAGTTCCTGTTTCTTCTAATTATTAGAAGAAAATATTAACTGTGGGGAATACTGTTAATGTTGAAAATAAGAAGAGATAATCTGATAGGATATTAGGAATCCAATAAAATAATAACAATTCCTTTCTCCAATTGGGCCAAACTTTTTCTTCTTGGTATATTTGTACTATAGTAATAACCACTACAGACACCATATCATGAACTGGATGTAGCTCTCATAAAATTCAGAATATTAATTATTCCAGTCAATCTTCATGACAATCTTAACATGTGAGATTGCAGATCACACAGTAAGTGACAGAGCTGGGATTTAAACCAAGTATGATTGATTCTACAACCTCTCCAGCACTTGTTGTTTGTTGATTTGGTTATGAGGGTCATTCTGAATGGTGTGAAGTGGTATCTCACTGTGGTTTTAATTTGCATCTCTCAATGGTTAGTGCTGCTGAGCATCCTTTCATCTGTCTCTGGGCCCTCTGTATGTCCTCCTTGGAGAAGTGTCTGTCCATGTCCTTTGCCCATTTTTTAATTGGGTTGTTTGTCTTCCTGGAGTGGACTCATGTAAGTTGTTTATATATTTTGGAGATCAAATCCTTGTCCAAGGTATTGTAAATATATTTTCCCATATGGCTGGTTCCTTTTTCATTTCACTACTGTTTTCTTTTGCCATGCAGAAGCTTTTTATTTTGATGAAGTCCTATTTGTTTATTCTTTCTTTTATGTCTCTTGCTCTAGGGGACATATCAGTGAAATTATTGCTGCATGAAATATCTGAGATTTTTCTGCCTATGTTCTCCTTTAGGACTTTAATGGTCTTCTGACCTATATTTAAGTCTCTTATCCACCTTGATTTTATTTATTTTATTTTTTTAAAGATTTTATTTATTTATTTTTAGACAGGGAAGGGAGGGAGAAGGAGAGAGAGAGAGAAACATCAATGTGCGGTTGCTGGGGGTCATGGCCTGCAACCTAGGCATGTGCCCTGACTGGGAATCGAACCTGCGATGCCTGGTTCACAGCCCGCGCTCAATCCACTGAGCTACACCAGCCAGGGCTGATTTTATTTTTGTGTATGGTGTAAATTGGTGATCGAGTTTCATTTTTTTGCATGTAGCTGTCCAGATCTCCCAACACCATTTGTTGAAGAGGCTATTTTTACTCCATTTTATGTTCCTGCCCCCTTTGTCAAATATTAATTGACCAAAGACACATGGGTTTATTTCTCAGCTTTCTATTCTGTTCCACTGATCTATGTGTCTCTTCTTATGCCAGTACCATACAGTTTTGATTATAGTGGCCTTGTAATATAATTTTATATCAGGTATTGCGATCCCTCCTATTTTGTTCTTCTTTCTCAAAATTGTTATGGCTATTTGGGATGATTTATGGTTACATATAAATTTTTGAAATGTTTGTTCTATATTTGTGAAATATGTCATTAATATTTTAATAGAGATTGAGTTGAATCTATAAATTGCTTTGGGTAATATGGACATTTTAATGATGTTAATTATTCCAATCCATGAACAAGGTATATGCTTCCATTCATTTGTGTCTTCCTTAATTTCTTTCTTCAGTGTTCTGTGGTTTTCGCAGTACAGGTCTTTAACTTTCTTGGTAAGGTTTATCCCTAGGTATTTTATTTTTTCTTGTTGCTATAACAAATGGGATTTTTTTCCTGATTTCTGATTCTGATACTTTGTTGTTAGTATATAAAAATTCCTTCAAAGTTCTGAATATTGACTTTGAGTCCTGCTGTTTTGCCAAATTCACTTATTAGGTGGAGTAGTTTTTTGGTGGAGTTTGTAGGGTTTTCTAGGTATACTATCATGTCATCTGCAAACACTGACAGTTTTGCTTCCTCCTTTTCAACTTGGATGCCTTTTATTTCTTTTTCATGTCTGATTGCTGTGGCTAGAACTTCCAATACTATGTTAAATAGAAGTGGCAGAAGTGGATATCCTTGTCTTTTTCCTGATCTTAGTGGGAAAGCTTTTAGTTTTTGTCCATTGAGTATGATGTTGGCTGTAGGTTTCTCATATATAGCCTTCATTATGTTGAGGTATGCTCACTATACTCCCACTTTGCTGAGTGTTTTTATCATAAATAGGTGCTGTACCTTATCAAATGCTTTTCCACATCTATTGAAATGATCATGTGATCTTTGTCTTTCCTTTTGTTTATATATTACATTCATTGATTTGCAAATATTGTACCATTTTGCATCCCTAGGATGAATCCCACTTGATTATGGTATATGATCTTTTTAATGCATTGCTGGATGCAGTTTGCCAATATTTTGTTGAGGATTTTAGTGTCTATGTTCATCAGTGATATTGGTCTGTAGTTTTCTTTTCTTGTGTTGCCTTTATCTGGTTTTGGAATTAGGATGATTCTGGCTTCATAAAAAGAGTTTGGGAGTCCTCACTCTTCTTGGTTTGTGGTAATAGTCTGAAAGGATAGGGGTTAGCTCTTTCTTAAATGTTTTGTAAAATTCTCCTGTGAAACCATCTAGTCCAGGGCCTTTGTGCACCAGGAGTTTTTGATTACTGCTTTGATTTTGTCAGCTGTTATCGGTCTGTTTGGGCTTTCTGCTTCTTCTTCATTCAGTTTTGGGAGATATATTTTTCTAGAAATTTGTCCATTTCACTAAGGTTCTCAAATTTAGTTGTTCATAGTAATTTCTTACAATAGTTTGTATCTCTGTACCACAGCTTTTTTTATCCACTCATCTATTGATGGGCACTTGGGCTGTTTCCAGATCTTGGCTATTATAAATAATGCTGAAAAAAGTTTTTAATTGAAAAGATATATTCTTTAATATCTATGTTGTTTTAAAAATATTTACTATGAACATATGTTCCTTCCACGATTGGAAAAATTAAGAATAAAATGAATTTTAAAGTCATCTGGTGGGCACACAATGCAATATACATGACATATTACATAATTATACATTTGAAACTTACATAATGTTATTAACCAATGTAACACCAATAAATTTAAGGCATAAAAAAATAAAATAAATTAAAATTATCTAAAAAGTGTCTTTTTGTTCATTTATCTATGGTCAAAACAAATAATAGACTCACAAAAGCCAAGTATTGCAGTTAAGCTTTTTTTTCCAGAAAATCTCCTCAACCTTGTACTTTCACTGTTATCCCTCCCTCGTGATTTTCTAAATGATAAGTTCATGGCTGCAATTCAATAAAACGCATTTTCTTATCTTTGACAAAAATACTTCTTTCAGAAGAAATTAAGAAACCCACTCACTGAGCCGCCATCAGAGAGCAGGAAGAGTAAACACTTCTGTCCTTGAACTGCATTCCTAGGAGCTGTAGACTCTCTTTTAATATTTGTCTGCCCAGTGCAGGACACAAGGTTCCATGTACTGTCAATGATCGATAAACATTTTTGACAGTGATAAGAAAAATGATGATGACTATTAAAATATCAGACAGAAAATTGCAAATATTATTATCTTTACTATTTTACCCCTTTGCTGGATGAGCTCCTCAGCTGCTCAGTGGCCTTAATATCCATGACTCCTGGGTGCATACGGAAAATCAATCTTGGTTTTGGTTCAATAGTAAGGGACTTTAAAAATGTACTTGGACCAGGCTGTGGTAGTCTGAGAAGGATGAGGTAAACCTATGAGAAGTTTACTTACTACTGATGGTCTGTGTATTATATTTTAGCAGTCGTATTGAGTAGTGTATAATTTAGAGTATGAGGACTGTACTGGGTCCAGGTAAGGCAGTCCCAACATTTATTCATGCTACCACATGGAGAATGAGTTTAACATTATGTATGATCATATGTGTATAAATCTGGACCTAGAGAGATATGATTAAGCTTCCAAAAGTTTTGTATGAATCTTAGTCACCAATACATTTTCATCTGCACATTCTGCTCCTGCTATGAAGTTCTCAGTGGCCTTAACATTCCACTCAGCTTGACTAAATTTTAGACACATTTTTTCCCGACTATTGGTCCTTGACTTGGAGCATTTACTTTAGAAAACTTAAAATTGCCAAATCTTTTGCTGCCACTCTGAAAGCAGATAAAATATCTTGCATTATCTTACCAGTTTTACCACCCAGAGAATGACTTTCCCTAAGACCAAGGAACCTTACCTTTGAAAAGTAGTTCTCAAGAATGAGTGTCCCTGTCTCCAAATCTCCGTGGGAGGTAGCCAACTACCACTCTAACATCAATTAACAAATACAGATGGCCTAATCATATTGGCCACCCCTCCCCCATTTTCCCCAATCCTTTTCCATTACCTCTCATTCCAAGGCCTAAAAACCCTCCCTCCTTTTTTCTCAGTGGATTTGAGGTCAAACTCTTCCCCTATTGCAATACTTTTTAATAAATTCTTCTCTGCCTGTTTAACTTGTCTGGTGTAATCTTTCTTTGACAGCAGTCAGGAAGTTTATACATATCTCTCCTAGAGAAAGTTGCTGCTTTCTCTGCTATTTTGATTGTGCTGACTTCGTCTTGTAAGAAAACTCTGCTCTGACCTGGCTGAGTGGCTCAGTTGGTTGGAGGGTCATCCTGTACCCCAAAAGATGGCAGGTTCAATTTCCTGTCAGAACACATACCTAGGTTACAGGTTCAATCCTTGGTCAGGGTGTGTATGGAAGGCAACTGTGGGATATTTCTCTCACACATCTCTCTGCCCCCCTCTCTCTCTCTTTCTCTCTCTCTCTCATTCTTTTTCACCTCCCACCCTTTCCTCTCTCACTAAAATCAATAAACATACCCCCCACTGAGGATTAAAGAAAAAGAAACACTGCTCAATGCTTGTGTTCTTTCTATCAGTTCGTCCCACATGATATTTGTCAGTATTATTTTTAGGAAATGTAATGTAGAAAAGGCAATATTCAGGAAAATTCCAGTATGTTTAAATTAACTTATATAGTATATATAATACATATAAAAAAGATATAAATTTGATGATACTTAAAATGTGATTCATTAAAAATATGAAAGTCATATTTCAGTCTTTTCTAAAACCTTATCAAACGTCAATGTATGACAAAAATGTATCATAACTAGACATGCACAATAGTAAGTTTCAAGTGATAATGTGCTTTGTACTTCTCAAAATGTACTCCACAGAAGACTAGTTGCATGAAAATAAATTTTCTAAGGAAGTAAGTTTGAGGCATGTTAGAGAAAACGACATTTATTCTAGGACCCCCGGGAGCTTTGTGGGCACAGAGAAGCATTGTGAACCTCCGAGAACCTTACACTCCGTAACTTCTCCCAGACTTACTTAACTATGGACCCCCTTTTTATGGCACATCCTGTGGAATGAATGATTAACAGCTGAAAAAGCGAAGATATTATCATTAGTTCATTGTCCACTTTTCAGGGAACTTTCGTGATGCTGGGCACCCACCCACATGAGATTTGGCTCCACATTGAGACATTGAAAAGCAAAATTAAGCAGCCTTCTAATTTGCCCTTTATGGCTTTTGACTTTTCAAAGCAAACATTAATCTCTAGTTGAAAGTCTCTAAACAAATCAGTAATCCTAAAATATATTTGAGTAACCTACTCTTGTATTTTTTTCAGTAAATAGTCTGATTGGGGAGTTTAGGGTAACATCTATACACTATTAGAATTAAAAATAATAGACTAAATTTTTACTCAAGGAGTTCCAGACAATTTGATTTGTAATCAGAAACAATTACAAAATATTGGTTAAAAGATGACTAAATTGTCTCTTAAAAAAACTATTGTTCTTCAGCATCCTTTTATTTACAAATAGGCTGGCCAATATTGTTTTCATTTTGTTTGTTTGTTTTAGAGAACTTTACTTCTGACTGTTGACAGGAAGGGAACATGTCTTCAGAGCTTTAGAAAAGCTGCTGTTCACTGCTTCTTGACCTTTTGGCTAAGCTCAGACAGGAAAACTGCTCACCCTGATTCTCACAGTTTGACAGGTGTGCCCTCTGGTGGCTGCCTGCCTGAAGTGCAGATTCTGATCTTGGTGTTTGGTTTGTTTCTTTTTACTTCTTTGTTTTCTCACTTGCTCATTCGCCGTTATCTACCTATCTATCAAGTGAATAACTGAGTCTCTTTAAAAGGCACAATCTAAAAAAATCTAAAAATCCAGAGATTGGAAGTGACAGCAAACAGCACAGCACATCATGTTTTCAATTGCTGTGATGCAGGGTATAACCTCATTCTTTAACTTGCTAACCATATTAGTAATTTACAGTAGCACATACAAAGATTACAGGAGAATGTGAGTATGATAAAAGAGTATGGATTTCATAGCAAGAGTCTCAAACAAATTAAAATGACATTATCCAATGGGGTTTCTGTAGATCAACTGCCTTGGAAGCAAGGTTCTCTTCTACAGCGTGAAAGCAGCAGGTTGCAGATCCCTAATCTTCCAGGACAAACAGATCAACCCTAGGAACTACCCGAGGTGAATAGTTTTTCACTTTAACCAGGGACGATGTTGAACAAGCATCCTCACACCGTTTCCCTGAACAAACACCACAACTTGGTCAGATAACATTCAAAACAGTCTTCAAAGAACCCTTGGATATTTCACTGTTTTTCTTCCTGTTTTTTCTGTTTTATGTCAGTGTTGGACATATATTAGGAACAGCATTCATTACTGAGAGATTAATTTTATTTCTCCACCAAATTACAAATGTAGAAAGGGAGAGGGATGTTACCTTCCAAGCTGATGAAGTGTGAGCCTGGAGGAAGCAACATTCCTTTTAGAGAATGAGCTGCTCCTTCTTATAACACTGTTGATTATGCAAAGAGAGAGTTGGGCGCTAATCTGGATACTGGATGTGAGCAAAGAGAGGGCAAAACAGCAAAATTATGCAGACTATTGCCAGAAACATTGGAATTTTCTGCTAGTTGTGGAAGGAGACGGGGTAGAGACCAGAGTTGGGTTATCGAAACTGCCCCAGTACCTTCTAATGTGTGTTTGTTCTCCAGTGAGTTTTTAATCATGAGGATATTCAGAAGTCCCCAGTGCAACGGACTGGGGACTCTGGCAGTCTGTCATCCACACACGCTTAGAACACCCACCCCTGCAGTCAAGAACTAGAGAACCGGTGGTGATGCTGGACCGAAGGAGAGAAGTCCCTCATCTTTTGCGAAGAAGTGACTTATTGTTGCTTTAAACCAGAAGCAAAGGGACCCAATGAACATGCCTTTCCACTGACACCAATCTGCTGTCAGCTTAGCCTTGGGCCTCGGACCCCAAAAGGGACATAAATATTAAATATTTACTATGCATCCAGCATTGTGATAGATGTTTGCAGCCATATAAACCTTCAGCTCTATAAGATGAAGATGAAATGCCTGTTTTATGGATAAAGAATTTAAAGGTTCATAAAACTCCTTAATTTGTCTGAGGACATTCAGCTGGGAAGTAACAAAGTCCGGATTCAAATGCAAATATGTTTCTTTCCACTATACAAAGTTATCTCCTTCACTCATGTAAAAATATTTATCAAGTGCCCATTACATGCCAGGCAACAAGACAGCAGTGGAAAAGACAATGTCGTCACTTCCATAAAATTTGCATTTCAGTCAGGAGAACCACAACATGCAAGTAGACAGCATGTAAACAAGGTAATTAGAAGTGGTGGTTAGTACTGTGCAGGAAATAAACAGGGTGATGTGAGAGAGAGTGAGGGAGAACACTTCTCTGGGCACTAGAGTGTTCCAGAAAAGGTCTCTGAGAAGAAACATTTAAGCCAAGCCCTAAAGGTTAAATAAGAGCCAGCCAGGCCAACAGTTAGGGGGTGAGCACTCAGGCAGATGAAAAAAGCGAGGGCAGAGTCTCTGTCATGTTTGAGGAGAACAGGAGTCCAGGGTGGTCAGAACGTAGTAAACTGCAGGAAGACTGGTGCTAGAGAAGGTTCACAGGCACCAAATTACTAAGGAAATTTTTTTCATTAAAAAATTAAAAAAAAGATTTTGTAGACCACAGTAATGAGTTTGCATTTTACTCAAAATTCAATGAAAAGCCACTAAAGATTTTAAGAAGGACAAGATATTTTCTGATTGACATTTTATATAGTGACTGGGTAGAAATTAGAGTGGAAACAGTGGTTAGTGAAAAAGCTACTGCAGTAGTCCCAGCCCCGATAAGGGGACCCAGGGGCAGGAGGGAGGGCTAGGAGCTGAGAGATTATAGCTGGAGGTTACTGCAGCACCTCACGTTAGAGGTGATGGTGTCTGAGTCTAGATCAGTGGTTCTTAACTGAGTACAACGTTGCCCCTACAGGAGACATTTAGTAATGTCTGGAGACATTTTTTGTTGTCATAATGCCATACTGGCATCTAGTAGGTAGAGGCCAAGGATGTCGCTAAACATCCTGCAATTCACAGGACTGTCTCCCTGAAAAAAAAATTATCTAGCCCATAATGTCAATGGTGCTAAGATTGAAAAACCCAGAACCAGATACGACTTGGGTGGTGGGGGGCTGTGGACAGGATTGGAGAAAAATCGAGTGGATGGGATATATTTTAGAAGTTGTACTACGAATATACCAGCAAAATGAGCTCAGAATGGTCCTATTTTGTTCAACAGAATACTGAGTTGTCTTTCAGAGACAGCAGACCAAAACTGCAAGTCATGCAGCTGCTGCCTTGACAGAGGAGAGAACTTTAACCTTCGGCTGCACGCCAAAGTCTTGCACCCCACCCTCCTCCAAACCAAAAGACCAGGACATAACCAGAACTTGAACACTAGAACCCTTTCAGGAGCCAAAGTTCCGTTGTCTAGGAAGATACAGTGTTGACTCCTCTTTACCATAAATAGCCAAAACCCAAGGTCCTCCAATTAAAACTTGTCCTTCCAGCATTTCTGCGTACCTGTTCCCTCTCACCGTGGAAAACCCTTAACCTAGGCCAGCAAGTAAGATGGATTTAAGGTACCATTAGGTCTCCCATCTTCTCAGTTGGTGCCTCTTCAAACAACAAACCTTTCCTTACTCCAAACTCTGATATTTTGAGTTTTGGCCTTTCAAAGGGTCAGGAATATAAACTTTGGTTCAGTAACAACAGCCATGCCAAAGGGTTAAAGTGCAAATCCAAGGTGTTTGACCTAGATAACTGGTGGATGATGGTGTTATTTACCTAGATGGTGAAGATTTGGGAAAATGAGTTTGGGAGGAAAATGGAATGCATTCAAAAAATTAATTTGAAATACATTATGTTTAAGATGTTATCACATATTCAGACAGAGATCTTAAGTAGGCCCTTAGATATAGAAGTTTGAACTCATAGGAAAAATGTAGGCAAAATATAAAATTGAGAGGTAACAGCATTCAAATTCTACTTAAAGACATGGGACTGAGTGAGATCATATAGGGAGAGAGGTGGGAGAAGAGATAAAAAAGGAAGGGAATGAAAGAGAAGGCAAGAGAAGAAAGCTCGGGACTAAACCTGGCTTTTCTAAAGACGATACAGAACATTAGAAGGAATGATCAGAGAGACAACAGAAAAACCAGAAGAGTAGTATCACAAACACAAGAGAGGAAAGTATTTCTAGAAAGAGGCAGTGGCTAATGGTGCCGAAAGGCTGAATGGGTCGAAGACCAGTGTCCCGTAGCACTGAAAACTTGGAGGTCATTCGTAATGTTAAGAAAGAGCGGTTCCAGTGGAGCAGTAGGAATGGACGCCATTGTGAAGTGAGTCCACAGGAAGTGAAGAAAGAGGGAGGGGGAATCCAAGCGATTCCTACGCAGAGGAGTTAAGAAATAAGGCAGCTGTTGGACAGAGATGCCGAGTCAAGATAACTGTGTTTTATTATTTCTTAATGTGGAGCATGTTGGTATGCTGATGGAAATGATCCACGAAAAAATAGAGTGGAAGATAACCAAAGAAGTGAAGTCCTCTAGAAAGTAAAAAAGAATGGGATCCAGAACAAAAGTAGAGGAGTTGTCCATTAGGAGGAGTAAGAACACTCCTCCCATTGTACCAACAAAAGGATGAGACCAGGTGTGGTAGGTTAAGAAGAAAAGAGTTCCCCTAAAATGGCTGTTCTTCTCTCCATGTTGTTTCAGTTAAGAAAGGTGAGGAAATCAGCTGGAAGAAGTGGGGAAGAAGAAGTGATTTGGGGAGGAACAATTCCAAGTGGGGATCCTTTACTAGCTCTGTTATCAGTGGAAGTAGGGTTCTTGTGTTACCATGAGGAAATGAATTTCCTGAGTCCTGCATAGGACTCTGTTGTGAATTTTACTGATGATGTAAAATTAAGGGGGTTCCCTTCCTGACTTCCCAATGTCCCATCTCTGTCCCTCTGGCCATGGAAAAGTCAAACTTGTCTTCAGTAGGACCGAGACAAAGGCCACTACCCAGACTTTCTGTTCTACACTAGAAAACAGTCCAGGCCAGCACCCAGCTAGCTTACTGTGTGCTTCCAGCTGCAGCCCATTGCAGTGGTGCAGTGTTCGGGCTTCTTCCTGGAACCTGTATGTGGAGGCCCCATGGTCATGGGCCACGTGGCTGCCAAGGCCACATAGCTATGGAGAGAGGCCATGCATATGCACAGTGCAAGTGCAAGTCACGATCAAGACACAGAGAGCTTCTTTGTTCCCCTGTGTTTATAATCAGGAGCTTGGGTTTCAGATGACAAGATGCTTTTTCAAAATGACCAATCAAATCTCCAAGTTTTTGCACGTTTTGGATGGGTCCAAACCCTCTAGTTAGACTGACAAGCCTCTGTGGTCCAGCACCTCACCTGGTGCCTCCCAACAATCCAGCAGCAAAGTGGGGGGAGGAGGAATGTTAATTTCCTTGGTGGAGCAATGCATGATCCCCTGGAGTATAAAGCTGTAGCTTCCTGGCTAAGCAAACAGGCTCGTGCTCCCCATTTTATTAAGCTCAATGTCTACTTCCCTTTGTTCCCCTTTCCTATTAATAATTAGTTAAATACCAACAGTAACAGTTCCATCCATGCCCTAACTGTCCTCAGCACCATGGCTAAGTATCCATAAACATAAAGACACCCCACAACTACCTAAAACACAGCACTGTAACCGAGATGCCGAGAGTTACTGGAGGTGATCACACAGCAGAACACCTGGAATTACTAGAAAGTTTTGCCCCAGACCCTTAGTCTCTGGTAACAGACTCACTCACACCCCAAAGACTTGTTACTCAGCCATACCTCAGGAATATGCAGGTTCGGTCCCAGACTGACACACTAAAGTGAGTACTGCAATAAAGTGAGCTCTAATGTTTTTGCTGATGCAGGATTTTGCCTTCGATTTGTAAAAAAAGGCAACACCTGTGAAGTTCAAGAAAGCTCAGTGAAACAAAGCATACTTGTATATCCTCCAGCCTAGAATCTCGGCCTCTTGCCCTTGACCCCCCTCCTTAGTAAATAGACTTGGCTAAGAGTTCAGAAAGTAAACAGAGGTCATCAAATTTACTTCTTCAATTCACTGCCACCTTATCTACAAATCTACCCTCAAGTGTTCATATCCTCTCCTTTAGTCTTGTTACAAGGCCCAGTCAAAGACCAATCCCACCATTTGTGTTCTAGATACAAAAACATTCTGCCCCTCGGGGCCTTTATGCCTATAGGGCCTTCTGAGGCCTTTATTCTTTTATTCCTTCATCAACTCAAAGCTGAATTTTTCGAAGGGCTGAGTTGTCTACAAACATCACAACATTCAGTATCCACTTCTTAACCTTCCATTCTCTTCTCATTGCACTCACTTCACCAATGACCTACTTGTTGCTAATTTAAATGGACATATTTCAGTCATTATTGTACTAAACCTCTTAACAACTACAACTTAATCACTTCATCATTTTTTAAAAACTCTGTTACTTTGCCTTGTATAACACCACCCAAGTTTTTCTTGGAGGTGCTGCTCCTTCTCAGTCTCCTGTACTAACTTCTACCTCCACCCACACTTCGAGACATTGGCCTTCAGAGTGACTGAATCTTAGGCGTCTATTCTCATTTTCATTACAGATAGCAAATTAACAACCTACTAGCTCAATCCCCCACTGTCTAGCATAGTGTCTGAAAAAAATAGTAAATATCTAATAGATAATTGTTCCAATAATCAATTACCTAAAACTAGAATGTAATTGGACTTAGGTAAGGGGGTAGGGACACACTGAGAAACTAGCCACTACAACAAAAGACAAAATTCAAAAAGACAAGAATCCTCCCCACCCCACCTCAACAGGTTCCCACACCAGTTAACATAACCTATGTAGCCTTGGCAGTTGATCAAGAAGTCAACAATGCATGCTTCACCACCTCCTTGGCACATGGTGATTTAAAAACTCAATTAGGAAGTTGTCTGGAGTACTTAACCAGAGAACTATGATCAAGAAACTCATACATCTAAACTACCCAGACAAATGAGAGCTAGCCTATACTTCCCTTTGAGGGTCAGTTTATTTACTTATTTGCCTTCTAAAATTCAGTGATGGTTTTTATGCTTATCATTCTTTCTAATCAATCCTGTGATACTCAGCAAAAAAAAGCTATTAACTAAACAAAGAACAAAGTCTGATTCACCTGTTTTCAGGCCAGCTGCATCTCAATAAAAGTATGATCAAATTCAAATTCTTCCTAATTTTGTGATGTGATAGAAGTGTTAGATAACACTACAACAACAGTATTACAACAGTAACACATATCAAATCAGTATGTCATATACCTTAAACTAATACATCAGTTATACCTGAATAAAAAAAAGTTAATTTCTTCCAAAACTCACTGAGGAGCAAAGAACACTCACAAACTCATCCAGAAGTAATTTTTCAGCCAAAATTTGCCTTGACACAAATTTATCAAGGACCAACTAATCAACAAAGAACTGTCTCATCCCAAACTCATCCCCAAACAGTGGTTTGTTCAAGATCTAGTGCTACATAAATCAGCTGAAGTCAACTTGTCAGAAAAAAAGTTTCTTTGTCCAAAGATCACTCAAAAGCAACTGTTTAGCTAGAACCTAGCTCTACACGAATTCATCAACAAGATGATCTGCAAAGTACTCTCCTGTCCAAAGAAGCTATTCAGCAAGTAGCTACCACAAACTCAAACAGCTGCACCTTCCAAAACTCTCCTAGAAACAGCTGCCTCTACCAAACTCACCTAAAACTAACATCAGAAAGAGACTTCCTTGTCCAGAGCTAGCTGAAAACAGGTGTTCAGTTAAGAGTACCATTCAAGAATAAGTAATAAGCAAAGAGCCATCCCATCTAAAATATATACCAAAAAAAAAAAAACTTGTTTCATCTGGTGTTGCCTTTCCATATAAACACCCAACAATAGCTATTAAGCCAAGAATTGTCCCATCCAAAGCTCCTCTTAAAATAGCTATTCAATCAGGAACTTGTTCTCAAAAACTTCATAGAAAATTCCATGGTCAATCAAAATCTTATCTATCAAAATATTTTCTAAAAGTTGCTACTGATAAAAAGTTCTTGTATCTCAATCTTGTCCAATATCTTGTCCAAAGCCACCTCAAAAATATCTGATCACACTAATTTCATTCAAATCTACTTAGCAACAAGATTTGGGAAAAAACATAATAAAAATTAATTGTTTCCTTCTATGCTCTTCTACGCAATCCCACATTTGGATATTTTCATTTTTAAACTCTTACCTTCAAACACAAACCACTACTATAACTTTCATCGCCCCTGCTACCACTACTTCCAAGGTGACTTCTACCACCACCACCACATCTGCAACTCCGGCTGTAATTCCCACACTGACATCTGCCATAACCATAAAACACGCCACTCCATACTACAACAGCCACCTACGTCAACTACTTTGAAACAAAAGCCTCTCCCCATGATGGCACCCAACCTCACACTGACTCTGCATTTAACTTTGAAACACAGAATCTCCTTACGGCACCACCGAACCATATACTGACCTTTAATTTGACTTTGAAGCAACAAATTTTCCTGATAACCTCTACAAAACTGAAAGTAATTACCCCATTGGCAGTACTGTATTAACTCTGAGACTACACATATTCCCAACAGCATCCCAGAGTCTTATCTAAACCATCATCCACCATCCATCCACTAAAATCATTCATTATTTTCACTAGTACTGCATCTCTTACCCCTCTCTTCAGTATCCTCATTTGTTGCCATTTGCAAAACATCCTTTCCCCATTTCACCTACATCCAAGCTTAGTTTTTAATCTATGTGTGTGTACTTTTAACATTGAGTTGGAATTTTATGTTACTACAATCCGTGAAACCCCTGAAGTTGTCTAATATACATTATGTTTATGGACATATGTGCATTTTTCTGAAGAGATGATATATAGATTCAACCAGATTCTCAAAAGGGTGTATAACCCAAAGAAACTTAAAATTAAAACCAGTGTGAAAGATCAAGAAATGTCTAGACCTATAGGGCTAAGTGATGTCACCTATAGTTCACATAACACTTTAATGAACCTGATATCCTAAGTCATTTCAGAAAAATAAATTGCTTCACAGTTTTTGCTGATGTCTCTTAGCTTTAGAATGATTTAGGAATTTTTCCCGTGTATAGTACCTACTTCTTGACACAACTCCATAATTATAGTATTGCAAGCTATCTGCTTTCAGACTTAAAATCTCTTGTCTAAGAAATTACTCAGCCTTCTTAATTTCCCTTGTTTATTTTTGTCATATCATACTGCCTGCTCAGTTTCCAAGATAGGGTGTGTCCCATCCCAGCTTGGGGTTGAAAGCATGTCTGCAACAGGCAACCACGCACAGTCTGTCCCTGAATCACCTGAAGCCCAAACAGTCACAAACAGTGATTCATTTCAAATGAGCTATTTACTGGCACCGTACTCTAGGTTGGCAATAGAACACGTCTCTTCACCTAAGCCCAGGAACAACAATGGCCTGAAATTCAATTCGATATCAACCAAAAAGAAAAACAAATTAATGAAGCCCCTCCTCCTACACATTGATTGAAAATAATGACCAGAGGAAATTGGGCTCCCCAGAATCATAAGCTCCCTTCCACACAGTGAGGCTTGAGTATTTCATGTTCTCCCTACTATAATGTAAGCTCCAAGAGGGCAGGGATCTTTGCCCTTTTCATTCATTGTTTTACTCCCAGGAACCAAAACAAAGCTAACAGTACATAGAGTGAATATATACTAAATGATGGGTGGGAAGAATGAATTAACTGAATAAAAGGATGACTCAATATGTCTGTGAAAGCCAGTTGCTTCTTTTCCACACCCTTCAGCACTATGTTCCATTGCTCCTCTCAGTATTCGCCCCTTTACCATGCGGTCCTCTGTACTGTCAATCATTTTAGTCTCCACATCAGCTTACAGCGTGTACCTCTACAACGTATTCATCAGTGTGCAGAGACCATCTGGTGCTTTGCAATGTTAATGTTATCAACATAGAAGACAGGGAAGAAGTTTAAGACAAGACCCCAGGAACTCCCCATATAGCTCGAGGCAAACATAGCATAGGAAAATAATGAAGGAGCCATATAAAATAATATCTGATCAAGAGTCAAAATGAGCAATAGAAAGAAACAAATATACTAAAGGTGATTAAAATTAGATGTCACTCCAACCCCATCCTCCTCTGCTACCCTCACCCCCTTTTGTTCTAGTAATAATAGAGAATAATAAAATCTTTCATCCAGATACTTAGTCTGCCTGGATGGTCTCCTTGAATTCTTAATGAATTATTTTTATTCTCAAAATCCAGTTCAAGTGTCAACTCTTCTATAAGCTTTCTCTACCCTTCTGACCCCAACAAAGTTAACCACACTCCCCTTTATGCCTGTGTATACTCTTAGTATTGTAACTTTATCAAGCATATAATTACTTGTTAACCAGTGTATTTCCTTTCATATTTATTGAATTTTAAAACATATATATATTCTTAAATACAGTACTTCTAGAAATAATACCTACAGAAGTATTTCCACATGTGTGAAAAAAGTATAAGAATATTCATTGTATCACTTCTTTAATTGTCAAGTAAAATGGAAATGGATTAAATATCCACCAAAATGAAACGTAATATAATATATTGTAACCATTAAATAAGTTAAACAAATCTAAATTTATATACAGACACTTAAAATTGTTCATGATTTGTCAATTAAACCAAGTAACTTGAAGACCAATATACATAATAGACCTCATTTTTAAACACATAATTATATTTTGATGCTTGATTTATATGTCCACATATACATGATAAAACAGGTACCTCTGGAGAGTCATGTGGGAAGGAAATGAAGATGAAGAAAGATTTTAATGTTTTTAATTGTATACTTTTTAATTACACAAGACACCTATTCAAATGGTAGACATACCATCTATTCGAATGGTAGACATTGGGTAATATGATGTCTCAGCTAATAACTCACCTAATGAAGTGTTGGGAAATGAAAGAAACCAAATGATTTCACAGCTGAGTCCTGCCTGATTGGTCTTTCAGTTGCCAACCTCCTGGAGTTCAGTTTAAATTCCTTCTACAAACTCACAACTCATCAAAGGGTAAAATTTTCTCCATAAGAACTGGAGAAATCAACTGGACTTTCGGAGGCTATTTCACCTGTACACTTTGTCTAGTGGAGAGAAAGGTAACATTAACTGACCATGTTTCAAATAAAACATTCTTTTTTTAAGTATCATCTTTCCTCAAAAGGAAAAAATGGAGTGAAAGAGTAACACTATTTTGTTGTTATAGGTAGCAATTTGAAACATGAAGACTATGATTCTACTGTTTTGTCTTCTGGGATCAACTCAAGCATTACCAGTAAGTGCAATATGTTTATTTTATGTGCCAACCAGCCTTAGCAGCATCTGAATTGCAGAACTATTGCTCTCCGTGCCCTCCGCTAAAACTCCTCTGTTCTGTGTGACCCATTCCCTTAGTTTCCAATTTTTATTTTCCAAGGTGACAGATGATAAACTAATGAAGTATTAGTGCATATTTTAATGTACTTAAATTTCTTAAATGCACCCGCTCTATTGTGATAGGACTTCTAATATTTGGGCAGAGCCATAGGTAGAAATGAGGAGAAAAAGGAATACCTTGGATTGTAACTACTCAAGTGGAATACAATTTTACTTCCCAAAAAGAATTTAAAGTTTTGGGGCAACTAATTATTTTCTCATGACTAAAGAAGTAAACTACATTTTCTGATTTTTCTAATTGGAAGCACAAAACATCTAGATTATCTAAACTCTAAAAAGACTACAAATCATGCAATTGCAAGGAAGTATTACAGACTTTTTTGTAACTTTTGACTTAGAACATTTCATCACAAAATGTGTTTACATGTGACAGGTTTTTGAAAGAATTGGGCACTTGCATTTGAATATATACTCCAATGTCCTCCAATATTTCATAGACCTAGAGATAGGCTGAGCCTCTAAGTAGGCTTCCTCTTGACTATTTGATACGCTTACGTGTGGGCATTAAGAAACTAATTAGAATGTATTTGCTATGAAATAACAGAGCACAAAGAAACATTTTAGGTGAGCTTCAAACCCACTTGACACTTCTGTAGTCATCCATACCGTGAACAAGTATTTACTGGAAACCTTCTATAAGCCAGACAGTGTGCCAGTTGTTGAAAATACAGTGATGAGGGGAAAAGGGGGCATGGTCCTCCATGGTGTTCACTAGCACAGTACTAATAAGTAATAAATAACTTCTAAAAGAACTGTTATATGATGAATTATAACTATGATTAGTCAGAAGATGAAGAGGATGATCTTGTAGGAAGAGGATGGAACAGACATGAATAAACCTCCTTTGTATTTCATTCCAAATGATACATATGTCCTTGAAAGAAGTTATCTTGCACAAATTCAATTTCTAAACAAGGTAAATTAGGAAGTTAATCTTTTTGTAAAACATCAATTTTTCACTTCAAATAAATTTACCAAAAGTTTCTCCTAAACAGTGTCTCTTGTATATTTAAGTTACCATACACTTTGTAAAAACTGAAGAGAAATAAAATTTCCAGGGACACAGCCTCCATTCAGTGTAGACTGAGGAGTAGCATGCAGGTCAGTATAGACTGCTAATAGCCGATAACATGAGAGCAGCTAGAGAGACATGGTGCAGGGGATGTGGGGGGCAGGGGGCAGGTGGCACTGAGATATCTACTAGGTATAGTAATGGTATTTATCAACCAAAAAATCAGGACACATAGATGTGAATTTTTTATGATTTGTAAGTTAATTTATTGAATTATCATAAAGGCATCTAAATGAATCAATTTACAAATGTGGACACTTAAAATAGTCCAACACTTGTTTTCAGTAGGTCTGTTTAAGAATTGGAGATGGGGCAGGTTGCATATTCAGGACAGTGAGCCTCAGTAAGAAATGAACTCAAGCAAAGACTTGAAGCAGGTGAGGGAGTGAGTCGATGTCTGGGGAAAGAGCTTTCAAGATAGAGGTAATGGGTGGAGTGAGGCTTTCAGGCAGGGCTGGGCCTTAGCTGTCACAGAGACAGCACCAGGGCCCCAGGCATGAGGGCCTTGTCAGCACTGTAGGGTCTCTGGCTTTTACTCTGAGTGAGAATAGAAGTCTACGCAGGGGGTGAGCAGAAGAGTGAAAGGAGCAGACTGCTCTTCTCAAAGGACTGTTCTGGCTACCATGTTGACAATAGATTATAAGGGATGAAAAGAAATTTGCAGAATTTATACTTACATATCTGAAAGTTTATAGGAACCTCTAAGAACGGATAATGCCAGTCTTACTTCTTATAACTGAGGGGGAAAATCCAAAGTGAAACCAGGAATTAGTGGCAGCTCCAGGGTATATCCAAGTGGCCCAGGGCCCCACTCAAAGACCACACCCCACCCCACCGCCCTCTGAGGTGCAGCCAGAAGCAAAGGCTAACTGGGGTCAACCCATCCAGGGAGTTCCACCTGAATGCAGAGGGAGCACTGAGAGAAACCAAGAGGACTCCTTTCTTCAAGGACCAAGGGCACTTGCAAGATCCTAGTACTGGCTCTGCCACTCACCATGACACCTTGGGCAGGTCACTCTGCTTGTCCGAGCTTCAGTTTCCTTATCTTTAAACAAAAGTATACAAATATAACATATGAATCACAAGCACATTTTCACCCCTTAAATTCAGTGGTTCTTAATACACTAGGAAAATACTCTGGCTAGAAAAGGGACTTCACTTCCATTACAGAAAGTGACTTGTCAGGTACAAGTCAAAAGCAGAATGCATCATGAAAACACACTAGGAGTCATGGTGGCATACCTTCAAGCACTGCAGAAAACCACATGTATAAAGAGCTAAGGGCAGACTATGTCTTTCATGCCCTGAAAAAAGAAGAAGGCCATCACAGAAAAGAAATGAGAAGCTAGAAATCCATGTGCCCTCGCTGTCTTCCTCCCCACACCGCTCACCACCGATGCTGACATTTTTCCATCTACAGTTCCATCTCCTGTTGTGCATAAGATGTTCCGAGAAATTAAAACTCCAAACACACAGAGCCTAAAGGCAGACATTTTTGCATTTGGGACAAATTGTTACATCCTGAGAATAAATGGATACAAAATTTCAAACACATCCCTGACTTTTCAAATATTTGTTGTCACAGATGCAGCTCACCCCTGCTTTGGGACTTCCTCCAGCTCAGCTGGTTCCAGATCAGACAACCCTACTGAACCAACAGCAACCAAATCAGGTAAGAGTCCTCCAAGAGGAACATTGCAGACCAGCGAAGGACACATGGTAAGACTAGTGGATTTAAAATCAAGACTTACACAGTGTCTCATGACTAAATGAGAGAGAGGCTTTCCTTTTGGGGAAGAAAGCAAAACAGGAACCATACACTTTTTTGAAAAAGTCAAGTCAGGAAAACAAAGTATCCTCATTCTTTTTTCTTTTGTCTGAATAATAATTTGTCTTAGCCACCAAATCTAGTAAACTTTGAAAAGCAATAGCAGCACCCATAGATAAAGTTCAGTTTTCTATGCCCTTGTGATACTGTGACATGTCACTGTGGCATTTGCCAAAGCTAACAGGGATTAAGAAGTAATCTATAAAAACAACTGCAGATTTCCTCAAGTCCCGTTGCTGATGATGAGCTAATACATCACCATAGTGTCTATTTCTTCAAAGCATATTTAAATACTTTTGAAAGCTGTTTTGTCTCTTAGCTACTACCTTTCTTCCAACTCCAACCCATCCTCTCCATTCTAAAGGCCCCCACCTCACCTTCATCTAGACTGTGAAACAATCAGATAACAACAGAGTTTAAAGTTCTTTTTTAAATCTGTGGACATTATGGAATACTCAAGTCATAAGCCTATCTCTTTCTTTAGGGAAACTGAAGCTTATGTAATTTGGGGATACTCTTTAAGAAAAAAGAATACAAAATTAGATATGTAAAATTAAGTACTAAAGTGGATAATTCACAAGGAGATGAGAAATAGTAATACACATTTTTTAAGCTGACAAATGCCATAAACTGGATAGACTGCTAGGGTGCCTCCAGGGCCAAAGAAGGGGGCAATACTAGTGAGAGACGCTGAAGCTTCACCTTCATTTACCTTCATGGCAAATCCACCCATGATGGGAGTACAAGTTACTTGAGGATTTCGACTACTGATGACAGGTTAGCGAAAACAGACTGCCTCTTGTCTCATCAATTTCAATGCCCTGCAGGTCTTCCATTCTTTAAGTCTAATACCATTGACACAGATGCTCACACTGGGGTCAGATCTGCAGCTGGTAAGTACTCTTTTATATCATTTTAATATCCATTGTTGAGTATGTATAATACCTAACATTGTGTGCGTATGTGTATCCACAAATGTAAACACACACACATATTCATGGTAGATCAGTTGAAAGAGAGATGACAGGGAAGTCGGAGAACTGAATGCTATTCCATACATCATGAATTTTTTTTCTGAGAAAAATAGCCTCTAAAAGAATTATAATTCTTAAGTCTTTACTTTTTTAGTTTTTCTCACCTCTTATCCAAGTTACTCTCCCCATTTCTTAACCAGAACTTCCTCTCTGCTGCCCACAGCACCTACACACCCACTGTAACACATAATCGCTATCTCCACCCCAACGACAAGAACAAGCCAGAAGGGACAGAAAGATTTTCATTCTTTATAGAATATCGGTACAGTGATTTAAACTACATATATAATTTAAGTTCCTTTCCTAATTAAAGTGGATTTCCTGATTAAATCTGAATCCAGTGATCAGAATTGTACAATACGCCCTGGCTGGTGTAGCTCAGTGGATTGAGTGCGGGCTGCGAACCAGGCATCGCAGGTTCGATTCCCAGTCAGGACACATGCCTAGGTTGCGGGCCATGTCCCCCAGCAACCGCACATTGATGTTTCTCTCTCTCTCTCTCTTTCTCCCTCCCTCCCTCTCTGAAAATAAATAAATAAAATCTTAAAAAAAAAAGAATTGTACAATACATAGTAATAGAGTATATGCAAAATACTTTGTTCCTATGAAGAATTATTTCTTCATAAGAAAATCCTCAGAAGAATTCCAAGAATTGTTGCTGTTATAGCCAAAAACAAAAAGCCAGGATGAAATCCTAAGTAGTTCTCAAAAAGAGTGAGTTAAATACCAAAGAATAATTAAACATGGAAAAAAGTTAGACAACATATGGTTGTGCTGGTAGACTAGTCTGTGAACTGTCTCTATAATTTATTCCAAATGAAATATTTTGCATTTCCATAGCAAGTTTTTTATTTAAACATGTTTTACATTCAGTAAATACATGGTAGCTTCCTGAATGTTCAAACTGAAACAACACAGTGAAAATCTTCTTTGCCTTGCAGCTAAATCCTCCTGCAGGGATGGCACCTGCAGCCCAGCCCCTCCCACTGGCCCTGGGGGCGCTAAACGTGCAGCAGCAGCTGCAGTCACAAGTAAGTTCAACAAGAGGACCTCAGCTTACCATTGGGGAGCGTTTTCTCTCAAATGGAAGTCTAAAGCGGAGGAAAGAATTTTTTCAAGGTTCTTAAACATTTTACCCAGATAATTTGCAGAGGGATGCCCTACAGAACATGGAACAGTCTTTGACAATTTGGTTCTTGCTGAAAATCTAGGAGAACACACCCGGGAAACTGAGCATGCTGCCCCATAACCTCTCTAGCCTGCATTGGTCATGGGTGGCAGAGAAATGTGAAGAGCTGGGGAAGGCTGAAGGGTCAAAAGTATAAGAGGGGAAACTGAGAAGTAGCAGGATTCTTCTCTAGCACAGTGTGGGGTTTTTGTATCATTTTCCATTATATTGAATTTATTGGGGTAACACACCTCAGTAAAATTCGACAGGTTTCAGGCGCACAACCCCACAACACATCGTCTGCACACTGTGTGTTGTGCTCACCACCCCGGTCATGCAGCGTATTGGGTTTTCCGTTGAAGGCTTTCTGGGTGGCTAGAATCATCCCAAATTAAAATTAAGAGGTGAATAAAATTTAAATTCAGCAAATCTAATCTTGCTCTTTTGGACTTGTCTATCAGGTCCCTTTGAAAGTGCCCAAGTACTTTCTAGGTCTTTCCTATTTCTCGCCATCATTTTTCAGGAAAAACCCTAGAAAACCCTCTCACAGTAAGATATAAAGGATATACTTAGGGCATCAAACACTTAGGGGAGTGTTTGAATTTTAATTAGGGACAAAACCTTAATTTTTACCTTTTTGAAACTTCCTTAAGCAGATTATTAGGCTCTTGAGAAAAATATAATGATCCCTGTATGATTAGACTAAGTCATTATGGATAACTTATTCTCCCTAACAAGTTTTCTCAGCCTCACATAATGGTATAATTTTTTGGTAGAAGTTTTATTGTTTATTACATACATCATATATGGTAATTACAGGTAACTCAGAAAATACAGGTGAGCAAAAAAACACCCAAAGAATTCAGTTTAACATTAGGGGGCAATATAGTCATAATAGCCAGAATTAAACACTGTTAGCATTATAGGATATGTCCTTCCTGTCTTTTTTTCTGTGATATATTAAGCACATTTTTAAATGAAATACGTTCTTATAATATCTAATGTTCTATAATAATATTTTCCCTTAATAAATATTGATTAGTCTTTGTGTTTTGAAATTTTCACTTATAATATTGTTTTTAGTGATTGTTTAGTATTCCATTATATTGCAAAATTTGAGAGGGTTTCAAAATTTGCTTCTACAAATTATGCTACAGTAAACATCCTAGTAACTAACTTTTTGACCACATCAATGATTATTTCCTTAGGACCAGTTCTTAGGAAAAGAATTTGTAGGTCCAAAGACATACAAAAATATAAGACTTTGAAAACACATTCCCAAATTAAGAAGCATGAATATAACAGTGAACTAATGCATCCTAATCACCTTCTTACCACTATGGACACCTCCAGGTTTCAGTAAGAGTAAGCTTGTGTTAATTAGTCATTATGTTCAAAACTGAGTTGAATTGACAAAATAATTTTAAGCTGCTCAATTTAAATTTCACATTATATGCAACTAATAATTTTTTCATACCTTTGTCCAAAATAACAACACAGGACACTCTATGCTGCTTCATTAATTCATATTTATGAAATTCTGTCACGTAATGAATTTTTACACTTCTTTTTTAATATTGAGATGTATACTTGTACTTATTTTGTACAGATATATTAAAGCCTTCACTCAGAATATTTGCTGCTTATTTATACCTCAATAATAAAAGCGGTCCTCTGAAATGAACTAGAGAGACAGGCAAATAAAACGAGAATTTCTTTAACATGTGATCTTGGCATAATCCTTATGCCAACTGCCCAACTTCAGTTCAATTACCGCCCTGCTCTAACCTTGAAGTCAGACTTAGTACATCTTCACATTCAGCAAAGAATATCCACTCCAGTCATATGCATTAGTTGTCACTGTAGATGTTATTAAAGGTGCAGTAAAATAGAGGGTTTAACATAGCACACCCCCCAATGTGCAATAACATAAATCAATTCCCATTCTCAGTGGAGATTCCTCAAGGCTGTACCACCACCAAAGGTCTCCATGCCTGACCTTCTTCTGTGAAGCTCCAGTCCCTCTGGCCCTGCCTTTCCAGGGTCCTCTGCCAGGAACTTGGTCACCTATCCAAAGCTCCCATTTATTAAAGCAAGGCCAACATGGTTGAGTGGATTCTAATCACACAGCTGGTCAAATCTCAGCTCCCCCCTGATTACCTGTGTGATGTTGGCCAAGTTACTTAACCACTCTGTGGCTCACTTTCAAACTGTTGTATTTTAAAAGATCTACTGCATTTTAATGTATCTTCTGAAGCAACATAAAATAAACATGCATCTTTATCACACTTTACATTATTGTTTCTTGGAATAATTTTCAGTTTTGAAGTAGCTTAAGACCAAAATTAATTTTGTATCATCCCAATTACTAACTTCTACCTTCTCAATCTGCTGTCTTGTACCGGTTTCTGAATCTTTCTGGGTCTAATCTTTTTACAGATTGGATGAGTTCTGATTCCTATCCAGCTCTATGAGTCTGTATCTATGATTATGAATGATATATTAGTAACAAGTGGTTGTTTAACAAATATTGTGTTTTTAAGCAAATCTTGATATTTATACCATCCATCAGAACATACCTTTGAATATATTTTTTATTGATTTTTTACCATTTTTTTCAGATGTTACCACTTATTGTAGCACAACTTGGAGCCCAGGTAAGATGATTTGTATGATGATTTTTGTTTTAAACATCTTAATGTGAAATATTTAAATGTGCTTCAATTCATCAGATAGTTGCCAAGTTTCCTATTTACGTGGCATTGTATGGACATTGGTAATAATGAAAACAATTACTGAGTCCTTACTATGTACCAAGCACTACTATAAGTATTTTATTGTTTATTATGTACTATCTCATTTAATCTTCAAAGCAACCTTTTACAAACAATATTTTTATTTCCAACTTGAAAGTGAGTAACTGGAGGCTCAAGAATTCCATTATAATCACACAGTAAATGTCACACACAAGGAAAGCAGTCAGTCCTTCAAACCATGTTGTCAAGAAAAATAAAGTAATGGAATTGATCTAATGAGTAATGATTTGGGGCTTTATTTATTAATTTCAAATTTATTTATTAAGTACACATCTTTTCCCTAAAAGTAATACAAACACTTCCTCATCTCTTTCCCTATTTTCTTTTGTCAAAGATGATTCTTGAGATCACAGATAAAATTAACCAAAAGTCAAAATTAAATATGAGCATCGGGTGGCAGCTTTTACTTGTAAAAGCAGAATCAAATATGAAATTCTCATCAACTCTTAATTCCACATCTGGGAATGCAGCCCGAGGAAATAATCTGAAATACAGCAAAGGTTTATTTACAAAGGTATTAATCAAAATAATATTTATAGTACAGAAGAATATTAGGTTCAATCTAAATTTTAAAGAAAAGAACACAAGTAAACTGCAACAAAAAAGCAAATACTTTGTGATCATTCAAAAATATCTTTGTTAAAATATGTCTGTTCTATGGTTAAATGATTGTTGTATAGTATTTAAAGATAACATACAAATTTTATAAATGACATCACTTCTAATATGTAAAAAATAAATGTGTGAAAAACATTTGGAAAGAAATACATCAAACTCTGCTTGATGGGATTATATATTTGTTATTGCTTTCTGCCTTTTTCAAATTTATTCCAATGTACATCTATTACTTAATAATAGAAAATATATAAATTTTAAAGTATATAACTCACATCAGACAATGCCAGCAGTCCAACATCATGTGCTGACAAGAGTTTTGTGATGCAAGTCACAAGATAGTTTTAAAATTTTGTTAAAAACTTAAAAATTCTCTTTTTATAATTTTAAATTTTTTTAACTTTTATGTTATACACATCTTGCCATGCATATATTACTATTTGTGTAATAATTCGCACTATTATTTTCCTTTTAGGGAACTATCCTAAGCTCAGAGGAATTGGTAAAAATAATTTTAATTCCTAATACTTAAAATTCTTCTCAGTGCTAACACAATGCTGTTTTCTGTCCTCATATCCATAGTTTCTTTGACCACAAACCCCAAAGTTGGTATCTACTACAATAAATCGAACAATCTTATAGATCTTTGCATTAGGTCATCCTTCACCTAGAAGGGACTTCTATCATCATTCTCCAGCTACATCTCCATTAATTTGACTGAACTTTTGTTTTTCATATATTGATGTCAGATTCTATCCAGAAAGCCAGTGCATGTTTTTTTACTTTATGTTCATGAAAATCCAGAATTATAAATTATTGAAATGCATGCAGATATAGAATAACATATATATTGATACTTATTGCAGGAAAGATTAATTTACTTGACTTAAAATTTTAATTTTCAAAGGAAAATATATCTTCTAGTGTTTTATAGTGATGAATGATCCCCTCCCTCTACACATGAATAACTAAAGGGCTTAACATAAATAATACTCTTATTGTCATTCCTAGGCCCTTCTATGCATGTCTCATAATTGATGTGATATCTAAATATGACATTGATATTAAAAGTTGAGGCAATATCTAGGAAGACAGGGGTTTTTTAATTTTTCTATTATGAAAAGATAGAGATTTGCTAGACTGTCTATCAATAAAATAATGGGGCTGTTTGCCAACATGGATACATGAACCCCTACGTCTACCAGTTTTTGAGCCAATTCTATAGAACAAGCACCTTAGAAGGTCTATTACATACATTGCCTTTAATCCTTACCAAATTACGAAGTAGAAATTTTCAACCCAACTTTATAGATAAAGAAACTGAGACTCAGAGAGCTTAAGGAAATTAGATCTCAAGGTCAAAAACAGATTGAAAGCCACTGTGGCCAGGTGAGTCAGTTGGTTGGAGCACTGTCCCACACACCAAAATGTTGCTGGTTCGAACCCAGTCGGGGCACGTATGGGAGGCAGTTGATCGATGTTTCTCTCTCACATTGGTAATTCTCTCTTTCTCACTCTCTCTAAAAAAATTAATAAACATTCTCAAGTGAGGATTTTTTAATGTATTTTTTAAAAAGATCAAAAGTCATATTTCTGTCTACTATGCCAGTGATTTTCAAACATTTTTTGGTAAAACCCACAGTAACAGCTACATTTTTCATGCAGCTCACACACACACACACACACACACATACACATTTCATAAAACTACATTTGCACTTATGCGGGATACACACGTAATATATATTCTATAGAGTCTACACTTTGTGTCTGATTTGTAATGACGTGCACAGCCCACCTTCTTATTTCAAACCTATGAATGTCATGACCCCCAGTTTGCAAACTTCTGTACTCTACTCCTGTGTCTCATCCAGCATAAGTTTAATTCTGGCTGCACTCACAGTGCTGCCCAAACTTCAGTCCTGGACCACCCAACCAGGACAACTTGGAATGCTGGTTAAAATGCAGACTTCTGGGTCCTGACCTCAACCTACTCAATCACAACCTCTCTAACAGTGGAGCCTAGGAACTTGCCTTTTTAACAAGCTCCTTAATGAAAACTAACAATTAAGAATGATGTTCAAGGAAACTGACCTGTACTTTGACTATGAGCTCTTGACCCTTTTATTCCATCAGAACTGGGAGGGCCCAGAGAACTGGTTTCTGTCTGAACTCTCGCCAAAACCAGCCAGTATGAAAGTATTTCTTCTGAGGGGGAATTTCTAACAGTAATTTTTTTTTCTCAAAAAAGAAAAAATGTGGCAGCAACAGCATTCATACCAGTGTTCAAGTTATTAAAATTGCTAAAAGAAAGATTTGACTGAATATTCCAGTGCCTTTGAAAAACACATCAAAAGAAGCATGAAGGGATGCAAACCATGAAATAAGGACTGAGTAATCTACTTGAAATAATTTTGCCCACTAATTTTTCATCTCCTACATTACTTTTTTTTTTAAAAATTATGGGCAAAACAAAAAAAGACGGTCACTTAGGTCAATAACAGAGATAGAACGTTGTAATTGTAGGAATTTTCTGCCTGAGTTCTACCTGCAACTACACCTGATATTAGCGAAGGTTGCATTCTTCCGTTTCTGGTGACCGGCTTGATGGTGGCTTTCCCTTTCCCTTTCTGAAAACGGAGCACAGCAAGGCATCCCAGTTGTGAAACCAACATCAGGCTCGGCTCAGGGAGGGAGGAATTTCCTAAAGATGAGGAATACCCCATCTTTATTATCTTCTCTGACTCTACCTTCTCCATCCTGCCATTCCTACTCCAACTTGCTCCCCTCGGGGAAAAAAAGGCTGGTTGACTGGCCTTTGAAATGTATTCCTTTAACTCTGTTTTCTGTTTCCTTTCCTCACTCCAGCCTGTAGCCCCGCACATCTTCACAGGTCTCATCTTCCAGCCCTTGCTCTCCGGAGCTATCCTGCCCAGCAGCCAGGCTAATCAAGATGTCCAGAACAGAATTTTCCCTGCAGGACAAGCAGGAGTAAATCCCGCCATCCAGGGAACCGAGAGCCCCTTCCTGACCCCCAGTGGCACAGACATGGATGACGACTTTGAAGTGACCACCCCTGCAGGCATCCAGAGGGGGGCGCACATTCCTGAGGGAACCACCACAGGGTCCCCAAATGGTAAGTTTACCCAGCTAGAAAAATGCCTCTGGGTCAGCAAAGTCAGCTGCTGGGTGGGAGAGAAGACTTCTTCGTCTTGACAAATACAGATCTCAATAAAGTCAAGGAGCCCCTTTACTTAGAGTGTAAAATGCAGCAATGTGAGGGAATATTTTTACTGGGCCACCAATCCTATAGGCTCAATCCAGAAAGAAGACATTTAATTGCTTGTATAACATACTTTCCATTTTAGGTCAGAACTGGAAATATTTGTAAGCAAACTGCTCTCTCCTTTTGCCATCTCAAACGCACACAGACAGGTGTAGTGAATCATGATACTCTTTTCTACTCAACTAAGCCTCAGAACCTCCCTAACTTAATGTTAACCAGCAGCTGCTAGTAGCACACTGGAATTAGCACAAAGGTGACCCCATGAGCCATTCTCCACTAGTGGAACTTAACAAATGCTGCAAAAATAAGATGCTCTAGCACTAACAACCGAAGAAAATAGTTTAACAAGTGTGGATATTTAGAACCAAATGTCCTTGGAGATAACAAAAGAACAATTTGATGTTGATACTCTTGCTCCTAGAAAAGAAATTTTATGTCAAATAAAAATGTTTAAATTCAATACACTTTTACCTTATTTAAAAAATGTTTTCTTTTCTTCCAGGAATTCAGTAAGCTGATTTTTTTTCATCTAAATGACCTTAAATGTGGTGCTTTTTTCATTGGTCATATTTTGGAAAACATTGAGACACACTGGAGAATATCAGAAGATATTAATTCTTAGTTAACTAAAAGCCTTCTTGAAATTTCAGCAAATGCATTCTTCCTAGAGAGTGCTGACTTCTGAAAAAGAATAATTAAATGGATGATTTGTCTTTGAAATGTAACATTACATCATCTTGGATATAGAAGATACATGTATTAAAACATATTTTGAAAACTGTCTTTTTCTTTTGGGGGGATGAATGAAAGGCAGACCCCCTTTTAGGAACTGTATGACCACAGGACCCTAGGATGACACTAGCATCTAGGGCCTTCTTTGGAAGCAGGCAGTGCGGCAGTCATGGGGGTGGACACCCATCAATGGAGGGAATTTTCTGATTTCTTCACACCCACCTTATGACTTATTCTCTCCCATAAGAGCTACAAATTTAATTGCAATATGCAAATTATTTTTATCATCTAAAATATACAGTGAAAAAGAATTTTAAATCATATTGTTTATCCTCAAGCTACTTTAATACAGAGCTAGTGATTATGGTGTTTAATATTTAATTTTAGTATGTCTGAGAGTAAGAAATGATAGTGATAAAAGTTATCATTAATGGTGATACTCTAGTTTCTCAGCCTAAAAGGTAGAATTTAATCTAATTTAAATTTATAACCCAGACCACTGGTGGCAAACACAAGGCCCACAGGCTGAATCCTACCTGCCACCTAGTTTTATCTGGCCCAGCACCTTGTTTCTACCCAGAGGCAATGCCAAGCTCCCACTTAACTGTTAAAGAGTAGTAACATTTATACAGTCCTAAAACTACAGTCAGCCCTTTGAAGGCAACTGAGAGGCTGACATGGCCTCTGGTGAAAATGAGTTTGACACCCCTGACCTAGACCAACAATTTTCTCCTCTTTTCATGTCTTGGCACACTAAGATTTCATAGCACACCAAAAAATATATTTGTCATCCTTCTGAAAAAAAAAATAGGTATAATTTTCATTCATTCACACCAGATGGTTATTGCTGTTAGCAGTAATCATTTTTTATTTGACTATCTAAGGGAAAAGATGTCAGTGCCAATAACTATGTAGTCAGGTATTGCATGTTTTAAACATTCTTGAGACACATTCTTAAAACTAACTAACCTAGATCATTATACTTCACTCAGAGGGAAGGGGTGAGAGAGATTAATACAAACTATACTATGGCCCCCAAAGACGAGAAATATGGATGGATAGGTTTAATAACATATCTCAGTATAGTTGAGTCATCCCCATCAGTATGAAACAAACCAAATATACACCTATGAAATAGAAATATTCCATGTTAAGTTTATTAGATAGTTACAGATTTACTAGTGGTTTTAGACTTATTGGTCGTAGTGTTTCAGATTTGCAGAATCTGAGTAACACTTAAGAATTGCTGAGATTTTCACAGCCAAATAAGTATAAATTAAGGCTCAATTTTCCAAAATTCTTTTGTCACTAGGGTCATATGAACTGATTAAAAGAGCTATCAGAAGACTTCCTCAGTAACCCTCTATCAAAAAAATTATGTTAAATAATGAATGGGTTAACGATGAGATCAAAGAAGAAATCAAAAAGTTTCTGGAAACAAATGAAAATGAACACAAAACAGCCCAAAACCTATGGGACACAGCAAAGGCAATCCTGAGAGGGAAGTTCATAGCAATACAGGCCTACTAAAAAAGATAGAAAAATCTCAAATAAACAACCTAACCATATATCTACAAGAACTAGAGAAACAACAACTAACAAAGCTCAGAGCAAGTAGAAAGAAAGAAATGATCAAAATCAGAGCACAATTAAATGACATAGAGACTAAAATAACAATTTAAAGGATCAATAAATCCAGGAGCTGATTCTTTGAAAAGATAAATAAAATTGACAAGCCTTTAAGCAAGCTCATCAAGAAAAAAAGAGAGGGGGCCCAAATAAATAAAATCAGAAATGAGAGAGGAGAAGTTACAACCGATACCACAGAAATACAAAGGATTGTAAGAAATTACTATGAACAAACATGTCAAGAAATTGGACAACCTGGGCAAAATGGACAAATTTCTAGAAACACACAAGTTTCCAAAGCTGAGTCAAGAAGAAGAAGAAGGCCTGAATAGATGGATAACAATGACTGAAATCGAAATAGTAATCGAAGTACTCCTGGCACAAAAAAAAAAAGGCCTGCACAGGACGGGTTCACAAGCAAATTTTACCAAACATTTAAAGAACTAACTCCTATACTTCTCAAACTACTCCAAAAAAATTTAAGGAGAGGAAAGACTCCCAAACTCTTTTTATGAAGCCAGTATTATCCTAATTCCAAAACCAGATATAGATACATCAAAAAGAAAACTACAGGCCAATATCACTAATAAACATAGATGTTAAAATCTTCAACAAAATATTAGCAATCCAGATCCAGCAATATATTAAAAAGATCATACACCATGATCAAGTGGGATTCATCCCAGGATGCAAGGATGGTACAATATTCACAAATCAATAAACATAATACACAGCATGAACAAAATGATACACAAAAATTACATGATCATATCAATAGATGCAGAAAAAGCATTTGATAAAGAACAGCACCCATTTATGATAAAAACACTCAGCAAAGTGGGAGTACAGGGAGCATACCTCAGCATAATAAAGTCCATATGTGAGAAACCTACAGCCAACATCATCTCAATGGACAAAAACTAAAAGCTTTCCCCTTAAGATCAGGAACAAGAAAAGGGTGTCCATTCTCACCATTTTTATTCAACATAATATTGGAAGTTTTAAGCACAGTGATCAGACAAGAAAAAGAAATAAAAGGCATCAAAATTGGAAAAGAAGAAGTAAAACTGTCATTATTTGCAAACAACATGATAGTGTACATAAAAACCCTATAGACTCTACCAAAAAACTACTTGACCTAATAAGTGAATTTGGCAAAATAACAGATTACAAAGTCAATATTCAGAAGTCTAAGGCATTTTTGTACACCAACAATGAAATATCAGAAACAGAAACTAGGGGGGAAATCCCATTTACTATAGTAACAAGAAAAATAAAATACCTAGAAATAAACTTAAGCAAGGAGGTAACAGACCTGTACTCAGAAAACTACAGAACACTGATGAAAGAAATTAAGAAAGATACAAATAAATGGAAGTATATACACTGTTCATGGATTGGAAGCAGTAACATCATTAAAATGTCCATACCACTCAAAGCAATCTATAGATTCAACACAATCCCTATTAAAACACCAATAGCATATTTCATACATCTAGAATAAATATTTCAAAAGTTTATATGGAACAAAAAACAACCCCAAATAGTTTCAGCAATCTTGAGAAAGAAGAAAAAAGTAGGAGGGATCACAATATCTGGTATCAAACTATATTACAAGGTCACTGTAATCAAAACAGTCTGGTAATGGCATAGGAACAGACACATAGATCAATGGAACAGAATAGAGAGCCCAGAGATAAACCCATGTCTCTATAGCTAATTAATATTTAACAAAAAGGACAGGAGCACAAAATGGAGTAAAAACTGTCTTTTCTATAAATGGTGTTGGGAGATCTGTACAGGTACATACAAAAAAATAAAACTAGACCACCAACTTACTCAATACACCAGCATAAACTCAAGATAGATAAGAGACTTAAATATAAAGCTTTATATTTAAAGCCACTATAAAAGTCCTAGAGGAAAACCTAGGTAAGAAAATTTCAGATATCCCACACAGCAATATTTTCATTGATATATCTCCTAGGGCAAGGAAGATAAATGAAATAATTAACAAATGGGACTACATCAGAGTAAAAAGCTTCTGCATGACTAAAGAAACCATCATCAAAATGAAAAGGGAATCAACTATATGGGAAAACATTTTTGCCAGTGATACCTCAGACAAGGGTTTGATCTCCAAAACATATCAAGAACTCATATGACTCAATGCCAGGAAGACCAATGATCTAATTAAAAAATGGACAAAGAACCTGAACAGACACTTCTCCAAGGAGGACATACATAGAGCCCAGAGACATATGAAAGGATATTCAGCATCACTAGCTATCAGAGAGATGCAAATTAAAACCACAATGAGATACCACTTCACACTGGTCAGAAAGCCCATCATATACAAATCAATAAACAAGTGCTGGTGAGGTTGTGGAAAAAAGGGAACCATAGTAGCCTGTTGGTGAGAATGAAGACTGGTACAGCTATCATGAGAAACAGTATGGAATTTTCTCAGAAAACTAAAAATAGAACTGCCTTTTGACCCAGCAATTCCATTGTTGGGACTATACCCTAAGTATCCTGAAACACCAATCCATAAGAACCTATATACCCCAATGTTCATAGCAGCACATTTTACAATAGCCAAATACTGGAAGCAACCTAAGTGCCCATCAATAAATGAGTGGATCAAAAAACCGTGGTACATTTTACATGATGGAATACTATGCAGCAGAAGGAAAGAAGGAGCTCCTACATTTCATGACAGTATGGATGGATCTAGAGAACATTATACTAAGTAAAATAAGCCAGATGGTGAAAGATAAATAAATACCATATGATCTCACCTATAAGTAGAACCTAATCAACAAAACAAAAAGCAAGCAAAATATAATCAGAGACATTGAAATTAAGAATAAAGTGATAGTAACCAGAAGGGAGGTGGGAGGGGATGTTGGGGGGATTAGGGAGAAGAGTTGTTAAAGAACATGTATGAAGGATACATGAACAAAGCTAAAAGGTGGGTAGAATTGAGGGTGGGAAGTGGGGATGGCTGGGGTGGGGGGGTGTGTGATGGGGGGAGTGGTGACAACAATACTTGAACAACAATTGAAAAAAGAAGGTCATTAACATTAAAAAAAGACAAATCAATGAACAAGTGTTGACAAGGATGTGGAGGAAAGGGAACCCTAGTACACTGTTAATATAAATGCAGACTGGTGCACCCACTGTGGAAAATAATATGCAATATACTCAAAAAACTAAAAATGGAACTGCATTTTGACCCAGTGATACCATTGCTAGGATTATGACTAAGAATCCTGCTAGGATTATGCCTAAGAATCCTGAATCACTCATTCAAAAGAACCTATGCGCCCCAGTGTTCATAGCAGCATTACTTATATCCAACTGCTGGAAACAGCATAAGTGCCCATCAGTAAATAAACGGATCAAAAAACTGTGGTACATTTACACAATGAAAGTGTAAATTATGCAACAGAGAGAAAGAACTCCTATTTTTTTTTTTTTTTTTTGCTACAGCATAGATGGAACTGGAGAGTATTAAGCACAGATGATCTTAAGGGCACAATTTCCATTATTAACTCCCACAAGTGTACTTTTCTAACATAGATCTGCTTGAACACATGTTCTTTTCCCCCTCTCCTTTCATAGTCACTCTTTTCCCACATTACAAATAAAGAATTATGTCTCGTTTATCACTGATCTCACTGTAGAAAACTGTTCTGGCACAGGAAACTTCCACAACGCAAGTACACACAAAGTGGAAATTGCAAGTTCAAAAAAATCAATGAGATTTTTTCCATACACACACTGGAAAGCAAAACCCACAATACTGATAATACCAAATGCTGGGAAGATGAGAAGCAACAGGAACTCTCATTCATTGCTGCCAGGAATGCAAAATGATACAGCCACTTTGGAAGGCAGTTTACAGTATCTTAGAAAATTTAACATACTCCTACCATACGATTCAGCAATCATGCTACTTGGTATTTACCTAAATGAGTTGAAAATTTATGTTCACATGAGAATCTGCATACAAATGGTTATAGTCACTTTACTCATAATTGCCAGACTTGGAAACAACCAAGATATTCTTCAATAGTGAATGGATAAACAAGCAGTGGTACAACCATACAATGGAGAATTATTCAGCTACCACGCCATGAAAAAGTCACATTGTTAAATGAAAGAAGCCAATCTGAAAAGGATGTATGCTGTATGATTTCAGCTAGATGACACTTTAGAAAACACAAAACTATGAAGGCAATAATATGATAAGTGGTTGCCAGAGGCCCAGGAGGAAGGAGGGATGAATAGGTGGAGCAAAGGGGCTTTTCGGGCAATGAAACCATTGAAATTATAGATACACATCATCATAAAGTTGTAAAAACTCATAGAATACACAACACAAGGAATTAACCTTAATGTAAACTATGAAATGTAATTATTAAAACTGTGTCAGTATTGGATTGTCATTTTAACATATGTACCAAACTAATGCAAGATATTAACAATAGGATTTAACTGTAGGGGAGAGAAAAAGAAGATAAACTCTTTACTTTCTGTTCAATTTTTCTGTATGCCTAAAACTTATTTTTAAAAGTATATTAATTTTTTAAAACTCTGGTTTGTATTTTAAAATATTAGTCCACAATGTTTTCAGACTGCTATCATTTGCTAGAATAGGGCTGAGCTAGAAAATATTGCCCCCTAGTGGCTGTAATGCAGAAAAACTAAAAGTGTAATGAACCGCCTGGGGCTATGGAAAAGACAGCAACAGCCACTTAGAACAAAGTACTCCTAGGAGCAAATTAAGTCTCAAATCTGAAAGCCATCCATAAATCTACATAAGAACTTACATATCCAAGAAGACGGGTTATAGAGGACAGTTAAGCAATATCAGAGAGTGTATGAGCAAAGTGTATGTGACTGATGCCTTATAATACCACAGGAGTGACTCCGAAAGGAGAGCAAATTCTGTAACTCCTCCAACTGTCTAAGTACCCTCTGGGTAGTAGGAAGTACTCTGCAGGCCAGGAAAAGAAGGCCAAAAACCGCAGGTTCATCCTCCCAGTGAAATATTGGCAGACCTCAGGAGTAGGCTTTTAATCTAGGATGTAAGAAGCCTTGATCAAGCAACTCAGTGGAACTAAGCAAACACAAGGTGATTATCTTGGATAACATGTCCAATGTTGTTTCCAAAAATTTTGTAGAAACAATTATAGTCAGAGACTATTCTGTTTGTTTCTACCAGGAGCCTGGGGGAACAACAATCTGGATCACCTTAATCCAATTTTAAAGTTTATTTTAATCCAACTTCAGAATTTGATATTTTTCTGGATCACTCAGATAACAAGGCAAAAATGGCCTCAAATGCAAGATTCTTCTCTCTAAAGTTTCATTCCATCCTGGATCTTGGTCTACTAATTTCTCAGTATCTGATTAACTTTTTGATAGTTTTAATGTTTTGATATATTTCATTCAGCTGTTTAGTTGACCTGAGCAGGGGAATCAGTCCAAGTGACTTAATTTACCATTATTTAAGCTAGAAGTCTGATCTTTATTCCTAACCCAGGCAGGGGGAAGATATATTAACAATCAAAAGGTGTATGGTGTTCAAGGAATGGGCTGGTCCTGACACCTGATGTTTCCCTAAAACTAAGAATGCGGATGATCAGCCCCTTTTGCTCCCAACTAGGGCTTAGTTGCTGATTTAGGTAAAGTAGGAACAACCCCACGTGGTGCCTCAGCACCTATATCAAGTAAGAAGTGATTATTTATTGGAAATACATCTGGAATCTCAAAAGTTAAATATTACTGTCCCCTGATGGTCCTGAATAAAGAAAAAAATACGATTGAAAAGGAGAGTGTGTGAGTGTGTTTATATATGTGTATACTGGACTTTAAAATATTACATTAGTTATTTTGCTTTCTCTGAATATGTATATGTGCTTTCATTTAGAAAGTAAAACAAAATCCCAGTATGACAATGTCATGCTCTAATAGTGTCTTACTTGCTTTTTAATATCCTTTTGTATTACAAAAATTATTATACCAGAACAGTAAAAATCTCTAAATATCTTTTGGAGCTGGTGCAGTTTATCAAATCATAAGACCTTTGGCCATTCACCAGCTGATTTTTACGAGTTTGTTTTTTGAAGCAAAAACACGTAGAAAAATTTTAATGCAGAAAATTATAAGAAAGAAAATTATCTCCCTAAATCCCACCATTCATGTTACCACCATTAACACTTTGATGAATATATTCTAGTCACTTCTTTCTGTGCCTATTATATGTATTTTTCCCACAAAGTTTAATTTATGCTGCAGCAGCATGTAATGGTATGTATCATGCCTTTCCTACTTAAGTATATATAACTATTTTTGCTAAACCACAAATTTCATACCTAAATTAAATTCTACTTTATTGATCAATCATATTTTACACAGGCAATTCCTTACCAATCTTAAAGAGATTTTGTACTGTAAGGAAAACTTTATTTCTGTTGTTATATCTACAGCTAAAAGGGCACTGGAATTTCCTATCGCTGTGAGCATTGTTTCCTCCTTCTCCCGACCTGAACACTGGTATCAGTGAATGGTATTTGGCATTTTTCCTTCATCTCTCCTCAGAGTTGTGACATGACATGCAACGGAGGGCAGCATCTGGATGAGAAGGAAGGAAAGAGAGTTTTTAGGAATAATATCAAATGGAAGACAGGCCAGTGGTTGTTCTGGCAATGTGGAAGATCTGACTTGCTCCTAGTCTTGCCGCCGGTGGGACAAGCCCCTCCCTCAGGAAGCCCCATCTGGTGACGAATCAAGGGAACTAACAGCTGCTCTGGAAACGGGGCAAGAAAGTGTGGGGCCTTAGATGAAAAGGATGTAGAGACCATGAAAGAGATGAAATCCAAAGGGAAAGGTTCTTTTTTCTCTTACAAAGTATAAAACAATATAGAAGCATAAACTGTTATTTTCAGGAGAGATGGAGGGAGTCTCTTATCATGGGTAACGGGTTGGGGTGACTGCACGCCGGGAGTTGTGTGGGTTGAAGGACTTGACTCTGGCCTGAAGGGCTGTTTCATACATTCTTGTGGGCACCATGTGTGTGCTCGATCAGCTGATGTAAGATTGCTTAGTAATGCACTGTCTCTCCCCACTCTCATCCGCTCAAAGGATGTAGTTGTGGGCTTACAGAGAGGGAAAACCTATATTCGATAACTATACATATGTTCTGTATCACTGCTCGAATCAGACTTTATGTCAGCAAGCTTCTTCCAGTTAATTACCAATCATTTACTCCCTCCACACCCAGTCTGACCCACAGGCTGTAATTGTAATCTGACTTGCTTTTCAAAGGAATGTCTCACCAGGCTAATTGAAGCTAGTTGTACCAACGCAATCTTCAAACATGCTTAGGGAAGCTTTCGCACCATACCCAGCAAGTGGCCAGTAGATGGGTCTGCTGAAAGTTATGAACTTACATTCTCATATCTGATCAAATTTGTCTCTGAACCCAATAGCAAGCACATTAATTTTTTTAATCTTAAATTATTCTAAATGCTTTAAAGAAATCAAATAGGGAGCATACTGTAAAGTGGAGAGTAGACACATGACATATTCAAAACAGAAATCATCTTTCCTCATATTCCTCTTTCTGCACCCTCTACTTTTGTCAATGGTCCCACCATATTCCACATCACCAAACCTGTAACCATCGTGACACCCTTCACTATTCTGCCCATCACACTCAATCAGATACCAAGCAACCCCTTTGCAAAATCATAAAGAAGAGTAAATGAGGTTCCTTATTTAGAAAACACTTGGCAAATTCTCTAGCATGTGGTAAGACTGCAATAAAGACTAGATATTATTACCATTAATATTATTATTATTGTTATTATTATATAAATATTACCCTTTTTTCTGTAAGGGCAAGAGAATTTGACTTTCCACTTTTACTTTTAAGAAGGTACAAAAGAGTACCAGTCAATAATGAGCTTTGTGTCCTTAGAACTTAGTATCCCAGAGATTGTATTTTTAAATCTATAAAACAGGGATGCTAATAATAATTACTCTATCCTATGGGACTGAAGAGAATACAATGAGATATAAGTCTAAAACTGCTTTGCAGAGTCCATTATTTCCATCCTCTTTTTTAACTATGAAGTGAAAATCAACACTGGATTACGTGATGCCCAAGATGAAACACTATTGATTGTGAAGAGCAGTTTTGGAAAAGCCTATGACAAGAAAGATTCGGTATACCATGTCATTTTCATCTTACAGAAGAATGATTTGCAGAACTTCTGACAGCAAAGGGGTGACTGCATCTAGTCAGCCATTCTGTGTTTTATATTGAAATGATCACTCTTTACAATAGGAAAGCCTAGTTACAGTTTTTAATTTTTACTTTTTTACAAAGATGGTTAGGGCTGCAGTCATGTGTTGAGAACTGAGTCAAGATGGAGAAGCATAGTTAAACTTTTTCTTTTGTAGTTTACATTTTAACTTTTCTGGAAATAATTTTAGACTTATAGAAGCATAAGCTCTTCAACCAGTTTCCTATAATGTTAACATCTTGCACAACCATGGTACAATTATCGAAATTAAGAAAATGACATTATTTGAGACAAAATGGTAATGAAAAAATACAATAAAGATTATAATTAAAGAAAAAAAAGAAAAAGGCATTAGTACAATGTCATTAAATAAACTACAGACTTTATTTGGGTTTCACCAGTTTTTCCACTACTGATCTTTTATTTTTCCCCAGGATTCAATTCAGGTCCCACATTTCATTTGTTGCCATGTTTCCTTAGCCTCTTCCAATCGGTTTCTATTTCTCAGTCTTTCCTTGTCCTTATGACTTTGGCACTGAAAGTGTTGGTAGGTATTTTGGACACGGTATCTCAACTTGGTTTTTCTGTTTTCCTGTGGTTGGGTTGGTTGTAATTCTGAGGAGCAGTACCACAGAGGTGATGTGTCCTTGGTGCATCATTCAGGGGGTAACTGGTATCAACATGTCTTACGTGATGTTGAAATACTGTTGGCTCGATTTCTCTACCACAAATGTAGTATTTTCTCTAACAAATATTTGGGGGAGATAATTTAAGCTACACAAATATTGTGTTTCTCCTGAAAATGTTGACCACTAACATGGGCATTCATCTGTGGATCTTGCCTGCAGGAATGATACCCATGGGTTTCTAATGTTCGTTCTCTAGTCCCTTGATTCCTTCTTTATTTATTAATTGGAATTCTTATGTAAAGAAAAATTGCCCATTTTCTCCTTTCCAAAATTTTATTTTATTGGAAACTAGTAGCAATAACTTGTCAACTGTTTGTGTGGTTGAAGACCCAATGTCCTGACTACATACAGTGTCATCATGAGACTTGAATAAGATAGAATACACAGTAAGCACTCAATGGATATGAGTTCCATTCCTTGCACTATTAATTGCCTAATGCCCAAAAGACCCCAATGTCTGAGCCATCCAGTTAGTGTGCAATCAATTATAATCAACAAAAATTTTTATCATTAGTTAACTTTGCATACATGTAACCACACCAAGTAGATAAGGCCCCAAGATGAGCAAAGAGACTCCCTTATGGCCACACAGACTCACAACACTCATACAGTATACTATACAGAGAAGTCAGAAATGTATTAAATAAATGACTGACTGAGTGTTGGACGAATGCTAAGAAGAGAGATGTGAAAGCTAAGCCCTCCAATTAAGGGTCAAGTTTGATTATTTTTCCTTTGTTCAGGACATTGTCCCTTTGTTTTTTGTGTCATGTGCTTCTAGATAGATTTAAACTTCAATGTTAATAGATCTATATTTCATAGTTCATTCATGTCCTTTTTTAAACCCATCAGTTTTTTATCTTCAAACATATGAGAAAATATCCATAATTTTAAAACAGGCAAAGTATGGAAGTTGACAATTTTTAAAAGCTAGAAATGGATGATAAACATGGAAAGGATAGTTTATCTTCAAACACTGAACTTGCTTTATCAAATTAAGAAAAACTATTTTACAACAGTGCTTCTCAAACCTTAATGTGTACAAATCACCAGAGGATCTCGTGAAAGTTTAGATCCTAAATCACTGAGGCAGAGAAAAAAAAAAGAGAGAGAGTCTGCATTTCTCATAGTCTCCAAGTGATTCCAATGTTTCAGAACCTGGGGACCACACCTTGAACATTCAGGTGATATGTAACCAGAATGATGAATATTGGTGAAAATAGCTGTGTGCTACATGCAAATAATTCTGTTGTTAATCAGTGCAACCATTCTGGAAAGTAGTTTGGCTGTGTGATTTACAGTAGTGCTTCCTAGTCCTGACCGTACATTAAAATTTCATGACAAACTTTGCAAAATATCTCTGGGAGCTGGGCTTAGTAGTGAGTACTTTGTTGTCATTGTTTGTAGTGAGTATTTTTAATCAAAAGATAATGAATATTTTATTGAATAGATGAAATTGTGATTATATTGATAATAAAATATAATGTAAATTTTAATAATATAACAGGAAAATCCTTGTAAAAATTTTTTCAGCTTTATTGAGACATAATTGACATGTTAGAAATGTTCAATATTTAAAGTATACATTATGGTGATTTGATAAACACACACATTGTGAAAGGATTCCCCCTCTTCCAGTTGATTAACACATCCATTACTTCATATATATATCTTTGTTTTTTTAGGTGTGAACAATTAAGTTCTACTCTTTTAGCAAATATCAATTAAACAATACTAATGTTATTAACTAGAGTCACCATGTTTTACATTAGATCCTCAGACCTAGGTGAAAGTTTGTGCCCTTTTACCAGCCTCTCCCGATTTTCCCCACCCTACTCCCCAAGCCATGGCTACACCGTTCTACTTTCTGTTTCTATGAGTTTTACCTTTTTGTTGTTTTTTTTAATTGAGATATAAGACATGTACCATTACATTAGTTTCAGGTGTACAACATAATTCAATATTTTTATACACTGTGAAATAATCACAATAATTCTATTTAACAATCAAAACCTTACATCATTACAGAATATTTTTCTCGTGATGAGAACTTTTAAGATCTTTTCTTTTAGCAACCTTCCAATAAGCAATTCAGTATTGTTCACTAACTAAATAGTCACCATACTGGACATCAACTAGCTTATTTTATAACCAGAGGTTTGTGCTGTTTGACTCACTTCGCCCATTTTACCCAGTCCTTACCACCCAGCCCGTGGCAACTGCCGATCTGTTCTCTGTCTAGGAGCTTTTTTGTGTGTTTTTGTTGTTGTTGTTATCGTTGTTTGTTTTTATATTCCACAGGTAAGCGATACCATGCAGTATTTCACTTAACATAAGTTCTATTTGTGCTGTCGCTAATGGATTTTCTCCACTCTCACAGCTAAACAAGACCCGCGCGTGTGTGTGTGTGTGTGTGTGTGTGTGTGTGTGATCTTTATCAATTCATCAGTTAATGGACAAGATAATGCTAAATAAAAGTGACACTAACTATATTACAGTAAAATTTTAATTCTTGATTAATTCAACACTTTAATTATGTACTATCTGTATGTGCCAAGCACTTACAGATAATAGGTATTTAGAGTAATTGAATAAATAATACAAAAATTCATTTCCTTGAAGATCTTACATTCTATAAATTATGTCTCTAAAAATAAAAGTAGATACAATCAAATTTGAGTCAGTTAGTCTGGGCAACCTTCAGTTTCTCCTTGAAATTTTCTGGTTGTTCTACATTTCAAAATCAAATAAAAATAGGCATTTTCCTCTAATATATTCTCCATAAATATGAAGATTAGTTAGAACTCCAAAAGTAATCTTTTATTAAAAGAGTTAAATTAAGCCCCATTGGCAATTTCAAGTTCACCTCTTTCCTTTTTCTGACCATTGCTTTCCTGTGGCTAGAAATTTCCTCCTGTCTGCAGTTAGTGCTCTGATCCTGACATGGATCTTGGGCTTCCTCTACTGGTCAGACAGCATTAGCCAGAGAAGCCTGAACTGAGAACAAACCTGGAAAATCACAAAGCACAGCAACTACCCTGCACATCTCTCCCTCATTCATTCGAAGACAGTTACTAAATGCCTACTATGTACTAGACACCATGTTAGGCGCTTGAAAAACATAAGAAATAAAATACATTCTTGTTCTTGAAATTATCCTATTCTTTTCCCCTGGAAATTACCAAGTCCCAGAAGATTTCTGGGGCCGGGGACCCAAAGAAAGCATCCATTCTTTATAAAGAAAGGATGATTGGTATGTATTTATACTGGGTTATTAAAATAATTATGCCTCTGAGAAAAGCAGGGACATCCTTCTACAATATTCTCTGGAAGATACTGAAATAGTTAAGCTTAAAATTTCCCTAAACCATGGCACTCAGCATATAAGAAACCTAGGCACTAAAAGAAAAAAAAAAATGTCTCAAAAACCATAAGAAGTCTGGGGTAAAAAATATGGTCAGTAGTCCCAATAAAAACCAGGTATGTTCTTGATTCTCTCCTAACTGAGTCATGATTTAAAAATTTGCATTATTGCAAGAGTATAAAATTTCACATAACAAGAATTCTGGCAGACTCTCTATTCTTACCCCTTCATTACATGACTGGTAGTTACCTATTTGATGTGCTAGTAGACATGATATTCCAGGAGTAACAACCTGAAATGAACATTCACTACAACTGATGTTTACCCACGAATGTTCATAGCAGACAGTGGGAGCCGAACCCTGCTTAAACATTCTCTAGCAAGTCAATACAACTTGCAAACTCAGTTGTTGTTTTTTAATCTAAAGAGTTAGCTCTTTTTGAACTGGGATAATAAAAAAAATTATAGGAACATGGAAAACTTCAAATGTATACATTTTATACTCAGTCAAGACATTAGAACATTTTAATAATTTCACAAGACTTTTTTGAAATAACATCTGCAGCCTTGGATTTTAAAGTCTACCAGTTGGTTCTACCCAGCAGAGGCCTCCTCACTCTCCTTCAAATCTACATAATACATTATTACTGTTATACTGTAACATAACTTAGATAAGCTCTTCGTTGCTTTATAGTAAAGGATGTTGGAATAGAAATGGCCCAATATTATGGAGGGTATTTTGGCAATTTTTTCAGGCATTTTTTGGTCACAATTAAAGTTGCCATTGATATACAGTACAAAGAACCAGTGCTGCTAAATGTCCTGCAGAGCATGGGGAAGTTCCAGACAAGGAAGATTTGATTCGCATCCTGCATGACATACAAGTGACCCACCAGATTTTCATGGAGGTAAAGAAAGCAATTTGCATATCTGAACTTAGGATCAAACTCTTTTTGATACATAACACAATGTATTTTTTGCATAATAATAATGTACATGGAATATTCTAGTCTGCACCTTTCTTTTAATCATAGGAAGAGAATATTTTGGTTTTGCTCAAACTTTTCCAAGTGTTGCTAACCATTGTCAAAAATCATATTCCTAAAATCAAGCACCACTCACGGTGTTTGAGCCAATGTCCCACACTTGAATCATTTGCATTGGTAGCTGATGCTTGCAAATATGTTACAGTGGAGATTCAAGATGCCATTAATTAATATTATTTAAGATATGTGAAATACAAAGGTCTACATCATTTTATTAATAATTTTTATTTTAGCCCTGGCTGGTGTAGCTCAGTGGATTGAGCGCGGGCTACAAACCAAAGTATCGCAGGTTTGATTCCCAGTCAGGGCACATGCCTGGGTTGCAGGCCACAGCCTCCAGCAACCTCACACTGATGTTTCTCGCTCTCTCTCTTTCTCCCTCCCTTCCCTCTCTAAAAATAAATAAATAAAATCTTTTAAAAATAATAATAATTTTTATTTTATTGTGATTCTGCGGCAGAATGTTTACTTATTGTGTATGTCTTGAACATTACAACTAGAAATTTCTTGAAATGACCTCCTGTTCTACAATCTAATGTTCTTTGCAATCTTACAGTCCTCAGTGATCTGCCACAAACCTTCTCCACTGTCCACAGAATTGCTACTTCTTTTTTCAATAGATCTCTGATTTCCTGATAACTATCAAAGCATGTAGTCTCTGGCTGTTTCGAATATTCAAGACAGAGAATAAACCTCAACGTGTGGTCTCAAGATAGAATTTCTTTAATGAAATATTCTGTCTCATCACCATCCCATGCCACACAGGGAATTATTTGGACACACTTATAAATAAGAGTCCAGCTCTTTGCAAGAATATCATGCTTCCTTATTTTCTCACTTCAACAATCTGTAATTTGTCTTGACATGTTATTTTTGCTGTAGTTAAGATTATGTCCCTTTTTCTCTTATCATATATGGACAGGTCTAGTCTCTCATTACTAATCCTAGCACTAGTTTTTATTCTGTGTCCACTGAACCTCTACTCTTTCATTTTCCTCCACTTTTTGTTTGGCATGGCTTTTAATTTTACTTCTTCTAAATTCTGAGTCATTTCAAGTAGGCACCAACACCTGACTACTTCATTTTGTTTTCTTGTGTAGTCATGCTCAAGCCTTACATATTAAAATTCACACTGCTTATTATACTCTTTTTCTCTTTTAAATTACAGTGAGAACATTATATTTACATTTAATGCAATTCAGTTTTTAAACTATGTGTGCCTATAGGTTATGGAATTAATTTGACTTCAGAAAAGTTAATATTTATTATGTAAAGAGGGCTTTGGGTCTACAGGAAACAAAAGGCACTGTTTGCAACCCCCACCTTCAGACACTTTGCCCCTCCTCTCTGTCTTGTCGTCCAATTTTCTCTTCGAGGCTCCTTTAAGTGGTTTTGAAATTAGGGCTTTGAGTGGAAGCTAATCAACAAAACAAAAAAATGAGTGAAATAGAACCAGAGACTTGGAAGTAAAGAACAAGCTGACAGTGACCGGAGGAGAGGGGTGAGGGAGGTAACGTGGGGTGAGGGGGAGGGAAAGGGGCAAGCAAAGGAACATGAATAGAGGACTCAGGGACACAGACAAAGGGGTGGGATTGACTGTGGGAGCATGGGGGGAGGGGCAGGGTGAGCAATGGGGAAAAACAGGACAACTGTAACTGAACAATAAAAAATACTAATTTATCTATAAAAAAAGAAATTAGGGCTTTGAAACTGCTCCTGCCTATAAACTGAAATCCTATGGCTCTATTTTCTGTAAACAGTTGGAATTTCATTTCATACAGCCTTCAACTACCACTGCAGATCTTGGGATGCGTATGTGTGTGCATTATTACCTGCTCAATTGGCTGTATGCTTCTCAAAGGCAAAATTATTTGCCGTGTCCTACACTATACTTTGTACCAAGTTAGAAAGCACTCAATAAATTCTGGTTGAGTGAATAAGGTAACATCTAAATTTTATATGGTAGCATAGTTCTTGCCACATCCCTGTATTATAACACTTGTCAAATCAAACTTTAATAAGTTATTTAATACATCTATCTCACAAACTGTTAGCTCCATGAGAAAAGGACCATGATTATTCACCTTTGTGATCTCAGCATCAGAGTACACTGACTAGTTCACAGAAATCGTCCAGTGAGTATTTATGAATGACCTTATAGGATGCATTAATTAAATCTATGAGGAGTCTGATGTGGAAGCATTTTAATGAGAATGAATATAATTAAGGTCACTACAATAAAGATCCCCAGAATTTTACCTTCACATTAACATTATAATTTGTTGTGACTTCAGTTCTAATTTTCGATTCTCTGTTCTACCGAAATTTTCCCTACAAGAGAATTCTTGGCAGGGAGCTGAAGAAAAATAGAGTAAGAAAAGAAAGGATGAAGCCCATGCTAAGGCTGAAAAGCTTTTATCTTCCTTAAAAATGAAAGGAATTATATTTTGTAGCATTTTTGTAAGACTAAACTTTGTATACTTGGAAATAATCCTAAATATCTAAACAAGTTTACTCTAATTCCCTTTACCACATATGCATTACCAAAGAATAAGCATGCTCTATGTTTTAAATGATATCTAATGCATTATCTTATTTTAATAATTAAAGAATTGGTACTAATTGTAGGAATTTTGAAAAGGTATATTCAAATTTTAAATCATCTGCAATCTTAAAGGTTATTACATTATTTCTTTGTATACGTATATGTTTATGATTTTACAGAATTGGTATCTTATAATATAAACACATGTTTTTTCAATTCTAAAATTTTACTAATGTTAAAAAGAAAAAAGACTTATTGCAGGAGTTCTCTGATGTGAACCCCAGCTTGTGGGATCTGCCACATTGTGGGTGAGATACGAGACAAATTCACACGGACTACTGAGTCCTGTGGAGGAAAAGGGATGACATGGCTTTTCTCTCAGGGGAGAAAAAAGCCTCAGCCCTTGCAGTGACCGGCCTTTATTAGGTTTCTTGGCACATTATATGATGGTCCTCATTTACAATCACAGGTTGGCTTTAGGTGGTTACCTTGTACAGAAAACAAAGGAGAGGATGCCGCTAATCACATCACAGAAGAAGGATATTTGCAAATGAAAAGGGAAAAGTAGTTGAACCAGTTACACTCATCCCTGGAAGGTTTAGCATGGATTTTAAGAAATTACTTTGCGGTAAATGTTTACTGCCTCAATTCAGGGTGAGAAAGTTTTAGCAAAAACAAGTCTCAAATCGGCCTAGGTACATTGCAGGCCTGATTTTCCACAGGAAAACCTATCTGTGGGCATGGGTCCTGCACATCTCTGAGTGGAAGCTGGGCCCACACCATGCAGAATGGCCCCCTACAGTTCTCAAACTTTCTTGGTGGCAGGACTCCTCTAACTCTTAAAAATTATTGAAGATCCAAAAAGGTATTGTGGGCTAAAACAAAAATATTGTTTTAACATTTATTCATAATATATTTTTAAATAACAATAAGAAACCAATTACAAGTTAACATAAATGAAATATTTATATAAAAATAACTGTTTTCCACAAAAATTTTAGTAATAGCAACACTTTTACATATTTATAAATCTCTTTAATGTCTTGCTGAATAGGAGATAGCTGTATTGTCCTGTCTACTTCTACACTCACTCTGTTATATCACATATCACGCAGCTTTTGGAGAACACCACCATGCAATTATGGGAGAAGAGAACATGAATAGAAAGGGACATAGTATTTTAGCACTATTATTTTTTAGAGTGTTTAACTCAGGACCCCAAAAGGATCTTGAGAATGCCTGGTCCCCAAACCACACTCTGAGAACCATGCCCTTGTAGATTGGATGTGGGTGAGAAAATGTTAATGGGCCTCTCCTTCAAGGACAGATTCTTCTCCACATACTCCAGGAGCTCCACATTGTTCATGCCATTACGGCATACCTTAGAATGCCAGTCTCAGTTTGGTCGCGTCACACTGTTGGGGGACAATAATTTCCACATGGATCATTGTACCTTTGGCCCCATAGCCACAATGGTCCATATATGACCAGAGTCTTGGCTAGGCAAGGGCTTGTGACTGGTAGTATTAAGAAGAGCCATATATTATTTTTACAATAAAAAATAAAATAAAATATTTTCATTAATAAAGTTAACAATTCTTTAGCTAAAAATTGTTAATTTTTAGCTAAAAATAAAAAATAAATACCATCTTTAGAAAAAGATGAGTCACAAACACCAGTAGTATCTAGCCGAACCTTGCTTACCGAAGTAGCTCTTTCCAGTGAATGTTCAAACTTCCAAACCATTTGTGAGGCCACTTACAGTGTGAGAAAGATGCAGGAGCTGGTAGCTAAGAAACTCTAGTATATTCCAGGCCCAGTGGCAGGTCCAACCCTATCATGAACAACATGTGTCAGAATAACTTAGTCATTGACCACTTAACATCTGGGTTCACAAAGAATTGTGTGATTCTGATTTAGCTTTTGATGTAGGTCTTTCTATGGAAAGATACTGGAGTCTGACCAAAGAAAAAGTTCTCCTGCTTCTTATAAATTAATAAAATAGCAATCTGGTTTTAACTTTTTTTTAATACTCCCATTGTGTCACAAGGCTTATAACTGGACAGGCCAAGAAAGCTACCTATCATAACCCCTTCTGGAAGCTTCAGAATGCCTGGTGGGCTCACATCCCCTTCCAATCATGCCTCATACCTTTACCTTCTGCCTCCCTGGACACAAATAACTAGGGATGCGTATTTGTTCCGGCCAATAGTGTGTGGAGTGCCCTGACACAAAAGATCTGCCCAGTACAGACCATATGGAACTTCAATGAGTTGAATTGGTCAGGTCTTCTCTCTGGGGAAATTTAAACTAGAAATTTAAGAAGAAGCAGTTAGTAGCAGCTGGCTCATTCACAGTGCCACAAGGAACAGTTGTGTCTCTGTAATAGTGACTGCCTCTATAGGATAAGGCATCAGTGCCTGCTAAGTCATGAAGCTGCTGGCAGGTACCAGAACTCTAAAGGTGTTGGGTGGCATCCCTTCTCCATGAGGCCTGAAAATGCATCTGTTCCTATTTTGCTTTCATCAGTTAAGGAGCATATTTTGTTACTACAGCTTGTAACAGTGCAAGGCACATGACATTGTGATCTCCGTAAGAGAGTGGAAAAAGTTCAGTCAGTTATACTTCATGTTGTGTGACAAGCACTTAAGATTTAGAGAAGGCATCAAAAACCAAAATGCCTACCCGGGCAAGGAGGGTAACATATGTGACTGAAGCCAGCCAGGTGTAAGAAAAATAAGGAGACGCTTGTCCTGTTATAAGCGGCACTTGCTCCTCAACTTTGGTCATACCTACCATTCTGAAGGACTGACATTCCAAGTTTTTAAATGAGATAATGTATGTCAAGTGCTTAATATACGCCCAGCGCATTGTAAGAACTCATTAATATTCATTATTATTGTTTTATATCATTTACAATCACCATAAGCAGTCAACATCAATAGAAATAATCTGGAGAAATGAAACTGCTTGGCAGATCCATATTTTCTAATTCTTTAAAATATATTTATCACGAATTGTCTTTAAGATGTTTTTTCAGTTTTAATTGGTCTCTTAACTGAATCATGAAAACCCTAAAATTTTCAACATGCTGACTCTACTTGTTTACTTTCTGTTAATAATCGTTTTTTGGACGGGTTTTTTTTTTTTGGTTTTAGGGAAAAAATAGCCTACCCATCTTTTTGTTTTTTCTAACCTATATTTTCCCTGAGTAATTACTCCCATAGATGACTTCAGACATTACTTATCATACAGAAATGTAGATTGAATATAACATGATTTTCTCCAAGTTAGCTTAAACCTATAATCAGAGACTGCCAGTTCTGACCAGCTCTTCCAAAAAAATCAGTAAATTTTCTTGCCTTTGAAGAACTGGTACAAATGATGAAATTTAGCTAAGAAACGTGCAAAAGAGACAGCATCTGAGAAAGCAGCATGGTAAAAAAAAATACATACATGGAGAGAATTTATACCTTAATTTACAGTTTCAGGCTGTAGAGTGGTAGAAACTGATTGTTTTGTTTCTTTTTAAAATATGTATATAGTGAGGGGAGCTCATAATTAAATGAAAGTAATCAAGTACATTGTCTGGATTCTTCTATTTTAAAAACTACTATGAGTTAATCTTATGAATTAATATTACAAATTCATATACAACATATTCAAAGCACATCTATGTTTCAAAGCAAGTAATGCTGTATTAATATCACCTATCCAAATCCAGTTTCCTATTTAGGGACAGAGTGATATAGGGTGAACAGTATGTATGGATTTGAGAGCTAGACAGACCCAAATTCAAATTCTGAGGTGCCTTTCAGATATGTATCTTCACCAACTTCCTTAACCTCTTGGAGTCTGTGTTTATTACTATAGATAGTGACAATAAAACTTACTTTATAACATTGATATGAAAATTACCTGAAATAACACAGAAAAATTAACCATGTAGTTAGCCATGTAACAGATATTCAATAAGTGTTACTATCTTGCTTCCATCCCATCCTCCCCCAGCAGAGTGAAGGAATCAATTAACTTGAGTCTCAGAAGATATAAGGAGAGGCGCCCTATGTGTCTTTAGATGCAATGCTGAATGTGAAGGATCTTCCCTCTTACATCTTGAGTAATCCCATGTCTGTGCTTCCCCTTCCTTGCAGGGATACCTGTCTGGAGGGGCCAGATGAATTTATTTATTTTCTGAGTCATTTATTTAACCAGTACTGTGTTCTATATATGTTCTAGGCACTGGAGTTACAAAAAGTAAATGACAGACCCTGTCCCCAAAGTTCACATTCCAGGCTGTGAAAGACTCAACTTTAAGTAGCATTTTTATGGAATATCAGTTCTACAGGCTAACAAACTTTATTAAGAAAACCAAATATGGAGACTTCCAGCCAAGATGAAGGCATAGGTAGACATACTATGCCTCCTCCCACAACCAAAATAAGGAAAATAACAATTTAAAAACAAAATAACAACCAGAACTGACAGAAAATTGAACTGTCTGGAAGTCCAACAATCAAGGAGTTAAAATAGACACATTCATCCAGACAGGGAGGCAGGGTGGAGTCGGGCAGCCAGGCTGAGAGGGGTCGCAGCACAAAAAGTGGTGGCACTAGGCATGCAAGATGGAAGCAGGTGGACCTGGGTGCACAGGCAGTGGCTGGCACACCCCAGGCACGGGGTGGCAACGGGCAGACCCAGCAAGGCAGTCCCACATTTGCACGCAGATAAACCAGGCAAAACTGGGGAGTGAGACAGACCACACAACCCAAGGACCCAGCTCGGGGAAATAAAGCCTCAAAACACCGATTGAGGACACCTGTGGGGGTTGAAGTGCAGGGGAGACTCCCAGCCTCACGGGAGAGTTCACTGGAGAGACACACAGGATCCTAGAATGTACACAAGCCCACCCACCTGGGAATCAGCACCAGACAGACCCAGTTTGCTTGGGGGAAGTGGCAGAAGGGATTGAAATCTGACAGAGAGCAGAACAGGTACCATTTTTCCCTCTCAGCCTCTGCTCCACATAAGGTCACAACCCAGTGACTAAGTTGCCCTGCCCTGGTGAACACCTAAGGCTCCGCCCCTCATATGTAACAGGCTCAACAAGACCAAAAAAAAAAAAAAAAATGGCACAGACAGAAAAACAAATCAAAGCTCCACAGCAAATATAACTAAGCAACCAAGAGATAGTCAACCTACCAGATGCACAGTTCGAAGCACTGGTGATCAGGATGTTCACAGAATTGGTTGAATTTGGTCACAAATTAGATGAAAAAAAACAAAGGCTATGCTAAGTGAAATGAAGGAAAATACACAGGGAACCAATAGTGATGGGAAGAAAACTGGGACTCAAATCAATGGAGTGGACCAGAAAGAAGAAAGAAACAACCACACAGAAAAGAATGAAGCAACAAGAATTCAAAAAAATGAGGAGAGGCTTAAAAACCTCCAGGACACCTTTAAACTTTCCAACATCCAAATTATAGGGGTACCAGAAGGGGAAGAGGAAGAGCAACAAGTGGAAAAGTTATTTGAACAAATAATAAAGGAGAACTTCCCCAATCTGGCAAAGGAAATACACTTCCAAGAAATCCAGGAAGCTCAGAGAGTCCCAAAGAAGCTGGACCCAAGGAGGAACACACCAAGGCACATCATCATTACATTACCCAAGGTAAAAATGAAGGAGAGAATCCTAGAAGCAGCAAGAGATAAGGGGACAGTAACCTACAAAGAAGTTCCCATCAGACTGTCAACTGATTTCTCAAAAGAGACCTTACAGGCAAGAAGGGACTGGAAAGAAGTATTCCAAGTCATGAAAAGCAAGGACCTACATCCAAGATTGCTCTATCCAGCAAAGCTTTCATTTAGAATGGAAGGGCAGATAAAGTACTTCTCTGATAAGTTCAAGTTAAAGGAGTTCATCATCACCAAGCCGTTATTTATGAAATGTTAAAGGGACTTATCTAAGAAAAAGAAGATAAAAAAACATGTATAGTAAAGTGACAGCAAACACAATTATGAACAACCACACCTAAAACAAAAACAAAAACAAACTAAACAATCAACTAAAACAGGAACAGAGCCACAGAAATGTAGATCACATGGAAGGTTAGCAACAGGGGAGTGGGAGGAAGAGAGAGGGAGAAAAGGTACAGAAAATAAGTAGCATAGATGATAGGTAGAAAATAGACAGGGAGAAAGCAAGAATAGTATGGGAAATGTAGAAGCTAAAGAACTCATGACACATGGACATGAACTAAGGGGGGGGGGAATGTGGGGGGGAGGGGTGGGCAGGTGGAGGGGAGTGAAGGGGGAAAATGGGGCAACTGTAATAGCATAATCAATAAAATATATTTTAAAAAACCAAATGTAGGGAAAACTGAAGAAAAGTTTCTAAAGTTTCTTTACTATGGAGTTTTCTGGAACTAATAATGTGCTTGAGGACATAGAATGCAATGTTTCTATTTAAGCACATAACTTTTTTTTTCAAGGAGCAGCTCAATGTTTCTCAGAACATACTTTGGGAAGAACAGACCTATCATAACTGTGGGAGTTTTCCCCTCCAGCCTCTTCTGCAAGACTTCGAAGGAGGCAGAATGGAAGTCAGGCATTTCCCTCCCACCCACCCCCACGCCTCTAAGAAGCCGCTGTTTCAGCCCTACACGTTGGGCTACATGTCTACAGTAGGACAGCTGTGGGCTTTGGACTCAGGCTAGATTAGAAATTTGATTCTACAATTTACCTGTGTGGCTTCAAGAAAGCTGTGAAAGCTCCTTGTTGCTCATTTCCATGTCTAAACAATAGGGATCATAACAGCTGCCCCTGGGGCTCTTGTGAGAAATAAATGTAACAATATAGGGGAAGTGTCAGGCGTAGAGTAAAATTGGAACCCAGTGTATAGTCTGCCCCTGCCCCCTTATTTTATCATATCCTGGAAAGCAGAACCAGTCAGCAGTAAGTCCATTCTGCTGCTGTGGAGAGCAAATACATGTGCTTGATCACGTGTGCTTCCTCTGTTATTTTTGCTTGCAGTTTTGGGCCTCTTTGCACTTCTGTGTTTCAACCAGAACTGCTGAGACAGGATCTCATCTTGCCCGAATCAGAAATCTGGCTGCTTTGTGGGAGAAGCTGTTCTTATATTTGCAGGTTAATGAGTTTAGAATCCCACATTTTCACATCAACTAAATGTTACCTCACTCTCTCTAAGTCAGTGAAATCCTTCAAACTCCATTCCTGAGACTCTCCTGGTCAGTAAATTTTTTAGTAAATGAATTTTAATAATGTTTAACACAACACTTCATATACCCTGTGAAACGCTGTTTCAGAGACAAAATAAAATTTCTTACTGTATAATCATTACTGTAATCCATATCTGTCTATGAATAGTTGAAATTTACTTCTCAATGATAAAATAAATCCAAAGAAGTAATCATATGAGACTTAAGTGTACATGTATATTATATTATATTGTGTTATATTATATATAAATATTATTATTTCATTATATAATTTATATTACATATGTTGTACTATATGACCAAAAATACTCCATTCATTGGGCTTTTCAGAGAATGTGCTATTCAACACAAGTGAATTTTCAGGTAAATGAAGTTTAAAGTTGACCCACTTCCTTCTCCGCTCATCCCAACTAACTTACAAAGGAGTACCAGAAGGCAGAGAAGAAAACGGAGGAATGTGAAGAAGGGACTGAGCTCTACATCACAAGTTCAAAGCAGCATGGACAGCCTGACCAGAGACGAGAGGACTGGGAGCCACACCCCTGCCCGAGGCAGCAATGCGGCTGGAGCCTGCGTGCCCCTCCGTCCCCTCTGGGTGCAGACAAGGCAAGACTGTGCGCTATGGTCTTTGACAGCAGGGGCAGAGCTGCAGGGGTTTGGAGAAAGAGGCTTTGAAACTAGAGGTATCTTGAATAAGAAATTTTTGTGGCTTTTTAATCTGTAGTTATTGACCTAAAACTAAAAGATTTGGAGGCATTTGATCTCAGGAGTCTTTGGGGCTCAGTGTGATCTTTGACAGCATCTGTAGGCCTTTAGAATGTGTCAAGAAGAGTCTCAGAAGAAAGAGAACAGGAAATTCCTTGGTGGGGTTTGTTCTAGGTTCCAATTTTAAAAGAAAAGGAGTAATTGACTTGGGGTGGTGTACACACAGTACAGTGTACAGATGATGTGTCGTAGAATTGTGCACCTGAAACCCGTATAATTCTGTTAACCAGTGTCACCAGGCTTGCTCTCCAGGGAAGGAAAAGTTACTGTACTTCAGCACCAGAGTGCTGTTTATCTACCAGAATACTGCTTGTGCCTGCCCTAGAAATTGATAAGGGTAAGGAATTCCAATACATTCCATTATTTTAGAATACAAACATCTGTTTCCTTAACTTAACAATAAAGAAAAATAATGTAACCTGATTTTAATGGCACAATGACCATTACAAACACCCATTCTTTTTAAGGCAGCGAGAAATAGATTCTATATCAAGTGGCCCTAGGGTGTCTATTCTTTGTTTTTGTTTTGTTTCGTGTGTTTATCTTAGTTCTTAAGAACTAATCTAAACTCAGTTATTATTTCAGGTGACTATAAGTACTCCTAAAATTGAAAACCTTGGTCTTTCCTTTTGGAAGATAAATACGGTAATAACTGGGAAAACTGTGGCAAATCAGTTTCTCTTCTTTTTCTGAATATAAGTTAAGTAAGTTCACTATGTTGGACATTGTGATTGTATCACATCCTACTAACTATATACATTTTTCACTAGGTCCCTTAGTAACATTCAACCTCAGCCAACTTGCTTTTCTTTCACCATCAAACAATCAGCTCCTTTCTTTTTATAGATCAATTCCTTCAACATAAAACATCTTCTGCCTTGTAACTGTCGGTCTATATTCTTTATTTGCTGCAATCCTGGATTTAAAACTAATTTTCTGCAAAAATGATTCTATGATTGAGTCTATCCCATCCTAATAACCTCCTTATTTGATGCTCCTTTAATATGTATGCTAAATCCATAATAATTTCCCTTAGTTGCATGTTTATAATATACTAGGCACTGTCCTAAGAGCCTTAGCATACTATTTCATTTACTCTTATGTTGAGTCCTTTGTATTCTTTTACAGATGAGGAAACTAAGGCTCAGAAAAGTGGCATAACTTGTCCAAGACTCACAGCTAGAGAATCATGAATCTGTATCCAACCTGACCAGTCATAACCCGGAGCCCATGTTCTCAGCAACCAAGCAATTTGTACCCTATCTTCCTTTACATGATAAGATATTGCATAATAAGGTTCATGTCATTTCATCTATCAATGCCATGCATGGTTTCTTCAACTAGAGTACACATTTTGAGAAAAAGAAGTTTGATTATCCCTCTTCCCATCATTAAATATAATAATATAATGATCTGTTCATAGCAAGCCTCTAATAAGTGCTCTTTAACAAACTCAGCATTTAAGTGACTAGCATGAGACATGTTTCCTGATTTGTTTTCCAACTATCTACACAGGAGGCTTCCTCTGGGCAAGGCAAAAAACCAAATACCATTCCTACTGTAAAATTTACTCTGAGGTTAGTGTGTAGGGTCACTGCATAAAAAGCTGAAATCAGTCTGTATTGTGTTGTGGTCAATTCATTCTTCCAAAAGTCCTTCTGAAGTGGGCTTAGATGGGTATCAACAGGAAAATGATAACAACACTGAAAAGAAATAAATGAATCACCAACTATTGTATCCATTACACATATTTTGCTCCAAATTCTTGTGTATAAAGAATCAATGACAAATTTATTTACTGTCAGAATTGCCAGGTATGTGTCTTTAGAACCCACTATGAAAAGGAAGATATGAGGGGCGGAAAATGAGCTAAACCTGACTCCAATACAATATATGAAGTATTCTATGTAAGAAATTACTGTGAAATGGAAAACCTTTACATGGAAGCCATTTTAACATATACTTTTAATGTCTGTCAAAAAATTATATCAAACATGGCAAGAGATTAATTTGTGTGTTACATAAAATGTTTTATAATATATTCAGTCAGTGAAAAGCAAATACCATATGATCTCACTTATATGTGGAATCTAATGAACAAAATAAACTGATGAACAAAATGGAAACAGAGGCATGGAAACATGGAACAGACTGCCAGCTGTGAGAGGAGAGGGCCTAAATGAGGGGACCAGATGAAAGAACGTGACAGGATTAGCCAAAGAACGTATATGCATGACCCATAGACACAGACAACACTGTACTGATGGCCTGAGGGAAGGGTGGAGGTCAAGGGCTGGGTGGAGGTAGGCAAAGTGAGAAAAAATGGGAACATCTGTAACAGTGTAAACAATAAAAATAAAGTTAAATATAGATGTATGTTTAACCGCATTAACTATATATTAACTTTATTAACTATGTATATTTAACATATTATCTATATATGCTTGATAATATATAGAACACACATACATGTTGATAAGGATATCAATTTCCTTGTGGCTAACAAGCAAAAACATGAAAACTTCACAAGAGGGAATATAATTAGTAAATAAATATGTGAAGAAAATATTTAACCTTGATAATGAACAAAGAAATATCAATGAAAACACTAATGAAATATGGCATTACATCTATTAAGTCAGCTTTATCAATTGGCCTTCCTCTGATGTGACCGTACTCTACCCTGAGTCCCTTGCACTAAGACTTAATGCGTGACACTTCAAGAGATTCTTTCCCTGGAACACTAAATACTTATCAATGCACTCAATCACTAGCTGTTGACTAAGCATCTATTTTCTTAACAACTGACCTGCAAAGATTTCTCCAACATCAAAACTGTTATAATATTCTTGTATAGCAAAGTTTTCCAACTCTGTCACTAGTGACATTTGGGGCTGGATAAGGTTTCTGGTGGACAGGGGCCTATTCTATGCATTTTACAGAGTTTAACATCATCTCTTGCCTCTACTTACTAGACGCCTATAGCAAATCCTTCTTCCTTCCCACCCTCTCACCAGCAAACTTGACAACCAAAATATCCACAATCTCCCAAACATTCCTAAACGTTCCCTAAGAAGACAAATTCATCCCTGACCGATGGGTACTAGATTTACCTACGTGATCACTTTCTAAGTTATACAAATGTCTAATCACTATGTTGTACATCTTGAACTAATATAATATTGTATTAGTCAACTGTAATTGAAATTTTTTAAATTAATCATCCCTAATGGAGAATCATTGTTCTGTAGCATTCTTTTTTTAGCAGTTAATCCATGTGGAATTATGCCTTCTGATATTAAATGAGCTTTTTAATTATTGTTGATTTATTGTATGCTTCATTAACTATTTTCTTTATCTTTCTTCTTTGTATAAATATCTGACAAATCCCCTACAAACAGGTGTATTGTGTTATATCTGCTGATGGTTAATTCTGTGTCTTCTTTCATTGAGTGACTGATTTATTTTGGCATAGTGCATAACTGCAAGGACTCTGCAGCCAGATGTCTGTGTCTAAATTTTGGTTCCACTATTACTGGTACTTCAAGCAATTCACTTCCCCTCTCCATAGTTCGGTTTTATCATGTATAAAAAGGGAAAATAGTATTTTCTTCATAAAGTTTTTGTGAGAATTTTAAAAATACAAGTATGTAAAACACTGAAACACTGCCTTCCCACAATAAATACTATCCGAATATTGTGTATTATATTGAGCATAGAATATTAAAAGATGCAACTTAGTAAAATGGGTGATTTCCACCCCACAGAAATGTTTTGCATGGTTGAAAGGACATAAAAACCATATCCAAAAAATGAGAAGGTCACATGCAAAATAAAATGTTAAAGGTATGTAACCAGCTAGTTATCACAGTATAGAGCAGAAATGATTTTCAAATGACTGACAAATACTTGAAAATCAGAGAAGGTTTTAACCACAGAGGAATGGAATGGTGGAGGAAGCTGTCACAGAGAGGTGAAATTTGAGTAGAACTTGAAAGGAAGTTATGAAGAGGTCAGAAAAAAGCGTAGGCAGAGAGAAAGTTTCAACCAAAACCCCAGGAAGAGGAAAACCATGACACGTCCTGGGGAGCTTAAGTAAACAAGTCTGTCTGGAACAGAAGGTTGAAAAGGACATATTGAGCCCTGGCTGGTGTGGCTCAGTGGATTGACTGCAGGCCTGTGAACCAAAGGTTTGCTGGTTCAATTCCCAGTCAGAGCACATGATTGGGTTGTGGGCCAGGTCCCCAGCAGGGGGTACACAAGAGGCCACCACACATTGATGTTTTTCTCCCTCTCTCCTTCCCTTCCCCTATGTCTAAAAATAAATACATAAAATCTTTTTTTAAGAAAAGGATGTGTCAAAACAAAACAGAACTCAAAATCCACACTTTGTCATGTAGAATTGACATACCCATAAGCAATCAAAATTACTCCTATACATTTTAGTTAGCTGCCATTGGTGGCTGGAATGACTATGGTCAAAACCCACAATCCAATATGAAGCAGGTTTTTAGCATACATATTTCTTTATTTCAACAAGAATAATAAAAATAACTCTTGATCATTGAACATTTTCTTCTTACCAGATAATGTACTGAGCACTTTATATTTATTATGTTTAAATTAAATTAGTGCTTTCCTATGGTAGACCATATACCACAGGTGAAAATACTATATGAAAATACTATACATATTATAGCTGAATAGTTCACCCAGTGTCCCCTGATCAATGGCACAGAGGGGACTGAAACAGCTGTGCTCTCAGCTACTATATGAAATCTTTCACAGGATCTTCTTTAAAGCTTTTCCTGTGGCATGTGTCCCCTCATGTGTCTCAGATCTTCTGTCATTCTGAGTTTTTTCTTTTTTGCTGTACTTGGGACACAGCTTTTTTTTTTTTTTTTTTTGATTGATGCTCTGGTTGTTTTTTGTATAGGTACAGATCAATGTAATATAGTTTTCATCAGTTACAGTAACTTCCTTAACACCTATTAGAACTATTAGAAATGCACTCATGCCCTGGCTAGTGTGGCTCAGTGGACTGAGTGCTGGTCTGCAAACCAGAGGGTTGTGGGTTAGATTCCCAGTTGGGGCACATGCCTGGATTGCAGGCCAGGTCCCCCAGTGGGGAGACAAGAGGCAACCACACATTGATGTTTCTCTCCTTCTCTTTCTCCTTCCCTTCCCCTCTCTCTAAAAATAAATAAATAAATTTTTTAAAAAAGAAATGCATTCATATACTCATACTAATTTCCAAATTTTTTGTAAAAAAACATTTTTCATAGGATGTAATAGGGTTATATTTACTATCTTTCCTAGTAGCATAAAACCTAAATAAAAAATATTGTTGACTAGATGCAAAATGAAACCAACTTCAGTTGATTACAACACTCATTATTACTATGTCAATGCACCGTGTCTCACATTAAATGAGAGACAAGATTGGGAAGGTGAAATGAAATGTTAATTTGACAGTCTAGTTACAGGGGATGAGTTTTACATTAGAGCCCTAGGGATCCTTAAAAAGTTTTGGAGTATGGCAGTGAAATGCTGAAACCAATATTTTAAGATGATAAATTTGGTATGGGTATGCAGGAAATTGTAGGAGAAAAAAACTACAGGTAAACATCTGACAGGTGATGATCCAGGACTGAGTGTAACAGACATTTAAAAAGGTGAAAGCAACCTTATTTATGGATATTGTATACTAAGCTTAAGAGCAAAACAGAACATCTGAATCTACCAAAACATCATCGTTAGGATGTCATGAGCATGCTCATAAGCCATAAAAGATATGCACAAACTCCATTTCCCTCTTTAGCAGTCATTAGGAAGCGTTAAGCCATGGTTTTAGCATCAACTTCCATGCACAGGAAATGTCTTCCAGTGGGTCTCTGCCTACCCTCCTTGGAACTCATGGACCTAACTGCCAGTACTCTTCCTCCTGCAGCACACAAACACACACAGTATCTCTGTGGCCCCATGTTTCATGTAGTTTCTCCCACAAAAAAAGACAATCATCCCATTCATTGAGCACCCACTGCAGGGCAGCTGCTGCATCACCAGCATCTCACCAAATCCTCAAGACAATCCTAAATGGGCCCTAAATGATTGTCCTTCTATTACAGAAGAAGAAACTGGGGCTTAGAGAAATTAAGGGATTGGCCAAGCACCAGAGATAGAATGAAGATAGAGAAGTAGAAAGAAAGAGAGAAGCCAAAAATTGTATACTTTCCATTTCAACAACATTTTCCTGTTTACAAAACATATTCTCATTCCTTATTTCTTTGCATCCTAAAAATAACTACTTTATCAATGAGAAATAGAGTTTTTTTTTTCAGGGACAGCTTCTTGGATAACATTATCTGAAGCTTTTAGGCCAACACGTAGGTATGAAAACATACTTCTTCCATAATACCAGCTTCCTGCAGGTTCCCTGTAATTGGTAAGATCCCTATTTCCCTAAGGAGTGTACTGACTCATCCCTTTTTAGGGAACTAATCTTAAATACTTACCTCTCCCACTTCTAAAATCACACCTTTGGAAAGACAAGGAAGTTCACAGATATAACAAAAGCAGCTAAAGTTCAATCCACATCCAAGACACTTTTATCTGTTCATGGAGAAAAACCCCATCCATGTTAACATTAGCCTTTTATGCAACACAAATGCCTGGAAATGGGTCTATCTAAAGAGTGAACTGAGAGTGTGCCCATTGACTTGATTGGTTCCTGGAGAATGTCTGACTTATTCCCTTCTCCCCCTGCAAAGAACATGCACCAAAGGTTTACCTGAAGTGATTCTTTCAGAGGGTAAATTTCTTACTAAAGTTTGGCTATCTCTAGTGTAGTATCTAGGAAATTCTGAAAGGGTGGGAAATCATAACATGATTCAGCTAATATTTTCATCCTCTTGTTCAAGCCCCAAAAGTTATTTTATTGTTTCCTTCTAGACTGTGTGTTTGTTGAGGGAAGGGGGGAGTTACTTTCACCACAACAAACGTGAATGTGGAAACCCTGAGAAGGTTGGCACCAGGTTACTGGCTTTATCTGCAGATAAAAACCTGCACAAAACAGATAATGGTTTATTTTGCACCTATTTCACACGTATTTCCCCCCAGCTCACCAAAATGATTGTCTTCAAAGTTCATGTCCATTATTCCTTCACTGCCTTCCCTGCAATCAAGTTCTCTGAATAAATACAGGGCTTGAGTTGCAATTAAAAATAATGAGACCGTACTGGGTCGATGTCCTTGCATGCAGTGAAAAGGTGTGGGCTAATTGCAGGACCAGGGCTTGGGTGTTTTTTTCCCCCATTTTGCTTCACTTTGATTGGTGGGTTGACACTTTAAATAAAGATTTCAGGTGTACCCTGAATGAGAGATACAGAGCGAGTCCCAGGCACACACAGTCCAGAAAAAAAAATTAATCTTCTTTTCTTAGACCTATCTTGGTTGGCATCACCAGGCCCTGAGAGCACAGTGCAGGCCAGCACCGAAGGTAAAATGTGATTTTATGATTTCGATGTGCTTCCTGTAAGTTCTTTCTTCCTATCTCCAGGTAGTTTTTGTAAAGAGGCTCTCTCTTCACCAGAAGCTGAATAGCTTATTGTAAACCAGTAGCAAGTTGCAGAGAAGACATGTCTGATACCCTTCCAGTTAAAGGGGAAAAGAAAGAGTTATTGATGAACTTTTTTTTACTATTTGTGTTGATTAGTGACAGTGTTTAATTTATAAAATTATTAGAAGATAACCAAATCTCTTGGCTACACAGACTTTTGTTCATGTAAGGGTAAAGAGCCTTTTGAACTTGTAAAATAATTTTTAAAGAAACAACATTTTAGAAAAAAAATTCAATTTTGAAAAATATTTTCCACTAGCATTATAGGAAATTTAAGTATTAATTCTTAGTTTTAAAACATAAGTTTGGATTATGGAGGTAACCTAAACATAGAATGATATACCCTATAAATCTTCAAATAAAGGTTTATTATGAAATTATTATTGTCTGTATTACATTTCCAGTGCATTTCAAAACTTACTCTGGAAGGAAACACAATACAACCTCCTGTGAATGATACTAGATAGACCAAACTTTCATACAGTAGAGGGATTTTCCAATTCCTGTTTTATTTTATGAAATGAAACAGAGCAGTTCAAGAATATGCATAAAGGTTGTTCCTACATATCCATTTAGGTTGTAGCTTTGCAAAAAAAAGTACTTGCAAATTTTTTAATTGCTTGTCAATTCTTTTCAAAAACTGGTAAATACAAATCAGTTGTTCAGCAGCATTTAGTTTTTTGTTTTTGCTTTTGTTTTGTTTTGAACCTGGTTGTTTCAGAAGATCAGAGACTCAGTTCATTTGAAGTGTTGTCTTTTAACCCTTCTGAAATAAAAATTCATCTGATTTAATTCTCCAAACTAACTCTGTTTCAGATCCCACTGTTCAAGATGAAGAACCTGATACTGATCTTGTACCTCCTGGAGATGAGTTCTGCAGTGCCGGTAAGTCCGAGTCTTTTCTAGTATGTCCTAGAAGAGGCACTGTTGGACACCAAACAGTGCTGAAGGACCTGGGCTGAGTGTCCACGCAGGGACACTTCTGAATTAATCCAGTGGCATAACTCCTACAGAGCCAAAAGTCATAGCTGCCCAGACATCAGCTTTACCCTCCAAAAGCAATAAGTTAAACAAATTTTTCTATTCAGAAAGAGATTTAAAATATTCCAAAGATAATTTCTAAGTCTTCTTCCATTCATTCAAAGGTGGTGAAGGAATTTTAAAAAGGGAGGGGGAGGGATTTATGGGCACAGACAACAGTATGGTGATTGCCACAGGGAAGGGGGATGGGGGTAGTAGAAGAGGGTATGGGGGAATAAATGGTGAAGAAGACATGACTTAGAGTGGTAAATACATGATGAAATATGCAGATGATGTATTATAGAATTGTATACTTAGAACCTATGTAATTTTATTAACCAGTGTCATTTCAATACATTCAGTAAAAAAATAAATTTTAAAAAAGAGACAGAATTATGCACAATGCTATGGTACCATTTTCTTAACTACTTGCCACTGTTATGAAATTAAAACAGAGAGAAAATTTCTCCAAGAAAGTGAAGTACATTTTCTTCATTTTTAAAGGAACAATATTAGCCAAATTTCATTTGAAGCTAGTAATTAACCAAAAAATTTGCTTTACAAGGAAGGTACCATGTGATAGAAAGCTGAAGTTTCTTAAATCAAAACACACCATGGCAATGGGGCTAAGTATATGCTACAGTCACATCCCTGGCCCACTCTATCAAATATTGAGATAATATTGTTAAGAATACAGTTCTGAGCACTGAACTGCTGCAACAGGCATGTGACTCTGTTTTCATGAGGACTTTATTCAGCTGCTATCTGCTTTTGGCAAATGTTGACCAAGCACCTGCCACATATCCAGCAATGTCCTAGACATTGAGACCACAAAGGCAAATGTGGCCTGGTGTCTTGTCTGGGGAGCTCACAGTCAGCCTCCAATGCACTTTAAAATATTTCAGTTCCTTGAGGAAGAAGGTTAGTTGTTTGGGTTTCTTAAAGTCAACCATTTTGGAAAAAGAGGATGAAAACTGATTACAAGGATGAATACCTAAATTCAACAAATAAAATATTTCCATTCTATTGCTTAACATGTACTTTAAATGAAAGAAAAATTGAAGCTACCATTCTAGCTTACCTTCACCTGAAACTGACACTGAGGTCAGCCTTCGTCATCATAACACCTTGACACTATGGGGACCTGTGCGACTCCACACCGGTAACAGGTCCACTCTGGGGACCGAGGCAATTGCTTAGGATTGCCAGCTGACTGCCTGCCACACCAGGTGTTCTCCTTCTACTTCCACATGGGAAGTGTACCCCCTGCCTATTTGCATTAACTTAAATACTGTTCTTTAACCCATGACTTGGAGCAGTTGGAAAGCAATGCATACTTTGGACTGTAGTTGAATCTGCTGTCCAAAATATTTTATTTATGTTCAGGCCAACAAGAGGAAAAAGGGTCTACTCTCACATCCCCGCAAATTCTGAACAATCTGCACTCTGCTCAACACACACTCACATCACTCTTCCTGTCTACACAGCTAACCTTTTTCTATACTTGGAATATTAACTCATGTTTATAACTCCTTTCCCTCTCCCCATTTCCAAAACTGAATGATTGGGAGAAATTTGCACCATGACTCAGAGGGTGGGATTTTACCTATACAAAAAAGGTAGGAGGTGAAGGATAAATAACATATCTTCAAGAAAATATCCCTGATCTTCTTACTCATCAAGAAAAATAATTTAAATACATTTAGTGGAGATTACATAAATATTTGTGGTGTGATGAAGGAAAGAAAGCATTAAAGCCCCTTGACCCTAGAAACTAAGAATATCCAAATAACCAAAGACCCTCAAAATCCAATTTACTCTATTTCCTACTCTTCCATTGTTCATTTTTCCCACTGGCATCTGTGCATATTGACAAGGATTGATTTAAAATGGAAAATATTTTACATTTTAAAAATCTAGTCCAAATATAGCTACGTTTTCAACAGCTTTAAAAAAACACATTAGTAAAACTTAGAGCTACGATGATTTTTATTTAAGAAAAAATACCTTTGACATGATCCCCAAAATATAAGCTCAGATCAACTGGTTATACATACAGTAATTTTTCACTAAAGATGATGGAGGATTTGTTGGAGCCTTTTGAATAGGAGGCAAGTTACGTTTTGCACAGGGTTATGCTAAACGCCAGGACCATGTGCCCCATTCCATAAACCAGCAGCATGTAGGTTTGTCAAACACACAAGAAAATTGACCTCAAGTTGGTCCCTTTGATTTTCTATATGACAACATTTAAGAATATAAAGTACTCTTACTTTCTATTTTGTTGCTTTATTTTGCTTCTTATGTAACTTTCCAAACTAAAACAAAATTTTGCTTTTAAAGCAACATAACATTAAAATGCAGGCAAATGGTAGATGATTTCTGCAAGAGCAAAATTGTTAAATAGTGTGGTAATTCCCCCAAATAATTTAAATTATTCCTCTCTCTGCCCAAAATTTCAAGTTCTTTGAGTAATAAACCAAATGATGGTCTCTCAGCTGTACTTTCTACCAGTGGGTAAGGAAGTTTCTCATCAAAGAAAACACAAAATTTTTCTTATTTCCATTTAGGTGTTTCCTCAGCAACCTGGGACACCAGGCATGGCTAGCTTGAGCCTGGAGGTAGGTATTGTCAGAGCATTTCCATTTAATGTTTCCATCTGTGTGTTCCTGACAGAGGAGAAATGCAGTGGGTTCTTTCTCCATTTCCCTAGTCAGATGTCAGTGGCGGTCCTCCTGTGCAGTTCTAGAGAAGCTCATGATGTTTATGAGAGCCTTGTGTTATCATTTTTCTTTAATTTTAAATTCTCAAGTGTTTTAGTCCTTAGAACACCATCTGTGTGTGAATCAAAGCAATACTATTATTTAATACCGCATATAAATGCATTTATGTAATTAGTGAATTAATATAATTACTCTATTAATTCAAACACATTGTTCTGGAGTCCCAAATGGTTTATATTTAGCTCCCTCTCTTTATACTGTATTGTAGTATAAAGTTCCCATGAAGAAAATTCACCTTACAAAATTTAGTTATCTGTAAGAACTCCTGTAAATAACGCTAACATTGTACCTGCTGCATAACCTGTGGTGGTCTCATTACATGTCTCATAATTAATATATACTCTATTTAGAATATCCCAGCAAAATGGAACTGTTTGACCATATTAATAGAACATATTTACAATTATAATTAGAAAAATATTTATGAAATTATAAATTTTTCACAAGACTTTATAAATTTTGTTCAGATTATAACAATCTGAGGGCAATCAGTACCTGTATTGGCTAGATGCTTATTTCACCTGCAAGCTAATTTTGCTGAGTTTCCAATTTAAACTCAATCAAAGCAGTCTAAACCCATTCTTACTACATTGAAATTTACTTTCTGTTGAATTGCTGGTATTCTCGACAATCTATCCACATACCATTTTTCCCAATGTCTTTTATATTATTTTGAGGACTTTTTTGTCTGGGGAGGAGGCAGAGATTATCTCATTTTGTTTTGTTTGTCTGTTTGTTTATTTTTCAAATTCCTCTTTAGGTTAAATTTTAAAAGACAAAGTAAGGTAAAGGGGGGTAAGAGTCAATAAAGCAATGTTCTCATGATTGCATTTATATTTCAGTTGAATGAACTACTTTCCCATATTTCTATGTGATCTCAGTTAAATGATGCTTTGTCTCTTAATTAATAATGAAAAGCAACTCACTGCTTTAATGGCAATAATAGCAATGGTAGCAGAACCACATTCAACAGTTCCACTTTTCAGGCATAATTAGTATCCACTTCTGTTGTATTCAAGTTGACCCACTCCAAACTTTGTGCTACTAATATATATAGAGAAATGAGCCGTGTCATACAGAAAAGGAATATCTATGGTAAACACTAACCCACTCTTTTTTTTCTTTACAGACAATGAGACAATTGAGTACTTTGCAGGGATTAAACATGCTTTCTCAGGTAACCTTATTTTCCAATATTTCTCATTGCAAGTAGGAATGGTGGTGATGGGAGTAACATTAGTAGCAGCACTGGCACTTATAAAATATGTTTGTGAACAGGTGATATCCTAAACAATGGGGAAAAAGTGAATAACTGAGATAACCTGAAACAGAATAAGAATCTGGGTTGGGCTGGTGAGGGAAAATAAAAACAATATTGAATTTTCTTTAGTAAAAAAAAAATCTTTCTTTGAAATCTTTCTTAACAATTTTATTATATAGCTCATAATATGAGTGCTTAAAAATCTAAATCTCAAACAAATTTATGAAGATATTATAATATGGCTCAGCATGTAAGTTTGTTTGAAGAGAATGTTTACTTAACCATGTTAAACTAACCAATATCACTCTTATTCTTTCTTTCCCTACACTTTCTCTGGATCTTCTAGAAAATAAAAACCAAATGTAAGCCAATATTGAAATAGAAGTATGCTTCTCTCTCCTTCTCTTTTTCCCCATGTCTTTAGTACTCAAAATTCGGCCTTGGGAAATCACTCAATTCTCTGTGGATGCATGGCCTCCTCCCAGCACACCCCTCCTTCCCATGGGTGAGACCAAGGGAACACGAAACTCAACAGGTGAGCTATCTGCATCAGTGTGTTTAAAGCATCAAGCTTTAAAATCTTCCCCTACTTCATTCTCTAAGTTGTCATATATTGCCCACAGACAGGTAAGAGTAATGAATAAAAAATTATCCAGGTACCAAGTACATCAAAACTTGTGCTGGGTGAGAAGAGTGAAGGGATTATTAAGCAAAGACAAAAAGAAAGAAAGAGAGACTCATGGACACAGACGACACTGTGGTGATGGCCAGAGGAAAAGGAAGGGGAGGTGGTAGGCAAAGGTGTCGGGGGGATAAATGGAGACTTCACTGGGGGTGGTGAACATGCAATATGATATACAGATGAAGTATTGTAGAATGGTATACATGAAACCTGTGTAATTTTATTACCCAATGTCACCCCAGTAAATTTAATTTTAAAAACTTGTAATTGTCTTCAGTACTTCAGAATATTTCAAATAAAATGGTCCAAATTTTCAATCCATTGGAACATTTATTTAGAACAGGAAGATACAAACTCCAAAATATGAGACCTATGTTAAAGATATCAGCAATAACAATAGATAAACTATCCTCAAAAAGGAAAACAAGCTAAATTCTGGTCAATTCCCATTTTAATCAAGATCCCCCAAATAATTATTAAACGGCACATTTAAAATGATGCCAACGTCCAGTTTAAAACATTACAACCCTACAGCAATCAGTAAATACATTAGTTAACTTTAACCATTATTTACTAGGTGCCTAATACATTAACAAAATTGTAGATAGGGAGTGAAAGTGAGGATATTTAAGAATGGCCCCAAGGTGCATGGAATTTCAGATCTGACTGAGAAGTAAGACAAAACAACACATTACAAAGTGCTAAGCTGTGAGGTATAAGTAATGAATGTGGAACAAGGAACAAGTGGCATAGGAGTTTAGAGATGGACAGTGCTTGTTGTGAGATCCATGTCACTTGGAGGAGTTGGCGATCTCCTCAAATTAAAAATAATAGGGAGCCATTTACCACAGCTAATTTTAAAGAAGATCAACAATATACAGTTGTTTTACCAGGAACTGTTAAACCCAGGTGACCCCCGCAACAGGCAGCACTGCCCACCCAACCACACTTAGTGGGGCAGTGAATTGTGGTAATGGCAACTGTTTCTCCTCTCCACTGTTTCCCAACTGGGCTCTGTGGTGCAGAAATTTGATTGGTATTTTATTTAATTATTATTTCTTCTTTCATTAACTCAAAAAGTATACTAAGTCTCTGTCACGTGCCAGGCACTTGTTAGGAGCTACATTAAGTCTTGAGGCTATAAAGATAAATAAGACGAATCTCTCCCTGTTGACTAGGGACAAAGACTGATAACAAATCGTTGTAATCCAGGGAGAAAATGGTCAAATAGAGGTGCACAGGGGCAGCTATGAGAACCCAGAGGAGGAAACGACCCGCTCTACAAAGCGGTTCACATAGCTTCCTATCTTCATGAACAGACTCTTGAAATACAAAGTTCCCCAAGCTCTTTTGTTTTAGAAATTCCAGGCACCACAGTTCAGTGAGCCATCGCTTCCTGACACTCCTTTCAAATTTCTCTGCAGTATGAATATTCTTTGCCTGTGCATCCCCCACCTCTCCCATCGCAGCCATCCCTACATCCTCAACTGCCAGGACAGAAACCTTTCCTCCAGCCCACTGTTGTAACCGCCATCCAGAACACAGCCCAGAAGGGAGGACCTCAGCCTCCAGTTTACCAGGGACAGCCACCCTTGCATCAAGAAGAGGGGCCAATGATTCAACAACAGGTGGCACCATCAGATAAGCCACCCAAGACTGAGGTAAGTCCTCCCTCTGAAGTCAAACCAGGACTACCCACTAACATAAGGAAAGAAAACAAATTTGCAGAGCACATTTAAATACTCTGAGTTTTGAGGCATAATGCATGAAAGTGCAAATATGTTTTTAATCAGTTGACTACTCTGGGAGCAGAACATAAATATCCATTCCTGTACTTGACCATCAGGAATGGGGAATGAATTCTGAAAGATCCAGCGTCTAAAATTTGGTTTCTTAAGTGCAAAAAAAAGGGAAAGCTTTCAGAGAAAATAAGGAAGCCCAGAGAAGTCCAGGCTTCCTATCACCTGGGTCTTTTTCACTATTGGAAGGACAGAGAAAAGTGACTGAACCCTCAGCATTGTAAGGAATATTTTGCACTATTATTTCCCTCCCTGCTAGTAGAGAAGGCAACCATGAAAAAATATCTTGCAATAACATAGACAAAAGAACCATGGACAGAAAAGGAAGGTACCATATATCTAGTATGCTACAGACATTGACATCCCCTTATCATTCTGACTGTAATCCTATAAAAATAAATTTTATTATTCTTTTTAAAAGGAGAAGACAGACTGTGAGAAGCTATAAAATTTTCCCAGTATCACACTAAAATTAAGTGGCAGTGTCAGGATTCAAACCAGCCTGGTATGATCTGATTCCGAAACTCATTCTTTCTAGTGTGCAAGACAAGGCAAACCCACAACAGGCACGCTGCACCTCCCAGCCCGTGCACTTGCGTCATGTCAGAAACAGGTGACGGTAATCTCTTAGTTCGTAGCCCCCAAGACAAGTTAAAGTAAAAATCAGGAAACTTTTTTGAGATTGTTTCATCATATTTGTAAATATGAGTATATTTGATTTACTTTTTCTATTTTCATAGTTTAGTAATTTTTTAATATTTATCTGTGATGCAGCTACCAGGAATGGATTTTGCTGGCCCACAAGACCCATCAGTAAGTACAGATCTCAATGAAACTTTCTTGGGAAAAAAATATCTCATTCTTCAAGGAAAGAATAAAAATTTTAAATTCCCTCACATATTATTAATTAGAAGTATAATGAGTTCCTTTGTTTTCTTAAATATTAAATACTTCTTTGTCTTATGAATACTTCTGAAAATGTGTTTCATGCAACTCTTATAAATGGCAGTACTGGAAGGTTTGCCTGTATTGTAGCAAGTATGAATTACTTATTCTGTTTTCTGCCTCTTAAAGATTTTCACAATAGCCCGTCTGATATCTCAGGGACCAATTCCGCAAAATAAACCATCTCCAGTAAGTGTTTTTTGTAATTCATTTAAAAGTTTTTCCCTTGGAAATGCATTTTGTATTGATTATTGTATTTATATTTAGCTTTTTCCAGGAATGTTTTACATGTCCTATGGTGCAAATCAATTGGTAAGTCTGTATTCTATAAAAAGTGTCATTTTTAATTAAATGTTATCTTACGTGCTAAAGTTATAAAATCCAATCCTCACACAATAGATTCCATATTCTCTGGATGCCTAAGTTAGCAACTGAAATGACAAGGAGACCCTTCCTATTTGGATAATTCTGGCCAGACACACACACTCACACACAAACACACACATACCACATTATTTGCTGTCTGGATTATCCAAATTGGCTACATTTATTAAATAATACCTATCTCACCACTTTACTCTGCCTCTGGACACAGCCTTAATGCTAAGATTTAAATTTTAAGGAGAAACTACATGACCTTTAACTTTGTCTTGACTAGCTGCAGTAGGAGTCAGCTGGTTCCTAATACAATGCAGTGTTTCTTTTTGAACAGAGTGCTCCTACCAGGCTTGGTATCATGAGCTCAGAAGAAATGGTGGTGAGTAATATCTTCAACCTTGTCTTAAAATAGTGTCCAGGGGGAACAGTCACAGATGACTGGCTGCAAGAGGTATTGGCTATGAATGTAGCCAAATACACAGCACAGGACTCAGACTGTTCCGCTCCAAAACCAAAGGCTTGATTCTGAAGCGGCAGGCAAAGATTTCACGTTTGCCACATACACGTTTCTGAGAGATGACCTTCCTTGAGCATAGGGTTTTGCCCTATTTCTTAATTATGAGGTGAGAAAAAAATCTCCCTTGAAAAGTCATCATTGAACAACAAACACTTCAAACCAAGAAAGATACCCTTGACTCATACAAAGTTCCTGTTCCTTCTCAGACCATTTAACCCCTCAAAACAAATTCAGTAGCATCACAGATCATTTGGACTCAAAAGTGGGAGATCAAAAAGAAAAAGAAAATTAACTAACTTTAAAATTTCATTATTATATAATTGAAAGTGTATTAAAAAGTACATTGAAGCCCTGGCTGGCATAGCTCAGTGGATTGAGTGTGGGCTGCGAACCAGGCATCGCAGGTTTGATTCCCAGTCAGGGCACATGCCTAGGTTGCAGGCCATGTCCCCCAGCAACTGCACATTGATGTTTCTCTCTCTCTCTCTCCTTCTCCCTTCCCTCTCTAAAAAAATAAATAAATAAATAAAATCTTTTAAAAATTTGTTTAAAAAAAGTACATTAAAACTACAATTATATAATTGAAAGTACCATAAAAAGTACATTAACATTAAAAGTTAATTCAAGTATATTCCTATTCTGCTATTATTATCTCTGCATTTTACAAATTTAAAATGCAAAGTCCATAGACACACAATTTGACTTTTTCTCTCAGAAAGTTCATGTTACATCTGTTAGACATAAAGCAGAACAAAACCATACTGAATTAACAAATCGTTAGCAACTGCAGATCTTAGCAAATTAATAAAGACACCCACATGCTGTCACTTAGAGAAAATTTGCATCTCAGCGTTGAGCACTTCCTGTGAGCTACACACAGAGAAAGATACAACAGAGGCAAAACATGTAAGAGTCCAGCTCTCAGCCAGTTTACAATCTAATCCATGGAAGATCAGTGGCAGGGCAGCTCATGTCGAAATCTTGTGATAAGTCTATCAGAGCTATAAAAGGCGGAAAGAAGAGGTAGCCCAGCCTAGGGGCTTAAAATGCCACCTTCTCCGGCTTGTGTATCTCAGTGGATTAAGCATGGGCTGAGAACCAAAGCATCACAGGTTCGATTCCCAGTCAGGGCACATGCCTGGGTTGCAGGCCGGGTCCCCAGTGGGGGCCACATGAGAGGCAACCACACCTTGATGTTTCTCCCTCTCTCTTAAAAAAAAAAAATGCCACCTTCTGTAGGAGGTGATGCCAAAAGGTAAGAGTGGAGAGACAGGAGGTGAGAGAAAACAGTGTTGTATCTATGTAACACCAGCACAACTGGTTTGAAATTTCAAGTAAGTGTTAATTATCATATTATAATTTTAATTTATTTATATTCTGCCTCATATTTGAAAGCCTTTCCTATAGCTTATAAAAAACACAGTCAGTGTAACCAGAAAACTGAAGATGTAAGTTTAAGTGAATCACAGTTGTGAGAAAATGAGAATACAGATATGCAAGTTACAAAGCCCTGAGCAATTCCTGTGAAGAGCCCGAGATTTTGGTTTCAAAATTTTGGGCAGCAAAGAGGAAAAAAAAAGAAGTATGTTCTGTTCTAAAATTCTAACTGCCCAAAGGAAGAAAGTATTGCAGTTCCTCCAGAGAAATCAAGCTTCTTTTTTCAATACATATTTTTTTAAAGAAGGAAAAGAAACAGTCTTACGTGGGGCTTCTTCATTCATTTACAGGACATTAAGAAATGATATTGACGCAATCCTCTAAAACATCTCTCAATAGACTCAGGAATGGATATGTTTTTGTTTGTTTTATGATGTAGTACTGCCCATTTTAGTTGCTTACTGTTTTCTTCAAACTGAATTCAGGTTACTTTTTGCCCATGGACTTGGTTCTGCCCCACTTGTTTCTTCCCTATCCTTTCAGCCAGGCACGCCAAGGCCCTCAGTCTCCCTTTCAGAGAGGTGGTCTTCCCCGCCAGGAAAGTGCAGAATTCTCTCCCTTGTATTTCAAAGCCAGCTTAGTGAGAAATGTGCTCACACAAAGCTGTCAGCCAGCTCCCTGATCCTTATCAGTTTTGTATGGTTTCTCGCTGAATCTGACCAGGTATAATTGCATGGTATAGAATTGTATGTGATAACGGTGTCTTTGGTAAATTTTTTTTCCAGGGAGGCAGAGGAGGTCCTATGGCCTATGGAGCCATGTTCCCAGGGTTTGGAGGCATGAGGCCGAGCCTTGGAGGGATGCCTCACCATCCAGGCATGGGTGGGGACTTTACCCTGGAATTTGACACCCCAGTGGCTGCAACCAAAGGCCCCGAGAAGGGAGAAGGAGTTGTGCAAGGCTCTCCCGTGCCACCAGAGGCCAGTCCAGTCAACCCAGAAAACCCAGTTCTGCTTCCAGAGGCAGTGGTTCCTGGTGCCCTTGGAGGGCTTCTCGCCCTCCCGAAGGACAATATTCCCAGCCTGACTGGAGACCCTGCAGAGCATAGCAACGGATCTCCCAGGGTTACCCCAGCAGCTGCTGACCCACTGATGACCCCTGGATTAGCTGATGTTTATGAGCCCTACAGTGTTGATATGACTACACCCTTGGGAGAAACGACCATGGATACCACAGTGACCCCAGAGACAGAGCAAACATCAATGCCAGGAAACAAGGCCCAGCAGCCCCGTATTATGCAAAATGTGTGGCATTTCCAAGAGCCCTGAGAACCCTGAGATATTAGCTACATTCTGTAGGCACAAGCTCCCTGGCTTTGTTCCCATAGCCCATCTTCTTCCCAAAACACTTACTACCCTTCTGCAGCAAAGGCATTATAAGTGCTCAGCATATATTAATAAATTCAAGTGGCAGAAATAGTGTAGGTTCCCTTCTTGCTTTCATTCTCTTATTGAAATAAAATCTGTTGACTCTGTGACATAGAAATACTATTAAATCTCTGCATTTGAAAATCACAGTTTCTTAGCTGTCATGGTCAGCAGAGAATTTCTCTTACTAGTGTAATACTGTTAGGTACAGAAAATGTGACACTGCTTTGGATATTTTTCTCTCAGCAAAGGCACATATTCTCAGAATTATAAGCTATTTCATTCAAATGTTATTAAATGGGGGTGGGTGGACAATCTGATTGGTATTACTGGGTTTGGTATGTTGGATTTTAAATTCTCATCTATAGAGTATTTTATTTAATCTAGTAAAAACATCTAGCCTATTTTAAATAAAGAATTTTTCTCACTGAAAATATCAGGCATTATATGTTTATTATTTACATATATTTAAATGGTTAGGAAAAGCAACTCATCCCCCACTTTTGCTACTCTTTAACTCGTTTTATTTTATTCATTCATTCTTTCTTTCACGGAAAGTCCGTTGAGCATCTGTCAATGTCGTAGGTACTATACTAGGCAACACAGACATAGTCCCTTCCCTCACAACTTACAAGTAGACAGACAACCACAATAACAATAAAAACAGACACTCTGGGTTGAGCTTAAGTACACTGTATATATTATCTCACAACGACACTGCAAAATAGATATTTCCAATATTTCCAAACCCACCACACATGTGAAAAGGCCAAATACCACGTGGGAATCAGTGCTTCCCTGTTAAATATAATGAGGGAAAATGGAGCCCAGAAAATCATTATTACTTGCCACCAAACTAGGTATGTACAGTGAAGGCTATTTGACTAAATTAAGAGGTTCCAAGGCCAGGCTTGGTCACCCCTGAGAAGTAGCCTCCTGCCCCATTCTCTCTACTTCCTCCCAAGTTGCCCAGTCCAGGTCTTAGTCTCCACAGAACTGAGACTCCCTTTCACCCCCTACGAAGATCCAGAGGTGCAGAAAAGGAGCCCCAAGAGGGGTCCTGACTGGGGCACTTCGGGAACCTTAGCAGGAGCACACAGGCACCACCTTTGTCTCCCCCTGTCAGGAAGAGCTCTGCTCACCCTACTCGGTGGCTGGAGTCTGAGAGACGTGCAAAAGTTTAACATTCAGTTTGTGCCCTGTAGTGTCTCTGGCAAAGGTGCAAGGGCAGGGGAGTGACCTCCGCTGAGAACCCACTGAGACCCACCTTAGCAATCGACACACTCTCTTAACAAACACTGTGCAAACAGGCATACGGACAGACCTGGGTTCGAACTTTGACATCACATCTAACCACCAATGAGTCTTTGAGACAATCTCTCTGCTCCTGTGTTTCCATTTTTATGGTGGAGCTACAACCCGACCCACCTTGCAAGGTCATTACGAGACACAAATGAGATAAAGTACACAAATAAAATTGCTGAATTGTAGTAGTTTCTTTTTCTTTCTACTGTCCCTTTTCATAAAGACAGCCTAGCAAAATAGCTGCAGTAACAATGGAAGGATGACATTGTCTCTCTCCCTGATGAATTTGTGCTTTTCTACTCACACACCACACACTGCCCTTCTGATCCTTCTTGGTAATTTGGAACATACATTTGTGGGATCACATATGCTGGTTTTGCTGACAAATGTCATATCAAGGGCTCAAAGTTGGTCTCTGCAATTTGCAGGTCAGGCACTTAATAGTGTTAATAGATCAACTTTGAGAAGAAGGGATACCATGTTGTTGAACCCTTGAATAGCCTCTGTCCCTGCCACCACACACTTTAAACACTGACCCACAGAGCAAACACCAAAGTGGCCAGGGAAAGAGGCTGAATGTCACCCAAGAGGTGAGGGAGATCTTAATTACTGAGAATTTCCTCCACCAGGACTTCCCTCTACAAGGTATTTACATGAGAAACGAATATCTTCATACCGTATCTCATTTTGAGAGGTCTATGCAAATAGCCTGCTAGACCTCCTTATTACTAATACATCAATTTTATTCTTTCAAAGTCCCTGACCAGCCAACCAATCTGGTAATGACTCTGAGTGTCAGTCTGTATCTCAGGCTAGGTCTCCTTCTAGACAATATAGACAACCAGACGTGTCATTTAAATTCTGCCCACTGAGTGGGGCTATGGCACATTAACTGTTCACTTCCAGCTGATGCCAGAATACCACACAGAAATCGGTGAACCAAGCACACACTCTTCTCTCCCCATTACTTGATCATAGATAGGATAGCCATATAATTGATTCTCCAAACTGGGACACTTTTGCTAATGAAAAGTGGTATTGTGAATGATGAATGAATGTTGAATAACAGGTATGAACCAGTAATACCCAGGCAAAACCCAGGCATCTGATTATTCTAGTCATGTGGAATTCCCCATGAAGCCAAATGTGCAAAATGAGGGGGAGGCATCCAAGTTATAAAAAGGGGGAGGCATCCAAGTTATAAAAAGTTATTCAAGTCTGAATCACTTGTTTGTGTAATTTACTTGAGACTTCTAGACTGAGGTCATGCCCATCATTTTAACTTAAAATGGAATGCTTCTGTTTATATTCAATTTTATGTTCAGTGGATTATCTACCACCTACTTCAAGATGGGCAACTCAGATAGGATACTCACTTGGCATCCCATAATCAGGCACATTGTCTCTATCAAGGTTCAGTGACAAGGCAAAAATTATTATGCTTCTCACACACAAAAACAAATCTTAAGGTTCTTTGGTGTTATTCTGTCAGGGCTTTCCAGAGGTCCCATACAGCTATAGATAGTTCTGATATATTTCAGTCCCTGTGTCTTAATGCGCAAGTGACAGGGAAGCATATACTACAGTATAAACCCCTTTTGAATCCTAAGTTTTCTCAAAACTGTCTGCCTTTCAAGTTATATAGTGTGTAGTATACAAGGGGGGAACCAAAAAAACTGAAATTATCTTCTGGAGGACAGGTCCCTTGTTGTACATGTTCCCTCTGCTAGGTGAATGTTCTAGGAACCCATCTATATCAGTTTACCAGCTGGCATTGTTGTGAGAGGCTGCATTCAGCTTTGGTGAATTTTTTTAAGACTCAAGCATTTGCACACTTCATGATGGGTGATTTACAGGTGCATCTGCCCACACTATGCTGAGTGTTCAGCACTTTTTGACCAAAAACAGAATGACCCTGATGCCCCATTCTCCTATTCACCCAATCTTGCCCCAGTGACTTTTTTTTGTTTCCCTGGATGAAAAAAATTTCCCAAAGTGTTGGGAACCGCCCTGCCTGGTATCAGAAGCTGTAACCCCCGCCTAAGCTAAGGCTGAGGGAACAACCTGGGAACCGTAAGCCAGCAAGGAGACAAAAGCTTATCTCCCTGGCAGGAGCGCCGCTTCTGCTCCTTTTACTTCACCCTGCCTGGTCCCCAATGCTTGGTCGGTTAGCCAATGATGGGTAAGATTCCCCAAGGGGGGAACGACCTAAGACAGGCACGATCACGTGGGAGGCCCCCAAGGAAAGGCTTTGGGGCCTACGGCAAAAGGGGGTGATGGACCCTCACCCCTCAGCTTTGACAAAGCCTGAGTGCTCACGGTCTGTGAGAAAATCTCCTTATCTCTTGGTTGCCTTAGTTCCCCTTGCTCCACCTAAGCCTGAAACAATGACAGAGGGTGGTACAGCCCTGTGCTGAAAAGGGTGGGTTCCCTGGGTGATCAGGCCTAAAAAAGAATATGTAAAATCCTGTGAAACCTGCTTTGTTTAGAATGTTCTCGATTGAATGAGAAGGGTCCAAGGAGGAAATAAGTTTGTTCCTCAAAGTTTTACAGCTCTTTGACCCTGACTCAAAATAGGTCCTCGGAGTTCCTTGTTATTTGATCCATACTTCCAGGCAATGAGTAATGAGCTTTACCTGAATTCTTGTGCAAACAAACCCAATAAAAGTCTGCTGGGACAGGAGAACGATGCACTCTCCCCTAGGGGTTCTCTCCCCTAGGGAGGGTGGCCCGGCGCACTCCCCACTAGAGAGAGTGGCCTAATTCTGTTCCTACTTCCCCACAGAACTTGGTTGTTTCTGTGTATGTTTTTCTCGTGGGTCAACGAGCAATCCGCAGCGTTCCGTGGTCACTGCCAGTCAGTGGCCACAACACCAAAGAGAAACAATCGCCAGTGTGGAAAAGGTGAAACAAAAAATGGCAGAAACACTAAAAGGAATCAAAATCAACACATTCAAAAATTATTTTGGGCAGTGGAAAAAACATCTCGATAGGTATATTGCATCAAATGGAGAATAGTTTTAAGGTGACTGAAGTTTAAACATGTAAAAATAAATACACACTTTTTTATAAATAAAGTCTGGGTTTTTTGGGTCCCTCTCCTCATATGTTGCCTTCAAAACACAAAGAAGTGTAAGAAGCACTGTGGCTGTCTCTTCTTGTACAGAGCTGCAAGGTGCAGCAACCTGCCTTTCCCTTTCACTACGCTGACCTGCCTCAGACTACTAGGCCTCTAGAAGTAGAAGTGTCAGCAGCCCAGTGGACTTTTGCACCTTTTATCTTCCACCCTCTGGCTTGCTGTTCCATGCTCATCAAAACCCATTGCATTCTGTCTTCAGTGCAGTGGACTGGTGTGGCATCCTATAGAAGATGAAGTTGATCAAAGATCCTTAGGACTGTATTATAAAACATTGCAGGAGAGGTGACAGAGTCCTGGGGCAGGGAAGTTTAAATTTGTATTGGCCCTAATTTTTCTTACCAATTGGAACAGAAAGAAAACATCTGCCAGATCAATAACCACATGCTTGGTGCCATGGGTTATACTGATTTGCTCCAAACTTACCTCATCTGGAACAGCTACAACTGCCATCACCATCTGACCAAGTTTGCAATAACCCACTGCAATTCTCCATTATCCATCTAGCTTTTGTATCAGCTAAACAGTTGATTTAAGTGGGAATGTAGTAGGACAAATTCCCTATGTTTCTCAGGTCTTCAGCGGTGCCAGTGAGTCCTGCCATTCCCCCTACAGGAATTAACATCTTGTTGGGGGTTTGGAGAGAGGGTGGAAAAAAGTTTCCACCACCACCCCCAGGAGCTTCTTCCACTTGGCCCTTCCTACCATGATAGCTTTCATTTCACCAGTGTAGGAATCAAAGCAGGGTTCTGCTAGTCAGTCATTAGGTATATCTAGTCTCACTATACATTCTGGGACTGGGGAAATGAGCACCAGACAGATGCTTTGGACCCACTGTTACATGCATCTGGACCCAGATTCCATCTCTCATCCTATTTCTGTAAGCTTTAATTGGTAAACTATAAAGGCTTTTCAGGTGAGGAACCACTATCTAATAACTTCCAAAAAGTCCAGGTATTCCCCTTTTCTGCACCCCCCCCCCACCAACACACACAGTCACCCTCATAAACTGCTTCAGGTCCCTCCGGAGAAAGCTTAAGGAGACTTCCATGGTCTATACATGTGACCAAACTCAGTCTTGTCTCATAGGAATCTGGTCTCCTCTTGGCTGAAGGGCTCTAGCTCTGGGGACTGAATAAGAAAATGTGAATCCCACCATAGTGATTTGAGTTAGGCTCAGTGAAGCTAGAATTCTTTTTGTCTTTTTATGTCAAGTAGCACCTTAAGAGGATGTCCACCAATTTTTTTTCCCAGAAACCCATGATCTACTGTTCCTATTGGTCAAAGCACCCTGATTATCATTTCATTCTGTGGCTTATTGCATCCTCCTGTCTCTGACATTTTGGCCACACAATCTGCCTTCCATTTCATAGTCTTATTTCTCCCACTGAGAGTCAAAATCAACATCTACCATCATCATATCTGGGTTCCAGAGGGCAAAACCACAGAGCCCTTCATAAAACTTAGTGCAGAAAGTGCTTTCTGGACCCTTCTGGATGCGGAAGGGTGAGAGAGTGAATCAGGAGTGTCAAACATGATCTATCCATTATACCCGTGTGTCTCAGGGATATATTTTTATGTAATTCTGGAATAATCTTATTTTTATTTATATCAAGTGATGCTGGCTTTCCATTTGCCAAGGTAAAAAATGAGGTTCCTTTTAAAATAAATTGTTTCAAAAATATTAAGTGAATAGTACAGTGAATAAGGCAGTACATAAATGTACTATGAACATGAACAAAGTATGAAAAGAACATTGATTTAATCCAGTCTTCTTATTTACGTGTAAGGAGACTAAGGCCGGAAGAGTACTATCTTTTTTCAAGCTCTGGTTGGTATGAGAGGGTGAAAGCCCAGGCCTTCAGGTTTCTGTTCTGCACTCTGCTACAGAGAACCACCACAGTGGCCAAGCATTCATTTGAGAATCTAATGAGAGCTATGAATGATCTTTCCTTAGAAATGGAGAGAACGCATTAAACTCTGCCGACAATTTCAGTGACTACTCGGAGGGCCTAACATTTGATCACTCAAATACCTACCACTGTATGGTAATGCTGAAGTTGAAGCAAACATTCAAACTGACCCAGACTCACAATCTGAATTTTTTTGAAACTTCAAAATATTCTCCTTTGGAAAATAAGTCCCAAACATATAAAAGCTTTGAGTTCCTAAGTGTGTTTCTCATCCATCCAAACTGCTCAGCACAACCCTGGCCAGGTAGTTCAGTTAGGGTCTGGGTTTGATCCCCGGTCAGGGCACATACAAGAAACAAACAATGAATGCATAAATAAGTGGAACAACAGGTAGATATCTACCTCTCTCTCTCTGTCTCTCCCTCTCTCTCTCCCCCTATGCCAGCAAAGAACAAAAAAACTGCTCAGCACTGACGAATTGACTTGTATAGACAACACATGACTCCAGACTACATCCACAGACAGACAGGCTATGCTGCATTTTCTAAAAAGGGAGATCAAACCAGATGTTTAGACAATTTCTTTCTCCCATGAACTAATATTAGAGACTAGGAGGAAAGTAGAAGTACCAACAACCACACTTCACAAAAGCCAGACATTAGAAACAAAATCCTAGCTTTGAGAAATGGTCATTATGAAGCTGTTTGTCAGAACACCTTTTGCTGATGCCCTCAGCTCTCTTCCTGCGCTTTCATCTTTCCCTAGAGTTCAGCAGCTTTCTACCAAGACATCCACCTAACTACTAGTTTGATAATGACTTTAAAATAAGCTGTAATGAGCACAGTGAAGGAAATGACTGTGAGTTTTCCAGAGTGGATGGGGATTTACACTCTAATTTATTCACACACTAGAAACGTCTGGGTGTTATTTAAAGCTGTGTTTGAAAAACTGACATGAAAAGGTCAACGCTGGAGTTATGTGTCTAGCACATTGCATCTAACGTCGTTCTGAATATGACTGTCTAGGCTAGGCTACCTCCACGAGGCAAGGAGACTGAGTCCCAAACAACAGAAACTACAGCCTTTCTGCAGGAAGCAACCTTGGAAAGGGAAAGAAAGAAATCCTGATAGACACTCTCTGTCTCTCTATCTTGGATCTGTAAGGCGTTCTTTCATATCCACCCAAAACCCAAATACACAAGTCAGCTACTCTCAGACCAAGCTTATGTAGTACAGTTTTCCCTTAAATAGCAGATTCTAAAAAACATAACATTTGCCTCCTTTTTTTTTTGTAGTTCCAGAAAGGTTAGCACAAAGCATACACTTTTGTAAAGGACGCCATGCTGCTTCTGCGAGTTACTGTGTGTCCCAGTCTCCTGTAGGACACGCCTGTTCAACAGAGATTCACGGGAACACCATGCACTGGGCACTGTTCTAGGCATCAGGAAGCGCGAACGTGAAGTCTCTGATACGATGGCAGGCAGTGGTAAATACCCTGAAGGAAACCATATCAAGCTGAAGGAAGAGAGAGGAAGAAGGAACTATGGCTGATCAGGGGGCGCTTCCTGAGGAGGTAACATTTGAATGTGATGATTTCAAAACTGAAAGGTCCCTAGAGAACAATTAGTCAAACACACACATAAAAATTAAAATGTGGTATTGATTGCTAAGAATTGATCAAAACAAAATGTCATGCAGTGAAATAGACAATAAATTGAAAGTCAAAGCCCCCAATGCTAACCCTAACCATCAGTGGGAACTTGGAAAAATCTATTTATCTCTCTAGACCTCAGTTCCCTTATGCATACAATAAAAATGTTCAATTACCAGATTTTATTTAATCCTACCAGCATTTACTGAGTTCCTACTACTTTCTAGGTGCTAGGGATTCAGTAACAGACAAAATATACAAAATTCCCTGCCTTTATTGTAGAAAAACAAGAGATAAAAAATGAATTTAAAAAAATATGTGTTAATTGAACCCTGGCTGGCATAGCTCAGTGGATTGAGCGCGGGCTGCGAACCAGGCATCGCAGGTTTGATTCCCAGTCAGGGCACATGCCTAGGTTGCAGGCCATGTCCCCCAGCAACCGCACATTGATGTTTCTCTCTCTCTCTCTCCCTCTCCCTTCCCTCTCTAAAAATAAATAAATAAAATCTTTAAAAAAAAATATGTGTTAATTGATCATGAGTAAAAGAGAAAAATTAAGCAGGAAAGGGGGTTGGGGAAGATGATAGGGTTACAATTTTGATTAGGCAAAGCTTCACTAAGAAGGTAGCATTTGAATAAAGGCATAAAAGAAGCAAGAGAGTAAACCATGTAGACAGCTACTGCGAAGGTCCTGAGACAGAAGCATCCCTGGTATGACCAAGATAAAGAAACAAGGCCAGTGTGGAAGGAGAAGAGGAAGGACAAAAAGCATGAGGAGGTGGACATCAGAGAACTGGCACTGGGTCACATAGGGCCTTGTGGCCAGGTCGTTACTGTCTTTAATGCAGGCTGAGATGAGGATCTACATATTTAGTATATTTCTCTGGCTGCCAATTTAGAATAAACTGAAGAGAAACAAAAAGCAGAGAGACCACTAAGGTGGTATGATTGGACCACAGTAGTGCAAAATGGTCCAATTCAGGATCTATTTTGAATGCAGGCCTGACAGAATTTGCTCAGGAATGGAGGAAGAAAAGAGTCAAGGGTAGCCCCAAGGTTTTAGGTTTGGGAAGCTAGAAGGACAGACACACATTTACATTCCTGTAAATGATCCTTTGGTGTCTTACAACTCTGAGATTATATGACCTAAGGAAGCTTTTTCTCTTTCTTCATAGTAGAATCTTCCATTCATTTAGAAAAAAACTGAAAATATGAAATCTCTGTTAAGTTATTTTCCCTCTTAAGGAAGCTTTATAATGAAGGAAAATCTATGACAATAACTTTTTAAAAAAACAATGGAAGAAAGTTGTCCATTTCTTTTAAAAGAAAAACAATCTTTTTCAGCACTCACCTTTTGAACCTAAATTGTGCTGGGTTAGGAATAGAACTACTTTTATTATAGATAAAGCAAGTATTGAATTGCTTCAGGGTTGGGAGTGGGGAGGACAGAATGACCTTATTATCAGAGGAAAAATGGAACAATGCCCAGAAACAGAGGCAAATTGCTTATGACTGACACGATAACCTACTGACTCTGGTGGCCCTGGTCAAGCGGCGCCCCTTGCCCTGGTGTTTGCCTGGCCCTGTGAAGAACATACTGTGGCGAGTGGAAAGCGGAGGCAGACAGCCTTGGTGCAGGCCCACACTTCATCTGTGTAGCCTCGGCTCCTGTTGTACCTTTATCACCCTGAGCCTCCGTTTCTACAAGTGTTACATATCTACTGTTCAGAGGTCTGAGGAAAAGACAACATATCCGAAGTATACACCTTTTTCCCTAGATCACATGCTGAACGAATGGGTAGCAGACCTTGGAATTCAAGGACACGTTCGTCTAACATCCCTAAGGTGGGCGTATGACAGCCATTACCTATAAGTAGATGGGTGAATTTGCGTGGCAATGGGTGGGGAAGGGAACCCATACAACACAAAAGCCATAAACAGAGGGCTACACCCCGTGTGTTTAGGAAGAGGAGCTTGAACCAAACATGTGTGTTGTTCAGTGTATCTGTGTCCATGTAGATGTTAACATTTCCGAAAAAAGTGATTAGAAGATGTCTGGTAAGAAATGACGTGATAGACTCCACAAGCTTCAACTTACTCAACTATCTCGTCTGCTCTAACTGTTTATTTAAAGTGGATTCATCTTGCCCAGCATACACTACTCCCAGCACCAAGAGAGAGCCTCTTATTTTCAAGAGGAGCAAGAGTTTTTTTAACTTTACATTCTATTGAACTTCAAAAAATTATAATCCATGTCAGTATTTGGAACTGAAGTTGCACAAACCAATTTCCTTACAGTTAACATTCCATGTCACTTTTACAGGAAACCGTTTATAGAATCTTGTCCTGACAGCACTGGTAAGAACATGCGGCCCGTACACGCCTACACTAGAATGAGTTAACCACAGGCAGACCTGGTTCCAAATCCCCATTCGACTTCTTAGCCTTCAGCAAGTTATTTAACTTAAGATTCCATTTTTTTTTCAATGGTAAAATGTTGGTGGTGGGGAGTGGGGGGATCATAACACCTACCTTACAGGTTTTTCATAAATGTTAAATAAGATAAATCATCTAAAGCACTTAGCACCATGCCTAGCACATAATAAATGAGGTTATTACTGTTACACATTTCAAGGTGCTATTACTCCAAGAAAACAATAATGACAAGGTTTATTGTCACTACTTTATTAAATTTTTCTAAATTTTTCTATCTCTTTTCAAGAAGTATTTTTAGAGAGTTTACAGCAAGAAATAGTAATAGCGTTAATAAAATTAGAAGGTAGGCACAGCAGAAAGGAAGTTCACAGACAGGTTCAATGTGGAGTCAGAAGTAGAATCACAGTGAAACTCATGAGGCCTGGGCCCCTTCCACGTCCTCGGAGGGGCCCAAGTGATGTGCTCATGTGGCCATGAGGTTTTGTAAAATCTGCCTGCAATTGTCTATGAATGCTGATTCTTCCCACTCTCATAGTCCCTCCATCCGGCTTCTCCTCGTTCAAATGGTGTTGGAATAGCCATTCGCATTTTGAGGAAATTGTAAGAGGGAGAGATTTCTTTGTATTTCCTGCAATATATTATGTGATCCACGGTCAGCTTCTGTATATAATGAAAATAATGCTAGCCATTCTCACACAAGAGTGGCTTTTAGGAATATTCCTACTTCCCGTGCCTAGCTCTCAATGCCTACTCATTCTACAGGTGACCCCAAAGATACAAGACCAGAAATGATACTGTGATGTGAATGTGTCCTTGGCTGCTGATGCTAAAAACTCGTGGGTAGTGGAGGAGAGACAGGGCTTGAAACATACAGATGCTGTGATAAAGGTTGGACAGTTAGTAAATATATTGTTTCTCCAGATTTTGTGATGTTTGCACTATTTGTCACCTTTTTAAAATCTGACATTTGTTGCAGTCTTCTTTTATCTAAACAAATATTTACATTCTTTTCTAAATTTTGCTTTTTTAAAGAAAATCTCTTAAATTATACTAGCTTAAGCTTCATATAACTTGAATCTACCATAAAGCATCAAATTTAGCTCTGAGTTTCCCAGTAACCAGAGTGATAGGAAAATACAGAGCATTACACGCTTCTTATTATGGTGAAGAGGGAAATAAATCATAACAGTAATTGTTGAGAAAAGTGATCAATATTCTTTAAACAAGATGTAGAATACAAAGGCACTGGTCTGGATTCCCCCACTAGCAATGTGGCTCCTGAAAAATAAATTAATATATGTCAAAGACAGCAAAGTTTTCCCTGAAATAAAATTCTAGAAGAAGTTTCCTGTGTAGCGTTTTATATGATATGCATGATGTGATGCAGTGCTGTTTCCAACTTTATTTTGTGGAAAAGTCCTTCACTGGGCTTGAGAGTTGTTGGGCTCTCCCTGCTCGTTTCCTGCAGCCTGGTCTCTCGCCACGCTCAGCCCTGGAATCTTTTCCAGCCGTCCCAGACCTCAAGAGGTGTTCGGATGAGTCCTGCTAACTCTTCCTCCAGACTTCACCAACGCTGCGCTCCACCGTCAACACTTCTCTATGCTCTTTGGCTACCTTCAACCCAGACGTCAGGTTGTAGCTGGTATCCCACTGCCTCTGGGATTCCTTCTGTAAATCCCCTCCTCCGTGCTCTGAACTTGTCCAGTCTTATTTGTTATTGCACAGTATTGCGTCTGCTTTCCAATGTCCGCTGCGTAAACGTCTCTGTGAATGCATAGACTCCATTCATGGTGTTCACCGTTGTAGCACCTCTCACCTGCACTGGGCCTGGAACACACTGGGCACTTAATTAGAGCAGATTTCCTGCATCTATCGTTTATTGGGGAGCTTCAGTAAATGTGACTGCAAGAAGGTGCTTTTTAAAGGAGCTAAATTAATCTAAGCATGTGGGGTACCGATAGTATGATTCAATCTGCAGACAGATCTCAGAGTTTCCAGGAGACTGGTTGAATGGTGTTTTCCCTGAAACCACTTCTCTCAACCAGGCATTTCATCAGAACTGAACTGCATATATTTTAAGGTTCTCTTAGGTCGAAATTCCAGACTATTAGTATTCTGCTCTGCAGATGAAAAGCAATGAATTTCATGTGCTTTGGAAAACATATAGACAGGTTCTTGTTAAGAAAGGGGAAACAACATGAGTTCTAATGACATTCCCCAAGTCCCAGAGTTGGTGAGTGATTGAATAAGAACTGGAAACTAAATAATCTGACACCCTGTGACTTTTTTCTCCACTGTCAAAATGAAGACAACCAAACAGGGGCAATGGTAACCAGCGTTATGAAGGGAAAAGCTAGGGGAGCTGTGTGTTAACCTCATTGCTTCAATCCAGGCCAAGGAAGCATGGAATAGAGGAAAGAACAGGGATTCTGGAGCCAGACTACCTGCTTTAGCCACTTATTGGCTGCGAAACCCTGAACAGAGTACTTAAATGTTTGTGTCTGATAGTAAAATGTGGATAATAATAAAACCTATCTCACAGGCTTGTTGTGAGGAATACTCGAGTGTTAAACCATAAAAAGTGCCTAGAGCAGCATCCGTGTAGTAAACGGTCAATGCATATATCTCTCCATGACAGGGTGACATCACAACCAGATTACGTGAAATATAAGAAGTGTAAGAACATCTAACCCACATGAAGCACTTTCCATGAGTCGGGTGCTGTTCTAAAGCACATGTACACATTACTCGGTATCACAAACCTCAAGGCCCATGGGCTTCTCAGGGTGAAGAGAGAAGATGGAGAAGAAGACAGTCTTCTTAAATTCTAAGTCATTTTAAAGCCTGTCTTGAGTACATATACGAGAGTGATTACTCAGAGCTGCAAGAAATAAACACTACCTTTGAGGGTGGTCCACAGAAATTGCCACCCACCGGCTGTAACACGCCAACACCACAGGGCAACATCTGCATTTGTAGACAAAAGCTGGACTGAAACTGGATAAGTCTGATCAACTTTATGATTTAGTTTTTCTCTCTCTTCTAATTATGTGTAAGACACGTTTGATTGCTTGTCAGGAGGTTTTTTGTTTCTTTCCTGTTTTTCTTCTTTTGTTTTGATGAATAAGCATAATAAGGTGAAACTTTCCTCAAAACTTCTTGAGGAAGTATGTCCCTGGTCAGTGTTAAAGCGACTATTAAGCAATCTCTAATCATAATCATCAATGGGTAACATTTATATATCTATTTATTTATAACATTTATTTGCACCCTATGCTAAGGACTTTAAACATTATTTCATTAAATTCTCAATAAACCAATAAAGGAAATACTACTATTATCATCTGCTTTACAAATGAGGAAACTTAGACATAAAGAGATTAATTCACTTGATCAAGATTTGAAAACGTGTAAGTCATTGTATGAAGCCAGAGTTGAAACCCAGTTCTGAGCTCTGACTCAGAAAACTTCCTAACCTGATGTCTCACACAGGATGGGTGGTCGCCTAAGCTGGGGACTTTCATGAGAGGCCACGCAAGAAATGTGTGTGGAGTAAAATGTTATTAATCACCTAGTATGTGGGAAATGAAACGACACCCCTCTTCTCCTGGGTCAGAAGAGTTTCTCACATTTAGAGCCTGCGGACGTGCTGTATGAATGGTTCCAGAGAGGCCCAGGTTGTAGATTCTTAGACGTTAGTTGGTCACCAACAATGGATTCCTGAGACACAACTTTACCCCAAGTTGTGTCTCAAGTTCAAAAATTCTGCAGTGTTGAAGTATTCTACTAAAAATAATCCGCGGATCTTCAGGCTGCCTTTATTACTCTGAAATTCGTAGTAAATCATTGTAAGGTCAAATGTGGAACCAGGCAAGTAACTCACGTATTCATCAGCCAGTCGCTGATCATCACTCAGTGCCTCCCAGGTATAAGGCATCTTCCATACATCATTACATTTGCTTCTTAGCATAAACATACTACTCCCTAATTTACTGAAGAGGAAATTGAATAGTTGGATAATTTACAGAAGGTTTAAAATCAGGTTTGGCATTGTCAAAGCCTGGCCTCTTTCCACCATACCTAAAGTAAAAAACAAATCAGAGGACTCTGCTGCTCCCAGCAGCTCAAACTCTAGGCTAGCAGTTTTCAACCTTCTTCATCTCATGACGTACATAAACTAATTACTAAAATCCCGCAGCACACCAAAAGCGTATATATATTTGCCAACCTGACAAAAAACTAGGTATCATTTTGATTTGTTTACACTGATGGATATTGTTGTGTCAGCTGTTGTCAGTCTATTTGACAACAAATAGAAGTTGTTCTATTTGACAGTCTAAGGGAAAAAGAGGTCAGTGCCGCTGACTAAATAGTCAGGTAGTGCATGTTTTAAGATTTTTTGTGGCACACCAGTTGAAAATCACTGCTCTAAGGCAATGAGAGGATCTTAACGATTGGAGGAAAAGAAAAGTGGGGAGGTCACAGACCTTTGGAGGATATGAGTTCTCTTTCAGGGAAAAATATAAGTGCATTTGTGCACACACACACACACTTATATACAATTTCGTGGGTTTACAGATCCTGCTGAAAAAGACTTGTTTTAAGGACAAGAAGATGAGGAGGGGAGGCAAACAAGCAACACACACACACAGACACACTTGAACGTTTTAAAAAGCCAAATCATAAACACATTTGCCAACAAAAAAGAGAAAAATTATAAAATAAGTAGAGATGACTGAAGCAGATGGAGAAATGTTGCAAAGGACTGGTTTCAAAATATTGTATCTAATTAAGCACCTCTTCAGAGTTCTTAAAGCAAAAAGAGACTCAATTGTTTTCTCAATCCAAGCCACCAGTACTAAAAATTTGCCCGTTCAATACCTTGGGTGGATTATTAAAACATGGATTATTTCACAACCACTAACCACTTTTGTGGCGGTGGGAACAGGAAAAATAGAGATGATGATCAAAAGTGAGGTTTAAGCCCTGGCTGGCGTAGCTCAGTGGATTGAGCGTGGGCTGTGAACCAAAGTATCGCAGGTTCGATTCCCAGTCAGGGTACATGCCTGGGTTGCAGGCCATGGCCCCCAGCAACCACACATTGATGTTTCTCTCTCTCTCTCTCCCTCCCTTCCCTCTCTAAGAATAAATAAATAAATCTTAATAAATAAATAAATCTTTTAAAAAAGTGAGGTTTAGTGGCATTTCCCAATAACCTATCCGGCTAAGGCTGAAAGCAAAACTTGAGCCCCTATATGGAGGACGCAGGCAGGGGCTGGGGTCATCACACATGACAATTGAATTGAGAAATTCACCAAGGGGTTATACACTATGGGTTTTTTTTGAAACCTGAATTCCCATTTCACCTCCATGAATACACTGCACCCTAGGTGTACTACCACTTGCAAATTCATCTCACTGTACACACAGTACATACAATATTATCATTTCTACTCAGCTTCTACAAAAAGCAGACAAAGACAGCCAGGCTTAGATGTACCTTTGCACATCTTTAATACCTATAGGCTTAAAAGATATTTAAAGTTTAATTTAAAGTCAAATATTCTGGAAGAATTTTAATTTGCGGTGATACATACAGCAAGGTGGTCAGAGTGGAGCTAAGAAGTGCAATGTCATCTGGCTCCAGAGACAGGACATGACCCCTCTTGTGACTTGGAAAAACAGTGGCCTGTGCAACCCCAGGATGAACTGGTGTGCACAGGCATACAAAATGGGAACCAGCTTTTGGCATCAAATTTAACATTCTTCACTTTTAAACGTAAACATTAAAATAAGCAAACTCACCACTGCAAATGTTTTCTCTTATGGATCCACAGGAGGACAGGAGAATCCAAGTTCAGCGAAGATAGCAAAGCTTGTTCTTATCGATGAAAAGTATAATCGTCCCATTTATTTAGAAGTGAAATCTTTATTATGGTAAGTCAGGTTTCAGAAAAAACCCATAGTGTATAACCCCTTGGTGAATTTCTCAATTCATATTTTTAAGAAGTTGTGTTGTCATAAATAGCTGAGAGTTCGTTTGTTATGTTGCCCATCTCCTCTCAGATTCTGAATCCCCAGGGACTGAATTACTGCTGACTTCAGAAAGAACACTATGTCCTGACAGCCTTTTGTAATCGGAACCAAAGCAAGCCTGTCCATGGACATGACATTCCAGTTAATTTTAATTATATATATCAAATATATTAATTACACATTAAATTAAATACATATATTGGCCTGCCTTTTGATGATGTTCAATGACATACGACAATAGCACATAGTAAACGTTCACCTTTGTTCCTTAAAAGTCTTTGTAAAACAGAGTTTCTATACCAGAAAAGCCCAGATTCATCAAGGAAAGCATCTTCTAAATCCTGCTGCAAGCTCATTTTCCTAGACTGTTATTATACATAATAAGAGACTTGATTTGACAGCGTCTATAATAACACATTATAAATTTTACATTGGATGTGTTTTTTCACCTTAAACTCTTGTGAGGGCAAAACCATTTTTCTCAAAGCTGATTGGTTGTGCAGGTCAGCAACGGTGCTTAAATGTGACTTTGCTCTCCCAAGCCCTTTCAACAAGGAGGAGCCTTTTTGGTACCGAACATGGTATCTTTATGAAGAATTTGTTTTATTATTCAGAAATAAATGTGTCTTACTTCTTGCAATCTCTCTGGCTTCAGCAATTTGTAGTCATTTCCACTATAAACCATTAAGAATATACTTCAAAGACAGGCTAACAAAGTTCAAGTAAAAGTTACTTTTTAAATATTGGAGCTTCTAACTGGCATTGGGTGAGTATTGGAGATTATCAACATAAATAATGTAAAGCCAAATAACGTAAATAAGGTAAAGCCAAAAGTAAACTAATTCATAGGTGGTTGATTGACTCCTTTATTGCATTCTTTGATATTAGTTGTATAACCACGGTTTGCAGACTGATTTCTGATAAAACTTGAAACTCCTTGGTTTCTTTGCTGTATTTGTTTTCTTATAAATTTTCTTCCAACCTACTTACATCTCATTTAACACTGTGATGTTGTACATTTTCCAACAGAGCAGCCAAGTTTTACCAACATTGCACTGGAAGTATCTCATAATGCAGTGCCCAGGTCATTTTCTCTCTGATTTAGTTTCTTCTCTACCCTTAAAAAAAACAGATTAAGCTTGATTTTGAAGACCCTCTAGTAAAAGTATGACTGGGTAAAATAATTAACTTTATATGTGCTGCCATAGAACTGAAACTTTGCAATTCATTTTGTTTGTTTCATCCCTATATGAGTTTTTTCTCATGTCAAATCATCTCTTTCTTGAAGGCTTATGAAAATTTTGGTGAAAAAATGGTGCTGCTTCAGTGCAGACATGGAGCCTCTTTCCCTAAGCTAGATGACTTGGTGAGTATTTTCACTTATTTTTCCTAATACACACAGGTTCCATATTAAACTAAATATTGTCAGAAGTACACTGGATGGAATAAAACACTATTTCAATATGTCAGAAGAAACAAAGAGTGTCTGAGTTGACAGCTGGGATAGAAAAAGTAGGAACTTGTACAGCCATCATATTTCATAGTGATCATTATGAGTGTAATTTTCTGTTCAAAAAAAATAACTAATCATAAATTTTCATCTAATCATGAACTTTTAGAACTGGAAGGAATCTTAAAAGTCATCTGACATAACATATTAATTTTACAAAAGAGAGAATGAGTAGCATTTTATATTTGCAAAATAAAAGACCACATCATCCTACATAAGTGTGAAACATTATCAAGAATCTAAGTGACAGCTATTATAGAGATGGAGGATTAAGCAACAGGAAAATTAAACATCCAAAAGTTCCCCAAAATCTTACTTAGGCCATAATCTTAGAAAGTAGACTTAGGGTAAAACGCATTCATCAATATTCTCTTGATTAGCTTCCTTGTATTATTGTAGGCTATACTAAACACATCAGCTTCAGTTGTTACTTTTAAATCTCTACAATATTATAATTCTGAAAATCTTTAATTAGGAGACAAGGCATTTACATGTTACTGCTTCCTTTGTTCAATTACACTCTCTCAGTTTCTCTGATATATAAAAGGTAATTTATTACACCTAAATTTTAGGAAAATGCTGAAGTATCCTTTAATTATATTGCTAGGAAAGAAGCAGCCGGTGACCATTGGCTCAAATCACTACTAGACGCATTTCATGCCTAGAAAGAAGCAGCAGGAACAAAAGGAATGAAAAACTACTGGCATCTATATGCTGGTTACTATGCAGGGAATTGTGTTGTATCTGATATACCATGAAAATAAACCATTCTGATTAGAACATTTATTTTCCTCTATCATATATGCAAATAGAACAGTTTTCCTAAAAAATTATCCAAGAAAATGCTTCATAACAAATCTTGTTCGAATATGTAAATACAAGCTCTAATTATACAAGGTTTGAATAATTAACTAAGGTAGGATAAATGAAATCCATGAAAATAATCTCCGAGCTACATATATGTCTACAGTTTCAATATCTCCCTCTATATGTTTAAAGTATCTAATGAAGAGATGAAATTTTAGTTTTGCTTATGTTTTTCTATTTGTCTGACCAGCCCTTGAGCAGAAGTGATTTTTAAAAAGATAAAATGATAATAAAGAAACAACAATAGAGGAAAAAAGAAAAGGATAGGATTCGGGACTATTCTAGCCTATTTAATTAGCCTCTGTATAACTGGATGTTGTCTATAGCTTCTTAGGTAGGAATTCAAAGTACTGGTGTTGGAGTGTGCCCTCACTGAAACCAAGATTATTCTGAATAATGAATATAGTCAGACATTACTATGCCTTTCCTAACCAGGCTAGCAACTAGAAATTCAAAACCAGCAATACTCATATTTTTCAGGTAAACTCCTAATTTCTAATTTTCACATTCCAATGCTATGAACCATCTTTCATCTTCTCAAGCATCAATATACTCTCTCTTGCTCCCTCTCACTTGCTCTGCCTATCTCTCTCTCTCTCATCTCTTCTTTTTACTTTGACCCTTTTGGCAGTTTAGAACAGCTCCAAGTAACAACTATCTAATAGTTTCTTAATGTAAAATAAGAATGGCAGCAGAGGCCCCTATCCTGTCTATTTCTGCATTCCCCTTGACTGACAGGTGAGCTAGTGCCTAAATAAGTGCAGAGTACCCCAAGCATAATTATTTCATAGTTCAAAACTAAAATCCATTTTTTAATTTCAGGTACCAAGTGGAAAAATGAAGATTCTTCTGGTCTTTCTAGGTGTGCTTGGTAATTCTATTGCTATGCCAGTGAGTATTTTTTAAAATTTTAGGACTTTTTTTGTGTCCTTGTTACATATCTTAGAGGAAATTATTGGGCTTATTTCAACTGACATTCTGAATTTGTCATTGATATTCTTTCACTTCCAGATGCAAATGCCCCGCATGCCTGGATTTAGTAGTAAAAGTGAGGAGGTATGTATGTTTAGTCTTTGGGGTAAAGTTTTCCAGAGCCCTGTTCTGAGAGTTCATTTAAAGAGAATATTGGGAAACTTTCTGATATATAAAAGAGATAGAGGAAGTGAGATTGAAAGACTTAAACTCTCAATTGAAGGCAAATTAATAATTTCCCCAGCATCATCCTATGTATTTCAATATTCCTTTTCAAGGTAAATGTGAATTTGTGTTACATATAGATAGCTTTTTTACTGAGTTTTCAAGTTAGCAAATGTAGATATTTGTACCATTTGGCTGTTAAAAGGTAGACACTTAAGCATATAAATAACTTTTACATGACTCATATCCAGGATCATTAGCCAAATTCATTACACATCAAAAGGGAGGATCATCCTTTTATAGAATGATCACGCTCTCAAATCCTGAACTCCAAAAAAGTACAGTAGAATATTCAACAACTTCAAAATAAACAAGATTTTTATTCTCTATTATTCTATATTGATTCTTCTCAAAATAAAATTCTGAGTAAAAAATTAAAATCCCATAGAAGTTTTTATTGCATATTTACTCTAAATTTATTAATAACCACTAAAAGATATTAGGACTCTTATACCTTAAAATCAGAAATTCAACTTATTTATTTTGATTTGTGGACTTACTGAATGAAAATATTTCCATTAATGGATTCCTTTGGTTACAGATGATGCGGTATAGTCAGTTCAACTTCATGAACTCTCCACATGTAAGTGGTTATTTCTAATAATTTATATTATTTCTGAGGATTTCTTATTTATATACCCATAGTTACATTATAGGATTTGTCTTAGCTAATTAAGACGCCAATAGCTATCTATACATTTGAATTACAATATAACCTTTATAAGAGTATCAAGGGTGAGAAATAATTTCATCTGTCCCCTTACATCAAATTTTCTTCTTCTTTTAGATTTTATTTATTTATTTTTAGAAAGAGGGGAAGGGAAGGATAAAGAGAGGAAGAGAAACATCAATGTGTGTTTGTCTCTTCTGTGCCCCCTACTGGGAACCTGACCTGCAATCCACGCATGTGCCCTGACTGAGAATTGAACCAGCGACCTCTTGGTTGCTGGCCACGCTCAGTCCACTGAGCCACACCAACCAGGACTCAAATTTTCTTCTTATTCATTACTATTGTTGTTTCCAGTAAATAAAACTCATTTATTAATTACAAGTATTCTTTAAATCCATGAGAAATGGGCTCTGGGAAAAGATCACACAAGACTATTCACAAAAAATGAGAACACGAAAATAGCATAGTAAATACTCAGAGTATGGATTATCTTGAAAGATAACACCAAAATTATGAAATAACTTCTTATTTTATTTAAATAAATTTAGATGAAACCACTGTGTGTTGATTCTTACTACAGCAATATCATATGTCACTTTTGACTTGTGATATAATTATAAAAATCATTTTGGGGGAAACCAAGGACTTCATCAATTTTATTTTTATTCAAGTCATTCTCTTTTAAAGCCCCTCACCTAAAATTATTATCATTGTTAATTTTCTCATCTTCAGCCACTGATTGGACTAACTCTTCTAAACTCTCATTCTTAGTTTGAGTGCCTTTGCCTATAATTTGAAATGTTCACCAACTTAATTGTCATAAAATACTGCATCTTAATGCAAGATTTGCAATTTTACCTTCCTTCAGCCCAGGTGGCATTTTCACTGTGTTGTGTATGCATCATCCAATAGAGAGCAAGAGATTAATTACTGAAGACTGGGAGAGACACTGGTGTTAAACCAGGAAAGGAAAATTCAAATGGGAATTGATGTTGTAAGAAGTCAATTCATACATTAGCATTTTCAGATTATAACTACTTTTGCTTCCCTGTCAGCTTCATAGTTGTGGAGATTTTTTTTTTATTTTAATGATTGTTCAAGTACAGTTTTCTCCCCTTTACTCCCAATCAAGCCCACCCACCCCCCTCCCATCTTCCCTCCCATTACCACCCTCCCCCTAGTTTTTGTCCATGTGTCTTTTAACTTTGTTCCTATAAACCCTTCCCTTTTTCCCCTGAAACTCCCTCTTCTTTCTCCTCTGGTCACTTTCTACCTGTCTTCTATTTCAGTGTTTTTGACTATATTTTGCTTGTTTCTTTGTTTTGTTGTTTAGGTTCCTGGTAAAGGTGAGATCATATGGTATTTATCTTTCGCTGCCTGGCTTATTTCGCTTAACATAATGCTTTCCAATTGCATCCATGATGTTGCAAAGGGTAGGAGCTCCTTCTTTCTTCTGCTGCATAGAATTCCATTGTGTAAATGTACCATAGTTTTTAATCCATTCATTTGGATCTAGGTTGCTTCCAGCACTTAGCTATTATAAATTGTGCTTCTATGAACATTGGGGTGCAAAGGTTCTTTTGGATTGGTGTTTTAGGATTCTTAGGATATAGTCCCAGCAGTGGAATTGCTGGGTCAAAGGGCAGATCCATTTTTAGTTTTCTGAGGAAGTTCCATACTGTTTTCCACAGTGGTTGTACCAGTCTGCAGTCCAACAGTACACTAGGGTCCCCTTTTCTCCACAACCTCTCCAACACTTGTTCTTTGTTGCTTTGTTTATGATGGCCATTCTGACTGGTGTGAAGTGGTATCTCATTGTGGTTTTAATCTGCATCTCTCTGATAGCTAGCGATATTGAACATTGTTTCATGTGATTTTGGATCTTCTGTATGTCCTCCTTGGAGAAGTGTCTGTTCGAGTCCTTTGCCCATTTTTTAATTGGGTTGCTTGTCTTCTTAGAGTGGAGTCGTGTAAGTTCTTTATACATTTTGGAGATCAAACCCTTCTCTGAGGTATCATTGGCAAATGTTTTCCCATACAGTTGGATCTCTTTTTATTTTGATACTGTTTTCTTTAGCCGTGCAGAAGCTTTTTATTTTGATGAGGTCCCATTTATTTATTCTTTCCTTTATGTCCCTTGCTCTAGGGGACATGTCAGTAAAAACGTTTCTGTGTGAAATATCTGAGATTTTCCTACCTACATTCTCCTCTGGGACTTTAATGGTGTCACGGTTTATGTTTAAGTCTTTTATCCACCTTGAATTTATTTTTGTGTAAGGTGTAAGTTGGGGCTCAAGTTTCATTTTTTTGCACGTAGCTGTCCAGTTCTCCCAGCACCATTTGTTGAAAAGACTATTTTTACTCCATTTTATGTTCCTGTCCCCTTTGTCAAATATTAATTGACCATGGAGACTTGGGTTTATTTCTGGGCTCTCTGTTCTGTTCCATTGGTCCATGTGCCTGTTTTTATGCCAGTACCAGGCTGTTTTGATTACAGTGGCCTTGTAATACAGTTTGGTATCAGGTACTGTGATCCCTCCCACTTTGCTCTTCTTTCTTAAAATTGCAGCAGCTATTCGGGGTCATTTATGGTTCCATATAAATTTTTGAAGTGTTTGTTCTATGTCTGTGAATTATGCCATTGGTACTTTAATAGGTATTGCACTGAATGTGTAAATTGCTCTGGGTAGTATGGACATTTTGATGATGTTAATTCTTCCAATCCATGAACACGGTATATTGTCCATTCGTTTGTGTCTTCCGATAATGAATATGGAATTCACCTGTAATCAAGAAGCACAGGCACCATTAAGGGTGTTTACATAGCAGAATTTCTATATTCTCTCTCTCTCTCTCTCTCTTCTTTTATTTGTTCTTTTTTAACACTCTCACTTTCTTTATCTTCTTTTTGCTTTTTCTCCTCCTTCTCCAGCCTCTAAGAAGCCACAGTGGGTTTGAATTTGACATTAACTCCCTATAAACTGATTTATACACTTCTTACCTGTCAGGGCTTCATTCTTAAACTGAAGTTTCCCCTCTACTTTGGCCTTTTGCTTTGTTTGTTTGGTTGGTTTTCTACAAGAGTGAATGAAATTCATTTCTGTAAGATAACATTTAAAAGAATGCTAGCTAAAGACCTTGATGCATCCCTCGTTAAGTTCCATAGGATTTTTAAGATCCCTGGCTGAGGTTAGAGATTAACACAAGAGAATAGGGAGAGCCAGAATCTCAGCCCTCAGGTGACCTTACTGTTATTTACTACCCTTGCAGCTAGCACAGCTGGGCCCCTTGTATGGATATGGTACGCAAATTCCTCAGCTCTTCCCACAGTACCAGATGCCCATGTGGCCCCAGCCACCACCCAAAACGGGGCGCCCACGGAAACCTTCATCTCCTTCAGCACCCAAACACCAGAGCAAGACTGATCAAGTCCCAGAGACCCAGAAACCAAATCAACCTCAACCAAAGAAGCCACCACCAAAACGGCCCTTAAAGCAGCCACCACCTGCCCCAACTCCACCACAAGAGGAGGAAGCCCAGCCACCTCAGGTGAGACTTGCCCAGCAAAATTTGAAACCAAATCCTATGGCCTCAAAGTGATGGCACAGCCTTGCTTCTCCCACACAACACACTGACTTCAGTACTGCTCAACCCAGGTACTACTATGTACAAATTAGAAGCATTAGTTGTGACATTTTCTTCCAAGGTGACGCTGTCATCACCTATCCAAGACTGCCTAGTGAGTCTATTTTGGTCTTTGTTTGATTAAAAATTACCCCAAAACTCTTGCCTTAAAGAAGCTCCTTTTAAAATACAGAGGTAACATGAACACTAATGGAAGACTCAGGGAACAGAGTTCTAGTCCCAACCCCTATTGTTTGCATGAGCTTGAGCAAGTCACTTCATCTTTCTAGAATTCAGGTTCTCCATGGGTAAATGAAATGCTCTCCAAGTCCCTTCCAAATCTGCGCTTTGGTGATCTAAAATGTTGCCCCAAAAGGTTGCACTGCTTCCCGTACTTCAGGATGGTCCTAACTTACAGTAAGAAAATGCAGAAGTGGTTTCTCAAGATCTCATCTGGTGTGGAGCTTCTCAAATACTGTCTTTTAGTCAATCAGCATTTATTATTAGACACTATTATAAATGTAGAGAATACAGAATTGAAAGAAAAGATACAAGTATTTCAAGTATTTGAAAGTACTGAAAGCCAGATTTCAAGTATTGAAATCCTGGCCTTAATTGTTTACCAGCTATGCAATTTGGGGCAAGTGACTAACTCCTCTGAACCTCAAATCTTAAGTGAAATGGGAATAATTGTAGCACACGTTTTCTTTGGTTATGTGAGGATTAAATAAGCCTTCCATTATAAAGTGTTCAGCATGAAACCTAGAACATGTGTTCAATAATGCTAATACTAATTGTTATTATCATCTCTGCCCTAAAATTAAAAATCACAATTCAAGGCAAGACATAGATCCTCCCAAGTTGCAAATAACTGTATGTACTAGGTTTGTTTTATTTTTCATTTCTTCTTCTCACTTCTGCTCACTCTGATTCTTTCTTTCTCTCTAGCCTTTCCCACCATTTGGCAATGGATTCTTTCCCTATCAACAGCCACCGTGGCAAGTTCCACATGTGAGTTTTTTCCTTTATGTTTGAAGTAAAATAATATTAGTGTGTTATATCTCAAATTAATATAAGTTTATACTGCTAAATGGACTGCTGTGTACCAATCAGTAGAGAATCTGGAACAAAATAATCACATCAGTAATCATATAAGGAAAAAAGGAATTTTAAGTGAATTTTTTATTCATTTTGGTGACAAGAACACAGCTTAAATCACCAATCACTAATAACTTAGTTAATGAATTAATTTTAAAGGTTGTGCTACTTCATTACCATTCCCTGCTTCCACAAGAGGTTAGAAAACACAAAGATTATCCTAATTTAATGTAATGGGGAAATTGGAAAAAATGGAGTTTGAAAATCATAAGATAATTAGATAGACATCTTTCCATCATATCTTGTTTCTAGCCACAGATATTTCATTTAAAATCATATAAAATAATATTTATAAGAATTCTTTAAAGTTTAAAGTCATTAAAATATGATATTGAAATTGCATCATATGTATTAAAAACATGAATTGCCAAATAAACTATTTGAACTAAAGAAATAGCAAATACCAGTTGCTGTTAAATTAACAAAAAAAAAGAAGAAATATTTCATGACCTCATTCAGCTACAGCACCGGTTTTTCTTGTCTATGACTCTTATCACCAAGAAGGCTTCTTATTAACAAGGAACAATTCATTTCAGTAAGAGTTTGTTAGTTGTTTTTTTTTTTTTTTCATTAAAGAGCCACTCCCTTTTACTGGCCATACTGAACTAAGGAAGCTGTGACAGTACCAGATGACTATTTAAAAGCAGATGAGCATGATTCTCATGCTGAAGTAGCTATTAATCTCATCTACACAGAATTTCTTCAAGGTCTATAGCAGTTGAACTGTTTTTCTAAACCCTCCTCTGAGTAGAAGCTCAGCCTCCAAATTTGATTAGAAAAACAAACCTTGATCAAATAAAAATATTATAGTAATAATCCAGGAAAGATTGTCAATTTGTCACCTTAAGTGAGAAGTAGACATTCTAAAAATACCAGCATTATTTACTCTCCATTATTACATGTTCTAACATGGATATTTGGACCCTGATGGTAACAACACTCCGTGTGTGTGTGAGTGTGTGTGTGTGTGTGTGTGTGTGTGTGTGTGTGTGTTGGGGTGATGGGGCCAGTGACTGCAAGGAGATGATATTTTGAGTGGGATGACCTACCATCCTTCTGAAGCCTTTGTACTCACCAGTATTCACTGATGGGTTATAATTATAGTTATTAAGAGTGGATTGTGAAAGCTAATGATTCAGATGCTAAAAGCTAATGGTGCTAACACCCAATCACTGATATAAACTATTTTAAGACCCCTCTAACAAGCAAATAGCAGCATAGAAAGTGGTTTTCCCTCTTATGTTCACTGTGTTTTTCACCTTTCAGAGGGTACCACCAGGTTACGGACGTCCACCTGTCAGCAATGAAGAAGGGGGAGTAAGTATTAGTAAAGTTACATTCCCCATTAGGAATTACAACCTTTTAGTCTCTGCTTTTTTCATCCCTACCTAATAAGAAAGTTAAAATCTGACACATGAAACTATAACCCAAGTGTCCATGATATAAGAGGGGAAAAGTGACAAACCAAGTCAGTAACCTAAAATAAAATAAGTGTGATACATCATATCTCCTCTATGTGTACTGAAATCTTCCTCCTTCTTTCCCTCCCTGTCTCTTTCTCTCCCTCTCTCTCCCCCTCTCTCAAAGAAAGCTAACCTAATAACCTATGCTCCAGGTAGATGCTGGACCCTAGACAGTGATGCAGCCACTAGTAAACAGGAAAGGAAGAGAATCTTATTCCCACAAGGGAATTAAGTAATCATCTAACTCCCTCACTGTGCAAGTATTATTAAATCCCGGAGAAAATAAATTACTAATTAATATCACCTACTGAGTGGATAAACTTTTCCCAGAACCCAAGTCTTCTGACCCCCATGACTTTGTCACTACACCACACTAGGAGAAGAGCCCAATGCATGTCGCAGAGCGATGCACTGTTACTATAGTCTAGCACCACGTCATCAAAAGTCATGGAGGTGTTTGTGGCACAGCAGATGTGTAAAATGAGAACAGAAGAATGAGGAGGATAGAGGATGGAAACCTTTAAAAGAACAATTAGGTTCAGAATCCAGGCCTAGGAAGAGAAAGCTGAGAAGTAATGGTCAGAAAGTGCAAGTACCAGAAGAGAAACCAGAAGGGAGTGGGGTCATAGAACCCAAGGAGAAGTTAGATTTCAAGAAAGAAAGCTTAAGTCATTAGAGTTAAAAGAAGCACATGGCTGATAAGATTCCCTACCACATTAAACAATTCCGAGCAACACCGTGGAGGGAATCAAAGAGTAATTAACAATGTCCATCTTCTTCCCTACAGAATCCTTACTTTGGATATTTCGGATACCAGGGATTTGGGGGTCGTCCTCCATATTACTCAGAAGAGATGTTTGAACAAGATTTTGAAAAACCCAAAGAAGAAGACCCTCCCAAAACCGAGAGTCCACCCACCGAACCCTCGTCAAATTCAACGGTTCCTGAGACTAATTCTACCCAAGCAAATGCAGCCAGTCCCGGCGGGCGTCCGGGTGGAAATGACACCAGCCCAACAGGCAACAGTGGCCAGGGGCCAAACACTGCGGGCAACCCTACGGCTCAAAACGGGGTCGACCCACCCCCAGCAGTTAATGTTTCAGGCCAGGGGGCACCAAGAAGTCAAATCCCATGGAGACCAAGTCAGCCGAATATTCGCGAAAATTACCCAAATCCTAACGTTCAAAGTTTTCCTGTGGGAAGACAATGGCGTCCCTCTGGTCCCACCACGGGGAACAGACAGAATTGGCCTTTTTACCGAAATCAAGTCCAAAGAGTTCCTCGGTGGAATTCCTATGCTTTGGAAAGCAGACAAGCAGTTCGACCAGGAAATCCGACCTATCGCAAAGCTTATGCTTCCACTGCAAGAGGCAGTTCTCCCAGTCTTGCAGGAAACCCAACAAATTTCAGAAGGAAACCTCAGGGGCCAAGTAAACACCCTGTGGGAACCAACGTTGCCCCTTTGCGTCCCAAACATAGTACTACTGTTGGCCGCAATGAAAAAATTCAAAATCCAAGAGAGAAGCCATTAGTTCAAAAAGAAAGAACAGTCATTCCTACAAGGAATCCAACTGACTCCTGGAGAAACTCTCAAGATTATGGAGTTAATAAATCAAACTATAAACTGCCTCACCCTGAGGGTAACGTGCTGGTCCCAAATTTTAATTCTATTGATCAACGTGAAAACTCTTATTACCCAAGAGGAGATTCCAGGAGAGCCCCAAATTCTGATGGACAAACCCAAACCCAGAATTTGCCCAAAGGGATTATTTTAGAACCAAGAAGAATCCCATATGAATCAGAAACCAATCAGCCAGAATTAAAGCACAATACATATCAGCCAGTATACCCTGAGGAAATCCCTCTGCCTGCAAGAGAACAATATCTTGGTGGAAGAAATACTTGGAACCACCAAGAAATCTCTCCACCTTTTAAGGAAGATCCGCACAGGCAGGAAGAACGCTTGCCTCATCCTCCCCATGGCTCTAGGGGAGATGTGCACTACTCTGACTACAATCCTTTTGACCCCAGGGAAAACCCACCGTACATTAGAAGCAGTAAATGGGATGAGAGAGATGATTCTCCCAATACTGTGGGGCTACCAGAAGATCCGCTGTACCCCATGAACACTCCAGACCCAAAAGAAACAGTCCCTTATAATGAAGAGGACCCAATTGATCCAACCGGAGATGAACTTTTTCCGGGACAAAGTAAATGGGGTGTGGAGGAGTCAAGCTTTAAAGAAGGCACCACAGTTAGGCATTACAAAGGTGAGCAGTATACCTCAAATCAACCTAAGGAATACCTTCCTTATTCTTTAGATAATCCAGCAAAACCCAGGGAGGATTTTCCTTATGGTGAATATTACCCCTGGAACCCAGATGAGATTTTTCCATCATATAATGCAGTTCCCACTGTACTACCACCTGTGGAGAGCAGGGGCTATTATGCTAATAGAGCTGTTGGACAAGAAGAAGGCACTCTGTTTCCTTCTTGGAACTCCTGGGACCGCAGGATAGAAGTCCAAGGGCAGAGAGAAAGAAGACCATATTTTAACAGAAATTTCTGGGATCAGCCAAGAAACTTACACAAAGTCCCTGCTAGTCCACCACACCAGAAGGAGAACCAGCCTTATCCCAACTCCCCAGCTGGGCTTCAGAGAAATCCAACATGGCATGAAGGTGAGAACTTGAATTATGGTATGCGGATTACTAGGTTAAATTCACCAGACAGCGAACATTTGACTTTCCAGGACTTACTGCCTCCAAGCTACTCAATAGGTCAAAAAGAAGCGCATTTATTTCACCTTAGCCAGAGAAGCCCTTGCTGTGCTGGTGGCTCCATTGGACACAAAGACAATCCACTTGCTCTACAAGACTACACTCCATCCTTTGGCCTGGTGCCAGAGGAGAACCAAGAAACCAGCCCTCTGTACACAAAAGATAGTCATGCAAAGCATGAAAAACATACTGTCTCCCCAACAAGCATCCTACCTACCCAAACAAACAGCTCAGAGAAAAGACAGCCTGTAGAAAGTCAAAATCCAAGTCCTTTTAGAGATGATGTGTCCACTCTGAGGAGGAACATGCCATGTTCTATAAAGAATCAACTGGACCAAAGGGGAATTATGCCATTTTCTGAGGCCAGTTCCCTTCAATCAAAGAACACACCTTGTCTCAAAAATGACCCTGGAGGAGATGGAAACAGTATTTTGGAACAAATATTTGAAGGCAACCAGCTCAGTGAAAGGACTGTTGACCTTACTCCTGAGCAGCTTGTTATCGGGACACCTGATGAAGGCCCCAAGCCAGAAGACATCCAAAGTGAAGTGCTAGGAAATGAGGGTGAAAGGCAACAACAAAGACCATCTAGCATCCTACAGTTACCATGCTTTGGCTCCAAATTAGCCAAGTATCACTCCTCCAGCCCCGGAACTCCAGCTAGCATTGGAAGGCAAAGCCCCTTCAATGGGGATTCATTAATGCCTACTGAAATTCCTAACTCATTGGACGGATTAGCTACTGGGACTCAGTTTCAGAGTATAAATGTAGACCCGCTTAATGCAGATGAACACTCTCCATTTGATTCCCTTCAAATAGGGACCAATCCACAGGACCAGGTGCAAGACTGCTTACTACTTCAGGCCTAGGGATTATATCAACCAAGTATTCTTTGGAGAAGAAAAATGCCTGATATCCCACAGTGGTTCGCAAACTTCCCCCCCAAGACTTGATTAAGTATCTGACCCTCTTGGTGATTCTTAAGTTTTTCCCCATTCCAGCGATAGGAGTAGTGGCCCAGGTGATGTGATGAGGTTGGGTCTCTGGGTGTCACTACATCTAGGGCTGTCACTATTAGTACAGACCTTTAAAAAAAAGGCAGGAAGACTATGATCACCACCACCTTGAAACGTGGAAGCCACTAGTCAGGTTAGTTTCCCTTTGCTTGCTGATTCTTCCTTTTTCTCTCAAAGTTCTGTACTTACAAAATTCCCTGATTTTGCAAGACAGAAAAGCAGATGAACTTTCCATTTTGTATATGGAAATCTATATAATCCTGATGATTGTACATTTTTTCTTGTGTTGGTCTTTGTCAGTTTTTCTCCTAATTAATATTCTCTTTCACTACCTTTTTTTCACCTTTATCATTTCCTTTCTTACCTTCCTTTATTTCTCTCTTAACCATTCTATATTTAGCTTTCTATTTTTTCTTTCCCATCTTTCTACCACTTCTTACAAACTAAGCTATCTCTAACCATCACTAGTCTTCACATCTGCCTTTTCCATTCAGTCTTCCTCTCTTCCCACCTCTCTGTTCTGTCTCCCGATGTGTCACTTGTCACTCAATCTCTTTCTCTGACTCCTTCTTCCCTTCAATTAATCTTTCTCCTTGCTGCACTATTTTAATATATTAAGATTGCAAGTCTCTCCCCCTTTATGGTATCTACTCTCTAAACTCTAACCTAATTTTTTCTTGGCCTAGCCTAACCTTCATTTTAGAATGTATTTCAGGAATAGTAGACACTAGTACCTACTTTTGTTTTTAATATTCTTATGTTCTTTACCAGGTAGACACAGCTCAGTCAAAGGAACACATTCAAGGACAAGTTTAGGGGGAGATAAGCTAGTTACCCGGAACTAGCAGTCGGGGACCATGGCTTAGGAAGGTAGGTGGGCAAGGACTGCCACTCTGTGACTGAGCATCCAGACCAAAAAGAGTAGGACTTGCCATTCCCCATCAGCAACTCATCACTTGCAGGATTTGGGAAACGCTGTCCTAATCAATTAAGGGAAATGCTCAATGGCTAGTTTTATTTAATACTGCAATATGAGTGATTCTAGCAATATGTGCTACTAGTAACAAAGACTTTTATTCTTCATGTCCTGGTAGAATTATTTGCAGACCCACTTTCTTCATATCTTGATTAAATAGTGTAAATTATTTTGTAAAGTAGACATTTCTATATTGCCTTGCTTAGAATGCAAGGTGTTTTGCTTTTATTAACAGCATTTGGCCTACTATCTGTATATTCCTGCCTAGAGAGAAAGAGTTCTCAGAATTATCAGAAAAGTTACCTTCTAACTCTAAGGAATTTCTTAGGAAAAAAATTTCCTGGGACAGAGTTCATAAGTAGATCTCAGAAAGCTGGAAAAATATAATGTTGAAAACTTCCTGAGGAAATGAATCTTGTCCTTTCAGTTTTATAAAGTTCCTGGTACAGTGTCTTGCACACAGTAGATACCCAGTAAATGTTTACTGATTGATTCTTAAAACAGCTTCTAAAGCTCCCATGAAAATACAGCCATGTGCTTTTACTGCTGGTAAACCACAGAGGATGCTGAATGAGCTACCACATTCTATAGCTTAAAATATTCAGCAACATTTGCATTGTAGAATCTCAGGGTAAGAAGGGATCTTAGACATAGACTATTCTGGGCCACCCACTAGTTGCTTAAATTCACCACCACCACCAGTTTTATATTTTAATCATTCATTGCAAAATCATTAACTTATTCTATATAAAGTGTCTCTTAGGAATTATCCTCATCAAAATAAAATTACATTTTATGTTTCACTACCTTTTTCAAATGACTTTTTAAATCTATATATGAATGGCTTTCACTGTAAAATACTCTTTCACTTCAATAGTTCATCCAAATGTATGGATCATACCTTTATTTTAGCAGATATGTTGACACATTTTCACCTATGAGTCACTGCAACTTAATTGATCACCTGAGACCTGTGTAATGTAACATGTAAACACACTAGGGAACAAAACACGTGTTAAATTTGAGACGATAGAGGGGAAAATGTCCCTGTGGAAAATGACTCTTCATTCCATCAACACAAGTATCCTTCTGCAAACCTGATACCAGGCCTGAGTTCCTGACAGCAAAGAAGTTACTCTGTGTGCCCTTGTTATCGATCAAGCTTGGAAAGTCAGCTCTGAAGTTAGGGTGCATGCAGTGAGGTGGCAGGCTGTGAGGTGATCCCCTCCTGTCCCTAGCGCTCTTAGCCCCCTGCCTTGGCCCCGTGTCTATGGCAAGTTCCTACACCTAGTGGTCATCACCTGCTCTTTTTAAAATGGCTGGATACATCCTGGTGATGTCTTTAGATGATAAAGTAAGTAAATAAGAAGAAAATAACACCTGAGGATGACAACACAGGATATAATCTAGTAAGGCTAACACACACCTGCCTTATATAAGCACTTCTGTCGCACAGCCTATAATAGATTTCTCTAGAGCAGCGGCCCCCAACTTTTTGGCACCAGGGACCATTTTCACAGAAGACAATTTTTCCACAAACCAGGGTGGGGGGCGGGGAGGGGGGTGACGCAGTTCAAGATGATTCAAGCACATTACATTCAAGCTCACCTCCTGCTATGGGGCCTGGTTCCTAACAGGCCTGGACTGGCACCACCCCACGGTCCGAAGGTTGGGGACCCCTGTTCTAGAGGGTAGTTGGTCATTGATCCAGTTGTCTGGGGGAAATCTTAAGCTTTTGCACTGTAAGCAGGAAGAAATGTAGGGTCCAGCCCCCTCTTGGCAGCCATTATCATGAAGGCTCTTCCTGTGGCGTTTTGAATGCCCTGACCATGTTTGCCTTTAGTCACTCACATCAGAGTCTTCTTAACTTTATACACCTTTAGAGAAAATTCACAAGACACAACCTTTGAGTTGCTTTTATTACTTGTTTTGACATATCCCAGTCTGCTTCTGTCATGACCCAATGGGCTCTAAAGAAGATTCTTCTTGCCCTCAGAAAACCAAACTTCATTTCTAAAAACCAAAAAGGGAACCAGAAATGTGGGATTTCAGGTGAACAACTGTGACCTTCCTTCACAAAACCTCAGAGGTTTCACTGTGACTCAGACCAACTGCCCAATTAAAACAGAAGAAAGCTGCACTTGATGGAAAATAGGTAATCACTATTTCACAACGGAATAGAGCTTTTGGTTTTGTCCACCTGTTCTTCCTTAGGCTGGTCACATCAGCCACTAGACCTTTATCTCTCACTTTGAAGTCATAGCCAATAAGATTTAGAAACAGGGTTCAGCTGGTAACAAACACAATTCCACTTTGGCAGAGCAGAATTCTTCAAATAAAAAAGGAGGAAGCTGAGCTGTAATTTGACCCAGACATAATTGTGAAATAGATGGAACAGTTCTTGAAGCCCATTGCTTCACCGTTCAAGGTCCTCCGCACTCAGTGTCCATTACCTTCTGCATCCTCTTTTCTGTGCTTTATCAAAACTTGGACAGTAACTTTCTTTTTGGGTCTTATCCAAATAACCATGCCACACTGTACAAAGCAAGTATTTGCTGTGATTGACCAGGTAAACGATTTCTGCTCAAGTGTTGGCTAATAGGTAATCCTCCCAAATCACCCACCATGCCCATGAACAGTGAGCTCAAATCACGGTATATGCAGGAAAGAATAATGGTAGAAAACATTGGGGTGGTCCCTGTCAGTCCCTTAGCTGTTAAACCACACTGGTAGCTGCCCATTTTACTCAAGATGCAAGCTGTCTCTGACAGTATTTCATGCTCTATCAGCATTTCTCAAGCTTCAAAATGCGCATGAATCTCGATAAAATGCAGGCTTTGATTCTGTGATCTGGAGTGGGGTCTGCAATTCTGTATTATGGACATGCTTCCATGTGATGATGAATCAGCCAGTTGGTAGACCAAATTTGGAGTTTCAAAGCACTAGGCTATTTTTCACAGATAAGGGTCTACTGCACACTCATGAAGGAGGGAAGAGAAAGGTCTTGACCCCTGAAAAATCTGAACATCACCAATTTTGGGTGTTGGGTATAAGTGAAGCATGTAAATGCAAGGTTTGTTAGAAACACAAAGAGTAAAAGAAGCAGAACAATCCCATCTTTATTTCCACATTTATGTTGTGCTTCTTCCTGTCTCTTTGTATGGCTTACGTAGCTCTGGAAAGTTCTACTTCCATCCATGAAGGCCCTGTTACATTAGTATCTTCTCCAGATTACCCCAGCTTTCCTGAAGGCTCATAGCACATCTTCTTTCAAATCTAATCCCATACTGTCTTGTATCGTGTGCTGATTTTTTTCTGTGTTAGTTCTGTCCATATTAGGGGGGAAACACCCCTAAAAAGTGAGGCCCAATTCTTATTTTTCTTATGTATTGGTCATAGCATCTGGAACTGTGCTGAGCACAGAGTAGATGCTAAATAAACATCACTTTTTCTTTGAATACATTTTGTAAATGGATAGAAATTTAGAATTTTCCAAATTTTAAAATAATTTATTAAAAATTAATAATGAATATTTTAAGTATGAAATGCATACTCATTACAGAATATTTGACACATACTGAAAAGTAAAAGGAAACAAAAGCAAATAATATACAATCCTACCATCCAATGTTAATATTTTGGCCTATTTTCTATGTGTGTACCGGAAGGGCCTTAAAGTGCTTCATTTATGAAATATTCTATTTTCCCTTTTCATGTTATACAATCTCCATAACACTAAAACTATTTAAAACTTCATTTTTGTTGTCTGTAAAATATTCAGAAGTACACCTATCTTATTGTTCCCTTTAACAATGGACTTAAAGTTTATTATGACTTTTCACTATAATAAATAATGCTGTGATAAATATCCTTATGCTGTTTTGTCTGCATCTCTTATCTGCTCAGAAGTGGAATTACTGAGGAAACGGGATGGAAGTGTATTTTAGACAGGGCAACATACTAAATGACAGCAGTGGCTTTGGAGTTTGACAGTCTTGGATTCAACTACCACTTCTCCATACACTATTTTTAAAACCTTAAGAAGATTACTTCAATCTTTTGCATCTCAGTTTCATCATATGTAAAATGAAAATAGTAATTATTTCATAGGACAGTTATGAGGATTAAATGAAACAAAAATGCATATGAGTTGTACTTCATAAATTAACCACTAGGTGGAGATGAAGGTTTATAATTCTAAAACAGGAATTCTCAATTCCCAAACAGCAGCAGGAAATTTTTTTAGAAATGCAGTTGCTCCTGATGCATCCCAGAACTAGTTAATCATCATGGTGGAGGGTAGGGGTTCAGCAATCTGTTTCAAGAGTCCTCTACATGAGTCTCGGGCATTCTAAAGATTGAGAATCAGTGATCCAATACATTCACATTTTTCTGATTTGTTGTCTGGGCAGAGAAGAGCCAGATGTCAATGAACACAAAACTACACTCTACCGAATGTTACAGAATGCTACAATAGCTGTACTAAGTGATATACACACATCATGGCATGTATCCTTATTCTCACAAAAATGTATGAGATAGTTTTTACTCCTATTTTCTATCAGATTGAATGAACTCGCCCCTAGTGACTTGCCATTTAGTCACTAAATATAGTCCGCACTCCACCTAGGACGTAGACTACCCACCACATTACACAGCCACCCCAGAGCCAAGACCTGGAAAGTCTAGTACAGGGTAATTTCCTAACCCACTGACCCCAAGTCAGGCATCCGTATGTGTCTGGTTATGAGTGTGTGCACATCTGTGTGTCTGTGACTGCAGAAACATAATTATGATTCATTTTGAATATCAAGTTACACAAAACCATTCAAAATGACAACTATTCAGTCAGAAAACTGAATACTGACTTGGGTCTACTGATTTTTAAGGTCCTGGTACAAGATGAATGTTATTCTTGTAACAACAAGAATTAATGTATTTTTTCTCTGGTTGTTGCTGAGTGTGCTCACTTAAGCAAATGGCTAAGAACTATGCAAAAAGAAAACATTCATATCTATAATACTCCCTTATGCCTGTCTTGTTAAAATATCCATTTAATCCAAATTAAAAAGGGAGGACAAATAGTACACAAATAATTGACTTACAACAGATCCATGAATTGGTCACATTAACCTCAAAATGCCACATGAACTGTAAGAAAATGCTATAGTGGGCATAAATGATTATTAAAGAGCTTCTGTTGGTATTCGTTGCGGCTATGGCAGTGATTGGGTTTTCATTGCCATTTACTAGACAAGTGAACCAGTCAAATTGTTAATTACGCACTGAGTTCACTTTCTCCTTAACAATATAAAAGTAAACCAGCCCTGGCTGGCATAGCTCAGTGGATTGAGCGAGGGCTATGAACCAGGCATCGCAGGTTCGATTCCCAGTCAGGGCACATGCCTAGGTTGCAGGCCATGTCCCCCAGCAACCGCACATTGATGTTTCTTTCTGTCTCTCTCCCTCTCCCTCCCTTCCCTCTCTAAGAATAAATAAATAAAATCTTAAAAAAAAAAAAAGTAAACCCAAGAGTTATTCTGAGGTATAAAATGAGATGACACAGGTGAACCATTTGGCAGATAAAGAATATTCAGTATCGACACCATCATTAAATCAGATACTGCACAACTGGCTACTATGCTAATAATTCAGGCCCTCTGGAGGCAGAATCCAAGATGAAATTAAAGATACAGGGGAAAATGGAGTGGGAGCCCAAGAAGGCTGGGAGAGGCTTCAGACTCTGACTCAGGTCTGACCCACCTTGAGCAAAGGTAGGAAGGAAGGCTGGGCAAGTGATATCTAGTGGTGGTGCAGTGCTAAGAAATTCTCAATGAAGCTGATGGGGAGTCTTCAAGTCAGTCACCCTAGAGAAGTCCTGTGTCTCCAAGGACCTGGCCTGTCTTGGTACCTTGACACTTGCAGTCATCACTGACTGGGAGCAGCCCATGGACCTCATACATCCACAGTGCTGGGTACCAGACCCATCGGTCAAATACATTCCCTGCAAAGAACCGAGAGGCTCCTTTCACAGCTGCCTTACCTCCATTGATTCCTCAGTGTTTCCCTGCTAAACTGTTGACTAGTACAAGCAAATGCATAGGTAAAACTAAGCACAGGAAGGCTTTCATCTTTGTTCAATAACTCTCAGTGAAGAGCCACTAGCCACTCTGGATTTATGTTGAATGAGTTAAGGTTTAATAAAGCATTGATTGATGCTTAGGAGGTGATGAATGCTAAAAAGTTATTAATATAATGGTCTTTGAGTTTAGCTGAACTTCTGAAAGAAGGAAGATCTACAGGACTCAGTTTGAGGTGCTCGTCCAGCTGGCATTTAATGAAGCAATGATGCTGGGATAGGAGTCTGCAATGTGGTAACAAAAAATTTTTCTACCGGGTACACAGAAAAAACAATTGCGAAGATGGGGAGAGCTCAGAGGAGCCTCTCCAGAAAAAATCTCCCCCTAAAAGTTCTTATCACAAGGAAACAAAAAAAAATTTGTAACTGTATGTGATAAATGTTAACTGAGCTTATGAACATCATGTTTGTTGGGAGGGACCTTGTCTTTTGTTTGTTTTTCCTGTTTTTATTGATTTTATTTTTTTTTCATTGCCATGTAGTCCCCTTATACACCCTTCCCCACAACAATCTTGTCTTTTTATTTAACTTCAGTTTTAAATCACAAAGCTACCTCAAATATGTATGTGTATGAATTCAGTGATTAATGCAAAATTACATCATACTTACAAAAAACTATCCATAAGCAATAAACTATATTTAACTTACATATAACAAAATTAACACAGTCTTTTCTCCAGTAAATTATTTCACACAGGTATATGCTTAAGAATCTATTTAATTGTTCAAACTGTGCTAGAGAATACATATTTTGAAATAGATACTTCATTAGATTCAGTTACAACATTGACAATTTCAAAAGGGAATTTGTTACGCTATCCAGATGATCCAAAATAGATTATCCAAAAAAATATGTATCATCTGCCATCAAATCTGCATTATGTCAAAACATATTTTTAATTATGGACTTAATTATGCTCCTTTCAGCTCACTGGTTTCATACATATTAAAAACCCCAATTTAACTATTTTTATAAATACTTCTAAAGCATGTTTTCTAATCATTTTCGTAATGAAGACCTATAATCAACCTGTGTTTACACGTCACTTTTCTCTACACAGTTTTACTTTTTTAAAAGAGAATAGCAAAGAATGTGCAAAAGCTCTGGCTCTCCAAGGCAAAGCAAAAAAAAAAAAAAAAGACAAAATTTAATTCTGTATCCCAATTTTTACTTTGAGTTTCATTTTTTCTCCTTACCTATCTTTTAAATGTTAGAAATTGTATTCTGAAGATCATATACCCCAGGATGATAACAGAGTCAACACTTAGAATGCAATTGCCTAATAAAAATAACAATGTTACTATTCCAATTACTTTGGGGGAAAGTTTTACATCATCAAAAAAATTATGGTTTCAAATTCATTGGTGATAAATATATTAACTTTCTAGGTCAAAATGGAGAGCCTTTCAAGATAAGGAGCTGTGCAGCCAGCAAGGACTTGAATTAGTCAGGATAGCAGGATTCTGGGGTCAAGGCTGTTTCCACCATCACGGTCTTACCACCATACGAAAGTGGCACCCTGTTTGTGTAGCACTTGTTTCTGTCATAAGCGTAGCAGGTCTCATTGTCTTCATCACAGATATTGCTCTGGGTGGCAGTAACTACTTGATCTTCCAGTTCCACTTCCACAGGATCACATTTTTTGCAGCTGGAAAACAAGTACACGCATCAGACAATCCCCATCAAATGCTGTCTCAGCATTTCAGTGACTATACGTTTCTATCCAAAATCAATGACTCCTGCAGCTCTGGCCTGATGACTGACAAAGGGCGACTCCTTTCATAGCTCAGCTGCCCCACACTACAGAATACTTTACAGGATTTTTCTCAATCTTCAATATAAAAGTTAGTTGAAAGTAACCAATATGATTAATAATTTCTACTCTGTTAGATTTATTACATACTGTGTACTAGGATTAAACAAGTTATTTATACTGACAGAGAAGGATTTTAAAAAGTTGTTTGTTATTGGATTCTATAGTGTCCAAAGAAACACCTGTATGTTAATATGCCTGAAATCCAGTTACTGAACTATTAAGACAAATTGGCCCTTCCTGTACTAATGGAAAATATTTCTTCTTTAGAATAAACTCATGGCTAACTTGTATCTGTGATAAAGTTCTATAAATTTATGATATCAATATCTAACAATTAACATAAAAACCAATGTATTCAAAAGTACAAATTATATTGCTAAATGTTTATACCCCAACATGTTTTCCAAAAACATTCTAACAAGCTAATTTTTAAAAGTTATTAACTTGCATATATATAACTATGAATATAATAATGTGAATATATATAATATATGAATACATATACATGTATATATTACTGTGAATATACACATATTACTATAAAGGACCATCTCTTACAGGTCAGACAAATGGTACACAAATTTGGTTCTCAGTGGCGTGGTGGGATCAGAGATGTTCTCCCTGTTGCCCAGAGGAACACTAAAAAAAGAAGGAAAGAAAGAACAAGTCAAAATAATGAAACTAACAGATACTGCTATTCTTTGGCAACAGATGTGTTGCTAGGACAGTACTTTACGCTTGGTACATTTAGCACTCTGTAAGAATCTATAGTAACACTAATTGGCTACATTTTAAGCATTTCCCATTCAAAATCAACCTCAGAAGAATTCCTGAGTCAATGATCTTTGCTTACTCAGGTAAATCTGTTTTTCTTTAGCAGCAGGCTCAAGCTTTCCCCTTTCTCTGAGGTTTATGTTGAACCCCTCTCCAGCCCTCAACAAACCCCCTCTTCTGTACCCTCATCACCGTTCACAGACCTCGGTTATAACAAAGACTGCATCATAGTTGCTCATCTACAGAATAATTACTTCTCTCAACTACAAGTTCTTTGAGGCAAAAATAAGTATGCATTCCCAGTGCCTTGCTAGATGTGTGGCATGTGCAATGTGTTCAATATCTGTGGAATGAATGGACAGACAGTATTAGCCACATTTTTTGAGATGCATAAATTATACATCAGACAGGTTAGCAATCTATCCAAGATCACACAACTACTGAGTCGTAAAGCTGTAGCTGGAACCCACATCTCTTGACTTGGTGATTTCCATGAAAAATTAGATAATGCTTATCGACTGGTTCAGGTGATTTCATTAACTTTTACATTCTTATCTCCTATATCAGTATTCCTCATCAATGCACCCCTCCCTTCCAAAAGATACAAAGAAAAACTTGTGTTTTCTAACTCAGCATTTAGCAATAATATCCACAGCAAAAACTTGGACCCCATCGCTGAGTCTCCCCTCTCTGTCATGAGGTCATTTAATCCATCTCACAGGTCAATTGACTCCAATTACTTGCATCTGTGAAATCTACCCACTGGGTTCAGGACACCACCATTTCTCTCCTAGCAACGCCTTCCTTCAGTCTTGACCCCTCCAATGCATTAGCCACATGGTTGCCAAAACAGCCTTTCTACAATATGAGCCTAATTTCCATCTGTGCTTAAAATCTACAGTGTCTCCCACGAATGGCCAGGTGTCCTTAACAATACGCCTCTCACTCGCCAGGCTCATCTCTCAGCATGCCACCCTCTTTACGCTACAGCCAACTATAAACAGCTTGCAATTCTGAAAATTTACCATGCTTTTCTCATCTCCAAGGCGTGGCAATAACAAAAACAGTTCTAACATTTACTAAGTGCTTAGAGTGAGCCTGGTACTATGTAAACATGTTACACGATGATCTGGTGTAACCCTCACAGCAACCCTGTTTCTTTTTCCTGGAATGACCCGCCCCGCCTACTGACCCTGTCATGCCAAACACGCTCACCCAGCGGACTCCCGAGCAGCCAGCTAACCGCCGTCATCCACTTCCACCACTTCCTCCCAATGCTCTTTCCTGCCGCCACTGCCACTCTCCACCCGCCCCCAGGATTGGACCAGGTGCCCTCTAGCATTCTATACCTGTTTCTGTCATGCCGCTTATAATATGCAATTGTAATGTCTTTTTAACTGTTTACAGTTCCCTACTGGACTGTAAATTCTCCAGTGGTCCCCCAACTCCAGCCTCAGTGGCATTCACTAGCACTCAATAAATGTTTGTCAGATAAATGAATGAATTAATTAATTAATTAATTAATTAATCTATTCTTTATTAGATTGAAAAGGCTCTAATAATATCAGAAAAGGACTTAAGTATTGATAGAGATAAGAGAATAAACCTATATAAATATCTACCATGGGTCAAACACTGTTCTAGATACTTTTACACATTATCACGTTTAAGCTTCCCACTCTATAAAGCATGGTGTATATCTACATACTTATATTATCTCTTTTTTACAGTTTAGGAAACAGGCTCAGATTAGTTAAGAAACTTGCCCAAAGTCATGTGATTACTAAGTGATGGAGTTGGGAATAATGGCATGGCAATGACAATAGAACTTTCAGAAATGAGATCAGAGAACCTTCAATACACATCAGGCAAAGTGGATGAAGTAACTGAATTATCTGAATTCAGAAAACAATACACAATCATAAAAAAAAATGGCCATAGAAAGAAGGTGAATCAGAGAATCATGGAGTGCCATTTACAAATCTGAAGGTTTAAATATAAGATGGACACTCATCTTCAACACAGGTTAGGTGCCAGTGTCACAGACGGCAGCCCTTCGAGTCACACACGGCTCTGGCTGCTCTGCCTCTAACAGCGAGCTAAGTGGTACGGAACCTGGCGGTCAGAGAAAACCTGCTGGAGGAGGTGACATCTAAGCTAAGACATGCAGGTTGAGGAGAAGTTAGCCAGGCTAAGAGTGCTGGGAAAAAGGGTTCTTCAAGCAGAGGAACAACAAACACAAAACCAGAAGAGAAAGAAAGAACTATGCATGTGGAAAAATAAGGGCACAAGAATACTGCTGGATTTTCACACATAAGGTGAAAAAAATGTCAATAGAGTTCTGCTCAGTGTTGTAGGTTAGGCTGAGGCATTTTTTATTTATCGTAATAACCATGTTGAGTGAGCCAGCAAAAGTATTTTAAGAAGTATAGTGACATAGATAATTGACACATAGGGTAGGCAGATAAATCACAGCAAATACTTCTTGAAAACATGCCAGGAATTTTACATTCTCTAAAAGGAATAAATGTCAATATAGCTTTACAATAGACCGATAAGATGTATACTATTAAAGTTTAGACTAGAGAAGTAACTTGCATACAAGAGCACACAGCTATGAAGTGGCCCAACCAGAACTTGAAGCAAAATTTTAAACGCATACAACTTCTTCCATTGATTAGATGGAATTGAATGTTACATTGTTTCAAGAAAAGGCACTCAGTTGGGGGAAAACTATTCAAGGATTGTTTGGATCCAATAGGAATCTCACTTTTTAAATATTATTAGCATTTTGGCTATTGAACATCAAGACTCATAGCTTATAACCTGGACTGCATGTGAAAGGAGTATCTTAAGTCCAATGTGCAAGTGCAGAATAAATCAAATAAGTCAATTTCATTGGTCTGCCTTACCTGTGTCCAGACAGTTGAGTACTATGTAAAGTACTCTGTCCAGATGTAGTACAAAATAAGGCTTTTAGTGTTATCTCAAGTATCAGTGTGAACTAATCAAGAACAACTGACAGTTCTGATTGAAAATGAAATGGTTCCATGTAAACAGGACACGCTGATGACTGGGCCCGAACCTTCAGTTATCATCACTAGACCTAGACGAGCAGTTTTCCACTGCGCGGGGACCTCGTTCCTGCTCTCAACTCGTAGGCAGCTGGCTCAACCACACTAACCACATTCAAGTTCACGCCAGGCGCTACACATCGACAGGAGGGGCAAAGATGGAGGCTAAAGTGACAGAGCATCTCTGCTTACGACATGAAAAAGCGAAACATAAAATACGACGTACATAATTCTGATGTTTCTCTCTATGATGTCTTCACTTGGGTCTTCGGGAGAAGGGATGATCCTGGAAGTCACGCGGGCACACTTGCACTTGTTCACGACAATAGTCCTTTCCTCGTCATCTTGGGCTTGAAAGATAAAACAGTGTTGAGAAGAAATGGAAATAAAAATCTACTGACCAACTTTGTATTGAGTTCATCTTTTTTCCTGAGGAAAAAAATAAGTTTTACAGTTGATAAGTTTGTTCTCCTTTCTAATCTAAAATAGCAGAGTAGAATCGCACAGCATAGTGAAGGAAAGGTACTCCAAAAGGATTTCCTCTTCTTCTCTTGGACCAGTCTATGGGAAACCTGAACAGAAAGAACTCTGGTTTTAATCCGGGGCTTTGAACAGAAGCACAGCTCTCTGAATGATGTAGCCTTTGTAAAAACGAGCCCCGGATGCCGAAGAAACAGAGAAAACAAAAATGTAGACTGCAGACCAAAGCATCCACTCAACAGTGAACCACAATGACTTCAGTTTCTGTAAACCCAGGGAAGTGTCACACCCTGCTGAGCTCCCACTCGCACACTGTTTGCTCACCCGGCATCGGCGCTGAGCACAGGCACACTTCCCCACAAGACAGCCTTGTTTTGTACGGTCGTTCAACACTCTCCACTACAGCTTTCCTAAAGTTAACTATATTTTTCCTTTTCATAATAATGATCTGGTTACTATGATATAATGATTCAATCAAATAAAATAATGGGTGCTATATTAATATCTCATAAGAATTATTTTCAAATTTATAGTATATATGGACATGAAATGTTATACATTTGCAAAAACAATTCAGAAACTATTGAGAAGTACAATCACTATTTCATTTAGTATGCCTGAATGCAGAAAAATAGTAAATGAATGACTACAGAGATGACCACTAAGGCCTTAACTTTGTGTTGACATTTATCGTCTAATCTGAATATTACACAGAAACATCTAGTACATGTTGCAAAGAATAAACAAAGTAAGTTTATTAATAGCTGGATGTATACCAGTTAACAGATATTTGAGGAGTTAATAATGGCTCTTTATAACAGTGCTAATCAAATAATAATGATGTTAAATATCTTTTTTAGTCCTGCAATATTAGCTAAGCAACCCTTAAAACGTCCTCTCACCAAGCCTCAAGTGAAAAAAAAAATTAGCATTTAAATTCAAGATATCAGGGTTAAATGATTGGAACAGATCACTGTTACTGGAAGTCTAGTTTTTCCAGAAGGGATCCCAGAGCAGAGAGGCCCTAATTGCAGTATTTCAGTGTCAATGATAATAGTCATTACAAAAACATTTTTAAATCATTGTTATTGTACTTCTAAACTGCTCGAAGTATTTTAGAGTGCGTATGATGTCATCAGTCACAACTTCCTAGTAAACCTTCTGGCACCAGTCTGTGCATGCTGGAGAAGAAGTATCTGGGTCAAGAGCATCATCAACTCCTCCTCACGCTGTGGAGGGAGAGTGGCTCCAGTGCTGTCACCGTACCGACTGCTGTATCGTGACTCTTAAATGTGTTTCTCAATAAAATACAAATAAGCCAGCAGTGTCAGTCCAAAGGAAAAAAATCAAATCAATATGTGACTTAACAACTAAGTCTTAAATAGAAAATGTCTATATTTTATTTATAGTATACAGTTTATTTTCTTACCTGAAACCTAAGGGGGGAAATAACATTACTGTTGTTATATAAAAGTATCAGGCAGCCTGAGAGTCCTACTAGAAAACATATAAATGCCTTCAATTCACCAAGACTTTCACAGTTCTAATATTTTCTCTCACTGACCAGCAGCGTCTTTCCCAATAAACCTGTTATTAAAGACTGTGCCTTACTTTATTCCAAGAGCACCTGAGACATAGTAGGTGCTCAATAAATATTTATTAAATTTAATTTGGTTCAAACAAATAAGAAAATAGACAATAACATACTACATATGAACATAGTTCATTTACTAATTATTATAAGGTGATTCTCTCATACAGGCAAAATAGGATAGTAGTTAGGAGTGTGGGCTGCTGGGCCAGAGGGTCTGGGTTCTACCTACCACCTGCTTGCTGTGTGACCTCAGGCAAGATATCTGGCCTCTCTCAATCTCAATGGGCTCAACTATATGCCAGAAATTGGTACCTATTCTCAAGCAGTTGTTGTGACAATTAATTAGAATAGTATAAATAAAGTAATTCACATAATGTGTACAACATAACATGTGCTTAATAATTACAGCTCATATATTGTATATATGTGCATGTATTTACACATACATATATATATACTATACGTGTTTTATTACTATATATTGTAAATATTATTATAAATTCATTATTCTGATGTTAAATTAGTATAAAATATATTTTAAATGATTATTCTTAATTATGTAATACTCAGTCTTTAAATAAGAATAATAAGCTCAGTCAATGTTAGAAACAATCCAGCCAAATTGTATCACTTCTAATTCATGTGCATTCTGGATGAAACTTATGAAAAACTGTACCTCTATTTTCAGAATGTATTCCACTTTCTACAGTACTTTGAAGAGTTAATAAACAAAATACCCAAAGTTCAGCCATTTAGTTATAGGCCCTGTGGAACATTAAACATTTGTTAAATGGTCATAACAAATCTAGAGAAATAAAATCCCAATGCATTCTATGTTGTATTTATAGTAATTATCGGTTCGTTTTTCCTAATACCAATTTAAGACACTCAACGAGAGAACTACTGATTTTTAAGAGTCAATATGTATATTCATACAGGTACAGTATTCATATCAATACTTATTTGGAAATATTATTTTAGGGGTGCCCAATCTTTTGGCATCTCTGGGCCACACTGGAAGAAAAGTTGTCTTGAACCACACATCAAATATACAAACACTAACGAAAACTGATGAGCAAAAAAAGCTTTTAAGTAAATTCACAATTTTGTGTTGGGCCGCATTCATTGCCATCCTGGGCTGCATGCAGCCCACTGGCCACAGGTTGGACACCCCTACAAGACATTATAGTCAAACAAATACGAGAAAAAGAAAAACTAAGAATTATGAGTCTTGTCTGCATAAAGATCACTGCCCATACAAAGATGAAAGCAAGTTAGAAAAAAGTAGCCAGCTAGCTGGCCAACTAAAGCACAAGCATTAATGTTTCACTCTGAAGAACAAATCTGTGTTATATTTTTCCTTTTATCTGGGTTTATTTTCAAAATACCACATACCTGTCACAAGAACAGCCTTAACAAAAATGGCCAGGACTCCCCAGAAAAGCAAATGGTTCTTCATCTTGCCTTCACTTCTTTCGAAAACTGGAGCCCAAAAAGTCAGGGTTAAGGTGTGTGATCTGTAAGGAGTGTGGCAAGCAATGGTGCTTCTGCTTTCTTAAAATAACGCTCCAGGCAGCTAATGAACTAAAACCAATCACAACTGCGGCTGAAGTCTGAAATTTTAATGCTGCCCTGGAAAGAAATGTATGGCTCAGATTTACCTATTTTCTTCTAAAGCATCCCCCCAAAGTCATGTTTTGATACAATCACTGTTTTATTTTACATTTAGTCCATATAATTAAAGCAAAAGATTAATAATAATTTCAAGGCAGGAGTCCATTAAGAATGTTTAAATAGGGATTTTCAACTTTATTCCCTAGATAATAAAGTTTTCAAATATACATGACATTTGTTGAGCTTGGAAAAATAAATGAAGGAGGATAAGTGAATTAAAGCTCATTAAGGCCCAATTGTATATTATGTCAACTTTTCTTCTAGTCCTTAATTAACCAAGCAGATACATATATATATATATATATATATATATACTCAAACAGCAGATATATATACATATAAGCTCAAACATGGAATTGGAATTAGAAACAGGAGGATACTAGAAGTCTCAGCTGCCACATTTTAATGTGATAGCATTAAGGCAGACCTTGTGTTTCGCTCATCGAGTAACACCTTTCAGCACTGTAAACCCATAAAATGATTTTCATGTGAGATGCCTCAACAGAAAACAGAACACTGTAGTATTTCTTGTAAATATTTTTTCATTAATAAATGCAAAAAAAACCAAAAACAAAAATCTGAGCTTTTGGACGAGCATCCGCCTACCCCCCCCACCCCACCACCACCACCACTAGAATTTTCTGTCTCAGACAGGCTTGTTTCAAGAGCATATTGGTTACACTTACATGCAACATCAAATCTACGTTACTTTTGGTTCTTAGTTCTCTAATTTTTTAAGGATCTCCTCGAATTTTGAGAGGCACTGAGGAAATACTGCAGGATCACACGTAGGCGAGCAGAGTTCACAGCCAGCAGTGGAATACAACAGAGTGATGCTGTAAAGTTGAGCACATAGTTGCTCTCCGTAAATCAATGTATTAAAGTTTTGCAATATGTATTGAAAGTTAAGCTGTAAAACATACATTACTAAACTGTCAGGATTTACTTTCATGTTAATGTCCACTGTCATAGCACTTAGAAACTATTTGGGGTAAGAAAATATACTGGGTTCACATGAACAATTGTACCTAGTACAAGAAGAAACAGATCTGAAAGCACATTATTTTAGGTATGTGGTCAGGACGTAAAAACAAATACCAACCACTTACAGAGTTCCTCATCTTTAACTGTAGTTTCTAAATAACTGATTTATTCCGTCACTCAAAAAAAGAGTAATTAGAAGTTAGCTTAATACTTCTTTAGAAATTATTACTTCCTTGAAAGTAAACTCAAGACTAAACTGCTTCCCAAAAACAATTGGATAAATTCCTGGGGTCAAATTAAAGCTTTCCCAAAAGCTTATTTTATATAAAAGCAAAAATTATCCGATTCATAAACACTAAAGGAAAGCTCTATATTTGGTGTTTATATTCTTTCAATATTATAATTTTATATCCTGGCTACACCCAGTCAGAATTTCTGGAGATGTAACCTTGAAATACATATTATTAAGAAGTCTTCCAGTTGTCTGTAAAAATTGATAGACTAGAAGCCTGGGGGAGGGGAGGTGAGCCAGGGGAATAACTAGCCGCATTAACTATGAAAGAGCAAGAAGTTAATAAAAGTAATTTTTAAAGCAAATTTGTTTATAATTCTGTGATATAGGCTAATTGGTTCATCTTTTTAGCACTAACAAAATACATCTATATATTGGCTATATATAGTTATATACATATATACATATATTCTAACCAAATATATCTATATATAGAGAGAGAGAGATATAATAGATTGCAGTTTAATTTTTAAACCATTTCATCTCCAGATTTTGTTCTTCCCACTAAAAAATGTAAAATGTGAATAGAACTCTTTCTAAGTAAGTGAAATAAGTAATTGGGAGCTTAGCTACATGTTCCAAATTTTTCACCAAAAATGGTTTATTTTTTTACATACATACGTGATATTCTTACAGTAAGAGGTTCAGTGATAGACTCATCTGAATAAAAAAGATCTTATGGTAATTTTGTCTCACCTTCTATATTTCCACTCTAGTTTTGTTTTAATTTCCTACCCATCAGACAGTCTGAGTTTAGCGTTTGTTTAAAAACCACCTGAAGTAGGTCAATGCTTCACTTCCTCTGACACAGCTAATATTATATTTGAGACACTCAAATCATGACACTTTATTCTCTCAGGACATAGAGAATGCACTCCCCTTGTTTTCCTGCTTTCGTTGGTGATGCCTCAGTCTCTTGCTGAATTTTCCTCAATCCTCAGCCTTCACCTCTGTCTCAGTCTCTGCCTAATTAACTTTATCTCATCCCATGGCTTTGAATATAGGACATGCTGTGACTTTCAAATAGATAACTTTAGACTTTACCTTGCCCGCTGAGCTCCACCACTCTGTTTGATATCTCCACTTAGCTGTCTGACAGGTATCTAACAGGTAACCAGGAGAACAGTACTCTTGAGGACCAAGTCACCCTCTCACCACCACTCCAAACTCTCTCTGTCTTTAGTCTTCCTTGGTCAATGGCACCTACACCCAACTAGTTGCTCCAGCCAAAACCCTCTTCTTTGATTCATTTTTCCCCCTCCCCCACATTCAACTTATCATCATATCCTGTTGGCTTTTTTCCCAAAATATATCCCAAACTTGTCTGAGTCTCTCCATTTTCACTGCTACCCTAGTCCAAGCCTCCATCCTTTTTTTCAGACTACTACAATAGCCCTGGTAATAAAAAAGTGGTTTTCTCTTTGCCCCCAGCACTGGCAACTAGGACTCACAGCTGACAGATGACAGTGGCTAAGTACCCCAAATTTTAAGAGAGTCAGACACATCCTCCAAGGCTTAACAAGAGGCAACAGAACTCAGCTCACTACCATCAACCACCACCCCACCTCTTCCCAGCTCCCACCTCCAGTCTTTAGATGATTTGGGGGGCAAAAGAAGAATGTCATCACAGGAGCTGTTGACCTTGTGGACATGGGAGCGTTTGTGGTAAAAGATGCCCCCCCCTTTACTTTTAGGAAAGAGAGAGACACGGTGTTCTTCTTTCCTCATAGTCAAGTGAGGGAGAGATTCAAGAAAATAACTCAGGGAGATCAGGGACCCTGCAAAAAGGGGAAACTGAGAAGGAATATAGCACAATAGTCAAGGGAAAGAATTCTGAGTCTGCTGCTTGGGTTTATCTCCCAGTCCACCACTTACCAGCTATGTGACCATTTAACCTCTATGTTTCAATTCCTTATCTGTAAAATGGGGTCAATATCAATATCATAGGGTTGCCATGAGGCTTAACATGTATTATTGCATATAAAGAAGTTAGAGCAGATCTTGGCCTGTGGTTAGTGCTATGTAATTATTAGTGATCATTAACATCATCATAACCATTATTAAATCAACCTCATTATGTTGGTCGCTCCTTGCCAAGTTGCACAAAATGCAATCCCAACCTGAGGATATCAACTCTAATAAAGTTTGAGGAATGCATTTCTGGGAGAGCTTGATGTTTCCCTTTAGGTCACAGGCATGTGGGAACATAGAAACTGATATGTATTCATGCTAAATGGCCCTTATAAGGAATATTAGAAAATATTCAAAAAGCTAGAGTAGTAAAAACAATATATTACTAGCATAAAAAGCAGACATATAGACCAAAAATAAATCCACATGTATATGGTCAAGTAATATATGACGAGGGAGAAAATATTCAATGGGGAAAGAATAGTTTCTTCAACAAAAGATGTTGGGAAAGCTGGATATCACATGTGAAAAAATAAAATTGGGCCCCTATACACCACTCACAGAAATTAACTTGAAATGGATTAAGGACTGAAATGCAAGACTTGAAACCATAAAACTCCTAGGGAAAAAAAAAGGAAAAATCTCCTTGACATAGGTCTTGGCAATGATTTTTTGGGTGTAACACAAAAAGCATAAGCAAGAAAAGCAAAAATCAACAACTGGGACTAAATCAAACTAAAAAGCTTCTGCACAGCGAAATACACAAAGCAATCAAAAAATAAAAATACAGCTTACAGAATGGGAGAACAATTTACAAGTCATATATCTCATAGAATGTTAATACATAAAATAATAAGAAACTCATAGAACAAAGTGGAAAGATCTGGTTTAAAAATTGACAAAGGACTTAAGCACACCTTTCTCTAAAGAAAGCATCCATATCACCAACAAGTTAGTGAAAAAGTGCTCAGCATCACTAACCACCAGGGAAATGCAAATCAGAACCAAAAGGAGATATCACCTCACACCTGTTAGACTGGCTATTATTTTTAAAAATATATATGAGCTAACAAAGGCTGATGAGGATGTAGAGAAAAGGGTACCCCACACGCCATTGGAAGAAATGTAAATTAGTACAGCCACTATGGAAAACAGTATAAAGGTTCTTCAAAAAATTAAAAATGGAACTGCCATATGATCCAACATTTCCACTTCTGCATATATATCTAAGGAAAATTAAATCACTGTATTAAGAAGGTATCTGCATTTCCATGTTCACTGCAACACTATTCACAACAGCCAAGACATGGAAACAACCTAGGTGTCGTTGACAGGTGAATGGATAAAGAAAAATGTACACACACACACTGGAATATTTTTCAGCCATAAAAATGAAGGGGAGATTTCATGTTATGGCCAAATAATATTCCATGCTATATATGCAGTGTCACTTTTTTATCTACTTGTCTATTGATGGGCACTTGGGTTCTTGTATATTCTGGCTAAATAAGGTAGCAATGAACATAGGGGTGCATATATCCTTTTGAATTCGTGTTCTGGATTTCTTCAGATATATAACAAGATGTGGGATCATTGGGTCATGAGGCAGTTCCATTTTTAGTTTTTTAAGGACCCTCCACACTGTTTTCCATAGTGGCTGTACTAATCTGTATACTTAGAGGACATTGTGCTAAGTGAACTAAGTCTGACAGAGAAAACAAATGCCGTATGATTTCACTTATGTGTAGAATCTAAAGAAAAAATAAACAAAATGGAAACAGACTTATAGATACAGAGATCGGACTGTTGGTTGCCAAAGGGGAGTGGGGTTGAGGGACTGGATGAAAATGTGAAGGGATTAAGAAGTACAAATTGGTCGTAACAAAATAGTCATGGAGATGTAAAGTACAATGTAGGAAATATGGTCATTAAAATAACTGTGTATGGTACCAAGTGGGTACAGAAATATTGGGGGGAACACTTTATAAAATACATGATTATCTAACCACCATGCTATACATCTGAAACTAATATAAAATAATATTGAATGTAAATTGTAATTAAAATTAAAATTTTAAAAGATATATAAAATTTTTTTCTTAAAAAAAGAAGGGAATCCTGTCATTTGTGGCAACGTGGATGAACCTTGAGGGCATTGTGCCAAGAGAAGGAAGTCAGACAGAGAAACATAAATACTGGATAACCTCATTCATAGGATGAATCTAAAAACATTAAACCCATAGAAACACAGAGTGGAGTGGTGGCTGCAGGCGGGGATGGCGGGGTCAGGGTGAGGGGAAACGGGGAGCTAGCAGTCAAAGATTAAACTTCCCGCTCTACGATGAGTATATTCCAAGTTCTGAGGTATGGCATGGAGATTGATATGTTGTACACAGTCGCTCCACCCCTTACCTGCAGTTTCACTTTCGTGGTTTCAGGTATCCAAGGTCACCTGTGGTCTGAAAATATTAAATGGAAAATTCCAGAAATAAACAACTTGTAAGTTTTAAATTTTGGGCTCTCCTAGGTAGCATGATGAAATCTCGTGCAGTCCTGCTGGATCCCATCCAGAATGTGAACCATGCCTTTGTCCAGCACGTGCACGCTGCACACGCGACTCATTCGCTGCTCGGGACCAGTCTCAGTTACCAGATCTACCGTCACGGTATCCCGGTGCTTGTGCTCAAGTAACCTTTATTGTACGTAATAATGGCCCCAAGTGAAACAGTAGTGATACTGGCAATTCAAATATTCCAAAGAGAAGCTGTAAAGTGCTTCTTTTAAGTTAAAAACTATGTACGGGAAAAAAAGCATAGTATATACAGGGTTCAGTACTATGCAAGGTTTCTAGCATCCAGTGGGGGTCTTGGAACGAATCCCCACAGCTAAGGAAGGACTACTGTACTTGAAAGTTGCTATGAGAGTAGAGCTTTAATGTTCTCACCATAACAACAACAAGATGGTAATTATGTCAGGTGAAGGATGTGGTAACTAACCTTATTGTAGTATCCATTTCACCACATATATGTGTATCAAGTCATCCCATTGCACAACTTAAATTTACACAATGTTATATGCCAATTTATTTTCAATAAAGCTAGGAAATATAAAGAAAAAGGATATATCCAGAGTTTTTCTGACTTGCAGGAAAGGCAGAGGACACTTAGAAGAAGCGTTAGCTTTATTTGTAATAGCCTAAAATTAGAAGCAAATTAAATGTCCATAAATAAATTGGAAAAACAAATTGTAATGTATCCATTACTGAACAATAAAAGTAAATGCAGAGTCGAAATACACACACATGGAAGAATCTCAAAATAATTATTCTGAGTGAAAGAACCCAAACTATTGAAAAGAGAGTACATACTATATGGTTCCCTGTATTATATACAATACTTAAACATACATCATAAAAATATGTAATTATATTTATATTAAATGTCATATTATATTAAATTAAATATTATATATTTCAATAAAATATTAGGAAACATAAGCAAATCCATAGTGACAGAAAGCAGACCAGTGACTGCCTGGGAAGGAAGGTAGGGAGAGGAAGATAAGCACAGGATTACAATGGCGTATGAGGAAATTTTGGGTGAGGATGTGTATATTTATTATCTGGATGGTGGTTATGAATTCACAAGTGTGCAACTATGTTGAAATTTACCATATTGTTTGGCTCAAATGTATATAGTTCATTGTATATCAATTACATCTCAATTAAGCTGTTAAAATATTCACATCTTCAGAATTCAGCATTTACATATCATTTTGGGTTTTCCTTTCATGTTCTTTATCAAGATGAGGATTCTTTTCTGTTCCTAGCTTGCTGAGAGTTCATTTTAATTAGAAATGGATATTGCATCTTTTTCAAATGTTTTTTCTCTATTGAAATGACCATATGATTTTCCTTTTTCAGTGGCTAATATGGTGAGTTACACTAATTCTAAGTGTTAAACTAACCTTGCATTCCTGGGATAAGCCTGACTTAATATGTAATATCCTTTTTATAAATTGATGGATTCAATTTACTAAAATTTTGCTTAGACTTTCTGCTTTTAGGTTCATAAAAGATAGTGGTCTGAAATGTTCCTTTCTTGTCATGTCTTGGCCTGGTTTTGTTATCAAGATATTGGTGGCCCAATAGGATGAGTTTAGAAGTATTTCCTCTGCTCCAATTTGCTACAGGAGTTTATATAGAATTAGTATTATTTTTTTTCTTTAAATGTTGGCAGATTTCACCAGCGAGGCCATGGCCTGGAAACTCTTTCAAGGCAGCAAACTGAGGCAATTGCAGAGGCCGCCTCCTGGTTTTCTGCCTCTCAGAGACCACTGTTCTCGTGGCCTAATGTCCAAAGTCTTAGAAATCATTGTTTTATAAGTTTTGTCAGTTTTTTTCTTTTCAGTTGTTTCAAGTGGGAGGGTGAATCTTGCTCTGTTATTCCACCTTGTTTTGAATTGGGTGTCAGAGATTTGAAATTAAAAGTGAGTTTGAGATATAAGTTTTTAGACCAAAGTAGAGTTTTATGACTACTTTTTAGAGCAGCTTTAGATTTATAGCAAGTAAACCAGACATTTGATCATAGAAAACTACCACAATTATTGAAGCTTCTTCTTTGGCCAAAGTCACATGGCGGATTTGCACCAGAGCTGGGACTAACCTCATCCCTGTGGGTTGGGAGGCACTGTTTGGGCCTAAAACTGAATGGCGGGTGAGTGCAGGAGAGGGGTTAGGCTCAGCAGCGTTAGGAAGGCCTCCAGCAGGGTCTGAGCAGCTGGTACTTTCAGAAGTGGTCAGGGATGGGGATAAGAGCCTGGGCTTGGGTTGTGGAGCATCTGAGAGAAGGCCCAGGAGGGCTTGGGCAGCTGTATGCTGATTTCAGTAAGATGTCCTCCTGGCTTGCACTCAGGACGCGTGGCCATCTCCCCATTCTCCGTCCTGCATCTCATTGCTTCAACTGAGTCCAAGTCGTTTACTCTGCTCCTCTCCAGAGAGGCATTCAGTCCCAGTTGGACAGCTTACTTTTGGGACATAAGCCTTTGTCCCACAAGCCACGGAGAGGACCAAAACCCAACTGCTTGAGCCCACTGTCTTGCTGCTAGTCCAGGCCTGCCTGCCAGCCAGAGGAGCCCCTTATGCAACCCAGTCCTACCAGCCTGCTCCTGGGAGCCGAGAGTGGGGAAGGCACCTGGGAGGAGCCCCAGTGAAGAACTGAACTTAACCCAAAGGGTCAGAAGGAAGACTTAGCCCTCTTGGGTTGTCCAGCCCTAGGGGAACAGCCTTCCTTATTTACCTTTTCCCCTTGTACCACCAACTAATTTCTCTTCCGGAGGGGATGGAAACTGGCAGACCACACAAGAAAGCCAGAATTCCGATCCTCACCCACATGGGTCTGCGGCTGGATGCAGGCCTTCAAAAAGGAGATACCAACAGATAGAGGAGTGGGGACTGCCCGCCCCACCCAGTGCCTTCCTACCTCTTAAGCAAGCACAAAGGAAGATGAGGCAGAGAACTGTCAGAGCTGAAAGTTCCTATGGCTGCTTACGAGTCAGGTATGCATGCTGTGGGACAGCTGGGCAGCGGAGCCCTCCTTGACCAACAGTCCCATGCACCTGCACCTGTGGCCAGATTGTGGACTCTGGCTGCCCGAGGCATCGCCTTTTTGCATAGCGTTCTCCTCTATTCGTAACTACAGCTGCCACACACATCCTCCACTTTGTACACACCGGTTCTGCCTTTGTCCTTATAAGTTGATACCTGGCATTAGCATGAAGCTTGTGGGTATGTATGGAAGGGTTTAGAGAGAGCTCTAGCACAAAACATCCTATTAAATTCTGCTTGAGAAATGAAAAAAACTGTTGTATTGTGATAGAATTGTTTTTATTAAAATACACATCCATGAGCAAAAATAAACAGATAAATAAACAAAATTACTGAAGATTTTTATAACACTCTCAAGGGAAGTCAAAGGAAAATTTAATTATAGTAATTTAGAAGAATGATTGGGAGAAAAAAATGGTTTCATGCTTAAACTCATTAAACTATTCACTGCTCCAAACTCTTCTCTACATCCAATCTCACCCTTACATTTGTAATCTTACCCTTATCATTGTCCACTCAGCAAACAGCAATCTTTTCAAAAGGAAAGTCAGACCACATTTGACTTAAAGCCCTCCACTGGCTTCTCAATGCACTTGGAAAAAACTCAAACTCCTTATCTTGCCTGATTTCCCACAATTCTCCCTTTCACTTATCACTGTCCAGATACTTCTGCTCAGGGCCTTTGTACTGCCTAGTCCCTCCACATAAACACCTTCCATATCCTTCCTTGCATGGCTGGCCCTTCACCATTATGCAAGTCTCAAGTCAAGTCAAGTGCCATTGCTTCAGAGAGAATTTCCCCGGTTGCTAATTCTCCTAAGCAATCTGCCAGTCACTGTCATATTGTCCAAATATATTTCTTCATAGTATTTATCATTGCTTGAAATTCTTATTTACTTTATTTGGTACCTATCTCCTTCTCATTAGAACAAATGCTCCTTGAGAATGGCATTATCTTGTTGCTCACTCCTTCCAAGAACCAAGCACAGGAATGCCTAAAATGTATTGATTGAATAAAGGGTAAATGGAAAATTTTTTCACAAAGAGTTGAAAACTGTCTCTGATCTTAAGTCCTCCAATGATATTAGTCTCTTTTTTGGACAGGCTCCAAATTGTCATAGTTGCTTTTTTAAGTATAGTATCCAGATGTATACAACAATCCAAGTACCATCTGATCAAGGACAAAATATAGCAGAACTGTAACATTTTTCAATAAATGCCACTTAAAAATGATAGTATCTCTTTTTGGCTACATTATGCTACTGGTTTTCATAAGTGTACAGTCAACTAAAATCCTCTTTTAAAAAAAATATGTTCCTATAAAGTAATAATTTCCCAACATTTAATAGTTAAATAGTTGAGATTTAGGTATGTGCTTTAGCATTGGTCTCCCAGTTTTATCTTGCTAAACTCAAACCAACATTATACCTGTTTAGATTCTTTTTTGAGTCCAGACTCTGAAATCTAGCACATTAGTTATTTCTCTCAGCCTCATGGCGTCTATAAACTCGATATGCATGCTATCAGAATCCTCACTTAAGTCATTAAGAAAAACGTTCAAAGTGGTAGTGCTGAAGACAGCCCTCTGTGGCATATGTCTCAAGTCTCACCTCTAAGCTAACACCAGTCCATTGACAAGCACAGTTGGGGTATAGTGGTTCATTTCAAGTTAATTCACATAATAACATGCTATCACACAGACTGTAATTCTCCATTCTGTCCACAAGCATAGCATGAAAAATTATAAGTAATCAATCTCTCCTTAGCCTCTGTCTTTAATATGATGTGATTACTTCCCTTAAAAATCTTCCATAAAATAAAAGGCTCCTTGTATCCTGGCATCTTGGCACTTGAACATTTAAAAGAGATGATGATATTTTTAAAGAACTTCTTGGCTTTAAATCCAAGATCTGGCTGAACTGTCTTAATTTTCCTTTTAATGGATTAAATTCTGCATTTAGTGTAACAATTCATTGTTCCTACTTGTCCTTAAATTTTATATGAAAAACAAGTTTTGGTATTGAATAGTATTACCCAAAACCGCTCCAAAACCACAGCTTCTGAAATGAGTTACAGGGTCATCAGGAACACAGCCTTTACCCCTTCCCCATACACACTCTACCTCTATCTTCTGTACCTTTGAGACACTAGACAGTGGAAAAGTGTCTACCCTAATTTTTGGGTCAACCCTCAAAAATTAACTGAGGAAAGATCACATTAGCGCTGGAGGAAAGATCTTTGCCAAGAGAAGCTAACAGCAAAAATGATCTCCAAGATAAGTGAAGCAAGATAAAGCATTCAAAAGTGGAAAATACTGTATGTGTATATATATACAATATAACAAACATGTAATTGTTATCAGTTTACTTTTAAACATTCTAAAAGCCCCAAAACATCCTATAGTCACTCAAAGTTCCACAAACCCACTGTACATGAAGTTGTTCACGAAGATTGGTTTTTCTGGTGAGCTAAAGGCTGATCTGACTGGCAGTCTGTTCCTCCCCACAGAGATCCTGGCTGGGTTGCTCTGGACTCCCCAGAACTCTTGGGGAGCACTCTCTCTCTCAAACTCCACAAAAGTGAGTGTAACTTACCAAGAATCATTATCAACAAAAATTTTAAGGTATGTTTAATAATATTAAGGAGGATACAAGATCGCAACTGTATTTAACATGCTTTATTTCTTAAAAACCAAGATGTAGTATAGGAGTGTTATATTACCCTTTACAACTTGTATTTTCATAATAAATTTAAAACAATTGAGTCACTATCCAAAGAGACTAAGTATCACTCCAAACAAAGGGATGCCTATCCCATCCCTTTCAGAACCTTTATTCTGGATCTATTTAGTCAGTTGAGAATTAACTAATGACCCCACCTGTTGAATATTATTATAGGTTAAGTAAATGCTTAGTATTAAGTGATTAATACTTAATTAATTACTTAAGTAATTAAAAATACTAAACTTTATTTCCAAAATTAACTTTTAATCTTTAAAAGCATATGTAATTGTATTTTACACAATTATACTTTTTGTGTAAACTATTTTGTGTTCCTTTTTGTCACATGTGTTTTATATACCAGTTCCCAAAAATTGATATACAAGGTCCGTCCAGAAGGTATCTAGCCATGAAATATGAAAAACAGAGACATTTACTGAAGAAGATACAAGGTATGAGAAACATTGTACATAGGACAATGACACCTCATTTCCCTTCAAAGTAGGCACCTTAGGACCTCACAGTTCCCCCAGTCACCATCAGCTGACTCATTGTATTTTCCTGGATCTCAGTGACAGTCTAAAATCTCTTCCCTTTCAAAAGTGATTTTAGTTTTGGGTGAAACCAGAAGTCACAGGGTGCCAAATCTGAGCTATAGGGGTGTCGAGTCAACTGAGTGATTTGATGTTTCACCAAAAAGCTCTGCATGAGACATAATGCATAAGTGGGCACATTGTTGTGATGAGGCTGCCAGTCACCAGCTGCCCATAGCTGTGTCCTTCTGAATCATCTGAATAGTTTCTGGAGAGGAATGTTCAAGCTTAACCAAAATCTGATGCAGATTCATTGCTCTACATGCTCAGTCATTTCAAATGTGATGGCCACACAGTACACATGCTCACTCAATGGTGTCTACTGCCCCCACTGACTAGTACGGTGAAGTCATCATTGTTCATACATGCACATTCCTGTCCACTCTCCTTGGCTACCAGGTTACATCAACATCATGCAGCCTGCTCTTGTTATATCAACAATGCCTGGACTTTTTCCAGACAGACCTCGTAGAAGCCACACTAACCCTTGATGTAGTTATGTAATATTCCATTATGTTGATATACCATGGTTTGCATAAAGTGTCTACTACCCCATTTGGGATTTCCCCATTTACTATTAAATCAAAAACTATTTTTCAACAAATGTATGTTGCAGACCTAATGTGCATCTGATATGTTGAACCCTTGGTGCTAAGATATAAAAAACAGTGAACAACTAGGCTCTGCCCTCCCAGAGATTATACTCTAGTGGAGAAGACAGATAAGAAAAACAAATAAACAATCAGTCTGAGATAAATGCAATGAAGAAAATGGACAAACTATTGTGATAGACAGCATCTGCCATAGTATGTCTATGAGTAGAAGACATACTCAGGAAAGTCCTCTCAGAAATGGCAATATCCAGGCTGAAACAGGGGCAAATGAAAAGGAACCTGTGCTAGCACAGGGAGTACAGTCAGTAATATTATAATAACTATGTACGGTGCCAGGTGGGTGCTGGAACTATTGAGGGAACACTTTATAAAGTATATGATTACTTAACCGCTACACTGTACACTAATACAAAATAATATTTCATATAATATATATATATGTACTTTTAATTAAATGGGCAAAAAAAGAAGAAACGGAGTCTGTACTACTTTTCTGTGCTCCTAACAAATTACAGACTAAGTGGCTTAAAATAACACAAATGCATCATTTCAAAATTCTGTAAATTGGAAGCCTGGGTATGCTAACTCCTCTTCTCTTTCATAATGTGGAAACCCAAGGTGCCAGCTGCCGTAGCTCTTATCCTGAGGCTCTGGGAGAGAATCTACTTCCAATCTTATTTATGTTGGTAGTGGAATTCAGTCCCTTATGGTTTTACGGCCAAGGTCCCCACTCCCTTGCCCACCTCATGGAGGCTGTCCTTGGCTTCTAGATGCTGACAGCATCCCCTGGCTAGTGGCCCCCTTAATCTGCAAAGCTAGCAACAGTAAACCACAGTAGACCAAGTCCTTCTCATGCTTCAAATCTCTCTGACCTCTGCTTTTGCCTCATCTCTCCTGCTTCCAGCCAGACAAAGTTCTGTTTTTAGGGATTCATGTGGTTACATTGGGCCCATCCAGATAATCATGAATAATCCTCCCATTTTCAGGTCCATACCCTTAATCACATCTCCAAATTCTTTTGCTACAAAACAGGCAACATATTGACAGGTTCTAGGAATCAGGGCCTGCAAATATTCTGGAGGGATATTATTCTGCCTACCAGAGTCAAACAAAGTTGTCTTCCAAGTAGAGAGGAAACAGCAAGGAAAAGGCCCAAGACAGGAAAGACTTTGGTCTGCACAGGGCAAGTAGCAGGGAGCAAGGCCCTGGAGGGGAAGTGGAGAGAAGGGGGAAACCACTGTGCCATCACAGTGTACTTCTTTACAAGAGTAACCTTTTCCCCATTTGAATTATACAAGGATAGAGTCTTCTTTGAATTTTAGAATCAACCTTAGTCATTTTTTAAATTATTTTATTGTTGTTCAATTAGAGTTGTCTACGTTTACCCACCACCACTGCCCCCCATCCCAGCCAAACCCACCTGCCTCCCTTGCTTCTATCCCCCCCTTGGTTTTGTCCATGAGTCCTTTATAGATGTTTCTGAAAACCCTTCCCCTCTCTCCCCTCATTACTCCCTCCCACTTAACTTAGCCATTCCAGAGCTGAAGCAGGGTCACAGGCTTCCTAACTTCCGGTCCATTTCACCTCCCACAAGACCAAAAGCCATTATTATTTCTTTCGCATCTATATGAAGAAATTTCTTCTAACTGGACAGTTTTCAACCCTAAACATTTTGGTTCTTGCATGCAGAATTTCTTCAAAGATGCTTCTGTATCCAATCGGTGTATGTAAAATTTATATTTAGACATCAGGGGGCAACAGCCAAATTAACAAAAAACTCAAAACATGAGGAAGACCCTGCATCCCAAGTTCTTTTTAAAAATTAAAAAATTAAGACAAACAAAGAAATGAATTCTCTTTTTTTCCAACAGCTTTCCACGTAGACTTTAGGGTAGTATTTTGTGGTTGAATGTTTATAAGGAGAACTACACCTGTGTTGTGGTCTGTTTTTAAATAAACTTGCACCTGCAGGGGCTTTTCATAGAGCAGCTGTTTGGGATATTACATGTCAGTTACTTGACCATTATGCAGCGCTCTTCCCCCTCACCACACTACCTTCTGGGCAGGTCTTAATTTACAAATAGGCTATTTCCAAACATTCATTTGAAAAACAACAGTTCCGATTTCATGATCATTTCCCTAGAGATATAATAGTAAACAAGGCTCCCAGGAAACCTTTCAAACAATCTCTCTTTCAATTCGTTAACTTCAGTGGTGCAGTCCCTCCCTGTTCTAAGGAAGCATTCATCTGTTTTCAGGGGCGGCCTCTGCTCTCATCAAATATATCTGTTTTCCTCTTCCTGGATGTGATTAGCTACTCCTTGTTTCAGAATCTTTTTTCTCTGTCATTTTCCTCACTGAAGTTTCTTTTTCCTTCCTGTCAACCCTTGTTAAAAATACAAAAATCTTTAAAACTAATTCCAGCAAGGCTTCCCTGCTTAATATCATCCGGTTCCATTCACCACATTGCTCTCCGTTTCTTCATTGCCAATAAATAAATCTTATACCTCTTTATTTCATTTTACACAATCTGGCATATTACTTTACAGTTTCATCCTTTTCCTTCATCTGTGGATAAAATTATTTCTTATGCTATAATTAATGCCTCCTAGATGCAGAGGGGATATCATAAAGAGCAGTCACAATTGGATAAAAGGATATGAGGAAATACCAAAAGACAACTATAAAGATTCAGGAAAATGGGTGATAAAATAAAATTGTTCTTGTTCTAACCCTTCTATTCCTAGTTTTTACATCATATGTAAGTGCCATACTATCTGTTTACCCTAATAACAAGGAAAAAGCATAAATCCATAGTGGACAATAACCAGTTAATTGTAAAAATATCTAATGCCTTCTTTTAATGTAATCATAAAAATATTTTGAATCTCTCTCAAATTTCAAATAAGTTGCTTTAGCCCAAAAGGTGTGTAAAAATTGATTATTTTCCAACTAACTTTGCAACATTATAGCTATAAGTGTATTGTATATTCAAATAATTGACAATACATAAAACAACATAATACTTGCAGAGTAAAGATATACCTTAAGAGACATATCTACTCCATTCAATTACTTTGCCATCTTCCTCCTGAACAAAGAACAAAGGCCTGGATGTCAGATCGTCTGGGTTCAAATGGAACTTTAGTAGGTTATTTAACCTCTCTCTTCCTAAATTTCATCCATCACATGAGCATGACTGTAGGACACAATTCATAGAATTGATGAGAATAAACTTAAAGAACCTAGAACATGATTATAACATATAAACACTCAATTATTATAGTATCTATTATTATTATTATTATTATTCTCTTATGTTGAGAAAAGATGTCATCTTCTTTCAGGTTAACATAAATGCTAAGCTATTATGGTAGGCAAGAAAATGCCCATCAAAGATGTCCATGTCCTAATTCTCAGAACCTGTGCCTGTGTTATGTTATAACACATGACAAGGGAGAATGTAGGTTGCAGATAGAATCAGGTTGCTAATTGGCTAATCTGGATTATCCAGGCGGGTCCAATGTAATCATAAGGGTCCTTGTAAGAGAAAAAGGGAAGTAGGACAGTCAATGAAAGCATGAGACAGAGGTTTGAAGATTCCACACTTCTGGCTGAAATAAAGTTGCCATTTCAGCAAATATGTTTTTCTGTGGTCTGTAAGACTAATGGTGCCTTCCAGGCCCTTGATTCAAATGGTTATTCATTCACTTATTGTTTCTTTCCACAAATATCTATTGATATCTACTCTATGTAGCAGGAAAACAAATGAATGAGATAGGTATGACATTTGATCAGATGGGTGTACAGTCTATTGAGTAATGATATATATTTACATGATGACAAATGTGCCACTGGAGCATGATATTGTGGGGAAGGAGTAGGCAGGGTCAGAGAAAGCTCCCCAGAGGAACTAATGATGAGTCTATGATGAGACTGAAAGATGAGTAGAAGTCAGGCAAAAAAGGGACAAATATGGTGTAGAGAGAAAATAACATCAACAACTTAGAATTGAAAGAAAACATGACTATTCAAGGAAATATGGCAGTATGAGTCCTGAGACCATATATTTTATATGTTTCAACATATCTACTCTTAAATACCTACTATGATGTTGTGTGCTGTGCAAAATTAAAATACTTTACATGCATGTAAATTTGGCATTATTGTATGATATGGTTGTAGAGTTGGGATATTACATAGACACCTATAAAATTATACTTGATCATAAAATATGTTCATTCAGGGCCTTTGCAACATGAATCAAGATTTCAAATATAATATCAGAATACCAGTGATTTATATATAAGAAAACTCTTAAATGATGTGTTGCTACATTAAATATTGTACAATAGAAAATTAATAGTAGTGGTTAGCAATCACTGTGAAGTAATGCTCTGATATGGCAATCAGTATAGATAAATATAAGTTGAAAGAAAATGATTTACAGTGAACAAACACTTTTACCAAAATCACAGAAGCAAAAAAACCCCACAAAGTATAATAAATCTGACCAAAAATAATCAATGAAAAAACAATAGACCAATCTTTGAATGATATCCTCTAATTATACTTTATCAATATTTGTCTGTACACACCTACAGCATTCATGCTTTCCGAGATTCCAAAACAAAACTCAAGGGGTCCAACATGGCCGATGTCTCCTGCTTCTCCTTGTTTTTTTTTGCCATTATGTTGGTTGAAATTGATACCATATTTCTCAGTGATCTGAATTTATAAATATAAAGGGCCAAGTTTTTTCAATACACATTGAAGCATATGTCTCTGAGCCCTACATGTTTATCATTAGTGATGAAATATAGACTAAGGTCTTGGCTGGGTGGTTCATTTGTCTGGAGTGTACACCAAAGGTTATAGGTTCAATCCTAATCAGAACACATACCTGGGTTGTGGGTTCGATCCCCCGTCAAGGCACACACAGGAGGCAACCAATCATCAATGTCTCTCCCTTCCTCTCTCTAAAATCAATAAACATATCCTTGGGTGAGGATTTAAAAATACACATATAGACTAGGAAACAGTATAAGGAAATAGTTCAGAAAACCAAATTCAGAGTAAGACAGACTTGAGTTTAACCACCAGTTATATAACCATGGGCAAATTGCATCACATTTCTGAGCCTCATCTGTGAAAAGAAGCATAATAATGGCACCCTTCTTAAAAACATATGGAAATTAAACAAGATAATGAACTTAAAGAACCAAGAACAATGCCTCATACATAATTAGTATCTCCCCAAATATTCAATATTATTGGCAATAGCAAGTGGAGAAAGCTCAGAGAGGTATTAAAGCTTTAGGACATGATAAAATGTGAGTTGAGCACACATGAAAGTTTTACTCAGATGTATTTTGTTGGTGGTGGTGATAATTTTTCACAGGTATTAAGCCTGAATAAATTTAAATTAGACATTTAATTGCATATAGCTCATTTATTAATCCAAATCTTTTAAATTTGACATTTGATAATAGATAGCCCTACAACTGCAGTGGTGAGCAGGTAGTTTACCCCTCTGGGCTACTAGTTCATATGTGCTAACGACTTGGGTAGAAACAATCCAAACCTTACTTTGTTTGTTTTTAGTTTAATATGTAATATAGTCCCACATTCCACTGAATATGGAAGCCCCCATATCTCTCTAGCTCAGATTTTTCTCCCAAGCTTCAGACCCGTATACCCGACTTATCTAGAATACGTTATGCACTTGAACCTTTTCACAGACACCTCAAATGCAGCATGTCCAAACGTATTTTTTCCATTTCTTGCATCTTGCTAACCCCTTTCCTCCTGAGTTTTCTCTCTTAGCAGAGGGTTCCATCATTTACTCAGCTGTCCAAGAAAATCTGGGAGTCACTGTAATTCCTCATCCCTCATGCTTAATCATGCACTAAATCCTATGATGTTATCTCCTAAATAGTTCCTAATCTATTTTTTTTAATCCTTATTCCCAGGACCCTATTTAGACACTATAATTCATTGCCTAGATAACTTTAACACCCTCACACTAACTTCCTACCCACAATCTTACCTTTTTTCATCAATTCTCTCATCTCACCCTGTTGAAAACCCTCCAACGGTTCCCCATTGCTCTTAGCATAAAGTCTAAGTTACCGCTGAACACCAAAAATAGATATAAATCAATGTCACATTTGCAAGCAGCTTATTAAAATCTTAGGTTGCTTTTACTAACTTCTAATACCTTATTGAAGTTTAACAGAACTTGATTTAACCCATTATTGAATAGCTATTTACCAGTACTTATAGGCATAAGTGCCTGTCTTAGATAATGTCAGGGTTACTGGGATGCACAGTGATATATCTGGCAGAAAAGTACATAAATACTGTAGTTTTAACACAACAGAGAAAAGGTTTTCATACCCTAACACAGGGAGAGTTAAAGGGCTATTAGACGCTAGCGAGAAGGCATTTAGGCTGGGCTCGAAGGTTGTCTAAGAATAGAGATGTGGGTGGCCGAAGAAAAGGCTGAGAGAAAGACATCTCAGAAAGAGAACAATGCGTGCGTGATTCAGTTTGGCTAGAGTGTAGAATTCCTCAAGGAAGGTACTACAAGAGCAGCGGGGCAAATAAGTTGGGGCCAGGTAAAGGCAGGCCCTGAATACCAGCTAAAAGGTAAGGACTTCATGCTAGAGAGAGTTAGGAGTGACCAAAGACAAAATTTTACGTGAACTGTGTATCAAAAGACCTTCACCATCAAAGCTGTAATTACCATTAAATCAATAGTTAATGTAGAAAAAATTGTATCTATGAGGCTCCTCAAGACAAGAAAAGATAAAAAAAGATTAAAATGATGTTTAGAAAATAATCACACTGCGTTTCACTGGATTCGAATTTAGGAGGGAAACTAGTGTCATAATCTCATTGAATTCTTTATTTCATGATTGAAGCTGGCAGACCAGTCATTTTTCATTAGAAGCTTGAAAGGGTTCATTTGTTTATCCCATATTTCAGTAGAAGTTCTATATTTTACTTCCAAATCATTTCCAGGATTTTTGTGTCTTTAAATAAATACAGACCTGGGCTACAAAAAGAATCTACAACTTACTGGTTTCAGGGTAAGTGGTTTCCTTCAGAAATGAAAGCAGATGGCAACTGTTCTTCATTTCTTCCATTTTCCTTCTTAAGCCTAAAAATATTCCTTCTTTCTTTTTTGCACCCAAAAATAGTCCAAGGAGTTTCTGTGATTATATTAAATTCTCTAAATAAGTTAATAGATAATAACACCAAGAACCCATTTTCCCATTATTACTATCACAGCAAACTATTTGTACTATTAATACTACTTTTCTGAGCATAAAAGAAACTGCATCTTTAACAACCTCAGTCATCAAAACCTAGTGGTCTGTGATGCTGGGGTAAAAAGTAAACATGCACCTAACTATTAGCTTAAGTTTCCAAAAGACACATATTTAATATCCCATCTTTTAAATTGAAATAAAAAAAACTGTGCTGATGACTAGAGAAGCACAAAAGACACTGCAACTCACTGTTAAAGGCTACTATTTTGATTGCTGACATGACCTAAACTCCAGGATTTTTAAAAAAATGACTGCTTAGATCTAGACTTAATGGGGCTCACACACTTAATGGGGGGAAAGCAGTAAGTATAAATAGAGATAAGTAAAAAACGAGAGGAAGTTCTTCCCCTTTCTGAGGAGGCCAGGAAAGGCTTTTGAGGTGAAATTTAAAGTGAGTCTTAAAGAGTGAATAAGAGTTCTCTAGAAAGTGTAAAAGAAACATGTGCAAAGGAAAAGAGGCAAGAAAAAGCACAGCCTATACAAGGTTCATGAGGAACCTTGTAGGTATAATTATTTGTACATTAATGATTGATTCAATTATAATTATAGCTTTGATAGTGAAGGTCTTTTGAAACACAGTCCACATAATTTTTTTCTTTATTCAGCCTTCATTCTCTATACAATATAGGCCTTAGCTCTTAGCCTAATATATTATATATAACATACATGCGTGTGAAAAAATATACAGTGCTATGCCCCACGTGATGGCAGTGGGAATGCAGTAAGATGTAAAGTTAAAGCTCTATGCAGGAGTCAGGTCACAGGGACTGTGAAGCTTTTAAAGGACTTTAAGATAGGCACCTCTAACGTCTTTTTGTGTGTGTCTGAGTATTTGGGGTTTGTTTGTTTGTTTGTTTGTTTGTTTAAAGATTTTATTTATTTATTTTTTAGAGAGGAAGGGAGGGAGAAAAAGAGAGAGAGACAGAAACATCAATGTGCGCTTGCTGGCAGCCATGGCCTGCAACCCAGGCATGTGCCCTGGCTGGGAATCGAACCTGCGATGCTTTGGTTCGCAGCCTGCGCTCAATCCACTGAGCTACGCCAGCCAGGGCTTGTGTGTGTGTGGGGGGGGGTTGTTGTTGTTGTTGTTTTTGTTGTTGTTGTTGTTGTTTAATTGAACCTAAGATGCAAACAGATACTCTCCTCAGTTCCTGAGTACATTCTCATTATTGGCCCACAGCAGATTCTTCTCCCATTCCTTCCACTCTCCAAGCCTCATCCCATTCTTTGCTGCTCCATAGCAATTGTCCTTTCATATTTAATGTACATTATTTTTGTTTGTATATATCTTAAAAATTGTGTATTATTGTATTGTGCACTCATTTCTAATTTACGTGAATGGTATTGTATTGCATATCTGATTTTTTATTTTGTTCCCTACGTGCATTGTTTTTAAGAGCTATTCATGTCGCTTTACGGACATACTCATATAATCTACTATTTCCAGTTACTGAGTAGTTAAAATAGCCATCTAATTTACCATCAAAATCATGAAAGTAAAAGGGGGTGCTATTAATAATTACATTGGAATAACAGGTTAAATAGGGTCATAATTGGCAAACCAAGATGTGTGGTCGCTCTACGCTCCTAAATTCTATGCTGTTCATCCATGACATTTTACTGATTTGCTCTTCCAGAGATGAGCATCCAGCTTGTCTCCAACTCCCTGCTGTCAAAATAACTTTCCAGACAGCCTCATACAGTTCCCATTATGGACCTGTGTGAGAACTGTTAGCCAAAAAGACATCTGTAATATTTATAAATTTCTGATAAGTAATTATGAGAACACCAAAAAGATGAGCAAAGGGAAAAGAAAATTGTAAAGCAGTGATTGAAGAATAAAGAGTGGTAGGGCACTTCATTTAAAATGGAAGGTTTTAGGAAGGGGTAATGAAAGACATGACTGGCTAGAAAGTTGGCTTTGAGGCAGAACTGTGGGAGGGCCATGTATGTTGTGAACTTTACCTTGGTAGTAAGTGAGAGTCATTGAAAGCTTTTGAACAAGGGTGTGGGACAATGGAAATTGTTTCTAGAAAGATATATCTGGCCCTGGCTGGTGTGGCTCAGTGGATTGAGTGGCAGCCTGAGAACCAAAGGGCTCGCTGGTTCGATTCCCAGTCACAGAACATGCCTGGGTTGTAGGCTAGGTTCCCAGGGAGTGTGTGAGAGGTAACAACACATTGATGTTTCCCTCTCTCTTTCCCTTCCCCTCTCTCTAAAAATAAATAAATAAAATCTTTTTTTAAGGAAGATATATCTGATGATGATGAATCAAATGTACTGGGACTGGAAATGAGATGATGCATTGAGCTAATATTTGAAAGTAAGTATAACACAACAGTTGGCTACAGTGCAGTATGGATTCTAAAGCCAGCTGTCTGGATTCAAATCTAGTTCTACCCAGTACTAGCCTTATTACCTCCTTTAAAATCCAAATGCCTCAGTATACTAGGTTAGAGATTATTATAGTACCTTCCTCATAGAGTTGAATGTCAACAGCTTTATAACAGTACCTAGTACAAACTGCTCTCATTATTACCTATTATTATTATTATTGCTGCATAGTCCAGGAAGAATTTGAGATCAATTTAGCTAATCTGGTGGTAGAGTACCTTCGACACCCAGAAGTAAGTATGCTAATATAACCTAGTGCGCAGGTGGCAAATACTAGGCCCACGGACTGAATCCAGTTCTCTACCTTGTTTTATCCAGCCTGGCACCTTGTTTCTACCCGATGGCAGCAATGAGCTCTCACTTAACTGTTAAGGAGTAAGTTACATTTATACAGTCCTAAAGTTACATTCGGCCCTTTGAAGGCAACTGTGAGGCTGATGTGGCCTCCAGTGAAAATGAGTTTGACACCCCTGGCCTAGTGTGTCATTCACAAACCCCCAACTTCTCGTAAAGAGCTTAAAATAAGGCAAAAGGGTTTTTGTAAAAAAAAAAAAATGTTGGCCCTTATGTGTAGTTTGCTAACTCCTAAGGCAGTATAATAATACAATAAAGATTGAAGTTGATAAATTATAGTTGCCACAAATATAATAGTTAAGTGTCAAATGTTACTTAATACCTGTTCATTTTCTCTGTGGGCTCAGTGTTTTTCTTATTGACTGGCATAGGTGTATGATAAAGCTATTAATGTCTTTCCAGTAATACAAATTTTTAAGGAAAAAAAATCCTCACCTAAGTAGCATTAAGATTAATTTATAAAATATTAGTTTGTGGAGGCCCCTGAAATTAAACAACTGATTTTGTTCTTTATCAAAAAAATCTGAGAATGTTAGAACATAACATTCTCTGAATATATATTGGTTATTGCAACTGTATTCTAAATAGAAAATGTAATGTGTAGTATAAAGTAAATAATATTAGAGCAATGTGATTAGTTTCATTAAAAATATCCCAAATAACTTTCTAGCTTCTCTTTAATAATGTACACATATTGATCCTGAAATATGACTAAATTTTCAAATAATCTGCAATAAAAATCAACAAAAGAATTGGAGTTTATTTTATGTAAATAAAACTTAATGTTTAGACATAATGAAAATTCAATACTACATTAAAGCAAGGATATAATTACGGTTCCAGTTTAGATGTAACATTGTATAAGTGATATTTCTAGAGTAACAATCCAGAGATAAACTCCCACAGCACTGGGTTTACATCACACACTGCCTTGTATTTTCATAATCTGCATATGTGTCTTTCCACCTGACTAAAAGCTCCTGGAGAAAAAATGACTGTGGCCAATTCCCCTTTGGATCTACTATAGCACACAGCATTCTGCTAAAGTTAGTAAACAGTGGATAGCTGTTGAATGACAAAAATCTATTAATATTTACATTCAAAAGTGAATTCTGTGCTTGCCATCAAAACATAGGATTTTTACCTCACATCATTTGTATTCATAAAATTACATATTTAAAAATCTTATAAAGGTCTTCAAATTTATAAGTTACTTCAAAATATCACTTTTCTAAAAATATGTGATATTTTTCTTAAGCTAAGGACACATACTTTCTGCAAAAAAAGTGTATGTCACTATTACTTTTTAGCAACATATCAAAAGTTCAGCTTCCACCACCTATGTTTGAAAGTATCAAAATACTAACTGAGCCTATCATATGTAAAGTCTGAAAATTTAAACCTTGAATTTTTCTAAGATTATAGGGCTGTCCTTTCATACTTCTAGCCCTAGCAATATTTCTAAAGACAATGTTAACTACTTTTTCCCTTATCACTACCCTCTTCCTCACAAACTTTAATCTGTGCTCTCGATTTCTTTAATCCAGTTAGCAAATCATACCCTCTGGGAAAGATCTGAAACCAATTCACACCACTGGTAACAGCTGAGTGTGAAAGCCTGGTATAGGAGCCCTGTCTCTGGTTTCTGTGCCAGATTTTCTAACATAATCTCCCCAAGTCTGTTTCCACATGTTGAAAGTAATAATGTGACGCTGGAATTGATGATCCCTAAAATCCATTCCAGTTCAGGTTACCTTCTTTAGGGATGTTTGTAGACTAATGCATCATTCATTCACTCTGTTGTATGTAGCACCTGAGACAGACAGGTAATCAAATACTATAATTTCAATGCTTCCTCATTAAATAAACCTTTTTCGGGTGTTTACTCTGTGTCAGACACTGCACTGGGTGCTTGCAGTATCAGTGTTTGTAGAGATCTACTAGGTAATGTAGAAGAACTGAGGAAAACACAATTAAGGGAGTTGAGACCAAAGAGATGATGCTTAAACTTTCTCTTCAATGCAGCAGAAATTTCCCACGGTTTGGTGGAGAACTAAACCCTGTTTAAATAAGGAGGATGGTGTCTATAAAAAGAGCGATGTAAAAGGCATGTTGAGTGTTTTCAGTAACTGAAGGCTGGGTAACACAGGACAAGGGTTCACAGCACTCTAACTCCGGTTGTAATTTGGCACGTGCGGCATGATTAATTGATTAAAGCCTGTCCCGCGCTAGACCGCAAGTTGCACGAGTACGGGAACAGCGCCTGCTTTTGCCCACCATTGTTTTCCCATGGCCTAACACGCTGTCTCGTGCTTAATGTTCAAGAATTAGTAAGTTAAGGGTACGCCACTGAATTAAAATGTGTCATTTCTAAAGCATGTGGAAGAGTGAACATTCTCCACTAAAAGGAAGAGAAATCACGGTGTCTTCTACAGTCAAACTGAGATCCTAGGAAAGAGTCAAACCCTACAGCAGGGCTTTGTCTTCCCGTAGTCACCCCTCCGAGACTCAAATCCCAGAGGAGTCACCGAGCTCTGAGCGCGGGCAGTTGGAGGTTTTCTAATAACGGTCTAGAAGCCCGGCCTCCGCTCACGCCCTGAGCCGAAGACTGGATCATCCAGTCCTGCAGCGCCAGCAGCGCCCCCAGCGCCCCCAGGCAATGGTGCTCGGGAATGTATTTGCACGTAGCGGAGAGAAAAGCAACCTGATTAACTTCCAGACTGGTGAACGGAAAAGATAAAACAATTTCGGTAAACCAGGAAATCTTTTACACCCGCATTTAGCTCCTAGTCCGAGATGCCCGGTACCTGTGCAGTACAGCGCACTGCACAGCCCGGGGTACCACCCTAGGCGTAGAGGCAGAGCGCCCTCTACTGGTCCCGGCGACCTCGCCTCGCGGTTCCGTCACTGCGTCTGGCCCCCGCCCCCGCCCATTCAGGCTCGCGAGAGTAAGAACAGAGGTGTTCCTAAGGGGCTCTACGGAACTAAACTTCCTATACATATTGTTCCTACACGGAAAGATTTTAATTCACCCGACTAGATTGGTATTAAAGGGCAAAGCGAAAAGGGAGGTACTCTTAACGTGACCACGCTGCGGGACGGAGCGGAAGTTCCGGTTCACACGCCACACGAAGAGCATCCTGGGAGCCGGAAGGAGATAGGATCTCCTACTGTCTACCGGAGCGCCGGCAAACTCGCGTGGTACGAGAGCGCGTGGTAGGCGTGTTGCTGGAGCGCGGGACGCGTGCACGGAGATCAGGAGTGGCGGATAGCCTGACCTCGGTGTAGAACCTGAGACCGGGAGCCATGGTGGGGAGATCCCGGCGGCGCGGAGCGGCCAAGTGGGCAGCTGTGCGGGCCAAGGCAGATCGTGGCCCGGCGGACGAAAAGGAGGACGATTTAGAATTGCCGCCCTCACCAGAGGACTCCAGCTACTACCAAGATAAGGTAGATGATTTCCATGAGGCCCGATCTCGAGCCGCCTTGGCTAAGGGCTGGAGTGAAGTAGAGAGTGGGGACGAGGAGGAGGATGGCGATGAGGAGGAGGAGGTGCTAGCCCTAGATATTGCCGATGAGGACGATGAGGATGGAGAGAGTGCCGGGGATGAGGATGATGATGATGGTGGGAGCTCCGTGCAGAGTGAGGCTGAGGCCTCTGTGGATCCCAGTTTGTCGTGGGGTCAAAGGAAAAGACTTTATTATGACACGGACTATGGATCCAAGTCCCGAGGCCGGCAGAGTCAACAAGAAGTAGAGGAAGAGGAAAGAGAGGAGGAGGAGGAGGCACAGCTCATTCAGCGGCGGCTAGCCCAGGCCCTACAAGAGGATGACTTTGGGGTTACCTGGGTGGAGGCCTTTGCAAAACCTCAGGTACCTCAGGTAGATGAGTCTGAGACACGGGTCGTGAAGGACTTGGCAAAGGTTTCGGTGAAAGAGAAGCTAAAGATGCTGAGGAAGGAATCACCAGAGCTCTTGGAGCTGATCGAAGACCTGAAAGTTAAGTTGACAGAGCTGAAAGATGAGCTGGAGCCATTGTTGCAATTGGTGGAGCAAGGGATCATTCCACCTGGAAAAGGAAGTCAATACCTGATGACCAAATACAACCTCTATTTGAACTACTGCTCCAACATCAGTTTTTATTTGATCTTGAAAGCTAGGAGAGTCCCTGCACACGGACATCCTGTTATAGAAAGGCTTGTTACCTACCGAACTTTGATCAACAAGCTGTCAGTTGTGGATCAGAAACTGTCCTCTGAAATTCGTCATCTACTGACGTTTAAGGATGATACTGGAAAGACAAAACTAATTCTAAAAGCAAAATCCACCAAGGCCAAACCAATATCTGTTGCAGAGGCTGCTGCTGCCTCTGCTGTTACAGATCTTTCTGATGATTCCAATTTTGATGAAGCTGCACTGAAATACTCTAAAGAAACAGAAGACAGGCAAAACTTGAAGAGAAAGAAAGAAGAAAATAGTACTGAAGAACAGGCCCTTGAAGATAAAAATGCAAAGAGAGCCATTACCTATCAGATTGCTAAAAATAAGGGACTTACACCTAGGAGAAAGAAGATTGATCGCAATCCCAGAGTGAAACACCGGGAGAAGTTCAGAAGAGCCAAAATTCGCAGAAGAGGCCAGGTTCGTGAAGTTCGTAGAGAGGAGCAACGTTATAGTGGTGAAATATCTGGAATTCGTGCAGGAGTTAAAAAGAGCATCAAGCTTAAGTAAACTTTTTGCTTTAAGTTTTGTTTTTCTTTGCAAGTTTTAGATCAATAAATTTTAAGTTTAAGTACTGAAGTGACTGTATTAATATACCACCTAATCTTAAATTTTAAATACTCTGCTCAGTAGGGAAATTCATTTGGGTTATTGATCAGTTTATTTGTCCTTTCATTTTTATTAAGGTCATCCTAAGAACTGTGGGGGTAATATGCAGGTGCTTGGGAAAAGAGACGGTGTTGAAAAAAGTTCTCCAAAATCCTGTCAAGTAGTAGCCTAGGAAAATTTCACAGCTAAGTTGTGGAACAACAGTCAGAATACTTGTATAGTTTTTCTTATAAACTGAAGTGAACGCACCTTTGGCAATTATTTGTAAAATAGCCTATAAAATATTTCTGACATTTCATTTACCTAAGTATAACTCTTGAGCAGAACACTTGTTAATAAATAGGTTTAATGTTAACTTAAGAATTTTGTACATTGTGTGTGGTAAAAGCTTAAGAGTGAACAGGAACTATAAGTAAGGAAAGATACTCCTTAATTACATTAATTATGATATTTTCTAATAGTCCTTAATGTGGTAAATAGGTAAAAATTCCATTTCCTTTTCTGTACTGGTGACATGCCATGGTTGCCATTTCTACACTCCATTTGCTGAAAACTTGGTATGATTACTCCTTAGGTAAGTGCCAAATTCAATGGTATCAAAGACATTTTTCTAAGTTGCTCTGGTGTTTACAGTAGGAGAGTGATATTGAGATGGTAAACTTAAAAATATTTAGGATGATGCCAGGGAAGAAATTGAGAGGACTGGTGAAGGAAAGCACAAAAGATGACTTAACTGTGTCACTGTTTTTCATTAAATATTGTGCTAGCTGCTGAAGATGGAGAGATGATCAGTGGTTAATATTTATTAAACACTTGCCATGTACCAGATATGTATCACCTCATTTAATCTTTGCCATAACCTTGTGAGGTTGTCCTGTTCTATCAGAGATGAGGGTGCTGAAATTCGTGAAGGTTAAATTTCTAAAGGACATCTTGAGATTTGGGTCCAAGCCAGCTTAATTTGACCCTTTACTCTTAACCTCTGGCTTATATCTGCCTCCTCAGAGTAGCACACATGTCAAATAAGTTTATCTTTTGTTGTCTTTGAAATAAAAGAGGTAGATTGGAAGTAAAATTAACATTTAATTAATGCTAAAGTACACTTTGTACTTATTTCCTTTTTCTTCACAATTCTTATGTGGTAAATTCTATTACCCATAATTATAGAGATGAGGAAACTGACAAATTTGTTAAATAACTTCTCAAGGTTATTTAGCTATTCATCCCAACTGTTCTGGCTTCAGAGCCCCGTCCTTTTTGATATGACATAAAAAGTGTAGATTTTAGAGTTAACTTACTAGGGTGGTTTTGAATTAATTACTTGATCTCTGACTCATTTTCTTCATCTGTATAGTACAATTATTGTACTTACCTTGAAGAGATAAAACAGTGGTTAAGAGCTGTGGGAACATAGAAAATGTGTGTGTGTGTGTGTGTGTGTGTGTGTGTGTGTGTGCGCGCGCGCGCGCGCGCGTGTGTGTCTGCCTCCTCTCCCCATTCCTCACACAGGGATCCTAAAACCCTTGTCAATTCCTAACTGATTAGAACACTTGGGAGCATCATTTGTTCTAATGAGGTTACTTTGGATGGGCTCCTGAATGGCTCCAGGATGGGGCCTGGTCACCAAAAAGACCAAGCTATGATTAGAAACTTGGAATTTTCAGTTTCATTCTCCAGAAAGGGGAGAGGGGCTGGAAATGGAGTTAATGATTGATTACACTTCGTGAGAAAGTCTCCATAAAAATCCCAATAGTGTGGGGTTCAGGGAGCTTCCATGTTGGTGAATGTACACATGTACTGGGAAGGTGATGCACCCCAGTTCCATGGGGACAGAAGCTCATGTGCTCAGGACCCTCCCAGACCTCATCCTATGCTTCATCTGACTGTTCATCTGTAACCCTTATGTCCTTTTACTAAACCAGTAAATGTGATTCCATAAGTTCTGTAAGTAAATCAAGTGTTAAGATATGTTTTACATTTCACCTACTGTATTTTTTCATGTCAAAGTTTTTAATGTACTTAATTTAGCTCTGTATTCCAGATATGTTTTTAAAAAAAAAAAAAAAACATTGACTTTTAGAAAGCGAGAAACATTGATTTGTTCTTCCACTTATTTATGCATTCACTGGTTGCTTCTGTGTGCCCTGATCCAGGATGGAACTTGCAACCTTGGCATATCAGGACCTGTTCTAACGAACAACTACCCAGCTAAGCTCCAGATATGCTTTCTTGACTCAGCTATTCATTTTTGAAAAAAAGAAAATGATTTTCTTTTACATTTGCCCTCAAAGCGAAGCTTTAAATACAGTAAACTTTAAAAATCAACATTTTTTAAACTACAAAAAAAAAATGGGAGAAATTAATAAACAATGTTCTGCTTTAAGAGAAACGAGAGAGGGTAGCAATTAGGAACTTGATCTCCCAAACCAGGCTGAGTTTAAATCCCAGTTTCATCATTTTTAATGGTGTGTCTTAGGTCTACTTAACCTGTGTCCCAATTTCCTCACATTGAATAATACAAGATTGTTATAGCCATTTAAAAGTTAAACCATATAACATAAATTTAGAACAGTACCTGGCAGGTAGTAAGTAGTATTAGGTACTATTAATCCATTAGAGGAGAAAACTAATTTACTCCATTTGAAAGCATTAATTTTCTCCTTGGTTTTATCATAGTGGTTCTTAAACCAGAATGCTAAGGATCAGTTGGTAAGTTTAAAGTGTAGATTCTGTTTTAACTGGGCCGATGTCCATTCAGAGATCTGTATTTTTAACAGGTAACTCAGATGATGCTGACCCAATTGGTCTATAGAACACTTGGGAAACACTGCTATGGGCACACTGATTTTTAGGTTTCTCTTTAGTGACAGAGACTATGAATGAAATTACAAGAATGAAATATGATGCATTGCCACGGGACTACAAAAACCTCGAAGGTAGCCCCAGGAGAACCTGTTGAAAGCAATGGGTCTTCACCCTCACCCCCACCAGAACAATAACATAGGTCTAATCACAACATTTTACATACCATGTCAGTGGGTTCCTAGACTCGAGCCAGGAGTCCTTGGACCTCAGTAGGGAGACTTATATTAGGGGACTGTTCTTTTCATACCCTTAAGCATTGCTTTATATGGCCTGTGTTAACACAAATACTAGGAGATCTTAACCATGGGTGGGAGAGGGGATTATTCAAAGTAAATTGATAACTGAACGGGATTTGATCAGTACCTAGAATTTTTTAATATAAGTGAGCTCTTCTAGACATACATTTCTAATTACACCACGTTTGAACACAAAAAGGGACATTAGGCCAAATAAGTTTATTAAAATTCATACTCAGTTCAATTTTCTTGAATCACTTCTATTTTGGGTTCCTGATAGATACAGGATCAAAGAATTCTGATAGGACTTTAGAATGGGATTTTTAGTAAAAACGTGTGGAAAGGGGCGTTACCAAATTACTAGAGGAATAAATTGGTTGTACGTTGTAAAAAGCTCAAAAGATGTCAGCTTTGGAAGTATACACATTGGTAGAAGAAACATAGTCAGAGCCATTTACTGCATACCAGCTCCAAGTCCTTTGCAATAACACAGGTAAGAAAAGCAAACAACCAAAGAGGTCTAGCAGCACTATTAAGGTTAAAACTAAATAGACACAAAATATGATAAGCTCCTTCAGGGTAGGAATTCTATTCCACAGTATACACAATGCAACTTTGCTGTTAGCACGTCTTCATTAAAAAGAAAACAGTCCCTCAATATGTTTTATTATTTCCTATTACAAACTGAACATTCATGATAGACTACTTGCAGGTAGAGTAGAAAAATACATCCATATTTCTACCACCCAAAGAAAACTGTCATTGACCTAGACTAAATACATTGCTTATGATAAAACACATTTATTGAGAGTGCATTGTTGCATTAATAGTGTTTATATTTCTTAAGTGTATTACAGCCCCTGGCTAGGTAGTTCAGTTGGTTGGAGTGTGGTCCCATACATCACAAGATTGCAGGTTCAATTCCCGGTCAGGGCACATACCTACATTGTGGGTTCCATCCTTGGTCTGGATGCATGTGGGAGGCAATTGTCCATCTCTCGCTCAAATCAATAAGCATATCCTCAGGTGAAGATTTTTTAAGTGATTATTATAGATGCAGTAAACATGGAGAGGAGGTATGTGTAGACTATTTTTGTAATACATGTTTTGGAAAAATAAGTAACAATCATCAAAACTAGTAACAGCAATCAAAACCTAGTAATGCAAAATGAAAGAATGATAGAATCTGAAAAAAAGCTTTTGAGCAGGCTCTCCCTCAGGAAGCACACATGCCTTTCCCTTCTCTTCTTTCCCCACAAGGTGCATCTCCTAAACTCTAAGGGTCCCCAGGAGACTTGCAACCAGGGGAGCAATGAACAGCGGCAGCTTGTCGCAGGCTAGCCCCTGAACCTGTCTCCGGGTCCCCCTTTTCTCTGACTTCTCAGTGAGCTAAAGCAGCTCCACCTAGGCTCATTTCTTTCCTATAACATTTTTAGAGAACTGAAACAGCCCGGGCTAGGTTCTTTGCTGTTGCTTCTATATCCTAAGCCCTTTCTTGTTTCACTGTTCCCAGCTTTAACAATTTAAAAAGAGAGAGACACACAGAGAGCTTTTCACACTGCGGCTTTATATTAACTAAATAGTACAAATAAGTCCCTGCATTTATTAGAGTGAGAAGTTTAACGTGAGGAACTACCTTGTTTTCAAATAAGACTTTTCCCAAGTACCACACAATGAAAAACAAATAGCTCAAGAAAGCCATTTTAGAATCATAATAAACCTATGTACTATACTGAGAAAGAATATCAACATTTCCAAGTGTTATCTTTTCTCTAGCTGCAGTTCTAAGAAGCTTATGCTAAATGTACACCCATGACATTGATCTCTAAAAAGTTTTATAATATATTCTCAGCGTCCATTCTTAAAATCACCAAAGGGTTTCAAAAAGCCAAACATGGACAAATAAAAATAAAATGTGGATAAAGTAGAAAAGCAGCCCTTTATATAAGAAGATAGAGCTTGATCCTTACAATGGCTTGGATTTTTGTTGCTCTGCATTTTCAAGAGCAACATGTTTAGGCTTATTTTTATAATCTTGGCTTCTCTAAATATGTGTAGCTGCTGAATCAAGCCTTTATGTCACTAGGGGTTATGCAGAGCTGAGACTGTATTATTGATCCAAAAGCTGAAAGCATAAGAAACTAGGAACTTGGAGTACCACCTACCTTTAAAGAAAATGCTCATAAATAGCATTCCCTGTAAAATTTAAAGGACTCATATTTCAGCTGATTTTCTATATTCATTACACTACCACTTAATTACACAAAGCATAAATAGAATTTTTTTAAAGTAGAGACGCATAAAAAGCCCCAGTACCCTGCAAAATTCCATAGCCTGTCAATGTTTCTAATACCTACAGGTATCTTAGCTAACTAGAAAGGAGAAAGTTAGCAATTTAGGCTAGATAGCATTTCATACTTTGTTAACTTGATGACTCCCTTGGCTGCTTACTGGCCTTTCTCAAGAGTGATTTTTGAGGACTCTTCTCTTTTCTTCTACCTACAATGGCATAAGTGTACATTGTCAAATTCTTTACTGAAACATTCCAAAAGATCTCTGTGAAGGAACTTGACAAGAATATAATGATACTTTGAAATTTCTACATTCAATAACAGGGTAAAAGATCCAGTTAAGGATGGGTGATAAAACCATATAATGCAGGGTTGGGTGGCTGGGTGAAAAACGTGAAAGGATTAAGAAGTACAAATTGGCAGTTACAAAAAATAGGGGAGTCTAAATTAAGACATACTGAATATAGTCAATAACATTGTAATTATATAGTGTGTCAGGTGGGTACTAGACTTATGGGTGATCATCACCTTGTAAGTTATATAAATGTCTAATTGCTGTGCTGTACACCTGAAACTAATACAATATTGAATGCCAACTGTAATGACATTTTTTTTTAATTTTAAAGAAAATTGATGCAGACAACACGCTTTTAGAATAAGCTGTGAATTTGCGTCAGGCTGCAATAACTACAACCTATCTTCACCTGCAGTTATGTCTGGAGGCTAAAATAAGGTTGAACATTTCTCTACAGAAAAGAAAAATAACATCCAGAATCTCGTCATTTTTCTCTTCAAGTTATGATAAAATTTGCAACTCCTAAAAGGTTAATATGTTCTTTATATCTACTCTCACCATCACCAAGACATATAAAAAGCCCCACAAAACTTTCAAAATTTAAAGGAAATGATGAAAAGGCTTTTCTTTTCTCAACTGAGTTTGTTCTTAAGTAATATGCTGTTTTGCCAAAATGATAAAATATAGCTAATAATTTTACCCTATGCCAGACTCTGTTTTAAAGGCTTTACTTATATTTCTTACTTAACCCTCACAATATTCCTATGAATAAGTAATGTAAGGGGAATCTAGGCTCAGATGACAACTTACTCAAGTGGGCAGTAACTCTGGGATCTACAAGTTAGAAAGAATATCACAAGTGAAAAGCTACTAAGAAATTTTCTGACTGCTTCAAGTTAGCTTCTTGTAAACATCTTTTAAATTTCGTCTTGTTTAAAAGATTTGGTGAATGACAGTATGGTAATTCCAAGAGTGATTTTCAGAGAATAACAGGTTTATTTTATTTTTTTTGAAAGAGAAGTAACTTCTACAGGAGGAAAGACAAACCAGAGTAAGAGGGAAAAGCAGGTGGGCAAAATGTTACACAACAGTGATTTTTAATTATGCATCAACATGGATTTTAAACCAGCATTTTACAACCTGAACACAAAGCCAGTGAGATGGGAAATACGAGAGCACATTCGTGGAATCCAGCATAAAGAATAATGATAGTAACTAGAAATGGTCTTTATTAGAGAAAGAATGTTTACTTATGGGAATTACTGGATTGGCGATCATTGATTCAAATAGTCAAAATAAAGCAACGGCGGCCAATTACTAGCCAGGCGGTATGAAAGTGAAAACTGTCGACCTGTAATAGATGCTTGTCATATAAATTCTAAGCTGTTCGGTTTAAAATGCACTCATGCGCACCCGGAACACCGGAAACCAGGGAGTGAAAGTCAAAGCAAATTCAAGGTTTCCATACAGTGCACATGACAGGGAACAAAAGAGGTGGTGAAACGGAGACACCCGCCTCTGGTTTCTCACACAAAAAAACTCCTGAATCAAAACAGTGAACCCACGTTTAAAATTCTAGTATGTGAAAGGCAAACGGTACAGTTTAATGCCGGGGGATGGGAGGAGATTCCTTTTTTAAATTAGCTTTCGTCCCATCTTCAAACCCTGATCTTAGTCCCTCCGCGCTACCGATGAAGTTAGGCAGTTACACAGAAAAACGCCTCTAGGTATTTCGTCAAGGCTCCCACCATTCAACCCCCGGGAAGCAGACAGCTGACCGCTTGGAAGGGCCGCGCAGGGGGCAGCTGAGGACGAGGCACAGCCCGGCCGTCTCTACTCCCGGGTCGCCAGGGGCAGACGCGTTGCGGGTGGGGAGCGGGAAGTGGGAAGAGACACCGCCCCCTAGGGGAGCCGCGCCGCAGGCTGGGGGCCAGGGCGGGAGGGGCATCAGGAGGAGGCGGCCGGTAAGGAGGCCGCGCCGTCGGGCGGGGCTGTGCTTCAGCAGGCTTGGAGCCCGGCGAAGCGGGCTGTGGACGGAGTGGCGGAGTCCGGACAGCGACCAAGGAGAAAGGTGGCGGCCGCACGGACGGAACGGAGCAGCGACTCCCCACCGTGACTCTGCTGCCCTGCCCAGGCCCGGGAGCGAGTCGAAGGCGACGTAGGAAAGAGCGAGCATGGCTGACACCTCACTGCCGCCCACCGCCGGCGCGGAAAGTTACAGCGAGGAGCCGGCGAGGGGCGGGGAGCAGCCGCTGGAGCAGCCGCGCCACGCTCCGACCGGGGACACGGACCCAGAGGGCGGGGCGGGGCCGCTGCTGGCCTCCCCGGGCGGACAGTCGGAGCCGGACTCGCCGGTGGCCGCCCCCTTCTTCCTGCTCTACCCGGGAGATGGAGGCGCCGGCTTCGCAGCGCGCCCACCGCCGCAGCAGCAACAGCGTGCCTGGAGGACCCCGCCGTCGCCAGGCTCCCCGCTGCCGTTCCTGCTGCTGAGCTACCCGGGCGGCGGCGGCGGCAAGCACCGTGAGTGGCGGCGGGGAAGGGCCGGCCCGGGTCCGCGGAGCCCCGCCCTCCACTGGGTCTCCGGAGCGGGGCGCCGGGCCCGCGGGGAGGCGGGGGCTCGGGAGAAGCTCTTGTCCCTGAGCGTTGGGGGCGGCCGCGGTCCGGGAGTTAGATTATCACCTCCGAGTCTCTCCAGGCCGCGGACTCCCCCCTGGCGCGCCCTCCCCGTCTTTCCCAGGCAGGGCGCTCATTCTCGGCTGACACTCACGTGCTCGCCGGGTAGCAGACCTTGTCCCGACCCGGGATCCTCCCCTGAAGAATTGGAGGAGGGGGCGGCGCCCGAACACCCGGCAGCCTCGCCGGCCCGCCTTCTGCGGGCTCCGGGCGCAGTAGCAGCCAAGTAGGTGTGGCTGCTTGCTCTGCTGCCCGGGCGGCCTCAGCTATGCCAGTTAATTTTTTACTAGCGTTCACTCCACACCGTTAAAGAGTAGAAATTCGTCCACCGGAATGGGAAAAGAAATCAAGACCGGTGCGCGAGATGTCGAGAACAGAATGGGGGACAGGGGAGCTTTGGAAGGGCACCTCCTAAGATTATATCGTTTGGCTGGAAGAGGCCTCTACCTTTTTAAAACCACAGCCACAGGAGCCCTCTGAATTCAGCTAGCACCACTCCGTGTGTGCTTTTTTAGTCAACAAATGTTTACTGCTACTTGTAATGATCGGAGCCCTAGAGTAGGCATTTGCGTATAAAAGACTCTGGGAGGAGTGTTAAATCTGATTTAAAAGACCAGATCTTACACTGTGAAAATGTGACTGAAGATACAAGGCATGTTATATATCAAGTGCGAAATACTTTGCTGTTTGAGTTCTGAAAAGGAAGAGAAATTTGCCTAGGGTGAAGAGGGTCAGTCTCTTTCTCACTCTCTCGCAGAACTAGGGTTTGTCTGTTTGTTTGCTTGTTTGTTTGTTTGTTTGTTTTTAAATAGCACCAAGGCAAACCTTTTCATTGCTCTGCACTACCAAGAAACCCTGACAGCCTTTTCTGCCCCCTGATCCAACGCCTAGGAGATTAACCTTAGTTGAATATTTCCTCCATGTGTCGACTGTGATTGTCATAGTTTATCCTCACGTCTCTGTGAGCCAAATATGATGCACTTTTTCAGATGAGGAATCGGAGGATCAGTATTAAGTGATTTGTGCCAAGTACCGAGGAAGAGATAGAATGCAGTTGACCCAGATTCCTTGCCTACCAATCTCTTGCTCTTTAAGCAAACACTGCCTGTCCAAAACTGATGGGATGGTTCCTCCTAGGTTATGGTCCATTGGATTCACTTAAAAGTAGTCCAGTGTCGCCTTTCTTACTTTCCTTTATTACATTCTCTTTATTTCTTTATTACTTACCTACAAAGAGAGATAATACTGACCGTTGACTTAAGAGTCTTAGCAGAGCCATAAATTGTGAGCTGTATTGGTCGGCACTAATCTCCAAATGGGAGTATTTAATCAGGGCAGAAGTGAGTGTTTTATTTCTGTGTTATCTGTTGATTAACCACATCACTGTAGAATGAAGAAGACACTCCTATCAGGTGTTTATAACTAACAGTTGTGGTACAGTGTTTGAAATAGAAGAATTTTTCAATCATTGGCTAGTGTAACTAGTAGGGATTAATCTCATTTTCAGTTAATTTTATTTGATTACTTCCTCTTATTAAGGGTTGATGCTTCTTTTTAAGTATTGTTCAAAAATTGGAGCTTAAGTATGATCGAGATCAGAAATGGAAGATTTAAGCTAAAGTTTCATAAATCCCTATAATAACAACAGATATATAGCACACTTCATTAGCGCATAAAGTTCTAATAGTTCTTCATGGTCTTTATTTCTGAAATAGTTTATTGATGTGTAAGTGCTCAGAAAAATTATTGGGAAAATGTCATGTCCCACTTACACTGTGGTTAAAGACCAGTCACTGAGGACATTTCAAATTAGTAGAAGTTCACTGATACATATGTTACTGACATACAAAATTGACTGAAAATATTTCTTGTTTTAGGCTGAGTTTTTATTTTTGACCTGTTATTTTTATATATACCTTAGAACACATGCATACTTGGAAATAGGAATACTCTTTATTAATAGAAGTACTTAATTGTCACTGCCCTGCAGAGTCAGTGCACTATTGCTTTCTATAATGTACCTGGACATCAGAACCCTGGCTCTCCTGACTCCATTTGAGCAACTGAGACCTAAGTTTTTTTAAAGATTTTGCTTTCAATTACCAGGACCGTACATGCGCTCAGCCTAAACAACCTATGGATATTTGCCTCCTCAACACCCACTTTTTAACTCTGGCTAATGTATTTGCCAAGAGTGTATAATGTATAACTTTGCGAGACTATTCAGGGTGGGGCAAAAGTAAGTTTACAGTTGTTCATATAGAAAACAATACAGGAATTAATAATAATAATATAAGAATAAACTGTTTTGTGTACTCACAAGTGCACACCTACTGTTGCCCCCACTCTGTATATTAGGGCATTATCTTTTTATTTTAGAAATCCTAACTTTGCTCAGAGATTTCAAAGTTAACCTTTACATTTGAGTTAAAAGACACTGATGAAGATAGCAAAAGTATGTGCAGAAGAGATAGCCTAAAGTTTTCAGGCTACATGTGTCAGTGTAAAATCTTTCAGGATATAATATCCATAAAGTATGCAGCATGCCTAAATGCAGTGTGAAAAAAGGCTTCTGATGGGCCTTGTTATGTCCCTCGTTAGTCTTTGAGGGTTGGTAATCTGCTAAATTTTTGTACTTCTACCTTTTCAATCTCATAGAAGTTTTTACCATGTCATTTTAATTGATTTATAAAAAATTGCAAGTAATGCATGGATCTATTTTCATTTTTAGATATTTTGTAATAATAATGCATTTAGTACAAAGTGAACTTTCCTCTCTGTGGGTCCCCAACCCCCATCACCACCACCATTTATTATCTGAGACACTACCTTTGAGTTTGGTGAGTTTCTTTTAGAACTTTTGCATACATTCACAGACATATGCCTTCATATTTAATGGGGCCATTTCCCCCTTGGTATATGACCTTCCATACCATTTTCTCATCAACTATGTAAGAAGGAACTATTGAGTTGGCCAAAAAGTTCATTTGGTTTTTTCCATAAGATGGCCCTACTAGTGCTTAGTTGTCTTTAACTTCATTCGAAACAATTCTGTTAGATTATATTGTTACAGCTGTCATATCAGCCTGCATTTTAAAAAAATTATCAAAATTGGTGAATTTTTGTGGAGCCATTTTAATATTGAAGATGGAAGAAAATATGCAACATTTTTGGCACATTATGCTTATTATTTTCAAGAAGGGTAAAAACGCAACTGAAACACAAAAAAAGATTTGTGCACCGTATGGAGAAGGTCCTGTGACTGACTGATGTGTCAAAAGTGGTTTGCAAAGTTTTGTGCTAGAGATTACTTGCTGCATGATGCTCCACAGTCAGATAGACCATCAAAGTTAGTAGCAATCACATCGAGACATTAATTGAGAACAATCAATGTCATACCATGTGGGAGATAGCTGACACACTCAGAATATCCAAATCAATAAAGTTATTTGTGAAAATGAAAAATATGTCTTTTATCTTATGGATAAAACCATATGGACGTTTTGGCCAACACAAAACTTGCATGCCATGGTCCGATACATTTAGTGCCTTCCTTTTCCATCCTACCTTTAGAAGTCATCTTGTGGATGGACAGGATGAGTAAGAGATGGTTTCTCCTTGGCTTACCTGCAAGGTAAGAGGTACTCCTACCATCTGACAGTTCTCAGAGCTGCAGCAAACATTTATATTTAAGGCATTGCCATGTAAGTAGCCCACATCTCTGCCCTGGTCTTTTCTCTCCCAATTACAGCAGTATGCAAAAAAAAAAAAAAAATTGTCCCACTCACAAAGAAGGAGCCTTCTTTCTGTATTTGTATGTGCTGTTTTGAGATGGGAGGAGAGCTAAGAGAGGAATAAAAAGAAGGGGAAAAAATCCTCGGAAAGGACTGGCAGATTTACTACCCACTTCAAAGTCTAGTATACCTAAATATGAGTGCCTTACGTGAGCCATGGAAAGCGCTGACAGTAAGGCTTCTAGAAGCATTTGACTGTTTTTCACAGAAGCACTTGAAGAATCTCTGATTTGGGGAAAGAGCTTTCTTATATATGAACCCAGGGGTGAATATTTAAGGTGATAAAATTACTCTTATGTTCACAGTTTTATATACACACACAATATAAAGATATGTATATATTATATATATATAATTTATGTATATGTATGTATTCATTGATTTTAGGTTATCCCTCATAGACATTTCTCTCTCTCTCTCTCATCTTCTTTCACTGTTTAGTAGTTCTCTAGAAAATATATTCTACCTGGTAAGGAGTTGAATACACATCAATCAGTTCATCTGCCATATGCTTTTCAAATTTTGAATTGACAGACATACTTTATTCTGTTTTGTAAATATTGAGGCAGCTGCTTAAAACCAGGAGACGGGGGGAAGAGTGTCTAACCATCAGAACCCAAAAGTTTTGAGCATTCACTTTCATGCTAGTAGTTTTTAGAGCAGCTGGATTTGTGACTTTTTTAAAGACAGCATTTTGATATTATTAACATAGAGAAGTGCTGCATTTTCAATATTGTGATTAACAAACTGTTAGCCTTCAGCTCTTTTCCAACTGTTAAAAACATGAAGAACCACTTTCTCATCCTTAAATGCTGTCAAATGGCAACTATAAGCAAGTGGCCATGGTTGGGGATGCGGTACCCTCAGAAATTCAGCTTCTTCAGACAATGTGTAATTGTAAATTAGTGACTTCCATAGAACTGGGTAGCCCTGAAGAGTACGGAAATGCAGGTGGGTATTTTCCACACACAGCTGAAATAACCAGGGACATCCTGAGCTTCTGAGGTATAGGGAACTGGGTCATGCCCCATTTCCTGCGTCATGGCTAAGCAGCCTTTCTGCTGCCAGCCTTCCTGATTCGGCTTTTATCACCACTGGTGTCTATCAGTTTCTCTTCCCAGCCAATCCCTCCCTTCCTTTCTGCCACTGTTCTTTTACCTACTCTTCTGGCCTGGCATCGCCAAAAAGTCAGATAAGCCTTGTGACTGATACCTTATCAGTCACAAGCTTCAGAATATTAGGTGTAATCTCTGAGTCTTTGACTTTGTTTTGGCTGCTCCCCTCTTAATAACCATATGTTCATTCTTTATGGATAAGTGTTCTTTTTTCTTATTTCTGATCTTCACTCTAGATGCCATTCTAAAAGGCACTTCATTAAATAACAAAAGTTTTATTGTAGTTAGGTAACCCACACAATTACGAATAAAGAATGTGACTACCAAGATAATAACAGTAATTAGTGGCTACCACTTATAGAGTATTTTTATGTGCCAGGCAAACAGCTAAAAACTTAACATGTATTAATTTTTTGTTTGATAAATAAATATTTATTTATATAGCTCTATATAGCATTTCTTTAAATTTCTGATAGATAGCCCTGGCTGGTATAGCTCAGTGGATTGAGCATGGGCTGCGAACCAAAGGGTTGCTGGTTGGATTCCCAGTCAGGGCACATAACTAGTCTTTGTGGGCCAGGTCCTCAGTGGGGTCCACGTGAGAGGCAACCACACACTGAGGTTTCTCTCCCTTTCTTTCTCTCTCCCATCCCCTCTCTTTAAATAAATAAATAAAATCTTTTAAAAAAATTTCTAATAGAAGAGTCAATACATAAAACTACTTAGTTAACAATTAGCGCTGAGAAGAAAAAATGGGGAGGAGGAGGAGTCCACATAGACTTCATATAAGTAGATGGGTGCTTTCATAAAAATGCTTGATTCGATGTCTCTAGTATGACTTATCTAAATTATAAAGCACAAAACTCGGGATGGAGCAACCTTGAATTTAGAAGATGATACTATGGAGATACAGATTCTGTGGTTTTAGGAAAGGTCTTCTGTCAAATCGTAGCACACATTAGAATCACCTGAAGACCTTGTTAACACATTTCTGGCCCTATCCCCAGAGGTGTTTTGTTGTTGTTTTCTTGTTTTTAATTGAGGAATAATTAATTGATATATAACATTATATTAGTTTCAGGTGTATAACATAATGATTCGATATTTGTATATATGGCAAATTTTATTTGAAACACAGGATTAATTTCTATTGCTGAATAGTCTGACTCTAAAGTCGATGTTCTTAATCACTGAATGCTCCCTCACCAAGGCCTTAAATAAACCAATTTGGGTAGAGGGCAGTAGAGGTGGCTGGGTGGGAGAGAGATCAGAGGAAAGATGGCCAAAGAAAGCAGTTTGGGGGGTAAAAGATTAGTTATTGGCCTCAAAACATACTCACCTGACTTTCTTCCTGTCTTGCATCTTTCCCTTTTTGTTTGACTTTTAACAGAACACTGTGTTAAAGAGGTACAATTTAATAAGAGAATGTATGCTTGTAGTGTAGATTATAGGTAATAAAAAGTCTAGGCAGAAAAAGGTGAGAGTGTGGCAGAATAAACTAGATGAAATAATGATATTTCCTTGTTAACTAGTATATTTGAAAATTCCTTAATTACAAGATTTGCTTAAAAGATAGGCTTCCTCTTTATCATGGCGCTATAGGTAATCTATAATCATAAATAAAAGTAGAATTGCACTTTAATGAATTTTACGAGATATCACAGATGTTATATTTATACCTAAATCTTATTAACATTGAAACTCCTTCTGACAGTGCAAAGTGACTCAAGTATGAACCTTAAAATTTACTTTGGGAAGACAATAGTGCACCATAGGCATTAAAGAATTGGTTTGAAATTATGCAAAAGGAAATGCTTTTAGAGTAGCAAAGCAGTGTATTTGAGAGGTTAAGTATAGACATGGCCATGCCCTGTACTATAGCTACATTTGAATAATTGTGAAAAGTTCATAGTCTTCCTAAAACATATCAGGAGTTGGGGGCTGCTGACCAACATGGTATTCTTAGCAGAGCCCTTCATAGTGATTGTCTGGTTCTATACTTGGTCCATACCAAATGAACATGACACGCAGCCTGGGTCAGTGAGTGGTGTGAAGAAGGGTGGGGCAGAGGTGGAAAAGTGTGAAACCTAATCACAGGAAAGGAGAGATTGGCAGGCTGTGACAGCAGGAGGCATGTAGAAAGCAGAAGTGTCTCAGCATGCTGGCTTTTAGAATACAGTTCTTCTTACTCTAGAATCTGTATAGGGACTTCCCACAGATATTCATCTGCTTCCCTTGCCTTTTTATGAACTTAAGAAATCTGGTCACCTGATATGAATGCTGGTAAATTCTGACCCATCTCTTCTTCCTTCCTCAAAGGCCAAAAAATGCCCCAGCATACCCTTTGACCAGATCTCCCTTTTACTTTCCTCTGTCTCAGTCCCATGAACATTCATCCTTCCTGATTTTCATTTCATGTGATGATGGAGTTTCTGCTTTGTTTTTTCCAGAAGCCTCAAAGGCAGAGAACTAATAATGATGATAATACTGACATTTACTGTTTACTTTGTGCTAAGCATTTTACTTGCATTGTTTCATTTAACTCTGAAGTTGTTATTATCCCCATTTCATCAGAGAAGAAACAGGCTCCAAAACAAGTAATTTGCCAAGGTTACTCAGCTTCTCGGTGATGGATCTAGGATCACTGTGGGCATTCTGATTCCAGTGTCCACATGCTCTCTCAGCCTGCATCGCCGCCTCCCACACCTGGAACCGTGTCCCAAATTAGAGGCTCCTTTCCAGGCAGCAGCCCTCTAGTTTCCTTTCTATTCGGTAAAGCCCTATTTGTTAAAAAATGAATGAATGAATATGAAACTCACAGGTCACCAGTTTGATAGAGAAAATAGTTGTATGTAAACAACACCGAACAGCTATCTGTGTGATAAGGACTTAGGAATTTCTAAAACACCTATAATTGCCTTTTTCTTGGCTGTTGCCTTGTTCTTCATATTTCTAGTGGCTAGCACATAGTAGGTGCCATATACATATTACATGAATGATTCTGTTAGGTACAAAAGAATGCAAACTGTGTTAGAGTGACCTGTCTGTTGGAGCATAAATACAGCTTAATTTTATAGGTCTTGGGGGCTTTCATAGTTGAAGTGAAACAAGAGGGTAGAAATATACCACTTCAGGAATAAGAAGTACTTTAGAGGTACACATCTATACCAGTAAGTATTGAGACCCTAGTGGTAGGTACTGTTTTAAGCAATGTGTAATGATGTGCAAAGCAAGCAAAGTTCTTCTCCTGGAGCCTACTATCTCTGTGAAGTAAATCATCTAGTTTCATATTATAGCTGAGTAAATTAAAACAAAAGGATAAATTTTCCAAGATTATCTACTAAGCTGTTGTTAGAGTGATGTCTTTAAATCATTATCTACTGCCATTTAGCCTTGAAATAAGCTTTATTTATTAAGTATGAGTTATTTCTAGTATTATTCTGGTTAATTTTAACAACTAAAATGATTATGCATTATAATACTCCTGGTGGTGTTTGTTTTAACAAAATAATAACTCAGCTTCTCAGTTGTAATCATTTTCAAGTACTTATTACCATCCTTGGTTAATATCCACAGAGTAGTACTAGTCTGCCACGTATATAACCCTCAATTGTAGAAATATTAGTAGCATCAGAGGTTAACATAATAGATTTGTATCTGAAAGAAGGAAGGAAGTGAGAGGGAGGGGGGACTGGAGCAAGTGAACAAACCATCATTCCATTGAATAATCTTACAATTTAACAAAACATCTGGGCTTTCCACCAGTGTCATTTGTCATTATCACGATAACTTATCAAGGAAATCCATTTTTGCTAATAGCAACTAGTGAAATCAGAGGAAAGGAAATGAGGTTTTTCTTAAATTTTAAAACTGTGATTCAGAACGCCTTGGGAAACATAACTTATGAGATTTACAAACTAATTTAATTGCACAAGTCAACAAATTTGAAGCAGCACTGTTATGTGCAGAATAGGAACTAGGTAATAGGAGGTAGCTACTATAAAATAAATTAGCGAAATGGTCTCTTCAAACCTGTTAGGAAGAATTGGCATACCTGCAAGAAATTTATTTCTGCCCTGGCAGGTATGGCTCAGGGTGTTGAGCGCTGGCCCGCAAACCAAAAGGTCACAGATTCAGTTCCTGGTCAGGGCACATGCCTGGGTTGCAGGCCAGGCCCCCAGTTGGTGGCTTGTGAGAGGCAAGCATTTGATGTTTCTCTTCCCCTCTTTCTCCCTCCCTTCCTTTCTCTAAAAATATATACATGAAATCTTAAAAAAAAAAGAAATCTATTTCTGAAAAGTATCTAAATAATATAATATAAAATGAAAAAATTAGAAATAACCCAAATGCTCACCAGCATGGAAAAAAATCAGAAAATTGTTTATACATACAATGAAATATTACCTTATAATAACCTTATAATACAGTAACAAAAGGATAAACCACAGTGGCCACACTACAGTACGTATGAATCTTAGAAAACGCAATATTGAGTGAAAGGCTTTAGAAGGTCAGAAAGAACATGAAACCCTTTTTATAAAGTTAAAAAAACTGAAGCTAGACCTATTGTTGAGGCATCTGTGTATTTGTAACAATATTTTAAGAATAAGACTATGATTTATACCACATTCAGAAATGGTTGCACATAGCAAGAAAGACCTGTGCTGAGTTCTCAGTTTCTCGGAAAATGCCCACTTATTAAAAACCTGAGCTAAATGTATAAAGGTGACTAAGTAAAATATATGGTTTGTGAAGCATTAAGCTATAAAGTGTGAAAGCTGACAGTTGCAAAGTATAGAAGAAAACATGGACTTTGGGGCATCCACACAGAAGCAGCTTGGAGTCCCAGATCTGCCACTCACTAATTGTGTGATCCTGGCCAGTCACTGGGCTTAGCTTTGGTTTCCTTGTATGTAAAGAGGAGATATCAGTGTCTATTTTGCAGGATTCTTGTGAGGATGTGATAGGGTACATATAAAGCATTTTGCAGAAAATAGAAATTCAATAAATGATAGTTACTTTAAGTAACAGTTTTTCCACACTGTCCCTGTATAACAGGGGCATTGGGCAGAACAAATCAGTCTTTGTCTTATAAAAGCAACTGAGTAAATGTACTTTAAAAGGAATGTAACTTATAAGTTTGAAATGTGAATCTTGTTTGCTTTGAATCAATCATATTATGGAAAATTTGAGCTGTGGAAGCAGCTAGAACATAGTATTATTCAGATCATCTAGAGTTTGAACTTCACATAGGCCTATTTATTTTAGTGCCACAGACTGCATACTGGCTCATTAGAACTATTTTACAATTATGTGTCTTTATTAATAAGGAGAGTTAAATGAGAAAATGGTTCAATATATTTTATAAATAGTATATTTATGAGAAAAAAGTTCAAGGTTTGTATGTCTTACCGATGACTTAATATTACCTTTATAGTCTAAGCTAATGCATGTACTTGGTAAAGACCCCCATGTAAAAACAGTACTAAGCAATATTTAGAATCATTTTATTAGTCTTCTACAAATAATGCTTGTTTTTTGTAGTAAATTTATTGCTTATGGACAATGAGTAACTGTTCATCCCGAAGACTCAAGGGTGTTTACCTGCAAACAGGTATAACTAGATAGTAGAAATACAGGTTTTCCTGTCCACCCACAGTTCTTATTTCTGAAATGGCTGCTAACACCTCCTCAAACTGATAGCTCTGGCAAACTCAAGGAGAACCAGTGCAGGCAGGATTTTCTCTCCTTGGCAAAAGTTTTAGTTGCTTTGTACTTTCCTCCATGTATCTACTAACTGAAGAAAAGGGCCTTTGGAAGGAAAGGTAACCAAGTTTCTCTGCTTTTTAACCTAGATGTTCTTGTCCTGGTGTGTTGTAATCAACCTGAATCTCTTATTCAGGAGTTAGTAAATGCTTATTGGTTGGTTGATAGAAAGATTGTTTGTCCTGGTTTGTGACAGGCTGAATTGGGGTATGGGTAGACTACAGGCAATCCCAAAGGATTCAGCTTTGTTTATGTGTTTACTGTTCTGTATTTTAAGAATGTATCAGTCATGAGTACAGATGGCCAAGCCTGTTTGGCATTGTGGTTTCAGGAACTATTCAGTGTCAGTTTGACTTTAAGGTTTTAGTGAGTACTTCCTATGTTTTGAAGTATTGCATGGCTTAAAGTGCAACTATAAACTATCCCCTTTCAGCTTTAATGTATAACATGGAAATATGTCTAGCTAGAAAGGAATCAAATTGTAATTCAACGTGCATGTATCAAATGAAGGCTTGTGTTCAGTATTTGAATATACAAACTCTGCCTCTTCCAGAAAGTGATCTTGTCTTACTGCTTCATGCCCAATGCTTGGATCGCTGCCTGACAGCATGGAGTACTCTCAGTGAATATTGAATGAATGAATGAAATGAATGAATGAATGAATAGTTCTGGATCCAGATGTAGGATAATTTTGGGAGAGATTTAAATAGAAATGAATAAACCTGGAATATTTTCTTTTCCTTAGTAACCTAATGATTTTCTTCCTGATTTTATTTTTAATATATTTTATTGATTATGCTATTAAAATCGTCCCATTTCCCCCTTCAGTCCCCTCCACCCTGCACACCCTCTCCCACCCACATTCCCCTCCTTTAGTTCATGTCCATGTGTCATAAGTTCTTTAGCTTCTACATTTCCCATACTATTCTTACCCTCCCCCTGTCTATTTGCTACCTACCATCTATGCTACTTATTCTCTGTACCTTTTCTCCCTCTTTCCTCCTCCCACTCCCCTGTTGCTAACACTCCATGTGATCTCCACTTCTGTGGCTCTGTTCCTGTTCTAGTTGATTGCTTAGTTTGTTTCTGTTTTTGTATTAGGTGTGGTTGTTAATAATTGTGAGTTTGCTGTCATTTTACTATACATATTTTTTATCTTCTTTTTCTTAGATAAGTCCCTTTAACATTTCATAAATAAAGGTGTGGTGATGATGAACTCCTTTTACTTGACCTTATCTGAGAAGCACTTTCTCTGCTCTTCCATTCTAAATGAAAGCTTTGTTGGATAGAGCAATCTTGGATGTAGGTCCTTGCCTTTCATGACTTGGAATACTTCTTTCCAGCCCCTTCTTGCCTGCAGGTCCCTTTTGAGAAATCAGCTGACAATCTGATGGGAACTCCTTTGTAGGTAACTACCTCCTTTTCTCTTGCTGCTTCTAGGATTCTCTCCTTCATTTTTACCTTGGCTAATGTAATTATGATGTGCCTTGGTGTGTTCCTCCTTCGGTCCAACCTCTTTGGGACTCTCTGAGCTTCCTGGACTTCCTGCAAGTCTATTTTCTTTGCCAGATTGGGGAAGTTCTCCTTTATTATTTGTTCAAATAACTTTTCCACTTGCTGCTCTTCCTCTTTCCCTCCTGGTACCCTTATAATTCGGATGTTGGAACGTTTAAAGATGTCCTAGAGGTTTTTAAACCTCTCCTCATTTTTTTGAATTCTTGTTGCTTCATTCTTTTCTGTGTGGTTGTTTCTTTCTTCTGTCTGGTCCACTCCATTGATTTGAGTCCCAGTTTTCTTCCCATCACTATTGGTTCTCTGTGCGCTTTCCTTCATTTCACTTACCGTAGCCTGCATTTTTTCATCTAATTTGCAACCAAATTCAACTAATTCTGTGAGCATCCTGATCACCAGTGCTTTGAACTGTGCATCTGAAAGGTTGGCTCTCTCTTGGTTGCTTAGTTGTATTTGCTGTGGAGCTTTGATCTGTTCTTCCTTTCGTGCCTTTTCTTTTTTTCTGGGGGCAGGGGGTCTTGATGGCCTGTTACGTTTGAGGGGCGGAGCCTTAGGTGTCCTCCAGGATGGGGCAACCCAGTCACTGGGTCATGATGCTGTATGTGGGGGTGAGGTCCTAGAGGGAACAATGGTGCTTGCTCTGCTCTCCCTCGGATTTCAGTCCCTTCTGCCACTTCCCCCAAGCTAATTGGGCCTTTCTGGTGATAATTCCCAGGTGGGTAGGCTTGTGTATGTTCTAGGACCCTGTGAGTCTTTCCAGCGCACTCTCCTATGAGGCTGGGAGTTTCTCCCTGTGCCTCAAACCCCACAGGCGTTTTCCATCAGTGCACTGAGGTTCTATTTCCCAGGGCTGGAACCCTGGGTTGCGAGGTCTATCTCACTGCCCAATTTTGCCTGGTTAATCTGTGTACGAGTGTGGGACCGCCTGGTCAGCCAGCCAGCTTGCACGCAGTGCCTCATTTCACAGTCGCCACCTCATTGGGTCTGCCAGCCACCTGAGCACCCAGGGTCCGCCCGCTGCGGTCTTGCGCTTGGGATGCCTTACGTGCCTGGTGCCACCGCTTTTTGTGCCGCGACCCCTCTCTGCCCAGCTGCCCGACTCCGCCCTTCCTACCAGTCTGGATGAATGTGTATATTTTAACTCTTTGGTTGTCCAACTTCCATACAGTTCAATTTTCTGTCAGATCTGGTTGTTATCTTGTTTCTAAATTGTTGCTGACCTTATCTTGGTTGTGCAAGGAGGCACAGTGTGTCTACCTATGCCTCCATCTTGGCCAGAAGTCTTCTTCCTGATTTTAAATATGCATATGTTTATACATATGCATTCTTTCATTGTACCAGCTTGCCTTCCTCTAACAATATGAAAATTCCTGTTTACCTGCAGAATCTGTTTCTTAGCATTTTTTCATTGAGATTAATCTCACATCAGGGTGAAGCATTTATGAAATTTTAATAATATTTGAGAAGAAGTTTTTCTTTTAGTTTTCAGAAATTAATAAATCAAACTATCTCTCTAATAAGAAATCTCTAGAATGGAATAAATCATCCTGGGATATATTTCTTGAAGTTGTATGTCCTCCTTTATAACCAGACTCTTAATTAGGAAAAATGAAAACTTGTTTTCAATGATCCAAAATATATTTTTTTAAATCTTTATCAGCCCTTATCTTTTTGTTATTTATCTAGCTCAGAAAGCAAGGTATAAATATCCCCTTAAATAATATAGATATGTAGGGGGTGAGTTGGTGGGCCCACTTAATAGGAAAACGTGCCTTTAGAGTGTTACAGAATGAGAGTATTTTTAAAATATAATATAGTTTTATCTTCTGATTAGAAACAGAAAACCTGCTTAATACAGAAACTTGGTAAATACAGCAACATCAATAGGGGTGAAGTTGGCATTTAATTGGGAAGGATTTTACTTTTTTAACTTCAAGAGATTTTTTTCTTGCATTTCTGTCAAGTCTAAAATGTCAGGCTTTTGTACTTTGGAGAAGGTAATTACAAATGCCTGAGAGTATAATATTTAAATTGAAAATCTGCTTTAGCTTTCCTTAAAACACCACCTTTAGCAGAGTAAGTAATTTTAGTAGCTAGATGTCATATATAAGGATAAAAGATAGAGGTTAATTATGTGCTTGTTAAATTAATCTAACTGCCTCTTTTACCATCTTCGCTGTGGAGCATTGCCCAGTGTTGTCCTCCAGTAATGCAGCTCCTTTCTCCCAGAGTGAGGGGAATGGATGAGGATATGTGCATTGTGTTATGTCTGATCACAGTTTGACTAGCACAGTCTGAAAGTGGGTTGTGCAGGATGAGAGAGAGCAGCCTAATTGTTCTCCCTGCATCAGCAACATCTATAAAGCATCCTGGGAATTGCTCGCCCTGCGCTCAGAGCAGCCAGTCACATGAGCCTGGATTTTCAGTTCAGTTCATTAGTCAGCCATTTTGGTCACCACCCTGCTTACTGCGCACAACCAATCCTGTCAGAACTCAGCATCCCCGCTCCTCTGAGCTGGTTCTGGAAGTGCTTTCTGCAGTTGAGGATTTTTTTAAAGCTAAATTGAAAATATTGGTTTATTTTTTTGTCCATTGTTTTTCTTTTGTATTTTCTTTGCTGCACAAAGAAGGATTTTTCACTTATACATGCAGAGGCCAGTTTTTTTGAAGCCAGCTAAGGCGGCTTCAGCTGTGCAGGATTTGAAGCCTATAGCTCAGCTGAGTAAGAAGGGGGTAGGGAAGGGAAGATAAAAGGCGAGAAGCTGGGAGAAGGCGAGCATCATTTTATTTTGCTATGTGGTAGGAACTGTCTATGAGAAAAGATAGTAGAGAATTGCTTATCTTGAATAGTTGGTTCTTAAACCATAAGATATTTTTCCTTGTGTGTGTGTGTTTTTTAACCTCCCAACCCCGTTTCTTAAGAGCTTTGTTCCAGAGCTTTGGATTTGGGGCTTGTTGGTGAGGCGGTTTTGTTTATTTTTGTTGGGGGTGTGTGTTTGTGTGTGTGTGTGTGTTGGGGTCCCAGCTGAGTCATCATGTCTGCTTTGACGCCTCCGACCGATATGCCAACCCCCACCACTGACAAGATCACACAGGCTGCCATGGAGACCATCTACCTTTGCAAATTCCGAGTGTCTATGGATGGAGAATGGCTCTGCCTGCGAGAGCTGGATGACATCTCACTTACGCCTGACCCAGAGCCTACCCACGAAGGTATGGTCAGACCCTGTCCTCTAGCGTCTCTCCCGCAACCTCATTGTTGTGGCAGGCTGGGAGGGTTGGGGACAGGTAGGAAGAACCCATGCATGTAAACTGTTAACAACCCTGGAGACCTTTCCTCCTTGCCTACCATCCAGTCCCCCTCCTCTACTTTACTGGGAGCTGGATATTTTCCCTGCCCTCCTGAGGTACCCTTTCAAAACATGCTGCTGCTGATCTAGAATTCTTTGTCTTTAAGCCTCTAAAGAGAACGTTTGAGGTCACTTACTACATCTGATCCTAATTGATAACGAAAAAGCTATTAATTTTGATTATATACTAAACTATTACAGAAATTACAGTGACTCTTATTAGAATGAGCTAAGACAGCATGATTATAATAGTGCATGGTACAGTTGAAACACTCGAGGGGTATTATATCAGGAGATAATGTTAAACAGGCTATGATATCTAGAAAAATATTTGGTCAAACATTATTGTTTCTTTTGTAATATGGATTAGTAGGTTAGATGAGAAAGCAGTTTTACATATGGAATCTTAAAAAAAGCATGATGTTTGCAAAGGTTAAACGTGATTAATAAGGTAATCCCTACCCATGGAATCTTTTGACCATTGCTTTTTTATAAGTTATTTATGGTAATTATGATGACCTATTTGAAATTTCTACTGTCAGTATCTTTGAGACCTTTGTGGTCTCTTGACTTGTCACTTTCTCCTAGAACATTTCTAAATTGTGAGAGGTTTTCAGCTTCTACCTCTTAATTTTAATAATACCATAAGGGAGAGAATTAATTTGACTCGTAGCTCCTAATTATTTTGTTTTTTATGTAGTAGTCACCTCTTAGCTAGTGTTTGTTCTGTATCATTAAAATAATGAAGACAGAAATGCTTAAACATGAGATAAGTTTTTCATAAACATTTTCCTGATGTTTAGGCATATCATCTGCAAAACAGGGCAGAAGGTAAATTGCACATAGCAGATTGCATTAGGAAAAAGTGATTCCTTGCCCTTGACCTTGCCTTGCAGTCTTATCGTGACTCAGATTTCACCATTGTGTCTGATAAGAATTTTACTTTCCCAGTTAGACTTAGCCTTGAGTAAGTATTAGAGAGGGTTAACATCACAGAATGCAAAGCAGTCTGATTTGGAGTATGTCTTTAAGGGCAATGCTTAAGTAGTTTTACTTTAAGACTTTTTACATCTTTGAACAACTGGTTTGTCAATTGTACACTTCTGGCTCCAAGTTTTAGAATGTGCACAAGCGTCAGAAGACATCACCTTCAATTCCATACAATGACAGTACTTTTTAAACCAAACTTTAGGGATGAAAAATACATTTTTAGTGGCTACCAAGAAGTCTTTTAGCAAATGCCTCAATTTGCATATCCCTATCCATTTTGAAAGTCATGAAATAGGAAATACTACCTTAATTGTAAAATCCAGGGTAGCAGTATCTCAAAAATAGTTTTGAAAAATTTTAGTACTTGGAGTATATATTTATTTTTTGAGCAGGTTTCCTATGAGTGAGCAAAAGTGAGCTATTTGGTTTATGTAAGCATTTGTAATAAAGAAACTTGTGACAAAATATATGAGGGCATGAAGCCTAAACCCTTAAGTGACGCATCCTTTGATTAAGGAGAACAGCAAATGAGAAGTTCCCAACCCCTCAGAACCAGCTATAGAGGATGTGAGGAAAAGAGAGAAATACTGAAAATAAATTTTGGAATTCTGCCTTAAATTTGGCAAGAGAAGCAAGAATTTCAAATGAATAGCAATGGAAATAATAGAAGGAAGCCCAGGCCCAGGAAAGCGTCTGTAGCTTTAGTGATCTAGGAAACCAAGTGATCCTTTACAAGCCTTTATTTCCTTGCTCCACTGACTAACTCTGGATGTGTAACCAGTCACTTGGACTCAGCAATGTCTGCTTTAATATTAATATCAGTGACAATTGCTAGGTTCAATTCAGCTATCAGCATTTAAGTGGTGGTCACCAGGCCAGTGATAATGTGAATCTCAACTTGTTGACAAAAGAGAGCACCTGGTGTCTGGACACACAGAAGTATTCATAGAATACTTCCTAGCCCATCCACAGAGGGAAAGACATCTGCACACACAAGTCCTACAGTGGGGCCTCCTGACTTCCACAAGAGAAAGTAGGCAAAAAAGCATAGTGTACCTATCCTCTTAAAACGATAATATAGATGTAGCCTCAGCAGTAGAAGCTTTATTGTTTCCAACTTTTGTTTTCTGAAAACAGAGTTCCTGCCCAGCTTAACCCTTAAATACATGGGAACGAAAACATTCATTTCACTATATTAATGGTTATTGTTGGTCAAGGAGGTTATCTCTGTCTTCTTTTTTATATATATATACAATTCTTTAAAAACCAGGAGTAAATCTTTGTAAGTAGATTTCCCCCAAAGACAAAAGCCTAGGATTGATTAAACAGAAAGACAGAAAGGCTTCATCCAGCAAAGGAGACTTGGGCTGGACCTTGTGTGATAACTAGGTGATTGCCAAGCAGATATGGAAAGTGCATTTCAAACACTGCAAGGTCAGCTGGCAGAGCCGATTATAAGTTAAGAGGATTAAATGAGATAGTTAACATAAAGCATCCTATAAATATTAGTTATTTGTGTAATAGTTATTCATGGAACACTAGTTTGAAGTGCAACAGTTTAAGCCAGATTCCTAAATATTTTACCATTTTAATATATATTTCTATTTTTATATCTAACCTTCTGAAACAGTCTTAAGGTAAACATTAGTAGCCTAAATTCATATTTTAGCATTGTCCTTCCTGGACTTCTATAAATAAGAAAATAATTGGTAAAAGTAAAACTCAGTTATTAAGATATATTTGTTTTCACTCCCTGGCTGGCGTACCTCAGTGGATTGAGCGTGGGCTGTGAACCAAGCATTGCAGGTTCGATTCCCAGTCAGGGCAAATGCCTGGGTTGCAGGCCACAGCCCCCAGCACCCGCACATTGATGTTTCTCTCTCTCTCTCTTTCTCCCTCCCTTCCCTGTCTAAAAATAAATAAACAAATTCTTAAAAAAAAAAAGAATACACTATTACTGTAAAAAAAAAAAGATATACTTGTTTTCCTATTAACCTTCTTTTAAAGATGCAGAATCTGATACTGAGAGGTGATGCAGGAAGATCAGTTCAACAGAGTAAAATATACCATTTTGTTACAAAGACAACCATAAGCTTTGAAATTACTTTCTTGGCTTAGGAACTTCCTTCTCAAATACAGATAGTAAGAGACGATGAAGAAATAAAATATTGAACAGACACATTGAGAAGAGAACCTTTGCTTACGTCTTTATGTCTTTGACTTGAGGGTTAGAGAACTGTACGTGGTGGCTGACTTACACGTGTTGTTATTGCATAGCTCTGCAGTTTTCCCCTGGCAGTTGCATTTTGTTCTAGTGTTCATTTAGGATATCTGGCATTTGTACTGCAATGTATAAAGAGAGAGCTTACATGAAGCATCTGTGAATACAGTAGTACTACTGCAGTGTACACAAGGAATGTGTTTTGGTCTGTCGGTTGATCAGAAATATTCATTGGGCATTCCTTGATGTAGAGTCCAGTTCTAGGGACTAAGAAAGCAGCCCTTGCCCCTGAGTTCACCATCAAGGTAAAGAGATGAAACAAAGATGTCAGAGGCTGCTATGCAACGTGTGAACTCCTTAGTTGCCAAAGGACAACCCTGTTTCTCAGGAACCGGGACATGGGTTTCAGAGAGTGATCACTTTTCCCAAAGGACAGTGTATGTGCAGATTTGGCACCAGGTTTTTTCCATTCAACAGGGAATACGTACTGATAGCATGTAAGCAAGGAAAAATCCCCTGCAGGTGAAATGAAAAATGTTTGTTATTCAGTGACTATGGGAAGTGTCTGGTGCTGAGGTAACTCCAGGGACATTTACTAAGGTACTTGTGCTCATTAATATCACTGCATGCAGTATAACCCCATGCTGCCTGGGAACTGCACATGTTTTAATGAAAAAAAGTGAACATCTCAGTGGGCATTTTGGTAGGTAGAACCGAATGGCTGTTTACCAAGAAACTTGATAGTGTGATTTCACTACAGTCTAGTGCAGGGCTTTTTTTCCTGGGATCCATGATACCAAAAATTATATGTAAAATCTTATATCTGTGCATTTTTTTCTGGGGGAAGATCCTTAGTGTTCTTTAGAACCCCCACAGAAAAAAAAATACTGCAGTTTTTATCACAAAATCAGAGTATCATCCCTTCATTCAGCATATATTTAGTATCCACTCATGCCTTCTGCACTAGGTCCTACGGTACAGCCTAGTGAGCTAGCTGGGTCCTCTGTGTGCGCCATTCATAGTTTAGGTTGTAGCCGTTAGACACTTCCTGTCACAGACTTCTCCGTGCGTTCAAACAGCACCGTCACAAATGCTTACGTGAACCAAACTGCTCGCTGTGGCTCATTCATAGGAATCTTGCTCAAAAAGCAAATATGTACTCAAAGTACTAAATCATTCAGAACTATTTCTGACAATGACACACTAGATTTTATAATTAAGAGACTATTTCACATTGCATGACTTTTAAATGAATGGGAATACTTTTTAAAACACAATATGCAAATGGAGGCATTTGCTAAATGACTTCTTGGTAGCCCTCAGAAAATACATTTTTCATCCCCAAGGCTGTTTTAAACAGTACTGCTGTGTGGGATTCTAGCGATGCCTTTCAGCACTTGTGCGCATTCTGCAGCTTCCCGCCAAAGAAGGCGTCCAGGTGACCGACCAGGTGTTCAGAGATGCAGAGGGTCTTAACTGATGAGTAGGGGTGAAGTTACCACTTCAGACACTTACAGTGGTAGTCCTTGCAGGGCCAGGCAATAGAACCAGAAATCCTGAGGGAGCTCCAGGGAAGATTCCCAGTTGCAGCCACGTTTGAGCAGGAGCTGTCTGGGCGCTGACTGGAGGGCGTGGGTTGGGGAGGTAGGAAGACAGCACTTACAGAGAGACCCAGGTGCCCGCCACAGCCCAAAGGTCTGCAGTATGTATTTTCAGCCCCTTCCGAATTTCCTCTCCATTAAATTTTCACCTCTTTGATCACATGCTCTACTGGGGACAAAATGTTAAGGATATTTGATTTTTTTCTTTCTTCTGGGTGTGCACAATGTTAATTTTTTAAGATTAAAATCTGAAGTGTTTTAACAGGGAATAAGTTCACTATATGTGTGCACTTATTTCTGTACTTGAATAAAATATGAATCTATTAAATCATATAAGACTTAATAAGAATCACTTCTCCCAATTAAGAGAAAGAATAACTATTAGTCTTAATATTGAATATCAGTAACATAAATTTATGATTGGACTTCCTGTTTTAACTTCTTTATGTGTGAACCGTACCTTATCTTTTCAATAATGAGCATGTATCTCTTCTACTAAGATAACAATAAGTATGTAATGCTCAAATTGACATTTGAGGGTGTACAGTAAGTGGCAGAGCCAGGATTTAACCCTAGGCAGCCATGGTTCAACCCATGACATAGCACTCCTGTACCAGAATTCACTGAATACGAGTCCAACAATAGACTTTTATGTAATAAGAAGGTCTTCTTTCCAGTCTCTGGTGACATATTTCCAGCAGTTTTATACACAGTTGAACACAGAATTGGCCAGTGAGCATCCAAATGAGACCCAAGAGCATGCCATTTGGGGGACCTGCTTGACAATTGCCATCAGTCCTTGAAGACTTTTGCTTTTAATGCACTTATTTTACTTTTCCTCTTTCCACTAATGAAGTGTGTGAAAATATTTACACAGTGGTGCAGATACTGCCAAACAGCAAAAATGGCACACTTGAAACTGACAGTGCCTTGCGTGCTATATTCAAAATGTTCCTCAAGAGACATAAAAAGTGATGTGAAAAACTTCATGGTAGCAGTAATGTTTGTGATTATAGACTGTTCGAGGTAGTAACTAAATTGAATTCTTACTCTTTAGCCAAGCATTCCTGTGCCCTTTTGGGTGATCTTGCTTCTCCAAAGTTTTTCAAACTCCTTTTCAGTATTTACCCGTGCCAGCCAGCTGTTGATTCTGTGCTTCACCCACACCCTGACTATTCTTGTTACTCTGCTCCCTCTTGAGAGCCTTCATGCTGACGTTAAATCAGGAAGAGGAATGAACCCTGACACCCTTCATCCACAAGGCCTTCTCTAACAGTCCACCTCCCTGGTCTCCTGAATCCCTGGGAACTGTCTGCGTCACGTGATTCGGTGCACTTGGAACCTTCTCCAGTGACATGTCTTTTAATTGATGTGTTTCCTCTTCAGAAGGCCTCACAGTGCCGTGTACTGTTATGGTAGATATCCAGCACACTTTGGGTGAACTCCGTAGTGCACCATAGCCCCAGTAAATAATTCATTTTAAAAGAAAAGATTATTAGAAAACCTCCCCCTAGTGCATACAACTTACAGTTTCTAGGTTTTAAATGTTTTCTTTCTTTTTAATCACTTATCTCACATTGTAGATACACTGTATCTTGTTAAGAAAACAGCAGTTTAGTATAATATAATTTGTTGTTTAAAATATCCATGAATAATATTGAGTGCTGATGAAAGTATGAGAAGACTCAGATCGGGGCTCAGCTAGTAGAGCATATATTGGTACAGCCTTTTTGGAAATTGCTTTATCAGTGTGAGCCAAGAACCTTAAAAAATGACCCTGACTGGTGTGGCTCGGTGGGGTGGGTGTCATCCCGAAAGCTAAAAGATCACCAGTTTGATTCCCACTCAGGGCACAGTCCTGGGTTGGGGGCCAGTCTCCTAGTTGAGGGCACGTGAGAGGTAACCAATCAATGTTTCTCTCCCTCTTTCTCTTTTTCTTCTCCTCTCTCTAAAAATAAATAAATAAAATCCTAATTTTAAAAAACCCTTAAAAATTAATTCCCAGTGATTGTACCAGACATCTATCCTAAGGAAATGATCAGAGAAATGAGGGAAAGTTTGTGTAAATATATTTATCACAGTATTATGTTGTATTGTAGCAGAATCTTAAAAACAACTTAAATAGCCTACCAGGGAAATTGTTCAATAAACCGTAGAACATCAATACAACAAGCACTAAAAATGGTGCTGAGGAAGAGTATTTAGTGGCACAGGATAATTTTTAGAATACAGTAAGTTTTAAAAGCTGTCTCCCAAGCCACATACACACTATGACTATAATTCGTTATCAACGTAGGCACACATACACACAAGTGAAGTGGAATGTACCAAAATGTAAAAAGTGATTATTTCTGGACAGGGACTGCAGGTGATTTTTATGATATTCTTTATACTTCTTTATGTCTTCCAAATATTCTACAAGAGCATACTCATATATTAGCATAATCAAGAAAAATGCAAGTTTTTAAAAGAAAAAAGCTCTATGGAACCTGTAGGTGGACAGTCATCCATCCCTTCCGTGGCAGCGTTCCACACGCCCACCAGCAGGAGCAGTCCCTTCCTTAGAGGCGGTGCCACTACTTTACATTCGATTTCCAACATGATTTTTTAACATTTCTAGCAGACGTTTGTTTTGCGGGTCACGGGCCTGTGTTTCCTGATTGCCTCCCTTTGTTTTCAAAGCTGTCTAAATGCTGCGGGCAGTGGACGCGGTGACCCGAAGTGTCCACACTTTGATGTAGTCGGTACAGCATTTGATTTATTCCTTTCCCAAGAGTTCAGAAAATAAAGCCTGAGTCATCGGGAATCCTTTTTTTTTTACAGTATCAGGGTATCCTTCTCTTTCCTTATGGCGCGTCTCCTTTGTCATCTGCCCTTGGTGAGATTACTGGAACTGTTGTTGCCACCAGCCCAGTTAGCCTCCGTCTCACACTGTTAAGTTCTCTGAGCTGTGATTCTGTCTGTACGAGGCAGTCTTTGTGAACTTCTTAGAGCAAGGTTGTAGCTTTTAATTCCATCTCAGACGCCCCCTAGGCAAAGTTCTTTGGACAAGGTTCATTCCTCCTTGTTCTGCTCCGGGAGTAGCCTAGCTAGACACCCTGTCAAGGTAAGTTTTACTCACCTGCCTCTGGAATTTTACAAAATCCTAAAACAGGGAAAGAAACACTAGTAGAGTGGCATTTGCACCCTGGTTCGTATTTAAAGCCGCACAAGAGCTGCCGGTGCCTCTGAGCAGACCTCATGTGACGTGCTGCCTCTAAGATCAGCCATCTCCTCCCCACTTGGGGTCTACTTTCAGTTTTCCTACCTCCTTTGGGCTGCTGCGTTGGTGTCCATTTTCATGCACTGTCACTAGTCATGGTGCCTTACTGTCTTTCTATTGGTGAGCCATTTCTGGACCTTCTTGGAACGGAGCTTTTACTTTCATCTTTAATTTGTGCCTTTCTTAATGGAGTTCACTTTAACTCTTCTTGGTTTATCGGCTTCCAACACCAGAAGGTCATCTGTCCTGAACTAATCACAGACATATTTGTCCTTTTTCAAAGGTGAATGCTGTACAAGATCAGATAACTACCACTCAGGGATGGAGCTCAGATTGGAATTCCAGTTGTCAGATTCCCAAGCGGGTGCCTGTGAGACGCAGCTGGAAAGAGAGCAAATGCTGTCATTTGAGTCACCCACAGTATTTTCTGCTCTTTAGTTGTGATTCTGAATAGTTTTGGAGTTGCGGTAGTGCCTCTTTTTTAGGGGAAAGTGGAATGTAATGGGGCACGATTTTCCATTCTGCTTCCTCCAACCTCCTACTGCTCCACCGTGACTGCTGCGAAGTTGCTTTTGAGTACAGGGGAGTCAATATAAAATCTGTTCCCTTGCAATTTTTGCTCTTTGAACTTTTCCAGAGAACACATAAATGGATTTGATGAGCCAGAAGCGAAAGTATTGAGAAATAGGGAAGCAAACTTGTTGCCAAAGGGCCCCTAAGTAATTATTTGTTTTTCATCATAATTAAAGATTCCCAAAATGAAGTGTTTGTGTCAGTGTGTTGACAATAATTGGGTTCTTTTGGAAATATATTTAATATTCTTATGTATGTATTTTAATGAAAACAATTTTATTTTTATAGTTATAGGAAAAATTGTAATTGTTACAGAATACAGAAAAGTACAAGATACAAAATAGCCCTGACTGGTGTGGCTCTGTTAGGTGTTGTCTCACAAAGCAAAAGACACCGGTTCGATTCCCACTCAGGGCACATGCCTGGGTTGCAGGTTCAGCCCGGTTGGGGCATGTACAAAAGGCAAACCAATTGGTGTTTCTCTCCCTCTCTTTCTTTCTCCCTTTTCTTCTCTCTTAAAATAAATAAATAAAGTTTTTTTAAGTACAAAATACAAAATAGTACAAAAATTCTAGCACCTATCTATAACTGTGATAAGATTTAGTAATCATATTCTTTTTTAATGTATGTATACACACAGAGTTTACTTACAAGCTTATATAATTTCATACATGTACTTGTGTCGTGTGACCTGCCCTTCTTCCTGGGCATTATCTTTCCACATCAGTGAATATAAATCTGTATCACCTCTATATCACCTTGCTTAATGTCTTCAGTTATTTGGATGTGACATAATGTCTTTGGCTCCTTTATCACAGACGTTTAGGTGGTTTCTAAATTTGGCTACCACAAGCAGTTTTGGCACATCATTATGCTTATAGCTTGGACATCATTATGCTTATAACTTTACCAGTTTTCATTTGTGGAAGTGAAATTTCTGGGTCAAGTAGTAATGTATTTTAATCTTTGTTTACATTTCCAAGCTGCCGTGAACATTTTTTTTTATTTTAAGAGCATGGTATCATGATGAACTTTCACATAGGCCACTTCTTTGCAACTCATTTTTGTCTTTCGCTGCTGCACTTGGTTGTGGTTTCTCACACTGTATGAAAATCTGAACTTTCCAAAGGAAACAGTTGTGGTTTCTAGGACGGTTGATTGAGCAGCTGCAAACTGATGATACTATTACATCTGTTCTTTTCTTTTTTTTTTAAGCTAGTGACAATGTCCAAAGCAGAAAAGAATGAGTTTTACTATTAATGTACAATGAGAAATTTCTCTTTTCTAAGATTGCTAAAATTTGCTTTCTAGGCTGAAAAGACTGCTGAGATTTCCTTTCTCTTTCCCCTAGAGCTGTAAAACTTAGGGTGTGTGTGTTAGAAGTACTGTGTTTCACGTGAGAGTCCCATAAGGCCCTGACCTGTGGGCGGCAGCTCCCCGCCCCCCTTGAGGCGTATCATGGTCATTGTCCCTTCCAGTGCAGCCACTGTGGCAAGAGGGCAAAGGGTCTACCAGTGAGGGTCCTCTTTCCTTATCCCTTCACTCCCCCTCTGTCCCTGTCCTCCCTAGCCTTCCAGTGTCTCTTGCCCCTGCTCACCTACCTTAGGAATCCATTTTATCTTCTCTCATCTCTCAGATACCAATCCCATTTGACCTTGTGTCATAGTTGCCTAGTTCTCCTCAGAACAGTGTCTGTGAACATTTTATCTTTGTAACTTCTGTGCAAACTAACTGTACTAACGGCCTTAGGAAAGCCCTTTGCTCACCATGCATGCTCAGTAAATATTAAATGGCTCAAATGTCCATAACTACATTGAAAAAACCTACAATTCTACTCCTGTGTCTTTCTCCTTTCCTTTCACACAGAACACTTCACTTCTGATACTGTACTCACCAAATGTGGGGGGTGGGGTTCCAACACCAAGCAATTCTGCAGCACCCGGTGGGTGCCTTACAATTTAACTCAGTTCTGACTCTCCCTGGAGATAACAGCAGATCCCACAGGTTGAGGGTTTAGTTCCATGACACTGCCCCCCACTTCAAATGACCACTGAAAGCAGTAGGCCCCCAGGTTATTCACAACTTTTGTCCTACTTGGCTACAGGTCAGAGCTTTTTGTGATACCCACCCACCCCCCTTGAATTCGATTATTTGCTAGAACAGCTCACAGAACTGAGGGAAACATTTACATTTCCAGTTGATTAAAGGACACAATAAAGGATGCAGATGAACAGCCAGATGAAGAGACACGTAGGGTGAGGTCTGGGAGGGTCTCCAGTGCAGGACACTTCTGTCCCTGTGGAGTCAGGGTAGGTCACCCTCCCAGAATGTGGATGTGTTCACCAACCTGAAAGCTTTGGAACCCCACACAGATGAGATTTTATGAAGGCTTCCTCCCGTTGGCAAGCTCAGTCACAAACTCCATTTCCAGTCCCCCTCCCCTTTCTAGGGAAGTGGGAGCAGGACTGAAAATTCCAAGCTCCTGAGTATGACTTGAGCATCTGGGGGACTAGCGCCCCACCAGGAAACATTCAGGACTCACCCATAATTGCCTATTCGGACAAAAGATGCTACTTGTGCTGTTATCACTCAGGGATTTACAAGAATTTCAGGGGCCCTTTCATCAGGGACTGGGGACAAAAACCAAATACATATTTCTTATTACAGGTCGCAATAGCAGAATAACAGTGTTACTTTTTCTAGGACCATTGTATTTCTTTGCTGATATTTTTTAACTTATTATGCTATGGGGAGAAGATAGACCCTGGACTAAATTAGTGGTTTATTAGAACAGAACCTCTTGGAATTTTTTAAAAATAGCTTGTTAATTTTTATCACATTACCAAGCTGATTATATTATTGTTAGTTTAACAGTATCTTAGCTATTAAATTTGTCATGTGGTCGACATTGGCTTATTTTTTTCCCTGTGTTCAGTATTTAGTTTAGTTTTGGGGTTTTTTTTTTTAATCTTGTTTTCTTTGAATAATTATGGCAAACAGAGGAAGCCAGTTTGTAGACAGATTTGAGTACAGGGCCACATTGGGGTCTTATAAACGGTCAGGTTGACATTGAGTACCTATGATATGCTAAGTACTTTGAATTTGTTAACTTTTATTTCCACAAAGTCCTTCAAAGAGTTATTTGTCATATCTCAATGGGGCTTCAGGAAGGCCTTCCCTCAAGAAACTGTCCTAAACTTTTAAAAGAAGTAGCACTCTAAATGAAAGACCCCTAGCCTGAAGGCGACAGTGTAACTGGGTTACATTTGTCTCTAAGCTCGACTGTACCTCTGTTGTCTATATGATAATACAACTATAGAGAGAACATGCCAGGAAGAGGAAAGATCTCACAACCAAGTGTCTATAAACTATGAAGAGGGACTTGGAGCCCATTCAAGTGCTGCTTCTCAAGAGGGAAGTAGCTGCAGCCAGTTCCTCATACAAACAAAAAAGAACTACCTTGCCAGGGCCCAAGGCCTTGTTCCAGCAGAGGCCCCACCAACCCAGGTCTATCTCAGTGTAAGAGCCAGGGCCCTGTCTGCTAGAACCTTCTGCTGTCATCAGAGTCACCATGTAATTACTGCGAGAGCAAATATTTCCCAGTGCAACCTAGTTAAATATTTTCAGAGCTGTATAAACTAGTCTGCTGATCTGTTCATTGTTAGACCTGAAACAGAAAGATAGCCCAGAAAATAGTTGAGTGAAGCTCAAAAAGCTGTGCTTCTTAATTTTGAATCTTTATGCAATTCCAGTATTGTCTCTTATCTCATGACTTTAAAAAATGCCATTGTTCGTTTGCATCTTAAAAATAAGATTACAGTCTGTTCAGTGCTGCATTTTTGACCACTCCATCCAAGTGTTGGGAGTGGCGTACTGGTACTGTGTCTCATCACCAGTCTGGTGGCACCACACACACTGACAGCCCACCTGGCATTTCTAAGCTGTGTGCTCCTTTTCTTGTGAGTCATTGTGTTGAGTGAGAACTGATGCGCATCTGGCACAATTCTGATCGGTACAACTCTGAATTGTGCAATATCTATAGCAAAATTTTAGTCCAGTCCCATCTTCGTGTCACCTAGCAAGCCTTTAGATTACTCCTCTCTGCAGTTTGTGAAAAATAAAGTTAATATAGTTCTTTAGACCAGGCAAAACATTCTCAAGGAAATAAAGCATTCTCCTTAGAAAAATGAAATGTTTTGGAAGGAGACAAGGGTTGTCCATGCCACCCACCAACCTCTCTGATTCATATATTAGAAACTTTTTTGTTCTTTTAATAATTTGAAGATATGTCAGAGGGCAAAACTTTTTAAATGTATTTTATAAAGCCTTCAGCCTGGGGCCCATTCCTTATTACAATAAAATCCTGAGCATGCCAGGGTAAAGTAGAAAATAACTTTAAAAGGAGAAAATATCCCTTTTACCTTTTAGGGGAGGAGGGCCTTTTAAAAATGATTCCATTGCTGTGACACAACTTTAAATTTTGTTTTGAAAACAAGATCTCTGCATGGAACTGAAAAGTACTCTAGATGGGGCAAGCCAAGGGGCAAATTGGAGAGATCCCTTGTCCTTACCACCCATTCCTACCTAGAAATCCATTTTCCAGAGCTCTGCACAGATCTTGAAGGATCTTCATATGTTTATCTAATAAGGTAGACTTTTATTTCATTGGGTGACAATTATCGTTTCTAGCTCAAGAAAATAAAGAGTAAGATGGCCTTACTGACTTTCACAAGGTCACATGACATGTCTGTAGAGCACACTGATGCGATTGTTAAAAGGGTACATTCTTGTGAATTTAGGGCCCTGCGTATATAAAGTAGGTGCTGTTCTCTCCTGTTTTCTAGGTAGGGACGCTAGCTGAGGAGGAGGTGAAGCACCTGGCCAAGGCCATTGCGCCAGGAAGGGGTGGAGCTGGGGTGCCAGCCCAGGCGCCTTCTCTTGTGTCTGTTCTCTGAACCACCCCGCACTCCTACCGCTGTTTGTAAAATTACTTCCTTGGGACGATAATGAAAGTAGGAATTTAATCCTGGTTCTCTGTGCTGACTCCTGTACTTGGTTTTCTTAGTCATTGATGTCTAGACTTTTGAATTGGGAAACCATGTGAGTGTGATAGGATATAGATGCTTTCCTTCTTTTTATACTAACTGCCCTCAGTGTCTGACCTAACCAGTAGTCTCTCTATATATATCGTTTCCAGAAAGTTCCACTTTAATCACCTCATTATTGCTGGATCCCCCTCTGCTTCCTTGTTTTCTGAATTTCTATTTAAAGTTTAACTTTTTATATATTTGTATCTTTTTTGTACATCTTTGTGGGATAACTGATTATATGACATGAGAAAGTACCCTTACAGCACTCTCGTTTAGTAAACAAGTGAGACAGTAGGACACTGCCAAATTCTTTTCCTAGATGATGATTGCAAAGTACCACTTCAGACCCTACGCTGGCTTCTGTGATAAACTTTTCAGGAAGGACGGCCTACCATGAACAGCATAGCCCTTGCCCATTTTCTCGTTTTTGTTATGCTTCATCCTGAGAGCTCTTTATTTTCTAAGTATTTACACATTGTGAAAGTCACATGATTTAGTGAGTTTAAGTGTGAATATTACAGTTGTGTGTAATAGTAGTTTCAGAGATATCGAAGGATGAAGCTAATCCACTTTTTTAAAATTTTCTATAGGTTCAGAATAGATCGTGATCTTACAGCTTTGAGATGAAAATATCTATTATATTTGTAATTTTCACATTCTCTCCTATCCTTTTGCCTCATATGGAATATTCCATATATAAAAACACTGAATTTATAGAGTACTATGCTTTCAATAGAATAAACATCTGTATTGAATTATAAGTGATAATTTTGTCAGTCTTCAAAGCAGCATCTTTTGCTATGCTTTTTTTTGAGAAGGGAAAACTGTGGGGGTAGAGGGAACTGGGAAAAGTACTTAGATTTTTCTTTGGTTATTTTAAAAAGAGTCACTAGTTTGCATCATGATACTTGTCCTGAGTCTAAAAAAAATATTCCACATGTGTTTCAGCCTCACTGAAGTGATCAGAATAAGTGTTGAATGAGATCAACGTTGTATGCACTTAGAATGCAAAGAGCCTAATCTTGATTTTCAGTGGGGAAAAAAATATGCATTACTTTTTATGGGATGTGACTCTTCGTTTCCTTTTATTAAGAACTTTGAAATTATTAACCTTAGCTTGGCAATGTATTTAATAGAGGTGATACCTCTGCTCAGTGTCGTGTCCCTCCTTGGGTGTCCTCCCCGCCCTTTTTACTGTTAATCTCTGGGTGAAGTGGAAGGAATTCTGGGAATCTCCCTTTCAGTTATCCCTTTTGAAACCTTGTTTTTAATAGCACTTTTCTTTCTTGGCCTGCATGACACTTTATCTTTCTTTTCCTTTCTTTTTGCCGTTTGCAAAGACTCTTGGGAGGATTTGACAGATTTGGTGGAGCAAATGCGCGATGATACAGAAGGTGCGTGCCACACCAACATCTTTCAGCTTTTTTTCTTGCTTTCTTTTTAAAAAAATTTTCTAACCACCTTTTTATTGTTTCTCATAAGGGGTAATGTCAGCTTTAGGTTTTACTTCCCAGGGCAATAACTGGAGCAGTAAGCATATTTGCCAGATTTTTCATATAGCTACTTAATACAGGATTAGGGTTCTCAGAGTCCTGCATTTAAAATCTTTATCCGTGTGGGTTCAAGTACAGTGGCATTAATTTATGTTTATGTTGCTCCCTTAGAATATTTGTTAAATGACATGTTCAAAAGGGACTTTATTTCAAGGTTAATATATAGTTTTTCTATGGCTGTTTTTTATTTCTATGTTGTGAAGATATAAATTTTTTATCATTCATGAAAATGTATGTACATATTTATTTTATATATGCATATTTATTTTTACATGTATGTGTGCGTGTGTGTGTGTGTGTGTTTCCGTGAATCCCACAGTGGTGATCTAAAGTATTGGTCGGGAATGCTGCACTGCTTTGGAGGTTTCCCTGACACAAGGTGCCTGAAGCTTTGGATTAACTTTGAAAACTCGCACATATGTTCTGATATATGAAGGTTTCCTAAACCGATAATTGTTTCTTCTGTGATTGGCACTTAATTTGGGGGAGCTCAAGGTGATTTACACATTTTAAAGTAAAAATAGAAAAGTTGAAGTTTGGCTCCACTTTGCTATATTATTTTACATTCTTGCACTTTGCCTGGGCAATTAAAGGTCGCCAGCTTCAGTGCGCACACACCCACCGCTCTGCCCATCTGTCCTTTTCACCAACTGCATGAGTGCCCACGGCCGTCTCCTGCCAGGTTCCGGTGACATCCCACCCAGAGCTTTTGATCGCCTTCCCCCACCCCCTCCCCCCCCCACGCCGCCCTTCTGCCTAGAAGAGAGTTCCAGGGGGTGCTCCTTGAGCACTGCAGCCCACACTCATTTTTCATTCACTCAGTCCCACAGAACTTGGAGCTGAAGGCTTTTTACTTGTTCTCTGATTCTTGTATGTTTATCATCCTAGTTAAAGGATAAAATCCTTGAGAGCTGAGATTGTCTTAAATTTCTTGGTGTTCAAATCAGACCTGGGGTGCTCACACCAGACAAAGCAAAAGCAGTTCTCTATCTCCAATGCTATCCAGTAGTTTCTTCAGCATTTTACTTTAAATGAGTAAATTATCCTGAGTCTCATTTCCTAAAACTATCCTTTTATTACATTTTTTATTCTGCTTTTAATCTAACTAGTTATGTATAATTCAGTGAAAAAACAAATCAGTGTTCCTTGTTGACTGACAGTTCGCAGACAAGGAAAAGGAAGGAGGACATCGATTTGCTCCGTGAGTAGTGTTTATTATCATGTTAGCTGCTGTTATTATTTACCAGGCACCAGACGGATTTAAGGTTTCGATTTCTTTAATAGACTAGGTACTAAAGACAAATGCATAAAAGCCAACAAAGGTATGCTCTTCTTAAGGAATTCTTCCCTATGACTCAACCCTGGTAAAATTGTATTTCCCTTTAATACAAAGTACTACTGCAAGAATCAAGCCTACTGTGAGAGTCGGCCTTCTTTTTCATTCTGTTTTTGCTGGCATTTTTGTAAATGATTATCATAGGTAAAATCAAAAAGGCAAGTAAGATGAGCTGTAACAGTGGAGCACATAGAAAATCCAAAAGATGTGAATTGTATCAATACTCTGATGATCTTAGATTACCAGTTAGATGGTACACGGTAATGTTGGCCAGGAACCTGTTTACAGAAAAGGCTTTCTGGAATGTAGTTTTTTTTTTTAAATCAGAATGGCGGAACGGAGATGGTTTATTTGTTAACCTTGGAGTCATTTCATCCTTGTCTTTTTTTGAAACATTTTCTGCTTTTGTCTCATTTCAGTTATGTGATATGCCAGAAGTTTACTGTATTACACAACTTTGAGTTTTTGTAAATGAGTACTTGTAGCAAGAATAAATATGAATTATGGAGAATTACACAGAACACACATGAGCAGCTCAGGGTCCAGGGAGAATACCGGTTTCCAACCCTGGGAAGGCTGACAGGGCGTGTGGGCTCAGAGTGTTTCGGGAGCCCTTCACTGCTGAGCTGTTCCAGCTGTTTCTTACCTGTTCTATGGGTGTCATACCAGTTGGCGTTTCAATGGATGAAGTGTTAACACCAGCTCCCAGACTCCTGAAAAAAATGCTTTTTAAAATAACAAACTCTAGGAAGTTGCAGATTTGAACTGTTAGATTTTGTTGGTACATTTTTTAGTTTTGGCAAGATTGAGGTTTTTCTGGTGAGCTGATTTCTTAACGGTGATGGTTGGTTTTACATGCGGTGTCTATAGCCCCTGTCCAGTAGAGCATGAAGTGTCTTCTCAGGGTGATCAGTTATCCTGCATCTCGTCTCATTATGTGCTATTAATTTGTGTCTGCGAGTTCTGAAATTCACTAGAAAATTATGAAGATTAAATGAAATAACAAAAGTGTATAATTTATGTTTTTAGTTTTGCTATAAATATTGAATTCCTTTCTATACATATTATAAGCCTGATAAACAGATTCTGTGAATTTGCAGTTGCCCAGATTACTACCCACCTCTCTGACCACTGAAATGACTGGGACATTACTTGGATCAGGAAAATAATACAGCTGTGTGGAATATTACCTGTTCAAGATTACTTACTGGCTCGATGCACTGTTTTCTTTTGGATCAAGATTTGATGTCCACCATCTAGAAAAATGGAAGGAACATATCTAAGAGATTGTCTTATTTTTAGTACTATGTCATATTCAATAAAGGTTTATTTTAAATTAACTAAATTGTAATACCTATATTTATGGAAGACCATAATAATTTTAATAGCTAACATTTTTGTGTGTTTAGTATGTCCCAAATATTTCTAAATACTTAACATATATGAACTTGCTTAATCTTTAAAACCCTATTTTATAGATGAGAAAACTAAGGCCTCCAGAGTAAGAAACTTTCCCGGTGAAATACTACTCAGCTACAAAAAGAATGGACTATTGGCATATGCAACAAACTGAATGAACCTCTAATGAATTATGCTGAGTGGAAAAAAAGCTAATTTAAGAAGTTAGTTAATATATGATTCTATTTATATAGCATTTTTGAAATGACAAAACCATAGAAATGAAGAACAGATTAGTAGTTGCCAAGGGTTAGGAGAGGGTAGGGGCTGGAAGGAAGGGGGTTTAACTATAAAATGTTGATATGTGGGATCCTTGTGTTGATGCAAACATTCTCTGTCTTGACTGTAGTTTAATGTCAGTATCCTGGTTATGATGATGTACTCTAGTTTTGTAAGATATCACCCTCAAGAGAACTGGATTAAAGGGTGTATGATATCTCTGTATTATTTCTTACAACTTCATGTGAATCTGCAATTACCTGAAAATAAAAAGCGCAAAAGAAAGGTGGGGTGGAGAGGGAGAGAGAGCAAGAGAGAGAGAGCAAAAGAGAGAGAAGAAACGTTCACAGAGTCACACAGCTTGGGAAGACTTCAAGTTGAGTTCAAACTCCAGCAGGCTCATGCCAGAGCTTAATGCTCTTACCCACTGTACCAAAGTTTTTCAAACTTTTTTGACTGTAAAACCTATTTTTATCAAAACTCAGTACACACATTGTTAGTGTACATACATTAACAAAATGTTTCAGGAAACAATGCATGACCTTACTATGTGGAACATATGAAATCGATTTTATACTGCACTAAGAGGTGTGACCTTTAGTTCAGGACACTCCAGTGTCCCATGCTGCCTCTCTGCAATGTATCCATTTCAGCTCTAGTTACTAACATAGAAGTCATTCCTGAAATAACTGGGTTCCGTTCCCAGCCTGTAATTGTTGAAATGCTTTCAAGGCTGGGCCACTAACCCTGTGTCCACCTGTTTCCCTTTAAACCATCTCCTTTGGCGAAAGCATCTTTTCTAATAATTGCTGCTAATATCCTTATGTTAGTGATTATCCAGTCCCAAACTTTAATTTGTAATTACAGCGATGTGATGAAAATTATACTGAGCATGCTTCCACATAAATATCCCTATCTGTATCCAAAGCCAAGCTGATCTTACTCCTTATCTCCAAAGCAGTTGCTCAGTTTTTTCATTTCTGTTTCCAATCTCACAGGACAAAAACCTTGTAGTCTTTTCCTTAGCAGGTACCGTTCTTCTTGCCAGGCCATTTTGACCTTCTTCCCCGAAGTTCACCTTGCATAATCCTCTTGGACTAATCATCCCCATACAAAGTTTTAATCATACTACTTCCCTGCCCCAAACCTAATGGTTTCCATTGCCCGTTTCATGAATGTACAAGTCTCTCTCTCGTTTTAGAGACCTCTGTTGTCTGCCTGTAACCTCCCTGTGTTTCCCAGTTCTCCCCACAAAGAACTCTTCCTTCCATTCCTACTCCCTTTGCCTTGCTTTACACACCCATTCCCACCTTTTGGAGTTTTTCTTCAGTATTTCCTGTGTTTTCACATTTAGGTTCTGCCTCAGGTTCTACAACATACTGAAATTTATCATACTTTTATTTATGTTACTATTGGTGTTTCATTTGGAGCACACGTGTGTGATATTCCAGGAATTTAAGGGTAGAGATTATTCCTGGGTTTTGTCAGGTCAACTCTTTACCCTACTTACAAGCTAAAAAATGTTAGCCCATTACTGTTTCCGTGTATACTGGCAAAGGCACCAGACTCCTAGGTCAGAGACGCAGGACTGTATTACTCATGACACGGCAAGCAGCCCGAGCCTCAGCACACTTGTGTCAGTTCCATTTGCACCAGAGTCCCACCTGGGAGACCCTGTATGGCTCCACAAGATGCTCCGCCTGCGGTAGGTAGCTGTGTTCCATCTGAGGAACACTGAGTTTGAGGACCCATTGCTTTTGTAGGCAGCCATAGGGAGGCCTCATTTCTCAGGATTATCAGCTGCATAAACAACCCTGAGAAATGGCCTGGGTAAAAGAGTGGTCAGGGCCTTGTAATTCATATAGCCCAGTAAACAAACACACATAGTAGCACAAGAGGTCCATGGAAGACTGTCTCTCCCAACATTTTACAGGTGAGCTACAAAGAAAGGAGAAATGTCCCTACTATCACTCAGGGAATATGAGAGCGACAGAGAGATCTAACTCTTCCAAATCAGAGTGCCAAGTCACAGTGTTGCCCCTAACATTTACATTATTTCTGTGGAATAAATTGAGCAACACAAGGAACTCTTGGATTTGTTCTTACCACCTAAATATGTTGCATTGCATCAAAACAAAGAAGATTGGCTATTGTCCTAATTTCTAAGTGTTCCCAGACACCTAGGTATTCTTCTGTAGTGTGCAATTCTTCAAGTAAAGGTACCTGAAGAAGTTTAGGAAACTTTCCAAAACTAAAATTGATATTATGACATAGTGGTCCAATGAAGAAAAAATCAGTTGGGTTTCATAAATAACTCTCGGACAAGCTTGAGTTATAGATGGACATCTTTTAAAGATTAATGGATATCTAAAAGAAAAATACTGTTTTTCCTCTACTCACAATACTTCTGACACTAAATGTGTGGCGTTTTTCTCCCACCAGCCAATTCTTGAACGCCATTCAATTCTGGCACTGTCTACCTGGGGTTAGTGCAAACTCCACAGGGTATAGGCTCAATCCTACGAGACACCCCTCACTTCAGGCGCCATTCTCAAGGCCAGGTTGTCACCTGTGCTTCTGACTGACCATTTGTAAATTGGGTTTCAATGACTTCTTTTGATAATGTCCTAGAACAGCTCACAGAACTGAAAGAGCATTTACTTAACAGATTACCAATGTATTATAAAAGAATACAACTCAGGAACAACCACGTGAAAGAAATACATAAGGCAAAGTATGTGGGAAGAAGGGGCACTGAGTCCCATCACTTCCACATATTCACAAACCCAGAAGCTCTCTGCACCATTTTGGTTAGGATCTTTATGGACATTCATTGCAGAGGCGTGGTTGGTTAAACCACTGGGCATTAATCATTGAATTCAATCTCTAGCTCCTCCACCATCCCTGGAGTTGGAGGGTGGAAGCGAGGCTGAAAGTTCCAACCCTCTAAAGCACAAGTCTGATTCCCTGGGCTACCACCCCCCATCCTTCGGGGTCTTCCAAAAGTGACCTCATTAACACAAATTCAGCTTTGTCGAAAGGAGTTTGTCATGAATAACGAAAGATGCTCCTTTTCTTTTAATTCTGGAACAATCGCAGAATCTGGGTACAGAAAGCAAATACAACAACAGATGCCACCTCTCCCCCAACTCCCTTTCCCCACCCCACCCCCCATACCTCTTATCACTTAGGAAATTACTAGGGTTTTAGGAGCTCTGTCAGGAACTAGGGCAATGTACAGAGAGCTGTACATATGTTATTATTTCACAATACCTGGCCAAGAACGAGTAAGCATATATACAGGAATGTTTGTGCAACGTTAAGTCACCAAGTAAGCTTCTTCATTTCAATGCTAAGGCCAATCAGAAGAATTTGTTTTAATTATGTTCAGAAACAGAAGAAAACAGCCCAAGATTCTTACTGAACTCTAGCAGTTAAGCCTTGACCTGAAGCAAGAGAAAGCAGAGCTTCTCGTATGTTTAGTTATAGAATTTCTCTCAAGCACGTGAAGTAGAGAAAAATAGCACAATGAACCCAGCACTGCCACCACCCAGCTTCAGTAATTATCAGTATTTGTCAGTATGGTTTCACCTATTACCACCACGTTTTTGTTTCTGGAATATTTTAAAGCAAGCTGCAAACATTGTCTAATTTTATGAGGTATGGTAAATAATTCAATAGCACACCTAATAAAATTAACAATTACTTAATAGTATCTAATATTCAACCCACTTTCAAAGTCTGCTTACCTCAAATACATTTTTTCAGTTGTTTTATTTGAATCAGGATCCATATAAATGTACATTTTATGTGTGTTAAGTCACTAGTGTTTTTAAGTAACAGCTTTATTGAGATCTAATTCACATACCATAAGGGTCCTCACTTTAAACTGTATGGTTCAGTGGTTGTTAGTATAAGCACAGTGTTGTGCATCCATGATCGCTGTCTTATCCCAGAATATTTTCATCAGTACAAAGAAACTTCACGCATTAGGATTCACTCCCTATCCCCTCTTTCTCTCAGTTCCTGCAGCTACTAACCTACTTTCTGTTTCTATAGATTTGCCTATTCTGGACATTCTGTGTAAACAAAATCATTAAATATGGAGCCTTTTGTGCCTGACTTCTGTCGCTCAGCATGTTTTCGAGGTTCATCCGTATTGTGGCATGTAACTGGGGGAGGAACACACTTTCCTCTACTCTCAAGGTTCTTCTGGCTGGTCTAATGGACATGAGACAGATTAGCAAGAGAAAATAACCAACTATAATACATACTTAGGTGCGGGAACCCCGCCTACATGAGAGAGTCTGAGGCCCCACATGTAAGAGAGGTTCAGAATAGAAAAGGGGATACAAGTGTGCGTGACATTCTGAGCTGGGGATGAGGTAATTCACCTTGAGGGCTTCAAAGGGGTCAGTGGAGGAAGGTAAGAAGAGCAGATGTTTAGTAAATCAAAGTTTGCCCTGCCATGTTGGTGGGTCTAAAATGTCACTGATAATCTCAAGTTTGTTTAGGTAGTTAAAGGGAGGGGCAGAAGTTTCTCTCGAGTCTGCAGCTGAAGTTGACTTTAGCTCAGAACAGTCTGCATACCACAGGGGCACACCGTGGGTGGCTCACTGTGGACTCCCATATATCAGTGCTTTATTCCTTGTTACTGCTACATAATAATCCACTATACATACCTCATTTTATAGACCCACTTGGGTTGTTTTTATTTTGGCTGTTATGAATAAAGTTGCTATGAACATTCATGTATGAGTTTGATGTGAATGTATGTTTTCATTTCTCTTGGGTATATACCCAAAATTGGAACTTTTGGATCATATGGTAACCATGATTTAACCTTTAAGGTCATGGGGAACTGCTAGACTATTTTTCAAAAACAATTGCGCCATTTTATACTTCTGCCAGCAGTGCACCAGGGTTCCACATTCTCATCAACACTTGTTATTTCCTGTTTTAATTTTTAATATTATTATCTCATCATAGTGATATCTCATTGTGGTTTTGATTTGCTTTTCCCTAAAGTGCATCTTTGCATGTACTTGTTAGCCACTTGTGCAGTACATCTTCTGGAGAAGTGTCTCTTCAAATCCTTTGCCCGTTCTTTTTAACTGGGTTGCCTTTAGTTGTTGAGTTGTAAGATTAGCTTTATATACGTACTGTGGATACTGGATCTGATTATCTAAGAGTCCTAAGATTCTATTGATTACTTTTAAATGAAGATTAAGTAAAAGTTCATGATTCTCTTGTACAAATAAATGTCATCAGACTAGTTAAATGGTGCTTTATTACAAGATCTTTTTAGTACTTTTAGTAATTTCCTTCACTATGAGGGACAGCTCATTCTGTGTTCAGTTTAATACTCTAAGAAATATTACAGCAAAGGTTCAAAATAGGAATTCCTGAACCTTATTTAGGAATTACTGATCTTCAGTCATTCTGAACATAGAGTAAGCTTGCCTTTCTGCACCTCTCTGCTAGTTTGTCATTTTAAATCTCTTATTAATGATATTAGGTATTACTGGAAAAATCTATGTATGACAACTGTTTTCTTTCTCATGTAAGTTTTGTTCTGTCAAATAACCAGAAAATTCTGAAGACTACTGTTTTACTACATATGAATTATCCCCATTTGGCCAAGAATTGGGGGCAGTGTAACAAACTTAATATTAACATATTAAATATAACCTACTTTTCCTTCAATTATGCATAAAAATCATTTCACGACTTCTCGGTATGAACATTAGTCATTGCACTATGAAGAGGTAACGTGGGGTCTTGGTGAGGTGTTTGGTTTGCAGAACAGCATGACTCACTCTTACTCTTAGCTGTGACTTTGGGTTCATTTCTGTCATCACTATTAACTAAATGAGCCACATGACTAAGGTTTATTAAAATTTTTTCATGTGGAATTGAGCAGTCTTGAAGAGATATAATGAAGACCCACACATTCTTGAAAGAAATTTGAATGGAAAACCAATTAATACGGTTCATTAATGTAGCTATAGTCATTTCTACAAGTTTTTTTTTCGTCCACTGCCCCTGCAGAGTTTGTTCCCCACCAAGGTGGTTGTCACCACCATTCATTAATCACCAGAACTAGAAACATGAGCGTTATCTCCATTCTTTCTCCTTCCCTCACATCCAAGCGCTCATCAGGTTTTGAAATCCTGACATTGCGCCTCTGGACCATCACTGAAAGCTAACACTCTCTTCTCCACACAGCACCTACTGCTCTGTCTGGTCCCACTCCTTGGTATTTCTCCTCAACTACTGCAGTAGGCCCTTACTCTCCCCTCAGCTTTGAGTTCCTGCGCCCTTCTAATATGTCTTCCACAAGGCTGCTAGAAAGGCTTCTCTAAATTTCAAATCTGTGACATCACACCTCACATCAAAATCTTTACTGACTTCAAGGTAAAATCTGCACTCCTTAAACTAGGTTCTTAGCAATCTCTGAACCTACTTCCCTAACCTTAGCCCACAGCACTAACATGCATCACAAACCTCTGGCATTTTTTACCTTATTTTTCTTAGTATGCCATGTTCTTTCCCACTTCCGTGCCTGCCTAAGTGATTCCGTCCCTCCAACTCCCTTCACAGCTCTGCTCCTGCCCCTTCCTTGCCCGAGGAATCTCTGTCCTAAGATTAAACTGAAAAGTCTCACTCTCTGTTAGTAAAATGTATGGCACTTAGTGATTCCTACATATGAATTTTGTCCTCTGCTACCTCTGTGAATTATTGTATTTTTCTAGAGATCTTAGTTTATTTTGTTCGATTTTCTGGGTGTAAAATCAGATTGTGTGCAATAATATTTGATCTACTCTTTTATAGTTTATGTGTTTCCATTTTCTTCGTCTTTGATTGCATTGTTCTGCCACCCTCAGTACAATGTTAACAGCCATGTTAATGGATAGGTCTTAATTTCCTTAAAATTCTATAGAGTTTATAAACATAGTTTTTAAAAATTCTCATACTCTGAGAACTTCTATATATGAGTACATACCTTCCCCTTAAATCCGAATGAAAAAATAGGGGCCCAAGTCAGGTAGCATTTTTCTATACATATTCCCATGGTGTCCTATTCATATTTTTGTTAGTGTTACTGCCGTATGTTTGCAGTGCTTCTCAAACTTTTCCATGAAAACACGTCAGTGGCAGAGGCTATTGTATTGGACTTGCAGCCTGCCTGAAATGCTGTGTTAATACCATGTTTTCTGGCTTAGTCTTAAAAATATATAAAGATTTACATTTGATTTCATACAGTAGGCCTTATAATTGATTTAATATAAAATCATTTTAATTAACTTGTCCTGGAATAAGACTGATGTTTGTCAAAAGTGATATTTTATCCTGAAATTTCAAGTGTTCTCTGTAAGCTTCCCTGTTTTGTTCTCCAGGCTTCTCTATTACCCAAGTTTGATAAATAGTAAGTACTTCAGTGTCAGGGACCAGGTCTTCTATCTCTGAATTCCCAACATTAAATACAGTATCTAATACCCAGTATATATTCAATATTAATTGAAGAAAATGAATGAATGAATGAACAAAAGTTTAGTTTTGAAATTAATATTCTTAAATGTTAAATAACATTGTAAAAATTAAAATTTTAATGATTTTTTTCTCATAGAAAAAGTATGACTAATGATATTGTGAAATTCGTGCATTTTTTAAAAAATAGTTTTCTGACTTATACAACATAAAACTTTAACTTTTTATAGTTCAAAGTATAAAATTTACAGAAAAGATCACATAGGTATTCAGTTCAATGAATTTTCACACACTCAACAATTTCACATAACTAATATGCATATCAAAAAATAGAACTCTGCCAGTTTCTCAGAGGTCCCTTCATGCTCTCATCTGGTTATTGCAGCCCTTTTTAACAGCATATAATTACTTCCACAAAATCATTTTATTCCTTAGGACAAGTCAAGACACCAAATTAATTGAATCGAGAATTTCTTATTCTGTGACAAATTAAGTTAATGACAGTATTCATAGTTAGTAGCCAATATTACAAAATTTAAAAAATAATAATTAATGTTAAGTACTAATTATTTTCAGTAGTTTCATTTAGTACCTAACCAGGAAACATAATTAAAATTATTTTTGAAGAAGAAAAAAATTATTTGTATTGACCATTACTCTTGTATGCTATGCAACACAAAAATGTTGGTAATATGCATTAAATTATCCATTTAACTTATACTTTAATTCAATAATAATGAGCAGTAATTCTTTTGAGGTCTTATGTGTGTCAAATTACTCTGATTTTTGTTTGACTTTTTAAATATTTGTTTAGAGCAGCAGTTGTTAACAGGGAGAGAACCTGATTTTGTCTCCCTGGAGACACTTTGCAATATCTGGAGATCTGAAGACAATTGCGGTTGTTGTTATTGGAGCGTGCTACTGCCATCTAGTGGGTAAAGGTCTAAGTTGCTGCTAAACTTGATTCACAGAACAGCACCGTCCTCCCCCACCTGCCTGCCCCAAAAGAAAAATTATGACCCAAAATGTTGGTAGTTCCAAGGTTAAGAGAAGTAATTTCTAAAGAATGGGTAGGTTGTTTGTGTTTGATTCAGCTTAGTTCAGATAGGGTCTAGCACCATACCAATGGAGTCCAATGTATTAATTTCCTAGGTACTAGTTCCATCTTTCTGTAGATTATGCCCCCGAGACCCCAACCAGATGTCTTGAATATTTCTGCTACTGATTACGAGACAAATGAGATGAGGCAATATAGAAGAGCTAGTAGAAATCTAACACTCCTTCTGGAAAAAAATCCTAAAGCATAGTATTTTGTACATAATTCAAATGCAGCTCTCCCCATGTGACTGATTCTCACAAGGTTGGAGTCAGGTTATATGCTTTGACTAGCAGAATTCGTTAATGATTTACAGGCTTGAGGTAGACAGAATGGTTCCTTATGAGCAGCCAGTTATCCAACTTGGACCGTATTTTCTTGCAGTCTGTCAGGAGGTATTAAGTGGACAACCCAGTAGCTGAGCACAAACTTTCATGCACACCCGCACACCCGTGCCCTGTTTCTTTCTCCCAGTGAGTGTGGGAGGTCGGAAACACTACCATAAATGCTGGTAACAAAGCTGGGAAGTAATATCTGATGAATTTGTTCTTCACAGCTGTTTTTCAGGGATAGCTTTTTTTTGTTGTTTAGATACTTCTGTGTCCTCTGTGAGCTTATTCTACTCTTGACAACTTGACCTACCCTGAGCAAAGAGAGCCACATTTGAGGCATGCCCTGAAACATTTTTTTGGAGTGCAAGAAAAGAATAATGGCAACGTAGACCAATTCTGACTTGCATAATAAAGTATTCTCTAAAAATGTTACCATATAAAACACTACAATAAACCAAGGTTTGTATAGTTGGAGCTGTAAATCTACAGTAAGCCCTTCAACATAATGGAGAAAATGAGTGTAGAATTTGGCTGTTTGATTCTGCTCTTTTAACTGTGAAAACAGATCTAAATGAAAATACTGTGTGAAGTAAATTGCTTGGGACAATTTAAATAACCTGTGTTTTGTGTTGTGGCATGTTTATATTATGGGAGCATAGAATTGTCAGTATTTTTTGTGTTCCCAAGAAAAGTAAAAATAGTTCATAGATCTTGAGGCTTTTTCAGTTCCTGTAGAAATTTGACATCTTTGATGTTTGGGAGGATGCATGTCACAGAGCATAGAGCGTTAACTTTCACATCAAACCCAGGTCCACAGGCTGCTGTCTGAGAACTTTTTGGCCTTGGACCACTTAACTGTTAAGGACCTGGCTTTAGCGCATGAAAAGAAGGGATACTAGTTAAATGCTAGAATCACAAAAATCAAACAATATAACCATATGAAAGAATGGTCAGCAGGAGGAAGAGTAAACATTTTTTGGAGTCATCGACTCACTTGTACGTGGACTACAGGGGTCATGAACACAGGGTTTGGAGTTAGAGAAACAGGGTCTAGACTCTGGCCTTCTCATCTGTTCCCAGCTGTTTGTGTGCAGGGGCCAGCTACTTGCCCCTCGAGGCTCCTTTTCCTTCCTTGCAAATTGGTGCCATTGGTAACTGTCTTGTAGCATGTTGTACAGGAGAATGGAGATCATAACTGTAAGAAGCAGCCCACTGCACCTGGCACAGGACACATACCAGTGAACGAAGTTACTGAGTGACCAGATTGTCCTGAATTCTGTCGATAAAACATGGTTCTTAGTCCCTTTCTTTGAATAGCTTGTCTGCTTGATGAGAGGCACACATTCTATGCTGTCTTAAAAAATTTGTGAATTGATTTAAGTTCTAATACTGCATTATACCAGTATTATTATCATAAATAATAATGATATTAGCATTAACACTAATACTAATAATGCAAATAGTGTATTGGAAGAAATTTTAGTCTTTTTTCTCATTGGTTTTATTTTTATTTTTTTAATTTTATTTTAATAGTTGTTCAAGTACAGTTTTCTGTCCTTTACTCCCATCCCAACCCACCCTCCCATCCCTCCCCACCTCCCTCCCATTTCCACCCCCTCCCCTTAGTTTTTGTCCATTTGTCCTTTATAGTTGTTACAGTAAACCCTTCCCATTCTCCCTTGAAGTTCCCTCCCCCTCCCCTCTGGTCATTGTCAGCCTGTTCTCTATTTCATTGTCTTTGGCTATATTTTGCTTGTTTGTTTGTTTTGTTGTTGAGGTTCCTGTTAAAGGTGAGATTATATGGTATTTGTCTTTCACTGCCTGGCTTACTTTGCTTAGCATGATGCTTGCCAGCTCCATCCATGCTGTTGCAAAGGGTAGGAGCTCCTTTCTTTCTGCTGCATAGCATCCCAGTAAAAATAGCCTCTTCAACAAATGGTGTTGGGAGAACTGGACAGCTACGTGCAAAAAAAGTGAAACTCGAGCACCAACTTACATCATACACAAAAATAAATTCAAGGTGGATAAAAGATTTAAATATAAATTGTGACACCATTAAAGTCCTAGATGAGAACATAGGCAGGAAAATCTCAGATATTTCACGCAGCAACATTTTTACTGATAAGTCCCCTAGAGCAAGGGAGATAAAGGAAAGAATAAACAAATGGGATCTCATCAAAATAAAAAGCTTCTGCACAGCTAAAGAAAACAATATTAAAATAAAAAAAGATCCAACTGTATGGGAAAATATTTTTGCCAATTATAACTCATTGGTCTTATTTTTTAAAGCACTTTACAAATTGTGTAGAGAATAAGGGGGCAACACAAGGGTGGAAGCAGACCAATGTGAAGGGTGTAGGATAGTGAGCTCTGGTGGGTGCCTGGGTTAGGGTGGTGGCAGAGGCAATGGTGAAAATATTAAATTACTATACTCAAAGCTCAGAATTTGATAAAATAATTTTTACTGTTTTTATCAAGGATAGCCCTAAGAGAAATTGACATCATTTTTATAAAACAAGTACATGGCAGAGAAGAACACACAGCTAATAGCATAATTTGGAACCCTGTCTTGATTCTTACCAAGACAACAACAGTTTTGCCCACCATTGCTTTTGCACCATCAAATGCAAAGGTCAACACAGGAAAATTATACTGAATTTTAAAATGCGCTGTTTAAAATGCCAGACATCATCTTCTCCTTGGCTGCAGATCCTAATTATCTCATGGCTAATGAACGCATGAACCTGATGAACATGGCCAAGCTGAGTATCAAGGGTTTGATCGAATCAGCCCTGAACCTGGGGAGAACCCTGGACTCTGACTACGCCCCTCTGCAGCAGTTCTTTGTGGTGATGGAGCACTGCCTGAAACACGGTCTGAAAGGTAGGCGGTGGCCTCCACGTGCCGATTGTATTCAGCTGTTTCCTAACAATACAGTATGTGCTCAAGAAGAAAAGTATTTTTTGTGGAGCCAAAGAATAAGAGGCTTGGATTAATATTAATTCAGTGGAGTACAACCTATATGGGTACAGGAATGTGGTTGATTTAAAGGACTTTATGTGGTTTAAAAAACACGGATCATTAAATGCTAGAGCTAGAAGGGCCATTACAAGTTTCTAGTCTGATCTGTCTCTTGTGTTGGACAGGTGGGAAACAGGCCTAGAACGGGCTGTGGCTTTCCCACAGTCACAAAGTGAGTGGGGCAGAGAAACGCGAGAACTCCACTCCTGACTGACTCTCACTTCCTTGCTGTTTCCACTTAACTGTGAGCTTTTGATCACAGGCAGGACCTGGTCTTTTCACCTTTGCTTCTTTTTCTTCTTCCTCCCCAATATTTGATAGCCTGTTTCTGAATTACATATTCTTTTTTGTATTCTTTCCCATTGGACTGTTATCTTCCCTAATATCACACAGCTTTAAGTACTTATATTGTTAAAATGTTTTGTTACATTATAGAACTAGTCTAGAAATTCTCCTTGAGAGAGGAAGGACTGAGTCTTGGGAAGTAAGGGGTTTTTGATTTTCATAAAATGTTACATATTCTAAAAGCATGAGTAATTTTAGAAATACCTGGTAATCTAGGAATGGGTCCCAGAAAAGAGCACTGAATAGATGGGAGAGGGCTGTGTGTGTTGAGGGCATATGTATGTTGTAAAGACTATTAAAATACTGCTTTGCTTTTATCTCCTTAGCTAAGAAAACTTTCCTCGGACAAAATAAATCCTTCTGGGGGCCTCTAGAACTGGTAGAGAAGCTTGTTCCAGAAGCTGCAGAGATAACAGCAAGTGTTAAAGATCTTCCAGGACTTAAGTAAGCTTGACGTTGAATTCTGTTCTGTTTGTTAGGAAAAACATTCTTATTAACTATCCCCTTGAAGAGTGAGACTAAGACAACGATGCCCATAATAATTTATTCCATGACAATATAGAATGCATCCTTTTGTTATGAATAGGCACTGTTTTGAGAGAACTGAAAATGTAGACTATTAAGAGAGGTATGCCTATGAGGAATAATTTTTATTATTAATCTGAGAGAAGTTGTCTTCATGTTAAAATACCAAACATTTTCTTATATTTTTAAAGTTCTTATGGGAATCATTTAGTGAATTTCCAGAAGTTAGATGAAGGGAGTTGGCATACTGGACCGGACTTAGGAAAAAGAATGCGTTTGATGGAGTTTGAAAACCAAGATTAAAACAATTGTCACTGATGCCTGGACCCTACTGCAGGACTTGAGAAGGAGAACTGATCACCTTCCCAGCTGGCTTCATTTTAATCAGATAGAGGTCTGAGTGGCTTGTGTCCACAGTATTATTTGGGGGTACTTAATACGATCCACACTAAATTTATCAGGATTTACTAATATCAATTTGATGGAACATTTTCAGTTCAGCCTCCTAGTGATCTTATCTTCAAATTATAGTCTTATTCAGCAATTAATTCCTCACCAGAGCATTTGTTCCACATACACCCTCTGGGTCTCTCTAGCCCACACAGAATTCTTCGTACAGGGCATAGTAGGAGAGGTTGTGAGGGGCACCTCAGTGAGCATGTTCTGCTGGGGGACCACTAGCAAGAGTAAGTGCATCTGTCCCACTGTAACCCCTATTTCTGCTACTTTTAGTTATTTGGTTTCTGTTTTTTTGTAGGACACCAGTAGGTAGAGGAAGAGCTTGGCTTCGGTTGGCATTAATGCAAAAGAAACTTTCAGAATATATGAAAGCTTTGATCAATAAAAAGGAACTTCTCAGGTATGAACATCATCTTGTTGAACTGTTTTTTTCTTGCTACATTCTCTGTTATATGAGGTCAAATTATATAAATGTATCATTTTTGTAGATCAGAAACAGTTGATTCATAAAAGTTTCATGTAGTTCAACTGATAGCTTCTCCCAAACCTCACACACATACTCAAAAATATATGTTTTTATATCGTGTGCTGTCTGTTGCTATGACATATATATGGTCCTTTGTAGGGAAGTCTAAAACTCAACACCTCCAGAAAACAGGAAGGGTTTTTGATACCTTAGCATACGCCCAGGTTTAGTAAGACATGTAACATTAAATTCAAATACAACACACACAAAATTGTTTTTCTAGATGGATCATAGATACAAATGAGAAAGAGAAAACAGTAAAACTTTTAGAAGAAAACATAAGAGAGAAAAAAATTCCTTAAACGGGATTTAAAAGTTCTACCTGAAAAGGGAAAAAATGGATAAATTGGCCTACATTAAAATGAAGAATTTCTGTTCACAAGTACATATATGAGAGGAAAGCATGAATACTCCTTTCAATGAAAATACCATTTTGGAAACTTCCTGCTAAGATGGAGGCATAGGTAGACACACTGTACCTCCTCGCACAACCAAAAGAAGGACAACAATTTAAAAACAAAAAGCAACCAGAACTGCCAGAAAATTGAACTGTATGGAAGTCTGACAGCCAAGGAGTTATAGAAGACACATTCATCCAGACCAGTAGGAGGGGCGGAGTCGAGCAGCTGGGGTGGAGAGGACTCATGGCAAAGCAGCAGCTGGCAGACCAGGTGGTCCCACATTCATGAGCAGATAAACCAGGCGAAACTGGGTAGCAGGACAGACCGCGTAACCCAGGGTCCCAGAGCAGGGAAATAAAGCCTCAAACCACTGATTGAAAACACCGATGGGGGTTGAGGTGCTGGGAGAAACTCCCAGCCTCACAGGGTTCTAGAACCTACACAAACCCACCCACATGTGAATCAGCACCAAAAGGGCCCAATTTGCTTGTGGGAAGCGGGAGAAGTGACTGAAAGCCGGCAGAGAGCAGAGCAAGCACCATTGTCCCCTCTCGGATCCCTGCCCCACATACAATGTCACAACCCAGTGACGTGGGTTGCCACACTCCTGTGAATACCTAAGGCTCCGCCCCTCACTATGTAACAGGAGCAACATGACAAAAAAAAAATGGCCCAAATGAAAGAACAGATCAAAGCTCCAGAAAAAATACAACTAAGCAAGGAAGAGGTAGCCAACCTACCAGATGCACAGATCAAAACACTGGTAATCAGGATGCTCACAGAATTGGTTGAATTTGGTCGCAATTTAGATGAAAAAATGAAGGCTACGCTAAGGGAAATAAAGGAAAATGTACAGAGAACCAATAGTGATGGGAAGGAAACTGGGACTCAAATCAACGGTGTGGACCAAAAGGAAAAACAAAATAGCCAACCAGAAAAAAATGAATAAACAACTCAAAAAAACGAGGAGAGGCTTAGGAACCTCCAGGACATCTTTAAATGTTTCAACATCCCAATTATGAAGGTACCAGAAGGACAAGAGAAAGAGCAACAAGTGGAAATGTTATTTGAACAAATAATAAAGGAGAACTCCCCCAATCTGGCAAAGGAAATAGACTTGCAGGAAGTCCAGGAAGCTCAGAGAGTCCCAAAGAGGTTGGACCCAAGGAGGAACACACCAAGGCACATCATAATTACATTACCCAAGGTAAAAATGAAGGAGAGAATTCTAGAAGCAGCAAGAGAAAAGGAGGTAGTTACCTACAAAGGAGTTCCCATCAGATTGTCAGCTGATTTCTCAAAAGGGACCTTGTAGGCAAGAAGGGACTAGAAAGAAGTATTCCAAGTCATGAAAGGCAAGGACCTCCATCCAAGATTGCTTTATCCAGCAAAGTTTTCATTTAGAATGGAAGGGCAGATAAAGTGCTTCTCAAATAAGTTCAAGTTAAAGGAGTTCATCATCACCAAGCCCTTATTATATGAAATGTTAAAGGGACTTATCTAAGAAAAAGAAGATAAAAAATATGTATAGTAAAATGACAGCAAACTCACAATTATGAACAACTACACCTAAAACAAAAACAAGGAAACAACTAGAAGAGGAACAGAACCACAGAAGTGGAGATCACATGGAGGGTTATCAACAGGGGAGTGGGAGGAGGAGAGAGGAGGAAAAGATATAGAGAATAAGTAGCATAGATGGTAGGTAGAAAATAGACAGGGGGAGGGTAAGAATAGTATGGGAAATATAGAAGCCAAAGAACTTATATGTATGACAAATGGACATGACCTAAAGGAGGGGAATGTGGGTGGGAGAGGGTGGGCAGGGTGGAGGGAAGTGAAGGGGGAAAATGGGACAATTGTAATAGCATAATCAATAAAAATATGTTTAAAAAGACCATTTTGATCACTTTTCTTTCATCTGGACTATTTATTACCTAGAATGTATTTATGCATCCATCATCTAAAGTACCAAGCTATCCTTTTTTTTAACTTTTTTGCTGTTATCATAGATGACCATATTCAACTGCAAGGCAAGCATTTTTCTTTTTGTCTTGTGATTTATATCATTGGTTCTTGAGGTTTTATTACAATAGAGCATTCCATGGGTCTCTCTTACAGCGAATTCTATGAACCAAATGCCCTCATGATGGAAGAAGAAGGAGCCATAATTGCTGGTTTGTTGGTGGGACTGAATGTCATTGATGCTAATTTCTGTATGAAAGGAGAAGATTTGGACTCTCAGGTATGAGAAAGATACTGCGTTACCAAATGTGTCACTCTGAATTCTGTTATCAAAGAATTTGGATTGATTAGATTGGACCAGCCAAATTAGGGGAAATTCTTCAAGTCATAAATAGCATTTCCTTTTATTTTGATGGGAATATAAAAAATTAGTTTGTTTACCTTCCCACTTGGCTCACTTATGCATTCTGAATATTTTTCGAATTCTTATCTTGACTGTGACCCCTGTTAAAAATATTTTGTGCAGACTATAATATACATATAGACTAAATTATACACACAGGCTAAATAGTAACAGTCAGTATAGCATGGTAGCTAATTAAGAGTGAAGGCTCTGAAGCCAGACTGTTTAGGCTGAGATTCTGGCTTCTTTGTTTTCTACTAGGTTTCTTGATGGTTCAGATCACTTACCTGTAACCCGGGGATAGGAAATACTGTGTGTGTCTCACAGTGGTATTGTGAGGAATGAAGAAGCTACTTCATGTGGTGTACTTAGAACAGGGCCTGGCACATATTCGTTGCCCAATAAATAAACCTACTGCTTTCACTATGACTGTGTCTCACCCCTTCTGTATGAAATACTACAATGTGTTACATTTTACTCAGGGAAAATGGAAAAGGAAATAGGATATTTTGATGTTGATTTTTAAAAGGAAATAAGCTGAATGATAAAATAGCAATCTTAAAAATATTTAAACATGCATCAATGAAAATTTGGAAGAATAAATACCAAAATATCACAGTGGTCCTCTTCAGAGGGTTGGGATTATGGGTGTTTTATATTACTTCCTTTTGTTTATCTATATTTTCTAAAACTTCTCTAAGGGCATGTACATTGTTACTATAATTACAGTTTTAAAAGTTATTTCTAAAAGTGGTTATTGGGGATCAGTAGCAGAACAACTGAAATAAGCAAAAGAGAAAGAAACTTTAAATTTATTTAGTTTTCTGTTGACCTTCTTAGTCTATCTTGTCTTCTAGTTCCATTCACTTAATCTTGATGCTTTACTTCCAATCCTTGTCAATTCTTTTTTTTTTTTAAGATTTTATTTATTTATCTTTAGAGGAGAGGGAAGGAGAGAGGGAGAGAAGTATCAATGTATGGTTGCCTCTCGTTCATCGCCTGCTGGGTATTGGCCTGCAACCCAGGCATGTGCCCCGACTGGGAATCGAACCGTGACCCTTCAGTTCGCAGGCCCGTGCTCAATCCACTGAGCTGCACCAGTCAGGGCCACAATCCTTGTCAATTCTTGATTATAATAAATGTAAAACATTAAAATGTCATTAAAATTTTTTAGTAATTATCAAGACTGTATAACTATTTTGAGGGTCTAGAATGAGACATGTTATACCTTGGGAAAAGAATCTAATTTTATATTAAATTTTGAAAATTCTCTCTGTAGGTTGGTGTTATAGACTTTTCTATGTATCTCAAGGATGGGAACAGCAGTAAAGGTAGTGAAGGGTATGTACAAAGAAAATCAGGTTTCTTTTTTATTTAATGTTCTTTTATAGTATTTACAGTTTACAACGATTCTGCTTTCTAACAGACTTGCTGAAAGAATTTCTGGTGGCACAGCTGTGATAGTGTCATGCCAAAACTGTCCATTGTGTCTGCTAACCCCTAAAAGGGGCTTACTTAAAGTGATTTTCCTCTTATGTGGTTCAGGGGAAAGCAGAATTAACATTTTTATAAGAGGCATTCAGTGCTTCATCTCTTCAAGTAGTGTTTGGAAGAATGATCTTTCTTGACAAGAAGGATTGCATTCTCAACTTAATGTACAATATTATATATTCATCTTGGGGTTATATGAAATGTTACTATTATGGAGGAGTATATGGGAACTGCCTTTTACAACTCTTGTAAATCTACAGTTATTTCAAAATAAAAGTTGTTGTTTTTTATTCTTACACTACCTAGAAATTGAAGGTCAAAGTACACCTTATGCCCTTTATAAATTCAGCAGTTGAAAGCATAATTAGTCCGAAGTTGTCAACCTTGGACATTGAGCTAAGATTGTATCATTTATTCTTTGAGTAGCTATAGAGCATGTGGCCTTGATTTTGCCTTCCATTGAAAGTCTGGCTGTTTAATGTTTGCCTACTATACGTTAGTTGGTTCCAGAATTGAACTCTTCTTTTCACACTTGATCTTTTCATGCAACAATAAACACCAGTCCTATGAAAGCCTTTTATACCATTCATTTTGAAATACAAATGAGATTTAAACGCACATACATCCCTTGAGAAACAACCATTATCACACCAGAATAAGCTTATTGCAGTTCCTACAACAAATGGAAAAATTACTATAATACTAGTAAAACTAAAAAAATCTATCAGTTGGGAGAAGAAAATGTTAATTCTTTAAATGCCTCTGATAGATTTTAACATTGTATCTGTAACTGAAGTTACTGATGTGTATAGGCTGTGACAGGGGCTTTCTTAATACGGGTTTTTGTGTGTTTTGTCCTTTTTTAAAACCTTCAAGTTTTTCTTATTGATATTGAGGGGTTATAAGTCAGGTCTGTTTTCTGGTTCATTGTATTTATGCCACAATTTCCTTTCTGTTTTATGAAAAAAATGGGGGAGGGGGAAATCTTGATATTTCTAATATTATTTTATTTCTATTTTCTCTCTCTTTCTACCCGCTCCAGAGATGGCCAGATTACTGCAATTCTGGACCAGAAAAACTATGTAGAAGAGCTCAACAGACATCTGAAGTAAAGCTTGAATCAACATTACTTTGCTGGGGGCTTTGTTGTGGGGGAAGGGAAGGGTAAACTGATGAGTGAGGATAAATTGAGACAGTACTCAACAAATATACGTAGAATTCCTGCTTGCCAGGCACAGAGGTAGGCACTGGAGAAAATGGCACTTAACTCTTTGGTCAACCCTTAGTGAAAGGCAGTAAAGTTTAAGTACGTGACATGCAGTAAGTCCTCATTTAACATTGTCAGTAGGTTCTGCGACTTTAAGCAAAACAACATATAATGAAACCAATTTTACCATAGGCTAATTGATATAAACAGGAGTTAAGTTCCTACAGCATCTCATGAACATTATAACAAGACAATGTTGAAAGAAATGACGTTATTCAAGGGCCTACTATTTACCATTGAAATTGGTGGCCCTCTGGGTTCAGTAGATCTAGATATATATTTCAGGATTAATCATGGGTAAACCCCTCATTGTCTTAGTACCTTTAAGTTAATCATATATCATTGGTCCCTTGCATTTCTCATTTATACATTGACTTGATAGTATTACTTTACCCTCTCTTCACTACCATTAATTTACCAAGTACTCATCAGGTATTTTTCAAAACTGTCCAGAACATGAAATAATCTCTCTCCTGAGGAGAACTATCCAAAATTTCTTGGTATTCTCAAGCACATTGATGTTCTAAAATGATTCAAATAATTAAGAAGAATTTAATGTATTTATTGTTATCTTGTTTATAGTTTTCCTATGAAAGATAATTGTTTTAATTTAACTAAAGACTATAACATGATTACATCAAAATTTAAATTGCCATCTTGGTTCCAGCTAGAAAACCCAAGGCCAATTTAAGTACATTCTCTGGGGACCAAGAAGTAATAATGACTACAATGAACTATGGAGATATTAATCAAGCAAAGATGTGGTTACAATTGACAATGAAATATAAGCACAACACTATTTTACTCTTTTCATGCCTGAGTTTCTTTTAATTGGAGATAATCTAATGCCTAGGGTTGTTGGAAGGAATAAATGAAATAATGCTGTAAAATCATTTAGAATAGTGTTTGTTGTGTGGCAAGCACTAAATCCATGTAGCCTGTTATTATATCTATACCTCGCATAAGTAAGCCTTAAAGTTTACTGTGTAGTGCATTTGCTCTTTTATTTTATTCAACACATTCTTATTATATGCAAACTTCAGTGCCAGTGATATGCTGCTAAGATAGACATCCCCTTGTGAGCTATCTTAGAGTTTGCAGGTCTATCAAAAATCTTGCACATTACAATGAATGAAAGTATGATGGGTGTTTAAAAGGAAATTACAGGCAATTGTTCTGTTTCTCAAAAGAGACACTTATGTTTTTTCTTCTCTTGATAGTGCTACTGTAAACAACCTTCAAGCAAAAGTGGATGCACTAGAAAAATCCAACACCAAACTGACAGAGGAAGTAAGTGTTTGGAAACTCTTTGACTTACAGAATTTAGTAATGTACATTAGTGGAAAGTAATTTCTCTGGAGCCTTGGGAAAAAAAAGACTTGGCTTTTCAGATAATATCTGCTATAGGTCATAACTCCTTGTTCTGACGAGGAATGGCTAGTAATTTCTCAGGGGTCTCAGTTATCCAGTTGGACTATGCAGGCCTAGAACGCAGGCTAATCAAATATGTTGCTTCTTACATTTTTTTTCTGAGCTAACCTAGAGTTAATGTTTAGCATATAGCATGATATGCATCATTTATTCATTCAACAAACATTTTAGGTACTACTGATGTGCTAGAGCTAGACAAAGATTTACGTGTGCCAGATTGGAAATAAGGCCTTCGCAGGAAATAAGGGGTGGTAGATAGATCAGATAAGGAGCACTGGTCAGAAGACCAGTAGTTTCTGCTTACATGACATGCCAGATATCATGTGCTGCTGAGCAAGTATGTCACTTGACTTCCAAAGGCCCAGTTCCCTTGCTGACAGATGAGGGTATTTATACTTCCTCTTTCAGCCTCACAATTACTCTAAAAATCTGCTAAGAATATATACATGAATGCTCTTAGAAAATTCCCTAAAATAAGAAGTGAAAAATAACTTCATGTTCTACTTCTGATTAACATATTTTTTCCTAACCTACCAAAGTGTGAGCTACATACTCTTTTTTTAATAGCATTAGATGTTTTTATTAAAAACCTTAAATAAATTTTTCCAGGTGGCAGAGACTATCTTCTCTAACTATTCTGTTACATACAGTGGGATAAATAAAACCAAGTTAAAATACTAGCTAGGAAACGCTGTTTAATCTTTTTTTCAGAACAAATAGTAACATTGTTGTAACTTCAAAACACCTTCCTAATTCATGATGCAGTGTACAGATGATGTTTTGTTGAATGGTACACTTGAAAACTGTACGGTTTTGTGAACCAATGTCACCCCACTTAATTCAATTTAAAAAACCCTCTTTGATACTCAGCTCTGTGGGCTTCATTTCTGAGCATAGATTCTTATATTAAAATTTTAATTTATGGATATGGTCCTTAGAACTTGATCCCACAAAGCGTTAAAAATATTCTGCACAGAAGTCGTGTGCTATGAGTCCACTGCTGTTAGATTTATTGAGGCAGTCAGCACAGCCGGTAAGTGTGTTCTCTGGAGCAGGACTGCTCGGGTTCACGTCCCAGCTCTGGCTTCTAATCCTGGGCCAACCACTTACTTACACCTCTGCTCCTTGTTTTACTTACCTGTAAAGTGGGGATAAAAACAATACAATTTTTGTGCAGATTAAATGATTTAACACGTAAGGGCCTAGACCAGTGCCTGACACCTCGCAAGCACTCAGTTACATGTATAGCTGTTCATCTTACTCCCTCAGTCACAAGATAATGCTCCAGACCTAGTTTTTTTTTTAACTAAAAAATGTTAACTTATTCATTCATTGACATTTATTTTACCAAGAAGATTCATTTTCTTTCAACCTTGAACTTTTAGAGATAGGTAAGCATTGTGTGTAAGCTTTTTAAAGAGCAGATAAAGTTAATGAGGCCTGCATTTTCTCTTTTGGATTTAAGAGGATGAGCTTTAAAAATTAAAAAACAGACCTCTTTCCCCCTCCTGAGTTCTGAACCAATATAACAGAAAGAGCATTAAACAGATGAAGATATAAACATCCACTCTGTCATTGTACAGAGCACAGAGGATCTAGAAAGCCCATTTGGATCTGCAGTCACCATGTCCACAGAGTAATACTCACTCAGATGCTGACATCTTGGAAGATGCTGTCTGAGAGTGCACTTGGATCTGTCAGAGTTACTTCTTCACACACCACCAGGTCCATGGAGCAGACAGAGAAATGGGCTTCCACACTTGCTCTAGAAAGCTTGCCTGAGCCCTAGCTCCTCTGTCCCTGCACGTGAGAGCAGGCACCAAGCAGAACCTGCACCCACCGCTAGTGAAGAGGCAATGGAAAGGGAGCCTAGCCTGGCTGGGTGGCGTCTGTCTGCTCAGTTCCACTCCCAGCCTCATTTAGGCGCCTTCACCTTCTCTGTGGGGAATAGAGGTCAGTGGGAAGGAAGAGGTGTTTCCACTTTACTTTTCCCTCCTGTGGAATGGGGATATCCGCATTTCCCTTGAGCGGTCTCCTGCTAATAACATTACCTTCTCTGTTTTAGGCCTGCTAATAACATTACCTTCTCTGTTTTAGGTTCTGAAATGAAAACTCTCTTCGGTGCTTAATGGCACCTTTTAGAGTGAGAATGTAGGAGTTCATTTCTTCACTCTTAAAAATCATCCTTAAAAAGTCTCATGGAGGATTCATAAGATGAGTCCCAACGCATGAAGTGACCTCTTAAACATTTTAGAAATAGGTCTTGTAACTAAATATAATTACAGGTTATCCGTGAGGACACCCTTAAAGTAAGCAATCTTAAGTTAACATTTTGGTACTAAAAAAAATTTACACGAAAAGCAACCAAAGGAGATATTTTAAATTGTATCTAACCTACTTTCAAACTATTTCTCCTAAGTTCCCTATAAGGACATTTTTATGGGGTTATAAATAGCTTTCTTTGCTTCTAAGAATACCTAAGCCTGAAAATGGTGTCCTAGCAGATCATGTATTGTCCTATCCTGTGCTACTAAAAGAAAGATAAAAGGTTGTTTTTCTAATTTTATCAACAGCTTGCAGTTGCAAACAACAGGATTATTACCTTGCAAGAAGAAATGGAACGAGTTAAGGAGGAAAGCTCTTACATATTGGAATCCAATCGAAAGGTTAATCTTACTGGATTTATAAAAGAATCCTAGAGAAAGCATCTGTATTTTGGCAGCAGGGGGAGCCTCTGGGGGACTGTTAGGAAGCAGTGAGCATTCGCATGTATCAAGCAATCTGTTTTTACTCAGATTCACGCGAAACATAGTGAACAGTGAAGGCTGTGGGAAGGTGGTGTCCCTTCTCCAGATGCATCCACCACCATCTCCATCTGTTAGAGACTTCAAGAAGCAGTCTAATTCAGCTTCTTGTTTTTATGTACTAACGAACGATACTGTATTTAAGTGTTGCATTTGTTATATTAAATGTGTCATTATTTTAGACAATTTTACTATTTCATAAGAAGTGTTTATCTGATACCACTGGGAATGAGTTACTATATAAACTAATTTGTAGATAACTTAATTCCTTAAAGTACAAAAGTTTTTATATATGTCTAAACAGATATTTTACAAACCTTTTATATATTGTACATTTCTAAGCCTTCTTAAGTGGAGGATATAATGTAACACTTTAGCTCTTTATGATGACTAAAGATCATAATGATCAATATTGGCAATTCTATACTAAATTATAATGGTGCTACTTTAAGGAGCTATTGAAATTCATAGAGCTTCTAGCACCTGTACTTAAATATTCCCAGATGGCTGTGGGTGTTATTTTCTGCCTTTTATGTCTTTGCTGGCATCTCTTCTTACTGGTGTTAGTATTGCTTTCTTTAAAAAGGTCTTCCTGTTCCCTTTTATCCACGTGCTTCTAACCTGTGACTTGGGAATCCAGACATCCAGTTCCTAAAACTGTCCCTACCCTTGTCCTGTGATGCTCAGTTGGTTGTAGTGCCATCGGGTTGTGGTTTCGATTCCCGGTCAGGGCATACACCTGGTTTGTGGGTTTGGTCCCTCGTTGGGGTGAGTATGAGAGGCAGTCATTGTTTCTCTTTTGCATCAGTGTTTCTCTCCCTCTACCTCTCCCTCCCTTCCCCTCTCTCTAAAATCAATGAGCATACCCTCAGGTGAGAATAAAAAATATAAATAAATAAATAAATAAATAAATAAATAAATAAATAAAATGGCCCTTATTAAAGAGTAAGTAACCAGGATGAGTGGGGACCACAGTAGTTTTCTATGAATAACTTTTGACTTTAATGTGTGGACTTGTGAAAACAATTGTGACCACTCAGAAGAATTTTCTGATGACCTCCTTATTTTCAGCTGTGATCTCTCTGGATGGTTGGAGAGACCAGAGGTCAGATCTCCAGAGAAGGAATATATTACCATTTGAATTTTTGACCCAATTCATAGTTGACAGTGAATGCTATTTTGTTTTTAGAGACTGATTTTTAAGACCTGTACTGCTTGGCTTGGTAAACTAACGAAGGACTTTAAACAGACTGGCAAAAAATCCCCAATTCAGCTTAAGAATTTTTAATTTACTAAACCTCTTCAGTTTCTTTGTTGTCTTCACTCATTGTTATACCTGCTTAGGTATAATCATTTTTCTTTAACAAATAGCAATGCCAGTGTTAGCTAACTATAGAATTTTTTTAAGGATTTTATTTATTTATTTTTAGACAGAGGGGAAGGAAAGAAGAGAGAGAAACATCAGTGTGTGATTGTTTCTCATGCACCCCCTACTGGGGACCTGGCCTGCATCCCAGGCATGTGCCCTGACTAGGAATCAAACTGGCGACCTTTCAGTTCACAGGCTGGTACTCGGTCCACTGAGCCACACCAATCAGGGCTGTATTGATTTTTTAAATCCTTAAAATATACTGTTTTATTTCTTTTTTCAAGGGTCCTAAGCAAGACAGAACTTCAGAAGGGCAAGCACTAAGTGAAGCAAGAAAGCATTTAAAGGAGGAAACACAATTACGACTGGTAAACTTTGCTTACATCCTGACAGATCAGGGGCACATTGAAGTGTAACAGCCTACTTAGGGGTTTTACCTTACAGTCAGGAATATCAGCAGTGTCCTGACACATTCTTATGGCTCCTATAAAACTGCTTTTTACTCTTATTAACCCCGTTCCCTAAAATGCTTTCATAGTCCATTTTCTGAGTATTTTCAACAGCCAATAGGATTTTGCCAATTTTTTTTTTTGCTTTTATAGTTTGTATTGCAAAAGCATATGTGTATGGAACCTACTTTTTAAACTATGGAATGCCCCCTCCCCACCTCAGTCCTCCCTCCTGCAAAGATTCTGATATATCTCTTTAGAGAGGGCATCTTTTCTCATTACTAAAAATCATTAATGTAGAATTGTACTCTTCTTATTTAACTGTTATTTCTGAATTTAATCATGTTCTTATATATAATAGAAAAATGTGTCATCAATATTAGACTTAAAATATTTTTAAAGTGAAAAACATCCTTGCATTAGACTTTATCTAAGCATTAGTACATTAACAGAGCCATGGTATTAGTATGGGAACCCTTCCTGGAATTTAGATGTTGTGACACACCAACGGGCCCCCCAGAAGTGTTTGTCACAACAGGGAGAAGGCTGAAAATGAAGGGTGGCCCAATTTGTACTAAAAATTATTACAAGCTAATAGTGTATGGAACAGAATTTTTCATTTTCTCAGGGGAAAAAAATATTTGTTTTTACATCCTTGAAATAATTTTTGTTTTCTTTCTATGTGTTTTTGAATTAGTTCTCAAAATACCTTCCATGAGGAAGCTTCTACAAATAATATATGTTGGCTTTATAAGAAGCAGTCTGATTCATTTTCTGTCATGCTAACCATGTCCAGAGGAGTGCCTCAGTTAAGCAGTGTGTGATAAAAATTTTACATACAAAGTCCCATATCCTTGTATCACAAAAAAATAATTGGAAAGAAACCAAGCAAGTAGGCAAGGTCCTAGGTGTGCCCTGGGCATCATAGCCTGAATGCAGAACAACCTCGGGTGTTTGTATCTTTCGTCATCCAAATAATGTTGCAGTGGTAATGCTTGAAACAAAAAGGGGGTTCATGTTAAATGAAGGTAAAAATTCAGTTAGCCGTATTGACTAATTCTCAGTAATTGAAATGTTACCCTAGGGACCCAAAGTATCTTCTGGATTTCTTGGGCTCTTGAGTATTTCAACAGCACCTAAATTAAAGACAGCTGGAACTGCTTCATTTAGCAATTAACAAGTTATATTTTGTTAGCTTATTAACAATTGACAACATTTTGCCTATAACAGTTATATATATTTCTATAATAAGACTTGATATGAGGGGAGGGGAAGGGGAAAAATGGAGACATCCGTACTTGAACAAGTAAAAAGATAGATGATAGATAGATAGATAATAAATAACTTGACCTCAGTTTTCTGTCTTAGTATTTGATGAAGTACCCCAGGTATGTGCATGGTTTACACATTAAATAGCACTACATTTGGCCCACTGAGCTCTTTAGATTTGTATGTTATTGAGTAAATGTTATTGTAATCATCCCAATTATTATTGTTGTTAATGTCTCTGCATGGAATGATAGCTTATAGCTATTTTATGAGAACATTCAGATCTGAGAATTTGGTCTACCTCTTCCTGTGGAATTTTATGGTTTGTGCTTAGATGGGAAGAGAGATTAAGCAGTTTATTTGCTTTGGGGGCAGGATGTTGAAAAAGAACTGGAAGTCCAGATCAGCATGAGACAGGAGATGGAATTGGCCATGAAGATGCTGGAGAAGGATGTCTGTGAGAAGCAGGATGCCCTGGTGTGTCTGCGGCAGCAGCTGGATGATCTCAGGGCTCTCAAGCACGAACTTGCCTTTAAGCTTCAGGTAGGAAAAGAGGAGGAATAGGCTCACTGGCTCTCTACAGTCTCAGGGCTTGCCTCTGTCCCTCCTGATGTCTGGAGTCACACTTTAAATACAAGAAGAAAGAGTTGCATCTCAGTTTGAAGCTAGCCGCCTATAAACCACTTTAGGAATCTGACCATTGCTATGGCTGCCTTTCAGATTATAGTGGGGAAAGGGGGTCTTTTTTATCCTATAAGATAATTTCTATGCTCCATTCTAACCTGCCACCTGAGTTATGTATTCCATTGCTTTTGTACCAGAATATGCTAAATTGAACCTTCTGATGTTGATTTTTGTGACAAAGCTGCATATAACTACTAATTTTAAACATCGCTTTTTGTTTTTTCTATACTTGGGAATTAACTGACTCCCAAATATATGAGAATTTCTGTTTCTCTATTTCCCACTTACCATTAGGTTCAAAAGGCATGTGTGATTTATTTCAGGATTTTATGCTATATATACATCACTCAGTTTTTTTTATAACAGAGTTCAGACTTAGGGATGAAGCAGAAAAGCGAACTAAACAGTCGCTTGGAAGAGAAGACCAATCAGATGGCTGCTACCATTAAACAACTGGAACAAAGGTAAAGTGCTCTTTCTCTAGTGAAGCATTTGGGCCTTCAGTGCTGGAAGGAAGAGAATGTACTACGTATTCAGCAAACAGAAAATATGTAAAATTCTCCCAGCCTAACATCAGCCATGTTGGTAGAAAGAAAGCTGATAAATTTTTTTTTGTTTCCTAAAATGTTGCTGAAAACATTTTAAAGAAACGTCAGCCTTTCACAACTGTTCTAAACAGCAGAACTCTAACCCTGTCGATCACATTTCAATGTCATGTGTTAGGGGATGGATACTTAACAAGGATGACAGGACTTTCAAATATGTGTGTGAATTCTGTTACTGTTCATCACTAAAGTCTTTGAATACTTTGGTGCAAGGTGATGTAGGGCTACTGAGGGTCCTTCTAATAACTTGAACCCCCTTCCCCTTTCCTCCTGAACAATTCTATTGCTTCCACTGTCAGCTCCCACCCATGACTCGAGATATGTCTGTCTCCAGCTCAGTCCTCTGTCTGGAGACCAGTCTTGCATTTTCATCCTCTGACAAGGTATCTCCCACCAGTACCTACCATTCACAAAGTACAGCCTCTCTCTGTGCTACTCTTCTGTTTCACTTTTGGTCTAAAACCACTGTGGTCTTCCTGGTGCCAAGAGAAATGGCTGAGACTTCCAGCTTGAATGAGCCACGACACCCGTGGTCATACAGTGTTGCCAGGCTCTATTGCCACCTTTATACCCACTGATCACCCTTCTTGCACTTCCAGTAAACTACTTACTGGTCCCCAGACATGCTTCCCATTTTTCCCGTCCATTTTTTTCCTAGTAGTTCCACCCATTGGAAATGCCCTTTCTCTCCCCACTTCCTTGCTCTTCAGATACATTTTTTTGCTCCCTACCCAGAGTCCTCTGATACCTCTTCCCAACTAAAAATAATCTGCCAAACTGTCCTTGTTGGAATTCCCATGGCCTTATATCCATACCTACTTATACTGCTTATAGCACCTCTCATTTCTGCCTTATCTTATATCCTTGATATGTGTATCAGATCTTCTGATGATAGTGTGAACTCCTTAAGGTTAGTTAACTAATTTCTTAGGTTCCTTCATTGGATTAGTGCCTTGAGTTTACAAGACATTCATTTAATGGATGCATGAATGAATGGATGAACGGATAACTTCTTTTACTCAGTTGATTCTTGACCAGGGAGAATTCTGAATGGCACTGAATATTGATGTTAACTCAAAATTTATGTGCAAATTAATAATTAGGCTCGAAACGTCAGGTTTGGCTGATTTTAAATAAAAAGGTATCAGTCTATTCAGGAAGTTATCTCAGGGCTTGCTTATAAGCAATTATATGTTTGTGACTCAACAAATTAATTTTAGTGTTCATAATTATATATTTGAAGTACATCAAATTATTTTTCAATGGTTTTTTGACTTGGCACTTAAAGCAGACAGAATTAAAATAATGACATCTCTGAAGTATTAAGTATCTCTTAAGCATTAAGCTGACTTATTCTCTTGCTATTTTTGTCTTTCCTGTTTATCCATTTTCTCATTCCCCTTTCACTCCATTTTTATTTTTATGTTATTAATTTAGTGAAAAGGATTTGGTGAAACAGGCAAAGACCTTAAATAGTGCAGCAAATAAATTGATCCCAAAACAACATCATTAGGCATTTTGCAGTGGGTCACCTCGCAAGTCTGATGTCACTTGATTGTAAAAGGAAGAAATCTGAAATATGTTACATTTAGGCTCTGATTTATATAAAACATCACCAAAAATTGACTTTGAATTTGTTGGACTTAAAAGAAAACAGCCTGATATAAAGGCTGTGTTTTTTCTTCTTTATTTTCTCTTCAGAGTTAGAAAATTTAGTAAGTTCTTAATTAAATGCCAAATAAACTTTGAGAAATTACTTCTGAGTTGACCAATAAATAACTATTCCATTTAAAAAAGAAGCCTAGGGAATTGAAGCTTTGTACATATGTTATTGATGCCTTTACAACCCAGTCCCTGACTGTGATTCCAGCTGCATTGTCTGTGTCAGCGAGCCTGTCCTGCCCTTGCGATGTAGTGAACTAGAGGTGACGACCATATGGACTTGGACTCTTCCAAAGTAGTTCTGTGTCTCTTAGGCCATGACCTTACCCTTTTTCACTTTTGTTATATAGGTTTAATCCCCAAGCCAGAATAAGTACTTAGTATTTCACTACAGCCCTATTCTTAGTAACCAAGATTGCTTGCAACTTTTTTGCCTTAGTGACTTTGGGGGTGGGAAAACAGCATCCTTACATTTCTTTAAAGTACATAGAAATAAAATTAGTGGTTAGGTAGCTTATGATAACATAATGATGTGGAAGCTTCGAAAAACCCTCCTATTTGTCACCTTCTACCTCTGCCATTCTTCTACAATTCCACTTCCTGTTTAGGTAGTTCAGAGAGAACAGTTTTCATAAAAACACTTCTCTCCTATTAAAAGAAAATACACTACACATTTTTTAAATCCTGCTTTTCCTTTTGGAGTAAAGTAGATAAGGTATTGACATGAGTGATGGTTTCTTACCTGTCATTCCATGCTATTAACCTTTTCTTAAGAGTTTCTGTTACTTTTTGTTTAAATGGGGGTTTGCTAAAGTTTCTAGGAAACTAACAATCTAATTATTAGGAAACTATTCCAGAGTAGGATATAGATAAATGGTAACTATTCTTTATTATTATTTAGTCTTAGAGTAAAGATTCCCAATAGATACCTGCAAACAGTAAGTAACAGGGCTTCTTTCTCTTAAGTGACCACAGGTTTAACCCTTCTAGAATTTACATTGTAACTAATCCTATAAATAACGTGATTTTTAAAAAAATGACTTTTGAGTTGCGGGGACAGGCTTTACATAATAAGCCTTTATTTCTTGAAAAAGTCATGGCAATTTCTTTTCCTCCTTTTTCTTTCTGGTATTATTTGCAGCATTTCAGCTGCTTAGGTTGGGACAAAGGTAACCCCTTTGCTTCCTGCTCCTGAAATTCTGTACCTTATTAGAAAAACCAGAATTAAGAGAATAAGATAGACGTCATGTATGCTTTGATAGGTCCTTGCAGACTTGAACCAAAGTCAAGTCAAAGAGCAAGCACATGACCAATCTCATGGAAGATCTTCTGCTCTTCAACTTATTTTATTTATACTTTTGCACCTATTTTTATCTTCATCAATGTGTTGTGGTGACTTGCCTTTTCTATGAGCATTTAGAAGGAATGCTCACACACAAACACACACACACACACATTTTAAAGACTACACATAGCATGCTTCCATATTCTACTTTATAGAGCCCTGGATGTTTCACCTCTTAGCACATGCTTCTTTAAATAGGTGCAAAATGCTAGGAAATAAGGAAGAAAACGTTCATCAGAATCTCCCAGAGATTATGGTCAGGAATCTTACACAGACCTGTGCCGAATTGTTTGTCCACTACTCACACACCACTGGGTAGGAAAAGAAAATGAAAGATATGGCCAAACTCTAACAAAGGCTTCTCCTAATATAATAACCCAAAGCCTGGGTAAGGATTGATGTATAATGTCCAGTGATTTAATACAATTGGTGGTTTAGGGGAAGGGCCAGAAAAATATTCTAATTCCATATATATAAGAAGGTAGTTGCCCATTTACAAGTTCCAGTTATTTGTATAAAACAGAAGTATAAAGAACCAATTGGTTTTTCAAACCAATTAGAAAATAAAACAACAAAAAAAGTGAATTTGACTTTAATTACTGTGTGCTTAAGGTTGGCTTTGGATATGGATTTTCTAAAAAGTGATGTTTTGTTGTTAATCATCTAATGGCTGTAAACTGTAGTACTAGAATAAAAAAAATGGAAAATCACTTTTCCTCTGCCTGGTTCACCTTCATCTTGCTTTTCTTTAGAATTTGTTTCTTTTCCATCTTTCTCCCCATAATTTCTTCCCCTGTATCCTGCAGTGTTTTTTTTTCCCCTCTGTGTCTCTCCTTGCCTTCTTCCTTCGGTTTTATTTTGTGTTGTGAACTTGGTCTTCCTCCCCACCATGGCTTTTGTTTTTTATCACAAGTTCATATGGCTCACATCCAGATTACGCCAGGCCGAGCGAGGCCGCCAGGCTGCTGAGCTGGACAACCGGCTCTTCAAGCAGGACTTCGCAGACAAGATCCACAGCCTGCAGCTGGAAGCAGAGGAGCTCGCCAGGCAGCGGTGAGGCGGGCGGCCGGGGCGGCAGGGTGGGCGTGGGCGGTCCCACGGCTGACAGCAGAGAAGGCTCTCCTGGTCTGGCCCTCCTGTGTTCGCAGTGTCCTTTGTCGGAAATTAGAATTCAGAGAGCTTCATGTACATTAGCATTCCTAGAAGTTCGTCAGGATCCTTTGCAGTCAAAGAAATAGGAAGTTAGAACCCAAGGCCCCAGATATATGTACACGTGGGAAAGAGTAAGAGAATTAATAACCAATACAACACTAATAATAACACTATTTCCTTAATCCTTACTGTGTGCAAAGTACTTTGCTAAGCACTTCACATGCACTGTCTCCTAATATCTCCCCATCAACCCTACTAGTTAGGTGATCTTATTTCCTGCAAGGGTTTTAATTGTCCAGATTCACACGATTAAACTATTACATTCTAATTTAAAAATCTGTCACTGACTCTAAGCCCTAAACCCATTTTTACATATTATCTCTCAGACAAGACTATTCTGTGGTAAAGTCACTGACTTCAAACACGTAGAACTTGGTCATTGGATATAAAAGCACATAGTACTAAGGACACTAGTGGTCGAAAGTGTAACTGGGGATTGAATACTGTAACTATACAGACAGTTAATTAATATGAAATGGGACTCCAGTATCAGTGCTTTCATACTGTAGCTTGCTGAAAATTTATAAATACTGTCTTTCAGTTACAGTAAATCCTACTACTGATTGTCATTCAGTTCACCGCAATTCTTCATTAAGAGTCCATGGTAAATATCAACGTTGAGTGGTGATCCTCAGACACTAGGGAGATCCTAAAGTACATTCTTAGTCTAAGAAAAACTAAAGACTAAACATGTTATATGTATTTTAGTGTTACTGGCTTTATTATATTGTATTTTACTACTTTAAGACTTAGTTTTCCATATATATGGTAACTTTGTATTAATCAAGAATTCAATTATTAAACTTGAGGAAAAGGGTTCTTTATAGAATGAGTACAGAGATCTAGCTCTTCATCTTTTTCCTCTCCCACCTATCCCAGGAACCAGCTTGAGTTAGAACTAAAACAGGAAAGAGAAAGGAGGTCACAGAACAACAGGAGCATCCCAGGAAGGGATTTCCAGAAGCCAGAACCCAAAATGGTAATAACTGCTACTGCCTTGTTCATTTACACACTACTTAGAGGTGACTTTGATGGTCAGAAAATTCCCTCTCACGGAACCCACGCTCCAGGCTAGAGCTGAGGTCAGCACCTGGGAGCTGGACTCCCAGTCTCCCTCCCGTGTGCTCTAACTGGACTTCATTTGGAATCAAGGCAATTAATAACCATGCTTCCCAGTGACCGTATTATGCTTTTTAATGTTTTAAGTAAGATTATTTTGGTATCTTAACAACAGTATGTTTCTTGGACTTCTACTAGCTAATATTTTTAATTATATGGTATAGTAATCCCTCCCCAAGCCTGAATTCTCCTTTAACAGGATAATTAAATGTGTGTTTACATCTGTACACCTTCTTCAGAATCATGATGGTTTTAGTTTTAGCATATTCAAGGTACTTCTTTGGGGTAAATTAGAGAAAGGCGGAACTAGGCTTGGGGAAGGGACAGTCGTCGTGTAGAGTGGTTTAATGAGCAGAAGTAGAAGTTTCTACAGAGCAGTCTGAGGTCAGGGACCTTCGGCGCCTGAAGTGGTGCAGGAGCTGACACTGGATAAGATTGTCTCTGGGACCCAGAAAACAAGAACCAGCCCCTTCAAATAATAAAATATAAAAACGTAAAACACTTTTTCTGTGAAAGACAAACACAGGGAAAAATTACGTTTCTATTTTTTTTTAAGATTTTATTTATTTATTTTTAGAGAGGGAAGGGAGGGAGAAAGAGAGAGAGAAACATCGATGTGCAGTTGCTGGGGGCCATGGCCTGCAACCCAGAATGTGCCCTGACTGGGAATCGAACCTGCAATGCTTTGGTTCGCAGCCTGCACTCAATCCACTGAACTATGCCAGCCAGGGAAAATTACGTTTCTTGTACATTTGTATGTAACAGAGCAGAACAAATTTATAAGCTGTTGATTTAAAATTTGTAGAGTGTGCTGCTGCTGCTAATTGGCTGGAGAGTAAAAAAGAATGATGAATGGAAATGTATTATATAGTACTCATTACAGCTGATTTAGAGCATGCAAAAGACCACTGTGTGGCATGCTGTCTTTATTATTTCAGTTTAGCAAACATAAAATATACTTATAAGGGCTTACCGAGATTTACTAAAATTTTGGCCTATCTCACCCTGTCTTTCCAGTGAGAACTCAGGTTTCTCAGTCTGGAGTTGCCCTGAGGTAGGGATTCCCACAGGGTAAACACCAGATTGACCGCCTCCCCTTGGTACTTAAGTGGTCTGAGAACACACATTCCACTTTTGGAGGCTGATAGGCAGCAATTCAAGGCAGGAAGCAGAGTGTATGCCACAGAAAGAATTTGTCTCTAAGAACTGGCAGGGCCTCAGAGCACGGGAAGCAGTGCAGTTTGGAACTCTGTTTCGGTCCATCAGAGAAGAAAGCTCCGTGGGCTGTGCAGGCTATAGAGGTCATGGCGTTGCCTGTGCAGCAGATTACACAGCCCGCTGGCTGTGGCCCTGCGTGGTGTCACTGGTTTCCCAGGGTCCAGCCAGCAGGTCTAAGAAGTAACTGGGACCTTGTGCCCACTTTGCAAGTAAATAATATATATTCTGAATTTCATTTGAATCTCAAAAATTAAACTATTTAGTCTGAAAATAATTTGTTGCAAACTCCATAGAATAATCTGTTTTTTAAAAAACTATTTGTAGCAAAGAATGAGGAAAAACATCTTACAAGTTAAATTCCTTCCCGTAAAAAAAATGCTGCTTAGCTTTACACCCAAGCTAAGAAAAAAATACCTGCAGCATCGTCACCGTGTAGCATTCTGAATACTCAGTAAACCGGGCTGTTTTCTTTTGGCAGGATGGGAAGCACACAATTCAAGAGGAAAATGTTAAACTAAAAAAGCCCCTGGAAGAAAGCCACAGGTGTTTGTTAATAAAGTATTAACTAAGATACAAAGTCATTTTGGGGGGGTGGGGGAAAAAAGGGAGCTTTTGATGTACATTGGCAGTGACACAAGACTGGACACTGACTTGTAATATTGATATTCTAGAAAGACATTTTGAAGAGGAAGTGAATGAATAATAAAGCAAATAAGTATTGTAACAATTAAACGAAACCCATTTAGTGCATTTCAGAAACAAGCAGGGTGACCGTGCTGTCCTCTGACTCTTCCTTAGTTAATGCCCAAAATCAAATTGTCACTGAAAAGATTATTTCTCATCTCTGCTTGGTCTCACAAGAAAATGAAGCACAAGTCACAGCATTCCTTAGGGACTTAAATGCACCTGAGTACGGCTCGTTCCTACCTATGTGCTAAGTCAAAGGCAGCTGTGTTTCAAAGAAATCCTCTAATTGCCCTTATTCCTGTTCTCATAAGGGTCTCAAACAGTTGAACTTTATACCTTTTTCTTAATTTTTCATCTGATTTGTTCACTATGATGAAAAGTATAGAATCGTTTCAAGGAAATTGACCATTATTCTAGCAGGTAGAAATATAATAAAATATGACATAGTGCCACTGCATTAAAAAGAAAAAAGGAGGTCCAACTATTTGACATCTTGGAAAAGGCAAAGCCGTGGAGATAGTGGTTGCCAGGGGCTAGGAGATGTGGATGGGTGGATGAACAGGCAGAGCACAGAAGATTTTTTAGGACAGTAATAATAATCAGAATGGTACTATGGTGATAGATATTTGTCATTATGCACTTGTCTAAACCCACAGCGTGTAAAACTAAGAGTGAACCCTAAGGTCAACTATGGATTTTGAGTGACATGTCCATGTAGGTTTATTGATTGTAACATCATGCACCATTCTGGTGCAGAACCTAAAACTGCTCTAAAAGTTAAACTCTATTATGACAACATCAAAAAGTTAGGAACAGGGAAAGGCACTGTAGAAGGGTTCTAAGAACCGTGCAGTGTATATTTTTGGCATCTGCCCCCGTCCAGGCTTTGATGCCTTAAGAATGAAGTTGTGTGTCATCTGGAGCAAAAGCCGCTGCTGGAGAAGATAAATCACACAGAGCAGCAGTGGGCTGATCACGCAGGTACTCAGCCTAAACAGCTCTTCCTCACCACCAAGGCCAGAGTGATTCCAAAGGCAGGAACAACCTTAACCACAGCCCGCTGAAATCAGCACAGTCTGGGCCGTGGACGTGAACAGGCCTTAAAATTAACCAGACTTTAGAAGTGCCTTTTAGGCTAACATCAAGGCATTACAATCAGGAGTGCGACACACTAGGCTCTGGTTTAGGCCCTGGAAACCTAAGGCAATACTACCTTATATCTGTATAGTGCTCTGCAGCTTGAAAAGTGCATTTCACGTTCGTTATCTCCTTACAGAGTTAATTCTTACAAAAGTTTAATCTATTCCTACTTTACCAATGACAAAGTTAAGAAGCACACAGAGGCCCTGTGGTATACCCAAGTTGCTTCTACTTACCTTGCCTTCTACTTACCTTGCTTCCTTTGTCTCTGCACTACATAACAGCCGCTTCCATGGCCTGTTCTGGCCAGAACTGCAGTCCTAAAGCATACCCAGGCTTCCTAGGGTTGTAGCACGAGGAAGAGCTGAAAACCATGTCACACTGGTGGTCACACTGCCACTCAACTGAAGAGAATTGTACCCACTGTAGATCCGTGGTACATTTTCTCTAGAACAGAAAGCAGACCTTGCTTTCCTCTTAAGTTCTCTATCAAGTTGGGAAAACCCGAGTTAGCTCAGCAGGTCTCATGAAGTACCTCTGAATGGGTACTCTCCTGTCGCAGTCCCATTCATTTCTTTCCCTGACCGATTTGCTAAAGTTCACACCTTAACATTATTAGGGAGAGGGGATTAATACATGACATAATGAATAGATTTCTGTAATATCAGATAGAAAAACTTGGCATTGGCCACTTGGAATTTTACAAGTTTGGAGAAATAAATGCTGTTTGCTTGGCTGTAAAAAGGAAACTGTAACTCCAAATCTATTTTTAAGCAGGAACCATACTGTAGGTTAAGGATTAGATTCTAGTAATAGGTTTAACAACCAAAATTTCCTCTCCTTGGAGGTCAAGATTAGTGATTATATTGTTTCCAACAACATAAAAGAACCATGGTATTGAGCTTTTTGTGCTTTTGAAATGATACAAATGAAAATATACTAAGTTGCTGTTTTTACTGGTTTTAATTTTTGATTCTAGGCGGCAGTCTCACCCTGTGGATGAACAGGTAACTGCGTCTCCTGAAAAAGGTCTTGTGTCAGTTCTGCGGTTGGCCTGGCCGTGCTGTGCCTGGCTGTAGACAGGGCAGCAGGGGAGGTGGGCGATGCACTTGCGCCTCCGTGTCCTGGCCTCGCTACAGTGTCCTGACCAAGCAGACACGCATTTGCCGCAGCGCTCACTGGGAGTGGCACAGCTTTGAGCAGTGGGCTGAGTGAACAACAGTTCTCACTTCTTATTTGACATTTTTTGACACCTAAGAAATTGGAACTAAGAGAGCTCACTGTGTCTTCCCTTCCCCTTAGTTTTCCTTGTATAAAATGAAGGGAACCCTGGCTGGTGTGGCTCAGTAGATTGGGCACTGGCCTGTGAACCAGAAGGTCACTGGTTTGGTTCCCAGTCGGGGCACCTGCCTGGGTGCCGGCCATGCTCCCTGCTCCCTGCTCCCCGCCCCCCACCCCACCCCCCACCGCCACCCGGTTGGGGCATGAGAGAGTTGAGGTGACCAAATGATGTTTTTCTCCCTTCCCCACTCTCTAAAAGTAAATAATATTTAAAAATAAAAGGGAGAGAAAAAATACTTTTCAATCACTTAGGAATAAGCAGACATAAATGATTGTAAAATACTTTGCTAATAAATAGTATATGACAACCCAGTGAGAAAGATGATAAATACCTCTGAGTCACCCCTGTCGTTAATTTATTACTATATCAAATGAAGCCCATTCCTTTCCATTCTTGATGGTGGAGTAAAGCAGGAGGGATGGGGCTTTTTTTTCTCTTTACACTTACATACTTGAATTTTCTTTTTATAAGTAAAATCACATGTTACTTGATTAGTAAAATTAAGGGAGCACCAAGGCTAATGATAGTATTATCAGAGTTGTATTAACATGGTGGTGGGACTTTGTGGCATTCATGAGTTTCCAGATAGTCTCCAATGTGTTTATATTAATTTTGTAACTAAAAATTATGTATTCTGAAATGAACATTTCTGAGGCTAAGAGAAACTAACCGGCTTGCTGTGTGGTTTAGGATCAGCTGCTGCTCTCTGAAAAGCCACAGGTGTGTCAGCTATGCCAGGAAGGTGGCAGCACAACAAAGGTAATAGTGGTGAGAAATGAACAGGTTCTTCACAGGGGTGTCCTTTATGCCACTGTCCCCTTCCAGTAATAGGGACTTTGCTGTGGAGAGTGCAGAGAATGGGGAAAAGCAAAAGGAACAAGCATTTGTGTACCTATTTTTATCAGTCATATTAAGTCATGTCGGTAAATCCCCATTAGAATAAATATAAACAGCTAAAATAATTTAACACAAACATAAATGTGTAAATAAACATTTCTTGAGCCCCTACTGTGTGGAATGTGCCATTCCATGTGCTAGAGAGAGTGATGGACAAAATGTAGACCGAGGCCTTGTCCTCGTGAGGCCTGTGTCCTTGGTGCCATCACTTTATAGATGAGAAGGTGTGGACTCAGCGACGTCAGGTGCATTTCCCAAAGTTACTCAGCCAGTAAGTGGCAAAGCCCGAATGCATCCTGACTTTGGCTCCAATGTCTGTACTCCTTCCAGTAGTCCGTCCTGCTTGGATGAGATAGGCTTTGGGAGCAGTTCTTTGAATTACTTGGGGAAACAGCCTCAGAGGGACATGAGCTCTCTCCAAAGCAAAATTACTTGTTTCCCCCTCAGATCCTCAAGGGTGTCTGCCCGAGCCCCTTCCCAGTTTGCTATTTTAGAGCAGGCACATTGAAATAGCCAGACCAGTGCCTTGTTTGCACACCCCGCCCCCAAGTCTCCCCTGGTGTTCGGTTCCTTGTAGAGTCTCAAGAAATGTCATGGACACTGACTGTAAGATACCAGTGCTTGGAAGAGATGAGACTTGTCCAAATTCTGGTTTATAACCTGCCTGCCACTATTTGTGATCTTGCTGAAATTTAACAAAGAAAATTGTAATACAGCCCTCTTAAATTCGCAGAACTAGATAAGGATGAACTGCCTTGAGAGGACTGGAAGTTGTGATTCTAGAAATAGAGAAGAGACTGCTGTTCTACTCCCGGCCTGTCTGTTGTAACCCATGTGAAGTAACAATGTCAGAGGAAAATTCCTCCCAGGCTTTCAGATGAAAGTGTCCCCTTCCCTCCCCTGCACCCTCAGGAAGATGAATTGTTAGAAAGTAGCATTGTTCATAGGGAAAGTTATTCTTCACAACCTTTCATTTGGGGACTCTCCGAGCTTTGTGCGAACCACCCTCCCACAGCCTTACCAGTGTCACTGCCATAGTGACCCCCAGGCTGCCCCACCGCTTGGCCTCTAAAGATGTAAAATGAGTAATAAAGAGACTAATTTCCCTATAAACAGGATGCAGGAAGCTGCGCTTCTGCTGCACTGATGTCCCAAAGGCTGTGTTTGTGGAGCATCCCAGGAGAGCACTGAGCATGTCAGTGTATGAGGAATTACACTTTCAGTTCACACTCAGCACATGTATCAGCCTTAGGCTGCCACCCAATCCATTGCTGCATCACTGCCTGCCTCACTTGGAGAGTGCTTACGTACTTGCACACTGCTTTTAGAGTTAGCCCACCTAACAGTGATATAGTGAATGAAAGTATGTATTCTAAGAAAAAGAATTTGTGCATTTGTTCTTTTTTAATTCTGTAGCACTGCCTCACTTAAATCTAAGAACTAGACTGTAAGCTTCTTTGTAGGCAGACATTGTCCTTGGTCAGATAACTTTCTGGTGCATAACAAACATTGAGGTAATACTTGATTAGACATGGAGCGTTTACAGTGTCTGGTCTTTTATATTCCATGCATCCTATCCCTTCTGTTCCCCACCTAACCTCCTCTTGTCCTTGCAGAATGTTTGTAAGAACTGCAGAGGAAACTTCTGTAGTGCCTGTTCAGCAAACGAACTGCCTCTTCCTTCAAGTATCAAGCCCGAGCGAGTTTGCGATCCCTGTCACGAGCGTCTGATGAAGCAGTACTCCGCCAGCCCATCGTAAGGCTGGAGGCCAAGACCTGGACCCTGGTCTCTACCTGTGCTAGATACCAGGACTCCCGAGAGTCCAGACCTTAGAATCAACTCAAAGTGGATAGGAATGCTTTAAAAAAACTGGGTTCAGGGAGAAAAAGGCAGTGTTTGGGGGTGTTGGAAATTTTGCCCATTTTCCCTAATGACTGTGAATAAAAGTTACTCAGTTGAACCTCTCTCTTCTAAATCTAAACTACCCCACTTTGAAAGGTCATTTCATAGCATGTCTTCAGAAGGGCTATTCATTTTTGTGAATAGTGGTAATACTGGATAGATAGAAGAGAGGGTTCTTAGATAATAAAAAGGAAAATGGTCATCTTCCTCTATAACATTTGTAGATTCAAGGGGGAAAGATAAATGTTAATTAAGATTAAAATGACAGACGCTTCATCTTTTCCCAAGTGCTGCTAGATATAAACATTGCTTCCTCTTCAACCCCACTTACTACCTCTTTGAAAGAACCAAACTACCAAACTGTGAACCCAAACTCAGGGAAAAGAAAGTGAAGAGTAATATAAATTCTGAATGTACTTAAAACAATGTTGTAATATATTATAGGTCCAGGACTAGAATTTTCTGGCCCTGGCCTGCAGGTGTCTTCATTATCAGAACAAGGTGGGGGAGCATTTGCTTTGTTTCCCCTTAAGGACTTGAAAAGTAAGTGCCTGCCCTCTTCAGAGCCGCCCACTACAAACCCAGCCGACTCTCCTCCCCGCCCCTCCCTCCTCTCCAAGTCACAACGGAGCTTGTTAGTTTTAAAGATGGGATTTGACTTTTCACATGAGGGAGTATTGAAAGCAAAGCTAAAGCAGGCTTAAAGTAAAACAATTTAATGTCCACGGCAGAGAACAATGAGCTTAGAATATTTGTTAAATTCTCCCTTGTCTAAGGGATCCTTTGCTCTGAGCCAAGAATCAGAACTGTAGACAAGCTTCTTGGAAACTACGGTACTCAGACCTCTTTCAGCGACAAGTGCTGCCGGGGCAAAAGAGGGAAGAGCACTTAGCAAGGGCAGGAAAGAAATGGTGTATGCTGTTTTTATTGTTACGCGTGTCTAGATTGTTTGATTCCAAACAGAACCTCGGAAGATATGATTCTGTAACCGGGTTAGAATTCTGGGGTGGAAACGTCTGGAACCATGGTATAAGGGTTACAGTCTGGAGAAGATTGTTATTTTGGAAGCCTGGCATGTTACTTGGTGAAGCTGAGTTTTAAGAGTACTAAGGAAAAATAAAATCTAATAATTGTAGCCTAGTTTGTTGTCTTTTTCCCCTTTAAATAATATTTATTTTTGTGATTCTTCATCCTCCTTATATTTGACTTCATATGCCAGCTGTGTTCTAGGTGCTGCAGATAATTTGGGGAATTATCCTAAATTAGCATAAGTTATTTTATAATTAGTTTCAAATTAAATTGCAAACAGGCAGCTCTGTATCATAGACTGTAAGATAGAATAAGTAGACACGAGATTTTATTCTGAACTGAAAATAAGCTGTTCAGCCTTTTTTAAAGCTTTAAAGATCCATTGTTAGTGCAACAGCCCACAGAAACAAGGGGCTGAGCCACAAATACCCTTGACTCAGTGTTTCAGCCTGTCTTCCTTAAAAATCATGCTTTCCACCATTTTCAACAGCATCAGCATGAACTAACCAGAGGCAGATGACTGTTACACTGAAAACTACAAAACATTGCTGAAAGAAATTAAAGATACCAATAAATGAAAAGATATCACATGTTCATGAATTGAAAGACTTGATATCGTTAACATGCCAGTACTACCCAGAGCCATCTACAGATTTGTTGTAATCTCTACCAAAATCCCAATATAGTAGCAATGGCAGAAATAGAAGCAACCATGCTAAAATTCATATGGACTCTTAAGGCATGCCCACATAGCCAAAACAATCTTTTTAAAAAGAACAAACTTGGTCTCACATTTACTGATTTGAAGACATTAGTACAAAGCTTCAGTGATCAAAAGAGTGTGGTACTGTCGTAGAGACATAGGGACCAAAGGAGGGAGAGCCAAGCCCTGGCTGATTGAGCACAGGCCTGCGAACCAAAGGGTTGATTCCCAGTCAGGGCACAGGTCTCCGTTGCAGACCAGGTCCCCTGTTTTGTGGGGGAGGGGGTGCATGAGAAGCAACCACACATTGATGTTTCCCTCTTTCTCCTCCCCTTTCCCACTCTAAAAATAAATAAATAAAATCATAAAAAAGAATGTAGAGCCCAGAAATAAACCCTCACATATATGGTCAATTGATCTTTGAGGAGAATGCTGAGACCATGGAAACTGAGAAAGAGCAGTCTTTTCAACAAATGAAGTTGGACCTTTATACCATACACAAAAATGCAATGGGTCAAAGATCTACCATAAGAAAACTATAAAATTCTTAGAAGAAAAGAGAGGAAAGGATTTATGGCATTGGATTTGGCAACAGTTTCTTGGATAAGACACCAAATTCACAGGCAACAAGAAAAAATACTGGATGAACTTTAAAATTAAAATTTCTTTTGGAGAAGATGGAATCCTTGTGCACTGTTGGTAACAATGTAAAATGGTACAGCGACTGTGGAAAACAGTACAGTAGCTCCTAAAGAAATTGAACATAAAATTACCATGTAATACAGCAATTCCACTTGTGATGTATACCTCCAAAAAAGTGAAAGCAGGGACTGAGATATTTATCTGTCCATGTTTGTAACAGCATGATTTACAATCACCAAAAAGCGGAGAAACCCAAGCATTTACTACTGAATGGACAACTGAATGCGGTAGATCCATATGTTGAGATATTCGGTCTGGAAAAGGAAGGAAATTCTGACATACTACAGTGTGGGTGAAACTTGACCTAAGCAAAGTAAGCCAGTCAGGACAAACACAATTCCACTTGCATGAGGTTCCCAGAGCAGTCCGATTCAGAGACAAAGTAGAACGGTAGTGGCTGGGCTGGAAGGCGGGGCAGTGGGGGATGGGGTAAGATGAGCACAGTTTCCATTGGGGAAGTTGAGAAAAGTCTGGCAATTGATGGTTATAGTGTCTGCACAATGTGAGTATATTTAATCCCCCAGAAATGTAAACTTAAAATGGTGAAGGTTGTTACGAATATTTTGGCACAACATATAAAAATCATGCTTTCCAAAAAGGCACATACAGAAAATAGGTGATGTTAGCATATATGGGTTGGGACACAGACATACTGCACGGCCCAATAAGTGGACCTGGAAGCCAGCACTCTAGTAGCAATGGGCAAACCCAATGGCCGATCTTGCATTGGAAACCAAACCGTGGTTTCTTATAACATTCTCCAATAACAGGAACCTGGGTTCCTTGGAGAAATGACTAATTCTAGGTCTGGGGCATCTTGTAATGCCAAAAAGGAGTTGCTATAAAAGCCAAAGGATGAGGGTGCCTATCAAACAGACACAGGAGCCAACTGAAATCTCCCAAGGACCAAACCTGAAACAATGTGAGCAACAAAGTAATGTAGTGTAGGACTTAACCCAAGATATAAAATAAATATCCATGAGTTCATATTGATATAAGGATTAAATAAGTGGGGGAGATATAGCATATCTCCTGTATAGAAAAATGCCATGCAATTTCAGCTTGCCCTGGCTGGCGTGGCTCAGTGGATTGAGTGCCAGCCTGTGAACCAAAGGGTCGCCAGTTTGATTCCCAGTCAGGGCACATGCCTGGGTTGCAGGCCAGATCCCCAGTAGAGGGTGCACAAGAGGCAACCACACACTGATGTTTCTCTTCCTCTCTTTCTCCCTGCCTTCCCCTCTCTCTAAAAATAAATAAAATCTTTTTAAAAAAGAAGCTGGAGCTTAACTCCCCACTTCTTGAATGTGGGTTGTGCTTAATAACTTGCTTCAAAAAAAAAGTAGAATATGAAAAGAGAAAAAAAGGAACTTTATTTTGCAATTACAGTTTACATTAAACATTATTTTGTATTAGTTTGAGGTGTACAGTAAAGTGGTTAGACAATCATATACTTTACAAAGTATATTTCAAATACCCACCTGGCACTGTACTAAGTTATTACAATATTTTTTACCACATTCCCTATGCTTTACATTCCCGTGACTATCTCATAACTACCAATTAGTATTTCTTCATCCCTTCACCTAAAGTTCCTAAAAAAGGAACTTTATAGTGCAAATGCTCTCTGGGCCAGGTGATCAAAATTCAGTGTCACTGGTGAGTCATGTTGGTCACACGAATCCTTAATAAGATGTCATGAGAATGACAGCTTTGTGTCCTTCCTCCCCCAAACCACAACCCAGTCTAACCAGGAGAGAAACCTCAGGAAACCCGACTCAAGCACATTTTATGAAATATCTGAGAGTTGCCCTTCGCATTGTCAAGGTCACCCAAAAAAAAGTCTGAGGTTAAGGAGACTTGATGACTGAGTGAGTGGGACCCAACATTAATTGTGACAAATGTACTGTAGCAATGTGCCAACAGTAGGGAAATTAGATGAGGCATATACAGGAATTCTATTTTTGCAACATTTTTGTATATCTAACAGTTTATTTAAATAAGTTAGTGCTTTCATACTCAAAACCACTACGGATCTAACCTAGTAGAGGTTGACTAAACTCCCTAAATGCAATTTAAGTTATTTCCAAATACAATCTCAGGATTTTCTTAGCCTGAATATTTGAAGCCGGACTTACAACTCAGCCTAAGGTTTTTTGTTCATTATTTATAGCAAAGTTATAAAAATTTATGATGAAACAAAGAGAATTTAACTATTTTGTGAAAGAACTCCAGGTATAGCCTAGTGATTTTGTTTTTTTAAAGATTTTATTACTTTTTAGAAGGGGAAAAAGGGAGAGAGGGAAACATAGATGTGGGAGAGAGACATTGATCGGTTGCCTCTTGCATGCCCCCAACTGGGGACCTGGCCCGCAACCCACTCGTGTCCTGACTGGGCATCCAAGGGCACTCAGTCCACGGAGCCACACCAGCCAGGGCTGGCCTGGAGACTTTGAAGTAGCTCTCGGGGCCACTACCACGGCCTCACTTCAGCTTTGCTCAACAGAGACTGCCAGCCCTTTTTAAACAATTGTATTTCAGAAATAAGTGGCTGTGTTTTTATAGCAAAACACCTTTCGAATAACCTAATACATCCCCCTCCCCAAATGTTCTCTCTGGACAAATCTTAGTGATTCTCAGACATCTGTTGGCTTGGGGGTTGTCGATTACTGAGGTCTTCCATCGTATTCTCAACACTCCGGACAGCTGATTTTGTTAACACATTAATTACTTTGGTATGAGATTTTTGTAAACATGTCAGTCTACCAAGTCAGAAATCAAGTATCTGACCAGCACAATTTCTATACTAAGAATATGACAAACTTTATTCAAAGACAACCTGTTATCTTGAGAAATAAAACTGATCACAAGAACTAGGCACCAGTCAAAAGCATGACGGAGGATGCAACATTCCTAGGAGTTAAGCAAGCTTGGAAGTCAGCACTCAGGGCTCCAGTCGGCAGGCAGTGGGGTTGCCTCACCATTTTAGGGTGCTGCTTTCTGCTACAATAGCTATCACTCATACTCACAAGGTTTATTGCAAATAACTTACTTTTACATTAGAACAGGTTAAAAACTAGCCCAATATTATCACTTGTATTTCATTTGCTTTCTTCAGGGGACAAGAAGTGAATGGAATTACACCAATCTGTCAGAAATTGTGAGTAACTCAGTTTCTCTTTTGCTTTTGGTCTTTATTCCCAAACGTCATTATCAAGTGGCAGAAAGGGGGAAGCATCTTTATTTCAATTAGAACCAGGTGTTTTGGGACAAGTCTTTGAATATACTTGTGCAGTCATCTGTGGGATTCAAATTAGTCTGGATCACTTGAAAAGCTTATTCTTAAATGTATCTTAGTGACCCTCATAAGCTTCACTGAATCCATCCATATTCTACAGTCTCCCTTGGCTATATGCCTTCCTGCCTTATCTCCAGGTACTTCTGAAATCATTTTGCTGGGCGGTTCTAATTCTGACACAAAACCTAGAAGCCATTAAGGGGGAAATTGAAGAATTTCACCACATAAAAATAATTTCTGCCATGATAAACATAGTGACAAACTAGGGGTGGAGATGGATAATTTAAAGCTAGTTCATTGCAAGAATAAAGGGCTCCTGCTAACTAGTTAGGAAAAAGACCAAACAATAGAAAAGTGGTCAATAATCACAGCAAGGCAATCAGCAAAATTCAGGTTGTGCAAACCTCTACCGGTTAATCTTATTTCTTCAAAAACACAGGGTCCAGCAGAAGGTCTGCTTGAGTGTGGTTGGTAGGGTAATAACATGGGTGTAATAATTTATAGTTTTAATTTGAACATTCCACCTAAAATGTCATATAATGTGCTTGAGTATGTTGTTGGAAAATTACTTATGATTTTGTAAGCACCCAGGATTTTGTAATAAAAAGGGGGCATTATTTGTACTGGACCCTGCAGAAGAGGAAACGTGTAGATTAAAAGAAACAAGAAACAGGCACTCTATCACTAAAAAAATTTGAATGGCTCAAACGCTTATGATAAAAGTGCTCATCATGAATTGTCAAGGAAACCAAATGAAAAAAGGATCCCACCATACACAGAACGGTTAAGGTGGCAGGATGATACCACCAAACGCTGAGGCTACAGACCTACTTGAACTTTCTGTGGCATCTAAAATAGGTTGATCGCTTTGGAAAAACATATGTCAATTTCTAGTAAAACTTAAAATATACCAACCTTACAACTCAGGACATTCTGCTGAATACTTGCTCAAAAGAAATCAAAGCACAGGTCCACAAGCAGCCTTGCACAAGAGGTTAGGTTCATAGCAACTTTATTTGTAATAGCCAGAAACTATAAGCAGCCATTGCCCAGCAGCTGTTCACCTGCCATGTGGAAAGTTACGCAGTGGCATACTCATACAATGGACTACTACTCCGTGTGGCGATGAAAGGGAACAAACCTCGAACACGTGGATGAATCTTAAAACATGCTAAAAAGAAATTTACACAAGAATACATACTGTATGATTCCATTTATACAAAGTTCCAGCATGGCCAGACTCATCCATGGTGGAAACAAAATCCCAGCAGGGAGAAGGGACGAGAGAGGTGCCGGGAGGAACGGGTAAGGACACTTTCTGATGTGATGGGAACACTCCATAGCTTGCTAGGGTTTGGGTTACAAGTTGTACATCCAAACTCACCAAATGGCACACTTAACATTGGTTCACTTCACTATAAATTTTACAAGAAAGTCATCAACATGTATGCCCAAAAGCTTGAGTCAAATACAGATGTTTACACCTTTGACACCCATGAAGAAAATGGATGGATACACAGATATCAAGAAAATATGACGAAATATTACTTGTAGACTTGAGATGACAGGTATAGGTATGCTTATAATTAAACTTCTCTGTATGGCTGAAATTATATATGAAAAGTCACAGGCAGGGGAAAGAAGCGTATTAGCCAATTATAATGTGTGTATGGTTTAGACCTCGACTGAAACTTTTTTTTAAAAAGGACATTTCATATAGCCATTTGGTAAAAAATTAGTATTTTTAGGAATGATGCTATTTTTAAAGTCATTTTTAAAGAGATGTACACTGAAATACAGACAAAAAATACAGATAATAAAACCAAAATACATATGGTTTGGTTTTGCTTTAAAATAATGAGAATGAAAAAAATTTTCATGAGGGTAAGTAGATGGGGATTATAAGCAAAAACCAGGAGAGGATATGATGGGGATTACAAGAAAAATGGGAGAGGGTATGAAAAGAATTCACAGAACAGGAAATCAAAAAGTTCTAAACGTGAAGTGCTGCCTCACGAGAGACCGCCACTGTGTGTGGGGGTGGGGGCGGGGGGCGGGTGTGTTCAGCCTCTCAGACCAGCAAAGAATAGCTGCTAATACACCATGTCAGTGAAGCTTTGGGGAAATGAGCACTTAACACTACTGGCACAAACTAAGAAAAAATATATCAGTTTGATTTGATATGAATTACAAGTGCAGATACTCTAACCATTTATCCTACAGAGAAATTCATGTATGTACAAAATGACAAATTTATACAGGGCAACTCACTTCAGCATTGTAACAGCAAAGACTGGACACAATCTGTGTATCCATTAGTAAGGGTCAGGTTCAACTGCACACATCCATACTATGAATCATCTTAAAAAATGAGGAAGGGTTTTATATACTGGTATCAAGTGATCTTTAGGATGTACAGAAAAATGGTACAGAATAGTAGTACAGTAAGCTATATATTTTAAAAAGAAATGAAAGTGTCTATCACATTTGCTTACCTATACAGTATCACTGGAAGTATATATTAGAAACTGCTGAGCTTGTCTAAGGGAAGTGGCTGAAGTACAGGATGGGAGGGAGACTGCAGACCCCTCTGTGTCTCTACAATTTTATTTCCTTCAAAACAAATATAAACAACTTAAAAAAATCATCCCACTGTTTGTTTTCATAGCATCAAGGCTTACAAACCAAATAAAACCATTTATCAATAACCCTTCCTGTTATTAAGAACACCACCCAACTAAAACACTGGGCAAATCTGGGCACCTCACCAAAGACTGTCTGCAGATTCAAATGTATTTAAAGACCCTCAACATCAATTAGAAATTAAAACGAGGCACCACTACACACTTACTAGAATAGCAAAAATTTACAACACAGAACACCAAATGCTAACAAGGATGAGTTGCTACATGAACTCTCACTCACTGCTGGTGAGGATGCAAAATGGTACAGCCACCTTGGAAGATAATTTAGTGGTTTCTTGTAAAACTAAACATAGTCTTACCATATGATCCAGCACCCCCGCTCCTTGGGATTTACCCAAATGAGTTGAAATGTTATGTACACACAAAAGCCTACATATGAATGTTTATAGCAGCTTCCTACAAACTTCAGAGATCATTTTCTAATCTGCTGAATCAGGGAAAAACTCCATTCCTACATTAGAGCAATTTTTTGGAAAGCTCCTGGAACTTAGGCCTGCCTCTAACGCTGAAATAGCACTCCACTTTATCACACAGGTCCTACCAATTAAACGTAAATCCGTTCCCATAATTTAAGGGAAACTCTGAAAACAATGGAATGTTTTAAATTGTAAAATGAATAGGATATAACCCAGAGAAAAGTTCCCTAAAGAGAATCTGCTGAGGGACTGTTTAGGGCAGAGGATGCAATAGGGCGTGTTGACTAATGATAAGCAGGGTCCTTGCCTCAAAAAGTCATGTAGGTGGAAGTGGCTTTCTCCTGATTCTTCCTCCCCACACTGCAGAGGTAGCGAGGATTTAGATTCCCACTCCATGACAGACTCAGTCTCCCCTCCCACCTGGCAGAAGCATCCTTCACCCAGCACAGAGGGACAAATACTCTGGTTCAGCTTCCTTCTCCAGTGTCAGTGAGGGTACTAGATCCCAAGCTTCGGCAATTCCCTCCTTGGTATATTTCCATGTATCAGAGCCTCCCATGCAACTGCCTGAGATGGCCAACAAGCCAACAAGCAAGAGATGGGTAACATGGTCACATCCAGTCCTGCTATTTTTATAGCTTTACCTCAAAGGAGATTATGAAGACACAAATAGAAGAGAAAATCACTGTCATTACTTATTTCAGTAACAAATGATGATATACAACCCAGTTTTGTCAAACTTTGGGAAGGAGAAATGTCTTTTGTTAGGATAGTAATGAGATCACTTTAATTCTATTACGTGTTTTTTACTCTAGCCTTGTCAGCAATCATTCATTCAGTAGCCTTAATTATAAGCAATAACTTACAGGGAGGACAGGAAAGTATATGAATCATAAGATGATGTCCCAAGAACCTTTTTTACTGAGAACTCGGCCACTACTGTGGCAAGAAGATACAACCTTCCAAGCTGACTCATCACATGACATTTTAAGGCTTTTGCTCTTACTCGTTTCTGATATGCAGATGAAACTCATTAGCTTTAACATAAAGTAACTGCAATTGACTCCTCACCAACCCCAATCCTGAAAGAACCTACAGATTTTTTCCATAGCAAATGGAAGATAGCAAAATTTAATACCTACTGCTAAAGGGAAAGAAAAAAGCTCACATTTCCAATAACCACACAGCTACAGACACCAGTTCTCACAGCTCAGAACATACGTATGAAAACACACTTCCATCTAAGTAGGAACACTGAAGCTCTTACGCTGCTTAACTCCTGTGCTTACAGGATGGCAAATGCAAATTAATCATGTCTCCTTGTAACATGCCAGGACTTGATGTAACAAAAATATATTTGGTTTATCTACACACTCCAAAATAAATACTCTTAGGTAATCTGCAGCCTGAACCAAGCCTTCATTTATTGACTATTTACAGTACAGTGGTTTTGTATCTTAGCTGGTAATCAAAGATGGTTATGTATGGAGAGAACACATAATCTCTCTTCCAGGTATCTCCTCTCAGAAATGTGGGCACATTTCATGTTGAGAACTAGAATTGCATCTCCTGGTAACTATGTAGCAGGCGTCACCCTGAGAACAGGAACAAGGCAAAGAAAGTATACAGGACTTTGATTCTCCTACACAGGTGCACATAAAATTAGTTTATTAAGACTACATTTTGAAGCCAGCCATTTTGATCCAATATTTAAATAACAAGCTGTTTAATATTAAAGCAGAAGATACTGCCACAATGTGACAGAAGTACAGCTTTATCCATAAACCCTCCACACAATTATACATTAAAAGCTATTTTTATTTAAGCAAGGCACCCCTACTTGTTCTACAATATGGGATGTGCGACCCCACTGAAAAGCGAAGGAGGGGACTTGAATGGTCTCCTGTCTGGCGCTGGTTTAAATTCAAGTAAAGCCACCGATGCCCGTACCAGTAGGGACTGTTCTGACACATCACTTCACAGCTCTGAGACTAACACCCCTAACGTTTACCCAAAACCAAAAAACGGGGTGGGGGTGCGGGGGTTGTGTTCAGACAACTTCTAGGTTTAGACTAGAACTCCCTCCTGAAGGACACAGGCACTAACGTCAAATGCCAGTAGCACAGGCTTAGAAAGGCAATACATCGCAGAAGATGCTCAACGGCCAAACCGCTGTCAGCACACACACTGATCTGTGCTATTTATTTTTTTTTTGAATAGTTTTTTTTTTTAATTCCTACCCCTAAGTCATCAAATACACCTAAAATTATAGCTACTCTGCCAAACCATAAAGGGTCAAAGGTCTGAAACCTTTCCTTGCTTTGGTGAGTATTTAGTTAAAATAAATCAGTATTTTATTCCATAGGAAGTTTTATATCACAGCCCTCAAACAAATCATTTTTAAAATAGGGGAAAGGTTTTAAAGGACAGTGCTGAATAAAAATATGCAGTCTTCACATAGGGTAATATATATTCTATGAAAACAAATTATTTAATCACGAAATAAAAACCAGATTTTTAAATCAGATCCTATCCTGGACAGTTTAAACAATGTTTAAATTTATGGTTTATTTAATCCCAAACTGAATCTTTCTTTTTTCTTCCTAAACAGTCCACTATGGCATTTTTCTCATAAGCAATGAACCCCAAACCCTAAAATCCCTTCTCAAGCAGTTGCTGCTAAAAAAACTGAGCTTTATGTCCCACATCCAAGAAAGACGTGCAGATGAAATGCTTCCTGCTTCCTGCTTCATCCTGAAAATAAAAGAGTATTGCAAATTTACTAAAAATGAAAAAGTGTTAAACATGTTCCTATACCATTTAAAATAAATTCAGTATTTTTTTTCTATCTAATTTCATGAAATTTATCTGACAAATCCATTAAGCTGAGGTAAAGAAAATTAGTTAGGCATTAATATTTGTAGCCTGGTATGAAGCTAGGAGATTTTTTAAGTTGAGCACAGAATATATTTTACACAGATTTTAGCTGCATGTAAATATTTAATATCAGGAGATTGTGGGGCTTTAGGTCCAGAAACAGCACATGACAACCATTACAAAGAAATTCCCCACGTGTTTTTAAGAAATCATTCTAGTTAAGTGTCTCAAAGGAAGGCAAGGAACCATGTAGGAACTATATGGAGGAAAATGGTTCCAGTGAAATACATTAAAAGATTTTATAGGGTAAAAAAAGGCACCACATAACATTTGGTCAAAGGAAAGGACATCAGGACACTGTATTTCATAGATCTGTCACAGGCACGTTAACTCTATGCAATCGCATACTGCTTCCTGGCACAACCATTTTTATAACACCGTTTTACGAACAGAAACAGTGACACACCACATGTATGTATCACTGACAGGCCCGGTTTTGAATGTATCATTTTACACATCTTAAAAACATCTTAGAACTGAGGAAATTAAAATTGTATAGAAAGAAAAATGAATGCAAGCACATCCAGTGTATTATGATTTATAGTTACTAAAGGTGAAAAATTATTTTCAGGCATACAGAATGACAAATGTTGAGAAAGATGCAAAAAGACTGTACATGGGGAAAATACTCAAAGCCACTATACTATCATAATGAATTATTTCCCAGGAGAATATCATTCCCTATATTGATGCTTCAATTACCATGACTACTTTCATTTTTATTAAAGAGAATGGTCCCAACATATTACAAATTTGTGAGTTAATAATTAATTTATCAATAGAAAATAATTTCTACAATTGTACCTCTTAAATTTGCCTTCTTATCTGGAGTCCCTGGAAGTCTTATTTTCCCTTTGGACATGAATTCAGGAACAATTCAATATACCTATGTTCTGAGAATGACAAAGAAAAAGATTCATTTCAAAAAGCTGAAAAGGCAGAAATAATACTATACCCATTTTTCTTGTAGTTCAGACAGAAACTCAAATCCTTTCCCCATTTCTTTCTTAAAATCAAAAACAAAATTAAAAAATCCTAACTAACTCTATAGACAGAAATATTCAGGATAATCAATAGACAAATGCTTTTCATTATAATATAATGTTTCATCCTCTTTACATTTAATTTAGTAGAATTGATAGGCAAAAACCCCAAACAGAACAAGGCGTTTGAGTGAAAACATCCATCAGAAACGACGACAAAACCACGGCAGCACTCACGAACGTGGGACCGATCCTTGAGCATCGCCGCGACGGCATCATCGTGGGTATCGAAGTGCACATCAGCTTCTCCAGTGGCCTTCCCACTGGAACTGTATTCCATGGTGATTCTAACAGGCTTCAGGGGAGCGAAAAACTAACAAACAAAGGAAGCCAGAAAGAACACAATGGTACTAGGCCCAATTTCTGTAAGTCTAATGGTTCTGCATTTTTCTTTCAGACTTTGATTCATACACTTTGATTAATTTGTTTTTAGGAAATCTCTTTAAGCAACAAAGGAGACATCTCCAGCAGGAGAGGCTGATTGAACGGTGATTTTCTTAGAACTCAACGTTCATTTCAAACATCCATTCAGAGAGAACTTAAACTATAAATACAATACTACACAACAAACAGTTCTCAACATTTTTTATACCAACAAAGACTACTTTTATTATCCTCCCACACCCATCCTTCCCTGTTTCTAAAGACTCTTCTCTGTCCATCAAATATACTTTACTTCTTAATAATTCATTTTTACCATCTTTTTCAGCAGACATATACCTGATAACCAGTTCCTTATCAGCACTACATAAACAGAGTGGTTATCATTCCAAACCAAAGCAACAAAATGGAATGCTTTAACCAGACTGTGAAACCTTCACTTAGGTAAAGATCAGGTACCTATTAGGCTTTTTGAAATAATGAAGACAACTGAGGCCCCACTGCTCACTGAAGATTCTGGGTTTGGATCTACCTTAAGTTTGTCCTCAAGTTCAAGTCAATAAGGGCTTTGTTGCTTTATCTTTTCATTGTATACAGTATCTATTATAAATAAAATTATTTTTTAAATTCTTTTTCTCAAATGTTACGGAACTGTCGTGCAAAATGGCCACATGGTCTAATGAGAACTCCCAGCATTTAAGAGTCCCGAATTCTGTCTGGTGTGTAACTGCTCTATGGCAAATTCCCCTGGGGCTCAGTTTCCTAAGCTCAAAGCTGACTGTGTTGAACCGTTTTAGAGAAAAACCAAACTTTCTTTGAATAAAAATCTGTATCATACTATTTTGCATCTATAAAATCTTATCCACTATACATTTCGCCTTAAAACCTAATAACATCCAGTCCTGGCTCGTGTGGCTCAGAGGACTGAGCACCAGCCTGCAAACCAAATGGTGGCCACTTTGATTCCCAGTCAGGGCACATGCCTGGGTTGCGGTCCAGGTCCCTGGTGGGGGGGCATATGAAAGGCAACCATACAATGATGTTTTCTCTCTTTCTCCTTCCCTTCCCCTCTAAAAATAAATAAATAAAAATCTTAAAAAAAAAAAAAAGCCTAATAACATCCATACTTCTTAGGTAAAGAAAATGAAACAAGCCTCGGCAACCGTGGAGAAGCCACCTTACTATCCACAGATGCTCCAGAAATACTGCACTTTCTTCTCTACCTTCCTGAAACTAACCCAAGTTCGATTTTAGAACTTTCATTCAAACCTATTGAGACTGGAATCTTACGGCCACACACGTTTATAATGTCTTGGGCGTTGGCTTGGAAAGGCAATCCTCTCATGTGCACACAATGTAGCGAGGACGTGGTTCCAAAATCAACAGCCTCCGGGAGCTTTTCTGACATCTCCTTAGGCAGTTCTGGGAGGTGGAACAAGCAGCACGGTCAAGAGCATAAAAGCTTCAAGACTTATTAAGAGATTATAATTACATATGACCTTTCTGTCAAAATTATCAGTTCCTCTTGAATAAGTAAGAAAGACTTTAATTTTAAAAGCCAAAATGATAGAGATTCCTGCCCCTTTACGAGTACCACTTGAACACCAGTAAGAATTTGGTGCCTCAACCCATTACCAGATTATAAAAGAACATCTTTCTGTGACAACGGGGAGGAGAAAAAATGGTTATTAATGAAAAAAATAAAGGAAAGAATAACTTTCTGGGTTATAGGTGAAAGAAAGAAAGAAGAAAGGAAGGAAAAGGAAAGTTAACAGGAAAATCCCAAGGCACAGCTGATTTAAAAAGGATTTACCACACTTCAAAGATTCTAAATGCTGGGGTTAGGAATCAAAGGAATAACTTAAAGAGGTAAACAAAACTCCTAACTTCAGTCAACATTACTGCTCTCTATCCAGTGTTTTCCCTCCTTAGTCTATTGACATTTTACTTCCTTTTGTTATATTTGTGCCACCCAGCTTTCCTGATATAGAATCTACAAAAATTATTATTTAAAAATCTTATGAAATAATTAAGCCCTTCTACATATATTCAAAGTGCATACTACACTCAACTCAATTTCCTTGTCTTACAATTTCATACAACATGGTAAAAAAAATTTTTTTTAACAAATATTAAAATATACGACACAGACCCAATTAAGTCTCAAGAAATGGCAGGTCCTTACCTATTTCCTTCTCACTTTCAAAAGCTGTCATAGGTCGAACATCCTCATTTACTTCGTGTTCTTCAAAGACCACTTCTGGCTCAGTTATATACTTAGCAGAAGGAGATGCCATTTTCTTTCCCTTATGAGAACCGACATATGTTCGAACTTCATTCCTTCTGCTTGGAAATATCTCTATATATCTATGTCAAAGCAAGAGAGAACAGGCACAAATGGTACAAAATAACCTTGCATTGGACTCGTTTACAATAAAACGTCCATATATAATATTTCCAACAGCTTAATGAAACGCAAGAGCCCCAAGATAATAGGTGTGTGTGTTGGGGGAGGGGGGGAGTACTCTTGAAAGAACAGACCACTGATTTAATCACCCTGAAGATAAGTTTCTTCACATACATTTTAACATTTTCTACCTTATCTGCTCCATGAGAACAACTACACTAAGGGTAACTGTGTGTACGCAAAGAATTAATCTGGTAAGAAGGGTTTTGTACTGAAGCCCTAAAATTTAATTCTGTGAAAATTAATCATATCTGTATAAGATATTAAAGTCACAGTGTAGCCCTAATTGGCATAGCCCTAATTGAGCACGGGCTACGAACCAAAGCATCGCAAGTTCGATTCCCAGTCAGGGCACATGCCTGGGTTGCGGGCCAGGTCCCCAGTAGGGGGCACACAAGAGGCAATCACACATTGATGTTTCCCTTTCTTTCTCCCTACCTCCCCTTCTCTCTGAAAAGAAATAAATAATATCTTTAAAAAAAATGCATGTGTACCTGTTTATAATTTTTTTTTAAATGGGGATTTGCTCTACTTTAAAAGAACTGCAAACATAACAATCAAATACAGTGTGGACTATGTCTAGATTCTGGCACAAAAAAAATACCCCAACTGTAATGACATATTAGTTATAATTTAAAAAATGTGACTATGGACTGGCATTAGATAATAAACTGTTGTTAATTTTGTTAGATGTGATAATACTGATCTCATGTAAGAAAAAGTACTTTAAACATGCACACTGAAATAACAGATACAGCAAATTCACACACCGGCAATTTGTTAACAGGCTTTTGAAAGCCCAGCATACTATTCTACTTTTCTGTGTTTAGGTCACTTAACATCATGTCACAGAGTGGTCATCAAAATGACACAGTGATGACAGTCCTGCACCAGCAGTATCTGCTTTACTCACCGGTTCCCGATCTCTTCCCTGTGTTTCAGCAGGGCCTGGTTGGCCATTTCCGGTTCTTCGAACTGCACGTAGGCTTCTCCTGTTTTCCTTCTCCCTCTGTAGTCCATCACGAAAGTGATGTCTACTATATTCAGTCCTAGGACGCCCAACAAATATCACAGATGAGTGCTGCTAATAGGAGCTTTCTTTATCCTTAAAATTAACAGTCATTCACATACTAACTTTTTTACTTTCTTAGTATAATTTGGGAGCTGCTCTACCAATCCCAAAGCCAGATACATGCCCAACTGGAAGAAAATTATTGTGTGGCCCCAAACCAGTAACACCTACACATCTATATTTGCAGAATGGTTAGGGTCCCAGCATTTCATATACAACACAATTCTCCGTCTCTCTTTTTTTGCCATTATACAGTAGGGGAAATAAAGATTTTGACTAACATCACTACTAACGATGCATGCTTTACAGCTAAGAATTACATAATAATGCTATTAAATCATGTAAACTGCTACTGTCTTAATATAGACACTGTTATGAGAGGGTATTTCCCCTCAATAGTAAAATAAACCCACATGAACTATTTTGCAATCTGACACCTTGATCACCGTGCTAGGTCAAAACACTCATATAACCGACAAAGACAGGAAATTCGAATGCAGAGTTCCCCCCAGAACAACCTAATACAATATAACTGCATGCAGTTGTCCGGGAAAAGGTTCATGTGAGATAAAGGAGACAATGGGGGAGAAAAGGTAGGAGGCCCCAGAAACGTAAAACGGAAAAGCACCTGCAAAGAAGTCTACGATGTCTTTCTCGTTGCAGCTGTAAGGCAGTCCTCTCAAACGAACCACGCCATCATTCACCACAGGCGAAGGTTTGACCTGCAGGCTCTTCATTAAGGCTTCCACATCTTCATTGTTGATCTCATACACTACACATTGAAAGCACAAAAGGTATGTCGAATTTACATAACAAAGCCTTGAAAAAGTCATACTTGGTGGGATATCCACGAATTGAAAAACTAGCATTTTTCCGTCTTTATGTACTTCTTTGGAGAAAATAACAAATGACATTTATTGACTATTTACTATGTGCCTGGAGTCCCTCATTTAAACAGCACAAATTGTGAGGTAAACTCGGCCAACATCTTCATTTTATAGATAAAGCACAGAGACAATCTCTGTGCTCCTTTCTGCACCCTGTAAAAGGGTGTATTCCTAATATCTAACTACTTCACGATTGCTAAGGATGAGATGGAAGTGCCTTGGAAAGCATCGAGTCTAATGAAACGATCCTGAAAACCCACGAGGCGACGCCACGTACCTTCCACGTACCGCTGCCCCATGTACAGGCGGTGCTTTTCTAAGGCCTTCCGCACATCCTGCTCTGACTCCATCTCAATTAAGGCATCACCCCTTCGCTTCCCATCTCTATTTAAGAGGAAGTGTATTCCATTCTCGCCGTTGCGAATTCTGCAGTCTAGAAGTATGTGAGTAAAAATCAATTAAAACCAGAAATCAAACTTTTAACTCAATTATACAAGTCACTGGAACGCAATCCTCCAATAACAAAACAAAGCAGGAACCAAAACGCCTGCCATATTCCTTCCACAAACCCCCTCATGGAAGCCATCCAAATGCCAATGTGATGTGGTCGTCTCTACAACATTCCACATGAAAAGAATAAGCAAACTTTACTGCACATAAGCTTGTGATTGTGTAATGGTAATTTAAGCTAGGCTCAACAAAAGAAATGTATTATGTCCCAATGCTTCTATGGTTACATTTTATGCATAAGTGTCTTCTTTGTTAGAATCGTAACCAGAAAAACTCTAAAAAGCCCCTAGAAGAAGAATTTTGCTACCATGATTTAACCTTTCCCCCTTTTTATTACTAAGAAAATACATCTTCACACTTCATACGTCTTTTATTATAAAGGGACAAGTAGAAGATGTAAATGGCTTTATGAAACGCTTGGCCACACAATGCGATGCACATTAAGGTACTTAGTACATGTCACACTGGTTTTTTAACATTTAAGATAGGATCTTCTAAAACTCTCTTAAAAGGAAAATTAAAAATCAGTTAGATACAGAAACAAAAGACCAACCACAGATTTGTAAACCTTCCAAACATGTCATTAAGGGAACTATGTCACTTAATACTAAGTGATCTTGTATGCTAAATGTATGTATTACAGAAAGATCTCTTAACCCACGTTCCCACTAACATATTTCCACTAACAGGCTTGTCTTTTGATCTTTACATAATAAAACTCCAGAGAAAACTGGTTTTATTAAATTTTCATCTTAGCGTTAAATTTTTAGTTGTCTCATCATTAAACTTTTTGTTGCATTCAGTCTTGAAACTGGTGTGTATCACCAATGGCACACACAGTGTCACTCAGTACACACCAGCCAGATGAGACAATTCTAAGCCATCAACTAAGATGTTCATGGCACAGTTTAACTTGGATTTTGTGGGACTACCTTCCACTCAGACAAAATTACATATTGAAAACATACATAAAATATACCTGAAAAAAAGCTAAGCACATCTTCTACAGTGCAGGACCACGGCAATCCTTGAGCTCGAATGAGATACACATCATCCACCTCCGCTCCTAACTTGGATGGGGCCACCTCATACTCCGGGAGAGGTGGAAGGTCTTCCAGGTAGGTAGTTTTAGATTCCTTCCAAAAGAAATAAAGAAACATAAAAATATTTCTTTGACAACCTACTTAGAAAATGTTTCCTTCTGCAAACTAATGCTCTGAATGTTATTCTCAGGAAACAGTTACCATCTCAGACACGAGATACACTTCACAAATCTAACTCATCCTGTTTTGGCTTCAATTGTGCATCCTAAAGCAACAAGCAGGTATATCCTAACGGTTTGGCAAGACAGAAATTTTATTCAGGAATTGTTTTGAATTCTTCAGCCCCAAATTACGCTTAAGAATAGTGCTTTTGCTAAGACAGAATAAGAGGGGTCCTTTCAATTTGACAAATATGAGTGCCTCCTACTTAACGTGTGCCGTATTAGGCCCTCATCTCAAAAAGTTTACCATCTAGACCAGGGTGTCAAACTCCTTTTCACTGGGGGCCACATCAGCTTCGAGGTTGCCTTCAAAGGGCCGAATATAATTTTAGGACTGTATAAATGTAACTACTCCTTAACTGTTAAGTGACAGCTCAGTGCTGCCACCCGACAGAACAAGGTGCAAGGCCGGATTAGGCCTGCGGGCCTTGTGTTTGCCGCCTGTGATCTAGACTAAGACAAGCATACAAGCTGAGATGCTTGAAGTGCTGGGTGATACAATATATTGTATGAATTCAAAACAGAGCACTAAGAGAAAAGTCAGGACATGGTATCAAATGGACCTTGAAGGAAGGACAGACTTCCAACAGTGACAAATAAAGGAAAGGGCATTCCAGTTTGAGAGGTTAGGGGAGGAAGCAATATGAACAAAAGCCCATTTGTGATACAGCAATAGTCCCATTTGGCTAAACTGTAGGGTCCAATTAGAAGCCAAGGAAGATGAGCTGGCAAAAGGAACTGATACCCTTTAGCAGAGGGTCTTGAGTGTTAAGCTCAGTGTGTCTCCTTAACCTGGTAGGCAAAGGGGAGTTAATGAAAGACATTTAGAAGTGAATAAATCAGCAAGACAGCATGGTGCTTGGAAAGGTTAATCTGTCAACTGGTATGTGAGACCAACTGAATAGGAAAAAAATCATAAAACGCAAGAGCAGTTATGTGAGGTAACAGGAGCCTCAGACCTATCCAAAGAACTCTATTTTACAAAACTAAGCAAAAATTGGAATTTAATCAGATTCCAACAAGTACCATAACATGACTGGGAAGACAACTCGAGTCTTAGGATTTGCATTCTACTGAGCTAAGGAAAGAGATTCCTTTGTACTCTCACTGTTCACATGAAGACTCATGTCTAATTCTACGGAAACAATGATAAACGTAAACCTCTAACAGAGGTCTAATACATTTTTAATAAGAATGCAACTAGCACTACAATTAACATGGGAAGACAACTCAGGCTTTAAGACAAATGACTTGCACTCTACTGGGCTAAAGAGAGATACTTCACTCCTTTGTATGTTCCATCATTTTCATGAAGATTTTAAGACATCAGTAACAAATGTCAGCACAGTGCATAACACTAGTAGAGACTCAACAGATATTATTATAGTCAATTTCACAGAGGAAAAAAAAAGAGTAGCCTGCTCACAAGGGCTTAATAGAGATGGTTTGTTTTTTAATAGAGGCAACATTCCCCAATTTCCCAGAATTCCATAAACATCAGAAGCTTTTACAGAAAAAGGCAGCAGAAAGTATTGGGCCAGGATTCAAATCAATTAGCTCAGCCACTGGCAGACAGCAGCCATGCTGATTAGCCTCCCAGTTTGCCTAAGTTCAAGGAGAAACACAAAGTGAATTTAGATAAATATGAACCCAAGGCATCAGGCGCGGAATAGTCAAAAAGTGTTGTGACATTTCGCAGATGTCATGTAACAAGCAGAAAGGTTCCTGTAAGGCACAAAATAGTTACAATCTGAGTTCTTAAAGCACACACTGACTTTAAAAAAGACAACACTGTAAACCCACTCCTAGATCCCCAAATCGTGTCCTAGCCGCCCCATCTCCTCGCCTCCCCTCCCCCAGTCTCCGCAGTCCTTTCGGCGGCGACCCTTGGTCGTGAAGGACCTTCTTTCTGTCAAGGGAAGTGGAGGTGCAGAGGTGACCTTCAGTAATCTGGGGCAGCCCGCCTTCCCTAGCGACAGTAGACAGAGCGGCGTTGGGGACGAGTCTCCTTCCCCACGAATCCAGCCCACGCAACTGTGCGCGTGAACCTTCACATAAGCGGGCTGCCCCGGCCTAATGCTCTGGCTGCACGAAAACTCCCATAGCTCCGCGGACTCAGCCTCCCAACTTCACAACCTGCGGACTGAGGGCGACAGGGAGGGATGCAGGGTGAGGGCGTCAACAGCTTCATAAAACCTACCATGGGCCGCAGGAAACAAGGCCTCAACATTCACCCCCAGCCACACTTACAATCCACAACCGACCAGACTCACAGGAGAACAAAACAAGGAGAAAAGCCGAAGCCGGGGAGAGCGTCCCTTGTTCCGAGACCCAATAGGAAGACCGGGCAAGCCGGGGGCGGGTGTGCGGCGCGAGCCGCGGATCCCCGGCCGCGCACGCGAAGCGCACGCGGAGGAGCGCGGGGACGCGTGCGCGCGGCCCTTCGCAGCGCCCACGTACCTGGCTGTAACCCCGCGCCGGGCCCGCGGCCGCAGCCAAGGACTGCGGCAGCAGAGGGGCGCGCAAGGCCGGGTAAGAGGCGGCAGCCGTGGCGGCGGCGGAGGCGGCCGCAGGGGGAGGCCCCGCCAGTCTCCCGGTGGGCGCAGGCCCGGTGTAGAGGCCCCGCGTCTGTGAGTCGGCGGCCGCGGCGGCCCCGAGCAACAGCAGCAGCCGGCGACGGCCGGAGACTCCCGAAGGGAAAGAGCCGGCGGCCGAGTAAAAGGGCAGGCAGGCGGCGCCGGTGCGCCGGCAGCTGCTGCAGTTGCACCCGCAGCCCCGGAGCAGCGCCCCGAGCACCCAGCGCGTCCCGGCCATGGACTCCGGAGGCGGCGCGGGGCCTGTAGGCGGCTGCGGCTGCAGCGCGAGCGGAAGGGAAATGGAATCCAGGGCCGGGGAGGGGCGCCCGGCACATGCGCCGCTGGCACCGGGGCAGCTCGGAGTCGGGAGGAGGTGGGAGAGAGAGCGCAGCTCCGCCCGGTCTCCGCCTTCGAGGCGGAGCTGCCTGCCGCTGAGGGAGAGGCGGCGGGGCCAGGGAACATGACCCTTCTACTAGTTGAAAATGAGGTCCCGAGTTGGCACGGTGAAAGTCTTCCTGTTTTGAAGACAGCCCAGACATTGAACCCCGGTCTAGGGACGCCGGTATTGTACCCCCTCGAAACGCGTGATGTGAGAGGCAAAAAGGGCAGCTTCTGAAAGGAATTGTGATACTCTGCCTGTAAAGAAAGGTTGGGGTAAATGAAGGTTTAGGAGCCCCTAAACTTGAGCTATATGTGGAAGGCCAACTTTTTAAAATAACATTTATGTAATGATTATACATTCATATAACAACAAAGATAAAGCTTTCCTTAATAAGTTAGTGTATTCACAGGTGGACAGGCTGAGGTCTGAAAAAGAGCTGGTTGCGCATTTTTCTTTCTGTGGCTAGGAGCTGTCTCACATTAACAGGCAAAAGGGAATTCTCAGAGTAAAAAATAAAGCTAAAATTTTGAACTTTTTATTTTGGAAAATCTCAAAGAAAAGCATGATGAAGTTATAAAATTTCAGAAAATATCAACACTTTGAAAATTTTGTTTTATCTATCCCCACCACCACCTCCCAAACAGTTTTTCTTTGCTGGGCTCTCTCAAACTCCCAAAATCACAGCAATCACCCATTCAATATTCACCTTAAACTGGTAAGGACTTAAAAAGAAACAAACAAAAACACATAATATTCAGATAAGTTGTTTTGAAGTATACAAGATTATTGTGTTTAAGTTGTTTACTCTGGCCTACCTTTAGGGAACAGAAAGCTCGGAATTCCCCCCAAAACTCCCCACCAAAAAAAGCAAAGAACAGGAAAAAATCGGATTGGCTTGACTCTGTGGACCTGGAGTATCAGAGACAAGGGGACTTCTCATCTGAAAAATTTGAAATTCTAGCGATTTTTTCTTAATCTCTCTTTTCAAGAAGGAAAATGGGTTATCCCTTCCTAACATTATCACTATAAATCACGATTTGTGGACGCATTAGGGATTCTGCCCATATTTACTCTTGCCTTCATTTTTTAAATAGCTGAAGTCATCGTCCATAATATGTAACTCCAGGCAATCTAAATACATAGAATGAAAATTTACAGATTATATTCAGAGGTAACACCTAAGTATTTAAATCAAAAATTCTTTTTAAATTAATGTATAGTTGACAATTTTATATTAGTTTCAGGTAATTGAACATTAATATACCTACAGTGTGATCACCATGATAAAATCTAGTAACTGTCCGTCACCATACAAAGTTAAAAAAGGGGAGAACTTTAGCCCTGGCTGGTGTGGCTCAGTGGATGGAGCGACTGTGGAATCAAAGGGTCACTGGTTCAATTTCCGGTCAGGACACGTACCTGGATTTCTGGCCAGGTCAGATCCCCAGTAGGGGGCGCAAGAGATGCAAGCACACACTGATGTTTTTATCCCCCTCTTCCTCCCTTCCCCTCTGTCTAGAATAAGTAAATGATATCTTTAAAAAATAAAAAGTTCAAAAAAGGAAAAAGTGGACAACTTTGATTTTTACTTACAGAAAATTTAAGGGATAAAAGAAACTAGCTGTGGCACTGACTGGTGTGGCTGGGTGGGTTGGGCAGCCTCCTTTAAACCAAGGGGTTGCTGGTTGGATTCCCTGTCAGGGTGCATGCCTGCATTGCAGGCCAGGCCCTGACACCCAGCCTGTAGATTGCGGGTAGCTGAAAGGCAGTCAGTCAGTGTTTCTCTCCCTCTCTTTCTCCCTCCCTTCTCCTTGCTCTAAAAATAAAATCTTTTTTTATTTAAAAGGTTTCTTTAATTTTTAAGCATTTTTTTCAGTTTTTCAAGTACAGTTTTCTGCCTCCCCCTCACCACCACCCCAGCTCTCCCCACCTCGTGCCCCTGTTTCCACCCCCGCCCTTTGTTTTTGTCCATGTGTCCTTTATAATTGTGCCTGCAAACCCTTCACCCTTTGCCCCTATAATCCCCTTCTCTCTCCCTTCTGGTCACTGTCAGCCTGTTCTCAATTTCAGTGTCTTTGGTTACCTTTTGCTTGCTTGTTTGTTTTGTTGATTAGGTTCCTGTTCAAGGTGAGATCATATGGTTTTGGTCTTTCACTGCCTGGCTTATAAAAATAAATAAAATCTTTAAAAAATTAACTTCAAATCATTATTCATTCATCTAACAAATATATTAGGTGCTTTTGTGTTTTAGGCACTGTGTTGTGCCCTGTGCATTCAAGAATGTAAACTAATAGGCTTACAGACTAAATAGCAAAGTGATGTTCACATTTGTTTATGTCTAGATTATATGCAGGGAGACTAGAAAGTTTGTAAATTAAAATGAATGACTTGTGGAACACCAGGTTTTAAATTTTGTGTTAATAAATACTATTTTAAACCCAAACAACTAACTAGCAGTACTCTTTAGAGCTAAATTTTTATTATGGAAATAAAAGGGCTATCTTGGACAAAAAAATTTACATTGAGAGACTTTTTGAATAGGGTGGTGACAATGGAGAAAAAGAAGATATGAGATATATATATATATATGAACTAGAGTCAGTAGAATTTGAGGCTAGGTTAGAGGGAGGGATAGTGTTTTCTGTTATTGTTACTTGGAGTTGGGAGGGGTGGATAGAGATGACTTTTCATCCCTAGGAAAGTTTAGAAATTATTTATATATATATAATTTAGATAATATATAGATTATTACTAGATTTTTTATATATACATATATATATAAGAGAGAGAGAGAGGATGCAAATCAACCCCACTTAGTGTTAAGGTGGAGAGATACTCATATGGGTGTTGTCTGTATAAATGAAGCTGCTGGTTTGGATGTGATTGCTTGGACCAAGTTTAGAGTGGGAAGGAAAAAAGGCATAGAATGAAGTCTTGAGGTACCACAACATTGAATGCCCTGTAGAGTAAAATGAACTTGCAAAGAAAGAAAGGAGCAGCAAGAGAGTCAAGAGCAAATTAAGGAAAGGCAACAGTGTTTCTGTAAGGAAATAGGGAGTACTTAACAACGGTCAAGTTCTTACTAAGATCAGTAGTTTCTCACTAAGTGAGATGAGAACAGGGAAAAACGTCTTGGTAAATTTAGCAATATGGGAAGGTTTCAGTAATCTTATTCACAATTGGGGAAGTAATAGCAGAGGCTGGAATAAAGCAGAGGTGAGGAACTTAAGGTAGAAGTGCAAAGTAAGTTTGATTGTATAGGTGGAAAAAAAAGATAAGGCAAGATAAAGGAAGTATAGGTCAAAGGTGGGTTATGTTTTGCCTTATTTGGATTAAACTGGGTGATATTAGAGCATGTTGAAATGATGTTGGGAGAAAATGTTAAGGATTTAGTTGAGTAACCAGGGGAAAATAGGCATAATTGATGTTTGGGTTTCTAGGAAGGTGAACAAATGTAGGCATCAAAGCTCAGGTGCAGAAATTAGCTTTAAATAGAAGAGAGCTTCTCCACCTTTCCTATAATAAATCATAAAACATATTGTTCTTCTGATATGGTCACTTAGCACTCATTGCAGCGCTATATACAACTAGCACTGACAAGGTGTCAGCCTACTTCTCTGACAAGAATTTCTCTGGTAGAGCTAGTCAAAATTGGTGGAAAGAAACACTAGATTTGGGGGAGGAGATGGATAAGGAAGGAGAGAAACAATCACCTCCCTTCCTTAGGAAAGAATGTTCAGATGAAGCCCTCTTAGTTCTAAAAAATACATTCTTATAAACTACGAGAGGAGCTGGAAGGGGATGATTGTTCTGATATCTAATAAATAAATTAAGGAACTCACTTTATTGTCTGTGCCCCTCAATTCTTAGAGGTGAACATACTTTTCTTCTGATATGCAATGAGGCTGAATTCTTCTCAAAGGGTCCCGTCCCACAGCCTTCTTTGCATTTGAAAGAAACAAAAAAATCATGAACCATGGATGTCAATAAGCCTAGGGTGGCAAAAGGAAAAGGAATTGAAGTCAAGTGCCATAAAGAAATGGTGCCCGTTTGTGTAACTTGCGATTAAGGTGCTACTAATCATTCAAGATGAAAGGACGAAATTTATTACATTGAGTAGTTAGATTCAAGGCAACTTCAACAATTGGAGCTACCAGTTACTTCCAAGGGAAGACAAAAAGGTTCATTTTATCACCACTATCACTACTTCATTCTTTTATCTGATGAGAAAAACTGATCCACTGGACCCACAAGCTCTAAGGTTTGCGTTTGCTGCAATGATGTGTTTCTTAGGTTAGCTTTATCAGTTGGCCTATATTCACTATTAACAAGTAAATGCTAGCCAATTTTTGTCTCTTCCATTGGTTGTGTTTGGAAAGCCCTCTGTGAAGGAATAAAACGTACCTGTTTACAGTTGTCGACGCATGGCAGACCACCAAACCTAAACACTGCAGCATCGTCACTTCTTAAAATGAAAATAGGTCTCTGGGAAAGAGAGTAGCCGGTTAGTTATTTAAGTGAAATGTACTGTCAAGAATAGTAATTTAAATAAAAATAAAATGATTATCTTAAATTAAGAGCCCTTTTCCCACTCCCTGACCCCACCAATAGTTTTAAATGAACTACACTGTAAATGTGACCTATATTCCTGAGGAAGTTCTCAGGATACAATGTCAACACGATTTTTACAGGAACCTGATTTACTCCAGATAGGTGCGGCAGTCACAAAACTGAGCTCTCTGTGGATGTTGAGTCAGTACTTACTGCTGTGTAAAGCTCACACTGAGAATACTTAGAAAGTGGAATGATGGGCCATGGCATCCTCTGGCCCTATTTACACAACTAAGGTGGTATGTTTTACTGCTCAGATACTGGGACATTCTCCCATTAACTAACTAGCTTTTCCTGGGAAAGCCAAAGCTAAGGTGCAACCAGAGACGAAGGCTCTGAGCATCATCTGGCACATACAAGCTACAAAATACCAAGGAGTCTTTGTTAATAGGCATCATTATTAATAATCATCTCTTTAAAACACATGAATATAATTTTTTTAAGTCATGCAAGATTATATACGCACATGTGCAAAAACACAGAGTAGGGTTTGCCTCTGACAACTGTTCTCTAGTCAAACATTTCTCAAAGATTGATGATTACCAGTTTCTTATGTATCCTTTAAGAGATGATCTGTGCAGTGTTTTGTCAATTTTAAATTTAGTAATTCTACTGTTCTTGGGATTTTGACAAGTTTTCCACCTGCTATCAAAGGATGGAGCCACTGCGTTCACAGAGAGCAAGAGGAAATGGACACACAGTAGACAAATGAGATCCTGTGTCATAAGAAACAAAGGATACTGAGGAAAAAGGTATGAAAGAAAAGGTAAGTCTTCTATGGTATTTGGAAGAATAATTTTTTCTTATTTAACAACATAGTGCCCTGGCTGGTGTGACTCAGTGGATTGAGCCCCACCACTGCAAACCAAAGGGTCACAAGTTGGATTCCCAGATCAGGACACATGCCTGGGTTATAGGCCAGGTCCCCAGTAGGGGGCGTGCGAGAGGCAACCACACATTAATGTTTCTCTCTTCCTCCTTTCCCCACTGTCTAAAACTAAATAAAATCTTTAAAAAAACCCCTTAAAAAATATAGCTTAATTAGGAAAAATAATACTTCAGAGTTAGACACTGATACTTGGCTATGTAACTGTCTGTGTGGCTTTGGTTATTACTTAATTTCTCTGAGCTTTATTTCCTAAATTTTAAAAACAGAAATAATGTTACTACCACATAGAGTTGTGAGGTATCTGGCATATATTTTGAAAGAATCTTGTAAATAGACTATTATTTTCTAAAATGTTGTTTAAAGGAAATGTTTATTGTATTTTAATTCTGTTTCTTCCCTTGACTCTGATTCCACCCTAGTATTTATTTTTCAATGGAAATATAATTCACATATAATCACCATTATACTTACTTTTGTTAATAATGTATCTAAGGATTTAAGGCAGCATCTTCCCCAGAAAAATGAATTTTCCTTGAAAACAAATTCTATAGAATTAGAAAATACCACACTGATGTTTAAGCTCTAACAGGCTTGTTCAAGCATATCTTATGCTTGAGGATAGTGTAGGACAGACATAAATGCTGCTGGTCTGAAGGACATCAGAGGAAAGAGAATCATCACTGTAAAAAATCTTGGAAGTACTTATTAAATACTACATTTAGTCTGTTTTCCCTACTACATTTAAAAGAATGCTCTGTATCATAATAAAATATTTATATCTATCTATGTGATATACATATATATGCGTATATATGTCACATATATATATACACAAGGCTGGGAAAAACTAGGTTTACGGTTCATATGGAAAATAATACAGTGATCAATAAATGATAATATAAGAATGAATGCTGTGTTTTGTGTACTCAAAACTGTAAACCTACTTTTGCCCACCCCTGTATATACCTCACACATGTAGATACAGACCGGCACAGTTTTTTGCTCATAATCAATATTTAATAAATGTTTACTGAATTTAAATCACCAGACTTATTTTTTAATCCTCACCCAAGGATATGTTTCTTTATTTTGGAGAGAGAAAGAGATATAAACATTGATATGAGAGAAACATCAATTGGTTGTCTCCTGTGCCCTCCCCAGCCAGGGATTGAAACCGCAACCTTTTGGTCTACAGGACAATGCTCCAACCAACCAAGCCACCTGTCTAGGGCCAGTAGAGTATTTTATGTATATATGTGTGGGTTTATGGATATCATGCTAGTTTTATAAATAATACTTCCATTTGTCCAAGAAGTAACAAAAATGAAAATTCTAATGGTAAATTGAACATTGGATGAAACATTTTCCCAGTAAATATAGAAACCTATATTTTCCAATAATCAGTATATGTATTTTTAATTTGACTACATTTGTGGGCTCCATTTATAGCAAATACTTACTAGTGGCTGCTAAAAGTACACATTGGGCCCTGGCTGGCGTAGCTCAGTGGATTGAGTGCGGGCTGTGAACCAAAGCATCACAGGTTCGATTCCCAGTCAGGGCACATGCCTGGGTTGCAGGCCACAACCCCTAGCAACCTCACATTGATGTCTCTCTCTCTCTCTCTCTCTCTCCCTCCCTCCCTTCCCTCTCTAAAAATAAAATAAATAAAATCTTAAAAAAAAAAGTACACATTGGTACCTAGTTTATATTGAGGTCCCTTAAGGAAATACAATATCATTTGTAGGTTGGCATGGGAAATGATTCACTTAGTATGTAATTCCATTATGATCACTTGTACTTCATTTACGCAAAATTAATTGTTTCACTTACTACTATAATCACAAATTAATCCTCAAGAATACAAGGGGGGAAACATTAACAGTAATTCTTGGGGCCTGCTTTGTAAGTTTTTTCTTTAAGTAAGAACATGGTATAGTTGGAGTCTAAGCTATCACAAGAACTGTCCCTTTTTAGAAAAACTCAGGAAAGTACTTGTATTTCCACATCCCCTCCAACTCTATTCCCATTCCATGCTGCTTCTGACAACTTTCAGATGTCTCTGTGAGCTTCTAGGTCTTCTTTCCAACAAGAATTTGTGTGCTGGCTGTTTCTCAATAGCGTCCCCTTCTCCACTGTGGTGTGACCCTTTGTGATATTCCACCACATTTCCCACCTCCCCCCCCCCCCAAACACATTCATTATAATTTCTGTTTCTAACAACTTTCTGGAAGGTTGACCATGAATCTGACCTGATGCTTTTAGTAAGATCATAGAGTTAGGAGTCATCTTTTGAGAGTCATTACTTTCAGAAATATTTATCAATGAGTTCTTTGTACTAAACACTGAAAAATAGTTAATGCAAGTAGTCCCCACCCCAAGGCTCTCACAGTCTAGTAAAGAAAATGGCTAAGAAGATCAATTGCAACACATTTCAATTACTGCTATAAGGAAGTATATTGGGACACCATTGGACTTCAGAAGAGGAACACTTTCACACTCTTATGGATCAAAGATGATTTCAAGAGAATAGACACCAAAGTTGGATCTTCAAGGAATTAATAAAGATTAGCAAGATAAAGACAGGAAAATTGTCCTAATCAGAGGGAATAGTTTTTAGAAACCCCCAGAGACATGAGAAGACCTAGAGAATTCAAGAAATTGCAAATGGTTTATGGCAGGAATACTAACATAACGGGAATTTTGAAAGACTAATAGAAGTCAGATCATTGAAAAGCCTTATACATGCATTGTAAGGAACTTCAACTTTATCTGGGAGATAATTGGAATAGGAAAGTAATATAAGCTGATTTACATTTAGAAATCGGACTCTGGCAATAGTTTGGAGGAGGAATTGTAGGAGGACAAGAGACCTGTTATCCAGAGGTAGCAAGGGGGCTAATGCAGTACTTCACGGGAGAAAAGAGGAGTGCCTAGATCATGAGAGCAATTTTAAGAGCTGTTTGGACTGTCTATGGAAATCTTACTATCATGGAAGGATCCTCTCTGCCAGTCTTATGACAGCCCTGGCCAGGAGCTGCCAGGTAAAGGTCAAACTGAAGAAGCTAACAGACATACATCAAAAGTAATCTTACTTTTTTTATAATTGAACAATAAGGTAATTTAAAAAAAACTACCTTGTACATATAAAAAAAGTAATCTTATTTTTTTATTTAACTTTTTTTTATCTTGTCACAAACTGAGGAATAATCAGAACCCCCCACCCCAGTTTATTTTTGCTATGTCAATTGATCATAAAGTCTTCAAGATAGAAAAGAACTTAAAAGTTATTGAAGGATTCTAATCCAGTGTTTAAATTCCTTTAATACCATCTCTGCTAAGTGGGGATTTAGCCATGTTAAATAACTCCGGTGAGAACAATCCACTATTTTCTATGAAAGATCTCAAAGATTTCCTCCAAATTAAAAAGTGGGGAGGGGGACCCAACCAAACAAAAAAAACCAGAAAGCTGTGTAGAGACTTACAAGTCAAGATTCCAGATGTTACCAGATTTTCATTGACTTCACTCACACTATTGAAATTCATCTCTGTATTATGATGCATAATTTATATGTAGGGCTGACTTTATGGGAAAGTAATAAAAGGAACTATTCCCTAAGTAATGTCATTTTGGGGGCCAAGAAACCAAGTTTCTCCTTCCTCAACAACCCCCACCCCAAGCTATCTATCATAGAGACTCAAATACCACCATTAGCATTTCTGAAGAAATGGCACATGAAACTAAGTCACACTAGGGTGTTAATGACATATCAGATAGATTTCATTCTGACATTGCAACCCTGGGAAGTGTAGAACCACTAGCAAAGGAAAGAGCACTAAAAGTGGAGAAGAGAAATAGCAACACTAAGGCAAGATGAGCCAGAGGTGCCCAGTGGTCCGAGACAGAAATGTTTGTTTGATTGCATAAAGAGGATCTAGAATTTTTCAAAATACTGTTTTTAGAACTCCTTGTAATATGTTTGTCTCAATATATCTGAGGTAGATTCCTGGGCAGTTCTGACATGCAGCTAAATTTAGGAACTGTTAGGTATGAGGGCACATTTATATATGTGACATTTATATATATTTATATATATATATATTTTAAAATTTTATTTATTTATTTTTAGAGAGAGGGAAGGGAAAGAAACACAGATATGTGTGAAAGATACATCTATCGGTTGCCTCTCACACACCCCAACTGGGGACCTGGCCTGCAACCCAGGCATGTGCCCTGACTAGGAATCTATCTGCAAGCCTTTGGTTCACAGGCCCCCACTCAATCCACTGAGGCACACCAGCCCAGGCCAATAATTAGCATTTCTTTAGCACTTTACAGTTTATGACACTCATTTGCATATTTGATTCTTCTAACAGCTCTGGACTAAAGGTAGGATAGGTGCTAGGACACCAATTTTATGGATGAACACAAGGCTCAAAGTGTGAGGAATTTTCCCAAGGTTTATAAGAGTAGTCTAAGTTTATTTTTTTTTAATCCAGCTGTGAAGTAGAACTTTTTACACTGTTTTCTGTTTTTTTGAGTAATTCTACTAAACTCAGCGTATTCAGAAATTTTAATAATTTTTGCAAAGACTTGTCTAGTTACTCCTGGGCACATGTAGTAGAAGTTTCCTAGTGGGTCATTAGGAATAGTAATGAAAACCACTTCCATTTTCACTACCTTAATTCCCAGCCCCATGATCCTGGCTATAGGAGAAAGAGAAGCATCTACTAATACATTCTATTCTGGATTAGTGTGTGTACTACATCCTGGAGGACATTGCTTCACCTGCACAAAGTATGTAATATGCCTCTGACCTGGTGCCATAAATGAATCTTCAAACAGCCATTCCACCATTCTGTCAGTCCAGTGGCTTTAGGAAGAGGAGGGACAAGGTAAGACTGACAATTTGATGAGCTTTGTCCCATTGCCTTACTTCATTTCTATACAAAGACTTCCTTTGAGAGAAGTGATGTTATGTGGATTACAATGACAGTGCATGAGCCATTCTGTAAATGCATGGGTGGTGGTTTGGCATAAACTTTATGTGCAGAGAAAGAAAATGTATGGAGAAAGTGTCTGTTTCGGCGAGAACGAAGTGCTGCGCCCCCCATGAAGGAACTGGTTCACCGTAACAGAAGTCCCCATGGCAGGTCCGCCTCAGGGAGTGACTCTCTGCAGGAGGCTCCATTTGGTTTGCCCTAGCAACAGAATCACAGTTGGAGCAGTGGCTACAATTGGAGTCACTTATCTGATTAAATTTATAATAATCTGTCTTTCTCCAAGATCTGTCTGTCTTCTACAGGCCAAGTTAGGCATCTGAACAGAGATGTGGCAGGTATCACCACCCCTACATCTTTCAAGTCCTGGATGGTGGCACAAATTGCCGCACTCTCTCCAGGAATACAATTTACTATATTCATAGATAAAGGTAGTTCTAGTGGCTGCCAGTTGGCCTTTTCTACTATAATAGTGAGTCCCAGAAAAGTGTTATGAATCATATTATTGTCATCTCATTTCCACCAGATCCAAACTAGCCAGTGATTCCAAAGCATTACTCAAATTCTGTTAGGTCAGTCAGTCTAGCTTTTCAGCATAAACTATACATTTCTTTAGCTGCACTTCTCTGAATCTGAATTAAAATGCTTACTCTATTTTCTTACTGGTGTTAAAACAAATTGTACATTCATTATTAAGATTATAAAGTATTATCTTAATCCAGCAATCAATTTTAGTATCACTATTGGTGGGACGATGAGATATAACATATTTGCTAATGTGATACAAGATGAAGTATACAACATAACTGGTATTCTAGCAAAAAGTATTTAACTTGAATCTGTTACCCTTTTTATTGAACTTCCAGTTTACAGGAAATAGAATGGCACAGCAATAAGCTAAATGACTTTCTGAGGAAGCCACTGAACAGATTCAGAACGTGGAGCATTCTATGGAACAGTTGATCACTGTAGCAAGTCAAGGTCAAGGAAAACAAAAAAGGGTGTGGCGGTTCCAGATCCAAAGAGTGTGTCAAACACCACTTCTGCTCTCTTTCAGAATGGCTCTTGGCCACCGTTCTGGCCCAGAACAACAGCTGCAGAGAGATGCAGAAAGCTGCTCTACATGAGCACCAGCTTCAGAACCGCCTCACGTAGGCAGCACCCATACCACTTGGCCTTTGCTGGCGTTTCTCAGTTCTTGCCTCCTGCCCGGAATTTTCCTCTGATGATGAGGCATGACATGCTTTGGCCTGCTGAGTGCCCATGCATTTGTAACCCAGAAATAAGGGGAGATAGTGCCCCATTATAATTGTGCAAACTGGTGCTCAGCCACTTGGCATGTTGGTTTTACATGACTTAACAATTAGTGTTGAAGGAAACAGTTTTTTATTAATAGTGTTCCAATCTTGGGGGGACTAAGAGCACTCTTGCTTAGAGCCCTTTTCTTCCACGAGCCCCAGAACTTCCCTTGTTTTCCAAAAGCTACAAGTCAAAACCATGCCCATAACTTCTCCATATTCTCATCTGTCCATTAACCAGTCACACAGACTTCCATTCTTTCTGAAATGTGCACCTGTGGGTTTCAGAGCTGCCATTCTTTCACAGCAGCTCTCTTCTTCAGGATTTGGGGGGTGCTCTTCTTAGCCTCAATGTAGCATTTCTGAAACCGGAAAAGCTGGCATTAGTGCTACCTGTCACTACAAGGCCCAATAAGCAGAGACAGGGATTGAGTCTTCATGGGTGCTTTATGCAGATGATTGGCGGGTTTGTACCCCAACATACCATCTTAAATCCCATTTTAAACTAACTCTTTTTACACGGAGAAGAAAAGTGTAGGTAAGGGGTTTGGAATTCAGGGAAAAAGTTAATCAGATAATACTGCAGCATTCTTCCACCTGTGCAGGTAAGGGGTTTGGGATTCAGGGAAAATGGTTATCAGATATAAGGTAAAAGCATTCTTCTGGTCAAGTAAGGAGTTTGGGATTCATGGAAAAGTTAATCAGAGAAAAGCTGAAGCATTCTTTTATCTGTGCCTTGGGCTGTGGGTGTTCCACTCTGGAGCACAGTGGCTCAGATGCCATCTCGATTGTCTGCAGCCCTCCTGACGCACAAAGGTGGAACTGCGTATGGTCTCCTGGAATCAAGGTGAATCATACCTTCGGCTCCTAAAACAAGCTTTTTATATACCTTGATTACTAAGCTTGTTAGCTATTATTTGAAACTAAAGTTTTTCTAATATTTGAGTCCCCCATCATTTCAGGAAACCATGTGCCATGTTAACACTGTCCCAGAGGGTGTCCCACAGGTCCCTGCATGGGACCCTGCCTCCAGGAGTGGGCTCCTATCCTCCGTGGGGTCTAAGCCCCCTGTGGGCCCTGTATCTCCTGGTCCATTTGGGGAGCAGAGCCAGAATCCCAGAACATCCAAATGCCCAAAACCCAGAGGAGAGAGCTTGTACCAAGCACAAAAGTCCTGTATCAAGAGGCCCCATACTAAGAGAGCAACTGCTCCATACATCTTTCAGAGAGGCAAAAGTCTGCAACTCAGCATTCCCAGTCACAGTTCAGCTCTAAGCACCTCTCACGAGTCTGGGTAGCCTGGCCTGGCAGGTCCCCATGGCTTCATCCACTCTGTTGCTGTCTTCTCCAGACAGATCTTTCCTCTTGGCTCCCTCTCTGCGGAACTTGTGTTAGACTCACAGGTAGACCCCACAGACAGAGCTACAGGCAGATCTTCTGACCTCTCCTGGCCTTGGCCTTGTGTCTTCCCTACTGACCTTTGGTCTGCCCTAATTTAAGTGCTTGGTTCAGGACTTCCTATGTGACCTCATATCCTGCTCTTCCTATGGTGCATTAGTGTCTGCCATTTTTGTCAACTTCCCAATGTCTTTGACTGTTTTTTTGGCTGCCATCTTTAGTCAGAGCAAGAGTTCCCAGTGACACACAGGCATCAGAGAAGGTTTCCACCCACCCTTGCTATGTTATAAGTCACTGCATGTTTTCACAGTCACGTAGACAATTAGCCCAGGGCAGCAGCTGTCTTCTCTTCAGGAAAACAGGGCTGTTAATTTGCCTTTGTTATACAATGTGTCTTCAATGCTGTACTTCCCTGCTCTGTGGGCACCCTGCCCCCAATCCTGCCTGAAGATAGGATTGTGGGAGTTCCTATATTATCAGGGGACCCATGCCCTGCACCCTGTTACACCATGGGGCAAAATCTTCGGGCAATAGGACACGATAACTGGCAGATAAGTCTTCCTTATTCCCCTTTGGACTTTTCTGAAACACATTTGTTTGTCCAACCTCCCAGAAGATGGTCCCACAGGAATAAGCAATCAGACATATTTTTTTTTTTTTTGTAATCAGTCATTTAAAAATTTTTTAATTTATTGATTTTTTAGAGAGAGAGAGAGGAAGAGGGGGAAGAGAGAGAAAGAGAAACATCAATTTGTTGTCCCACTTATTTATGCATCCATTGGTTGATTGTTGTATGTGCCCTGTCCGGGGTTGGAACCTACAACTTTGGCATATCAGGCGATGCTCTAACCAATTGAGATATCTGACCAGAGCAGTCAGTCATTCTTGATAAAATTGGTAGCCATTTGGTAAGGCATCCTCAAATTCATCCTCCCAGTTTCCCTGCCTCACTTCCCTTTTCCCTCATTCCTGCTGCTCTAGGATTGCACTCTCTCATGAAGTAGCAGCATATAAACTTTTGCTTCAGGTTCTGCTTTCTCACTTGGACAAAGAGACATAAGGAACATAACACCAGATGCAATATGTGGCCCTGGTTTACACATACCAGCTTTAAGAACGTTTGGGGGGATAATTGGAAAAGTTTTTATGTAGATCTGATTTTAGATGATACTAAGGAATTATGAATCTTTTAGATGTGATCATATTATTTTGACAAAAAATATTTTTTAGAGATGTATACTGAAATATTTAACAGTAGAATGATATACTGTAGTTCATTTTTAAATACTTCAGCATTGAAAAAGAGAGAATTAAGAGGAAAAAGAATTATAAGATCTTTCTGTATGGCTTTGTGAAACTAAGTCAGTGCTGTTAATCAGGGTTAAATTTTAATTTTAAAAGAAGGAGGCCCACCTGGCAGATGTGGCTCAGTTGATTGGAGTGTTGTCCCGTATACCGAAAGGGTCACTGGTTCAATTCTGGTCAGGACACATGCCTAGGTTGTGGGTTCAGCCCCAGGTTGAGGTGCATGTGAGAGGCAACCAATCTATGTTCTCAAATTGATGTTTCTCTCTCTCCCTTTCCCTCTCTCTAAAGTTAATGGGCACGTCCTTGGGTGAAGATTAATATGAAAAAAAAAACAAGGAGGTCCAATAACTGATTACAAATAAGTAAGATAAATTTGTGCCAAAATTTACATATTTTACAGCTTTTCAGTGATGGCTTATCAATCACAAATTTAAGAAAATTTAAAAAATACAAGAAAGCTTATGATTTCCATATATACATATATGTATACATATCTATATCTATACTTGTGTAAATATAACATCTGGAGCACAGATGATTAAAGTTACACCCAAGGTTACATAACAAATCAATGGGGAGGTAATTAATCAAGTAAGAATTGTTCAGAGTTTCATAGGACCACAGTTCCTTCCCTCCAACATTATCAATATCAAAACTGCTAACAAATCCTAGAAAGAGAATGCAGCTGATCTAAACATGCCGCTCATCTTCTCAGTTTTCATTGTTATATGCAGTTTTGCTGCCAGTCGTTAAGGTTATAATTTTATCAACATAAAATTATTTTGTACCTTACAGACACTTCAACAGAAAGTGAATTTAAACATTACAAAATGAAGAGGACTTCATTTTTGTTTCCTTTTGGGAAAACTAATGTAAGCCAGTAGGCCGGGATAAAGTTTCATTATTGTCCAAATTATGCCTGATTAGTGGCTAGTTGCCTCATCTATATTTTTATGAGAATGAAGGGATAACCAATTCAGAGTTCACAGGAACAAAGACTTCAGCAGTCTGCCTGGAGCTTATAGAGCAATGGGCATTTTTTCTTATTATAATGTATTTTTCACTTCCTTATTTTTCCCCCAAATAACATGTTGTTTATCTTTTGTTTATATAGAGATATGAAAATATGACCACGAACACTCTGTCTCTTGGATTCAGTAGTAAGACTATGGTTTTCTAAGGCTTCAGTGGCTTGCCTTGGAAGTGAGGTTAGGTTGCTCTCTCTGGCCAAGAGATAATGCTTCAGAGATGGAACTGGTTTTTTTCCTCCTTAATGTTACTATAGGCATCTTTTTAGACTTGGAAACTTTTAGAATTCTACCAAAACTGGAGGAAAAATTGGAGAGTATTTTTTGAAAGCACTACCTTGAACCTCAGCCATAAAGAAAAAAGTAAGAACTTCTGTGTATTATAATGGCAACTACTATTTATTGTGTACTTATCCTCACAAAAACCGTATAAATTAAATATATTTTTAAAATATATTTTAAATATATTTTTAGAGACAGGGGAAGGAAGAGAGAAAGAAGGAGAGAAACATCCATTGGTTGCCTCTCGCATTCCCCCAACCAGGGACCTGACCTGCAACCCAGACATGTGCTGTGACCAGGCAAGCTAACCAGTGACCTTTTGGTTCACAGGCCGGTGCTCAATCCACACCAGCCAGGAGTGCACGTTAAATATGAATCTTATTTTTTAAATTGGGAAGTGAGATGCAGTGAAATTAAGTGACGTGACCCAAGTCCCACATCAGGTAGAGCAAATACTAAGGCAGAGTTCTCCCTCCAAAGCTCAGTCTCTTCACACTACACCACATCTTCACACACGGGGTTGTGGTTTTTATTCTCTTCCCACAAATGGCCCTGGTATTGCATGACATAATTTTATTTTTAAAAAGGATTTAAGGAAGAAGATAATACAAATAGTAAAAATTAAAATATTTTCCAAGCAGTTTTAAACTTTCTGTTTTTACAAGCATTTTGAATTTCATAAACACTTTAGTAGTGTTTACCACATCCATATTTTTCATTCTTCAAGGTAAATTGAAGAGAATAATAATCACAATTATTGTGAAACTTAATTCTAATGAGAATAGTACCTGTGAAAATGGTCTGAAAATCTTCAGCTCCCTGCATGGAGATTAGCAATTATCATTTATTAACTTTTAAAACTTTGTAATATAAAAAAGTTAAAACATGCAAAAGCTTCAACAGTTATAACTCACAATCAATCTTGTTTCACTTTTTACATACACCCACTTCTTCCCAAATTCCTAGAAAATTCTGTTATTTGTAAGAGTGAATATCTTTCCCAAATTAAAAATTTAGTAAGAATATCCTGATGCACATCATTGATCAAATGACATATTTTATGAGGTAGAGTCACCCAAGGTTTTACCTTCAAGGTGGTCAAAGTCCTTTCCTGAAGTGTATTTTCTCAAAGTCTGGAGGCTTAGTTTCTAAGGGATGTCTTTCCTAGAGCTAGAACAAGATAACTCTGATCAACTGTTCTGACCACACCTGAATTTTTGGAATAGAAAGAGATGATGGTTCTTTAATAATAGTACCCTGCAGTTTTTGCTAGGCCACCAGCTAGACTGTCATAACTCATTGTAACCATTTGTCTAACTGCTGGCTAACAGAGTATGAGCATAAGTGATTTCTGCCATTACCAGGTCTTTTCCTTAAAGAAATGACATGCTTTCAACTTGTCTTTCTGGTTGGGATACAAAAGTGATAGTGTGAGCAAGAGCAGCCAGCTTGGACCCAGAGGCAAAAACCACGTGTTAAAGATGGTAGAGCCTCTTTACCAGCCCAGCAACACCTATCTCTGGACTACTAGGTGAAAGAGATAAATGATTTTTTTCTTTAGCCATTGTATTTTAGCTCTGTTACAACAAGTTTAGATTATCCCTCAATTAACTACTATATCTATAAAATATTAAGACTGAAACCAAATAATTAGGGGGTTTTTTTGGTTTGCTTTTTTCTATTAGCACCTTCTGTTTACATAAGAAGAATCATAATCTCTAAGCTTTTTGATAACAGAGCTTCTGCCTTATCATTTTGTATCCCTAGAGATACATAAAAATCGCTTAATAAATAAGTACAAGGAGCTTCAGATCTCCCTCAGATTTCTCTACCAACAACATCTTGTTCAGTAATAATGTGGACAGACCCCATGCATAGAGCCAGAGATGGCAGCACCAGCTTCCCTGAGACCGTGTGGCAAAAACAGGACTGAACCAGGAAAGATGCCTGCTCCAGCCCTGCCGCTGTTGCTTTACCACTGTTCCACAAGCAATGAAAAAATCACCATCGTCTGACAAACACACACCATGCATGTCTACTCAGTTCCAATGCCTGACGTTGCCTGGGTCTTTGTCAACTCACTGCTATGAGTTGGCATATTTAGAAAGTGAAGTTTTCTATTTGGAGTTTCGTTTCATTTGCCTAGACCAGAATAAAAGGCAGAGTTGGGGCTGCAGTAATGCTGCTGTAACCTATCAATACAATATGGGATTTTTGTGAGAGCAGTCTTGATATTAACTAACGGTAATGCCATTCTATTTTATAAAAAGCAAAGTGGTATTTCATACAGCTAAATAGGAACTTAAAGACAGTTTTATATTTAATAGTAATTGTGGGCCTGATTTTTCATTGACTTACTGAGATGTTTTAGGAAAGTAAAATTGATATCAAGTTTTAGGAGGGTTATTTCTAAGTAGATAGAACTTAGTTAATTATTGCTTGACAATCACTGGTCAATTTTTTAAAGTGTATCTCAGTAGATTTTATTATAAATTATCGTCTTCAGTAAAAGAATAGAATTAACATATCTAAAAGTAAATAATCTGTTTTCTGCTGTTGGTGTACTGTTTGATAAGAAGGCTTGTTTACTTTTGTCAAAAAACAAATAAATTTAGTTTTTGTTTTTCTTATATTATCTATATTCAAAAAGTGTATTGGATAATTTGTTTTAATCCTCACCCGAGAATATGTTTGTTTATTTGTTTATTGGTTTGAGAGAGAGAGGGAAAGAGAAAGAGAGGGAGAGAGAGAGAGGTGGGGAGAGAGGGAAGAGAGAGAGAGAATTGGTTGCCTCCCATACATGCCCCAACTGAGAATCAAGCCCCCAAACTCTTGGTGTATGGGACGATGCTCCAAGCAACTGAACCACCCGTCCAGGGCTGGATAACTTTTTTTAAAACTAGAAATTATAAACCATATATTTTGTTTAGAGCAATTATACTAATTCATGCTTTCTGGGTTAGATCATGACAGTAAACTGCTGTTAGCAGAACTAAACCACTTCTAAGATATAATATCCTTTCTAGATAATCAGGGAAATAATTACTAAGGCATCTTTGATTAATTTCCTTTAGTTCCTCAAAATTTGAAATAGCTGTTGTGCCACTGAAATGATCTTTAAAGATATGATGCCACAACAAGAGAAGCCGTTCACCATTATTTCATAATAAGCTGAGTATACAGCCATAGCTTCTAATGCAATCCTAAAAAATGGGGTAATATAGTGTGTTCCAAGATTTTCTTTTAAATTAATCTCAAAACCTAATAAATACTGCGAAGCAGATAAAAAAGGAGGTTCCCTCTGTGGTCCATATGCTGGGGGCAGGGTTGGAGGCAAGCTCCCCACCCAGTAGGTTCCTCCTCCGACAGCTTCTGCTGACCCCCTACAGCAGTGTTTCTGAAAGTCTCTTCTGGAGATTCCCACCCATCAGAACCAAACCTACTGGATCAGCACTGCTGTTTTCCCCGGCCAAAGGTTCAGAAGATACTATATATATCATATGATAGAGTACTGGGGCTAATGAATAATAGCAGTTTGCTGAAATTTTTCCTACCCCACTTCCATCGTCTGTTGAGAAACTTTAGTTCACTTGAAATAGTGTTTGAATGTCAGCCAAACATCCTTTGTTACCTGTACTTATGTTTTAGGCAAAATATCAACAATCCAGCCATTTATCCATAAAAGATCAATGAAAATGCTTTATTTTATAGCATAGGAAAGTGGATTTAAAATTGAATATTAGCCTTGATGGTATGAAGAAATAACTAAATTAACAACAGAGATAACTAAATTATACTTGGTGAATATAAATTGTCTTTGGTGAATAGAAATGGTGAATATACTTGGTGAATTATAAAATAGTAGTAAAGTTTATCTTATTTTAATAAAATCTATCATTAGAGCTTTTTACATTATAAAACTGATTGGTAATCATCTGCTTAAAAATCCCCCATGTTTCCCCATTGCTAATCAGGTGAAGTTCGGATTATCCAGGCTACAAAATTGATTTTTGTTGGGTTCCAAACCGATCTGAATAGCTTCAGTCCCTATTGATCTATTCTAAGAATTTATGCTCCAGCTACACAGAGCTTTAAACTCTTTTATGAACACAATGCATTAGTAAATGCTGAAAAGAAAAAACTTGAGATCATTTTGATAATCTCACCACAGTTAACAAAGTGGTGTTATACTATGAAAACAGAGAAAGGGAGCCACAGGCCCAACAATATAGGCAGCCTCTAGCAGCTAGAAAATGCAAGGAAATGGATTTTCCCCTAGGGGCTCCAGGATGAGCACAGTGGAGATAACACCTTGACTTTAGTTCAGTGAGCCCATTTTGTACTTCTGACCTTCAGACTGTAAAATAAGAAAAGTGTGGTACGTTCCTTTAAGCTACCAGGTTTGTTTTTACAGCAGCAATAGGAAACTAATATTATACCTTATGAAATTTAAGGCACAGCAGAGAAGCATAATATATGCCTGTTTTAAATTTTATGTCATCACTAAAATCTAATGATTATATTTGGCCTCATAATTTTTTTGTAGGGGTGTATTTGGGAAGTCTCACATTGCTATAAAAATTTTTAGGCAGTATTTTATGGTAATCTTGGATTATAAATTAAAAATTAAAGCTGATTATATAATGAGACTGCACATCAAGAGGCATGATCTCAGCAAGGAAAGGAACCATACTGATTTTGTTCAGAACTGTATATCTAGTACCTATAAAGTACCAGACACTCGGGGAGTGCTCAGTAAATATGCTTTAAACAACTGAAATCAGCCTCTTAAACATTCTTCTGAAAGAAAATACTTGAATACCCACACACAGGTAATTATTGCATTCTTTGGATTAGAACACATGATAAAAGTGGACTTTACTGCTAAAGGTATAGGCAAATTCAAGCTCTCTGGCTCTTTTTATGATACACACATATACAAGAATAAATGAAATTTAAAAAAGTTGTAGTAAAGAAAAAAAAAAAGTACGTCAATGAAAGAATATACCCTTCCAAAGAGCAACTACGAATAAGTGTTCAAGAGCTCAGCAGCTTTTCTGAGGCTGTGAGCTCTATTCCTTTGGCAAGGTATACCCATTTATCATTTCAGCCACTTAGTGCCGTCGAAGTAGTTTGTTATGCAGACACGCTGTGGAAGGCGCACGGAGCTGGCCAGCGTGTCTCTCCTTCAGGAGGATGAGCTCCAGCGCTGAGAAACGGCGTATGGCTTTCAGATTATTGCTGCTCCAGTACCTCATTAGCTACCTAGGGAGCCTTGGTTTTCAGGTTGCTTGTACGAATGAACCCAGATAAAGCTATTGTAGAAGAGACACTTTTCTGGACTCCTATTAGATAGAATGTGATGGAAACTCAAGAAGTAAAGGGGAAAATTTTTTTCTACAAAACATGTTATTGAGTCCTTGGATATTCATTCATTTCTTCCTAATTTTAGAAATAATACCAATAAGTTAATTTACCTGATATCTGGCATAGATAAGAATTTTTGAATTAGCAGCAGCAAGATGGCACTGCACGCTAACAAGAAACTAACGCAAAAACCCCTGTAAGAAGCCATAAGGCATGGCCATTAGGACCCTAGGAGGTTACAATAAAGCTACTAGTGGAGCATAATAATTGCCCTTTCTGGATGGATTAGTCCTTCAGTGAGACACTAAATTCAATTTTAATAAATCTGGTTCAAATATCACCTCCTCCACTTACTCACTGGTGATCTCAGTTTCCCCACTGACACAAGGGAGAGAACAATGGTACTTACCACGTGGTGGAAGAATTGAGCTAGACACAGCAAGTAAATAAAAGTAAAGCGACAGTGGTCAGACATGATAAGTCTTTTTTTCTTTTCTTTTATTATTGTTATTACCATTTATAAGTCATGTAATCTTAGAAAAGTTACTTTCTCTGAAACTCATTACCCAAGCTTACCACTCATCATAAGTCAACTAAGGAAATATATGTGGAAGCTGTTTTGAAGCTGCCAAACATTAATTTTATTTTTACAGGAACAAATTGTCCCATTCCCTTTTGTTACCCCAAAGAGCTGGAGTGAACTGGACAAAAAAAAGTGATGATGGTTATAATAATCTTGAATTATTAAAAATGTATTTAACTAATTTTATTAATTTAGTCAACTAATATTTATAAAGGTAGTTTGACCTTCTCTAGGACTTCTCAGTCTTATACAGCATAGTTCAAATACTTCAAACATAAATAGTATAATAGACCACAGAAGTAAGATAGAAAGTACTTTGAGGGAATGAATCAGAGAAATTATAGTTGAATTAAGTGACTATTAAGAGTTCAGAGACATTGCCTCTCTATATGGGTAAGAAAGATTCTAGATGTGCAAGGAGGGGTAAATAGGCATGTCATGTCTGGGAAACTATGAAAACTGTAAGTATGTACTGGGGATTAAGTGAATGAGGGAGAAACCTTAAAAAAAGAAAAAAAAAAAGACGAGGCCCTGTGTAACTTGCTAAGGGTTTGACTGATATTTGGAATCAGGATTTTTTGTTGCAAGAAATAAGAAAAAAAAAAAACATAGTATTCCCAGTTGGTAGGACTTACAAAATCAACAGGAGGCTGAACATAAGGTTTGGAAAACAGGAAAAAATCAAGGAACTCCTGCAGGTGTAAAAACACAAAGCACAATAGCTGTTTTTTAATTAGAACAGACTAGCTGGGAGGCCACCTCTACCCCTGTGGGGTGCTTCTGCAGGTTCCCCACAAATAGATTGAAGTGTCCACAGCTTTAGTGTACCACCTTCAGAGTCAGTGCCCTGGGCAGTAGGGTCCAATTTCTTCCCCATTCAGTTTCCAAAGTAAAAGATGGGTCACTGAGTCCTACCAAAACCAAATGCAATAGCAGCCTCTCCTAAAATAGAAAAGGACTTGAAAAATAGAAGAAGAAAAAAGAACAAATAAAACACATCACAAGAACAATTATAGGGACAGATTCATAGCAGGCTGACAGCTCTAGGGGTGGGGGTAGGGGTGGAGGGATGGAGCAAAAAAGAAGTAAAGAAGTTGTGGACATGGCCCTGGCTGGCGTAGCTCAGTGGATTGAGCGCGGGCTGCGAACCAGGCATTGCAGGTTCGATTCCCAGTCAGGGCACATGCCTAGGTTGCAGGCCATGTCCCCCAGCAACCGCACACTGATGTTTCTCTCTCTCTCTCTCTCTCTCTCTCTCTCTCTCTCTCTCTCTCCCTTCCCTCTCTAAAAAGATAAATAAATAAAATCTTAAAAAAAAAAGAAGTTATATATCATGAAAAAATCTCAAAAGCATCATGTTGATCAAAAGACGCAACAGGAGTGTATGTTGTATGATTCCATTTATATGATGTACTAGAATAGGCTAATCTAATCTATCATGATTTAAATCAGAAAAGTAGTTGCTTAAGGGAGTGGTGGGTGGGATTCTCTAGGGAGGGCACAAGGGGACTCTCTAAGTTGATGTCAATATTTTCTATCTTATTTGCTGTTCGGGATACATAAATATGTTCATTTGACAACATTCATCGGACAGTGCATTTATATTTATGATCTGTGCCTGTCATTTTGTAAAAAGCATAAAAAGATAAAAAAACTCCACAATTTTTGTAAAAGCAGCAGCAGCAACAATACAACCAAAAGAACCAACACAGGGTTTTAAATAGGCAGTGACACGATCAGATTTACATATTCAACAGAAGATGGCTATAAAATCACTTACATGGTACAAAAGGAGACACATTAAAAAATAACTCTCCTTCCTTCTATTCCCCAGGTTGCTATTTCCCTACCCAATGACATTTTTGCTTTTTTTTTATCATCAAGAACATATATATTTCTATGTGTTTTATCATTTTGATTACAAGATGGATGGGATATTGCTTTTCATACATTAATTGTATACTCAACCACTATAACAAATTCTTTTATTGCTTATACATTTTTCCATTTTCTCTTTGGCTGGTCAACTTGCCTGGTATGGTAGGTACAATAATGCTCCTCACATGTCCCTAGCTAATTCATGGAAACTGTGACTATTGTCAGAGATCTTCTCCTTGACCAGACTTTAGTCAGACTTCTCTGAGCCATCCTCTCAACTAGGCCTTGACCTTTGGGCTTCTGTGTTTGTCTTTGCATTGCTCCGTTTAGGCAAGAATCCTGCTAAATCTGTGTATCCACAAACCCCACCCTAGATACCTAGTTACTGTTAATATATGATCAAATTCCTCAGCCCCCACTGTTCCCCAGGTGATATCGGATCACCCTGTCCTGCATTTAGCAAGAATCCTGTCAAGTTAGTTTAGCTAGAAATTCCCTTCTAGTACACTTGATGTTTCTTTCCTTTTAGTAAATTTCCATCCCTGGCTCCCATCTGCTCCTTGGCTATAAATCCCCACTTGTATTCGGAATTGAGCCCAGATCTATACTGAGCTCTCCTTTCCTCTACTGCAGTAATCCTGAATGAGATCTGATTTTACTTCTTAAACACAGCTCTAGTTTTTCTTTGACATTATGTTGTTACTTTGCATGACAAAAAGGATTTTAAAGATGTTATTAAATTAAGGATCTTGAGATGGGGAGATTAGCCTGGATTATCTGGGTGGGCCAATGTGATCACAAGGGTCCTTAAAAAATATATGAATCTCACCTATAGATGGAATCTCATCAACAGAACAAACAAGGGAGCAAAACAGAACCAGGGACGTGGGAATAAAGAACAAACTGACAGTGACCAGAGGGGAGGGGGAGGGGAATAATGGGGGAAAGAAGGGGAAGGGTTGTCAAGGAACATTTATAAAGCCCCATGGACAAAGACAATGGAGGAGGGGGGATTGACTGTGGGAGGTGGGGGTGGGTAGGGCAGGAGAGAGTAATTCAGGGAAAATGGGGGCAAATGTAATTAAACAAGAATTTAAAAGAAGGTGGATGAAAGAGGTAGAAGAATCAGAAAATGAGACATGATGAAAGAAGCAAAGGTCAGAGTGATACAAGACATGAGCTGAGGATTGTGAGCAACCTCTAGAAGCTAGAAAAGGCCAGGAAATGAATTCTTCCCTATAGCCTCAAGAAGGAAGGCAGCCCTGGCGACAGCTTGGGTTTAGCCCCTTGAAACCCATTTTGAACTGCTGACCTCCAGAACTGTAAGATAATACATTGGTGTTTTTAATTCACTAAATTTGTGGTAATTTTTTTATAGTAACAATAGAAAATTAATAACCTAGTTTTCCCTCCCCTCCTCTTATTTTTTTTTTAAACAAATTGTAACAGAAGGCAGGTTCAGCTGCCTGCCGCTATGAAAGCCCATACTCAAGAGGCAGGTGCTGATGTAAAGGAAAGTGGTTTATTTGCAGATGCCGGCCATCTGGAAGGTGGGGAACTCACACCTCAAAGCCCATCTCCTGGAAGATGGGGGACTCATGTCACAAAGCCTATCTCCCCCTCTCAGGGGAGGCAGAGGTCTTTTTAAGGAGAGAAAAGGGAACAGAACAGAGAGATCAAGGGAAGGGGCTGAAATGTTCTCTATGTGCAGACCAGCACAGCCCATTCTGATGAGGCAAGTAAGTGATGGTCTGGTGTGTGTCATCCTGGTTCAGTTATGCTGGCTTCACGTCATTTCAGCTTCAGGTCATCCTGGCTCCACTGTTGAAGGTCAGCAATCTCTCCGAGCTGGGATGATTGAAGGTGGGGTCTGTATCTTTTGAAGTTAGTTCCTAGAATGCTTATACAAGCATGCTGTTCATCCATCTATAATTCTCATATTAGTCAGAGTCAGCACTTACAAAAACAATGTCAAAAGCATGGTGGGGGTAAGTTATAATTTCCTACTGCTACAGTTTTTCACTATTACAAAATGATATACTATATTGTTTTTTTGTATCTTTGCTTTTTCTCTAATATATCTGAAAGGTCATTTAAAATCATTTCATACAGATCTGCCTTTCCTCTACTGTACTTTACATCCCCATGGCCATTCAGCGACTACCAATTTGAACCTCTCAGCCTTTCTCCCACACACCCCCTCCCATCTCTTTATTTTCCACCTTTGACGTTCTAATTATGATGTGTTCGGAGTGGGTTTCTTTGCGTCCATCTTGTTTGGAACTCTGTGTTTCCTGGATTTCCATGTCTATTTCCTTCACCAAATTAGGGAAGTTTTCTTTCATTATATTTTCAAGTAGATTTCCAATTTCTTGCTCTTTCTCTTCTCCTTCTGGCATTCCTGTGAAGTGAATGTTGGGTTGCTTAAAGTTGTCTCACAGCCTGCTTATGCTCTCCTCATTTTTGTTCTTTTTTTAATTCTTTTTTCTTCTTGTTCTGATTGATAGTTTTTTGCTTCCTTGTGTTCCAAATCATTGATTTGATTCTCAGTTTCATCCACTCTACTACTGTTGTTTCCCTGTTAAGTTATTCTTCATTTCAATTAGTATCCTTCATTTCGGATTGGATCTTTTTTTACATTGTTAAAGTCCTCACTAAAGCCCTGGCTGGCGTAGCTCAGTGGATTGAGCGCGGGCTGTGAACCAAAGCATCGCAGGTTCGATTCCCAGTCAGGGCACATGCCTGGGTTGCAGGCCACAGCCCCCAGCAACTGCACATTGATGTTTCTCTCTCTCTCTCTTTCTCTCTCCCTTCCCTCTCTAAAAAATAAATAAATAAAATCTTAAAAAAATAAAATAAAAATGGTTAAAAAAAAGAATAGTTGTCTTCATTCTTAAAAAAAAAAGTCCTCACTAAATTCCTTGAGCATTCTTATAGCCAGTGTTTTGAACTCTACATCTCATAGATTGCTTATCTCCATTTCATTTAGTTATTTTCCTGGAGTATTGAGCTATCCTTTCATTTGGGCCACATTTTGTCTCTTCATTTTGGCAGCCTCCCCGTGTTTGTTTCTATGTATTAGGTAGGGCTGCTTTGACTCTGTGTCTTGGTAGTGTGGCCTAATATAGTAGGTGTTCTGTACAGTCCAGTGGCACAGCCTCCCTATCACCCAAGCTGGGTACACGAGGCACCCTTTGTGTGGGCTGTGTGCACACACCCTCTTCTTGTAGTTGAGACTTAGTTGCTATTGGCAGATCAATGGGAGGGATTTACCTAGGCCAGTCAGCTGAAAGGATTGGCTGTGACCATTTAGCACCAACCTTCACCCTCTGTGGAGGATCAGCTGTGCGGGGGCAGGGTGGTGGTGCTCTGACATGGTCTGTAGCTGTCCACTGGGTGCACTGGCCCTGGGGTTTCCTGGGTGGTGCAGGCCAAGATCAGCCCCAACCTGTGTTATGCCTGGAGCCAACCTGTCTGAGTTACAAAGCACCCTGAGATGGCTGTTACTTATGCTGGGCTTGTAGATATTCAGGTGAAGCCAAGCTGTGAATCTAGGCTGCTAGTTCTGGGCCTGGGACCTACTGAGATCAGCTGCTGCTGGTTTGTTCATATGGGAAAGCAGCTTAGGTGGACCCATAAGTTGGGTGGGGCAGTCTCTGGGGATCTCCAGGGTGGGTCAAACAATGTTAGCCAGGTTAATAGAATCTTAACCAGTCTGCCAGCTCTTTGGGGGGAGGGACCAGAAAAGTAATAATGGCCTCTGCTCACCTTGATGCCAGATACCTCAGCCTCCCCCTGCATACCACTCAGGCCGCCTCTCTGGTGCTGGGGCCCCGGGGAAAGCGAGTCTGAGTAGGTGAGTCCATGTGTGGATTCTTTAACAGGAAATGCACTGATTCGGTCCTCAGTGGTTTTTGCAGTCAGAAGTTGTGGGGCCTAATCTTCCTGGCACTGGAACCCTGGGCTGGGGGCCTGGTGTGTGGCTCAGACTCCTCACTCTCCTGAGATACCCCTCCTGAATTTTTATCGACCACATGTGGATGAGGGACCAGCCTGTTCTCTGCCTGTGCCCCTACCACCAGTCTGGATGGATGAGGTTTCTTTAATTCCATTGTCATCAGATTTCCATTCAACTCAGTTTCTGTTGGTTCTGAGCAGTGGTTCTATATTTTAGTAATAACGTTGTGGTTGTGCGAAGACGTGAGCTGTGTCTGTGTGTGCCACCATCTTGACCTTAAGTCTGGTAATATCTTTTATTTATCAAATTTATCAAAATCTGCAGTGGATATTCATGTGGATTTGGATTCTGGAGTTATGTCAAGTTTGGAAAGGCTTTCTCCCTGATAAGATTATAAAAAATTCTTCAATGTTTTTTCTAGATTCAATTTTCATGTTTAGATCTTTGATCCATTCAGTATTTAATTTGGTATACGAAATTAAGGTAGGAATTCAAGATTGTTCAGATGGCTTTTGAGTTGTCCCATTACTATCACCTGTATACTGTATTTTTCTTGCATGGATTTTCTTTTTTTATTTTCTCTTTCTTTTTTTATTGATGTTCAAGTACAGTTGTCTCCATTTTCTTCCCCTCTATTGCCTTCCACCCTACCCATCCTCACCTCCCACCCTCGGTCCTTTGGCATTGTCCATGTGTCCTTTATACATGTTCCTTGACAGTTCTTCCCCCTTTCCCCCCCACTATCCCCTCCTCCCTCCCCTCTGGTTACTGTCAGTTTGTTCTTAATTTTAATGTCTCTGGTTATATTTTGGTTGCTTATTTGTTTTGTTCATTAGATTCCACTTATAGGTGAGATCATGTGGTATTTGTCTGTCACCACCTGGCTTATTTCACTTAGCATACTGCTCTCCAGTTCCATCCATGCTGTCACAAAGGGTAGGAGCCCCTTCTTTCTTTATTCTGTGTAGTATTCCATTGGTAAATGAACCATAGTTTTTTGATCCACTGATTTACTGATGGGCATCTAGGTTGCTTCTAGCACTTGCTTATTGTAAATCATGCTGCTATGAACATTGGGGTGCATAGGTTCCTTTGGATTGGTGTTTCAGGTTCTGAGGGTATAATCCCAGCAGTGGAATTGCCGGGCCAAAAGGCAGTTCCATTTTTAGTTCTCTGAGGAAATTCCATACTGTTTTCCACAGTGGCTGTACCAGTCTGCATTCCCACCAACAGTGTACTAAGGTTCCCTTTTCTCCACAACCTCTCTAACACTTGCTGTTTGTTGATTTCTGTATGATGGTCATTCTGACTGGTGTGAAGTGGTATCTCATTGTGGTTTTAACTTGTATCTCTCTGATGGCTAGTGATGCTGAGCATCTTTCCATATGTGTCTGGGCCCTCTGTATGTCCTCCTTGGAGAAGTGTCTGTTCAGTTCCTTTGCCCATTTTTTAATTGGATCATTTGTCTTCCTGGAGTAGAGTCATTTGAGTTCTTTACATATTTTGTAGATCAAACCCTTGTCCGAGGTATCATTTGCAAATATATTTCCCCATAAGGTTGGTACCCTTTTCATTTTGCTAATGTTTTCTTTAGTCATGAAGAAGCTTTTTATTTTGATGAAGTCCCATTTGTTTACACTTTCCTTTATGTCCCTTGCTCTAGGGAACATATTGGCAAAAATATTGCTGTGTGAAATATCTAAGATTTCCCCGCCTGTGTTCTCCTCTAGAACTTTTATGGTGTTGCAACTCATATTTAACCCTTTTATTCATCTTGAGTTAATTTTTGTATATGGTGTAAGTCGATGGTCGAGTTTCATTTTTTTGCATGTAGTTGTCCAGATGTCTCAACACCATTCGTTGAAGAGGCTGTTTTTATACCATCTTATGTTCCTGTCTCCTTTGTTGACTGATAATTGATCATAGAGACTTGGGTTTATTTCTGGACTCTGTATTCTGTTCCATTGATCTATGTGTCTGTTCCAATGCCAATACCAGACCGTTTTGATTACTGTGGCTTTGTAATATAGTTTGATACAAGGTATTGTGATTCCTCCTACTTTGTTCTTCTTTGTCAAAACTGCTGCAGCTATTCAGGTTGTTTATGGTTCCATATAAATTTTTGAAATGTTTGTTCTATATCTGTGAAATATGTCATTGGTATTTTTATAGGGATTGTATGGAATCAATAAATTGCTTTGGGAGTATGGACATTTGATGATGTTAATTCTTTCAATCCATGAACATGGCACATGCTTCCATTTGTTTGTGTCTTCCTTAATTTCTTTATAGATTTTTGTCTATCTCTGTTGTTTCTGTTGTCTTCCATTGAAATAACTTTCTTTCCAAGCTTTTAAACATTGTAACTTTATAATGTTTTACTATCTAGTACGCTAGTCCCCCATTACTACATTTCAGCTTTTCTGAAAAGCCTATCTTTAATTTTTTTTAAATTTTTATTTATTTTTAGAGAGGGTAAGGGAGGGTGAAAGAGAGGGAGAGAAATATTGATGTGTAAGAAACTTCAATGTGTGAGAGAAACTTCTTTCTGTTGCCTCTTTCACACCCCCATTGGGTATCAGGGATTGGCCTGCAATCAAGGCATGTGCCCTGACCCAGAATCCAACCAGCGACCTTTTGCTTCATGGGATGACATCCAACCCACCGAGCCATTTCAGTCAGGGCTGAAAAACCTATTTTTTTTTTTGAAATTTTCATCCTATGGGTATTTTTTCCTTTTTTAAAAAATATATTTTATTGATTATGCTATTACAGTTGTCCCATTACCCCCCCTTCATTCCCCTCCACCCTTCACACCTTCTCCCACCCACATTCCCCCACTTTAGTTCACGTCCTTGTGTCATAAGTTCTTTAGCTACTACATTTCCCATACTGATTGGGGAGGGAGGGATCTGAGAAGTTTGGGTAAAGGATGTTGCCTTGTTAATTCGTGGGTCTGTGCGCAGAGGAAGGTGTTGGGTGGCTAACTGATTGGAAGAGAAGATGGGAGAAGAAAAAAATAGGTACAAGAAAAATAAAGATAAATTTCATGTAGCTCAGCCTTCTAAGTTGTTCGAATAGTTTTAGCTTTGATAGAAAACTTAGAGCATAAGTCATAAACCTGCAAATAAAAATAGTCAGATTTTTAGAATTAAATTTCAAATACCACTCTCTCAGAGTAGTGTTTCCCAAACTTTAGTGTTTCCCCATAAATGCTTAGATGATTTCCCCATAATCTATCTAAGCATGTTTTTTCCTTTAAATCAATGATTCTCAAGTAGGGGTGATTTCCCTCCCCCCCCAGGAGGACACTTGTCAGTGTCTGGAGACATTTATGTTTGCCATGACTGGGCGCGCCTGGCGCCTGGCAGATAGAGGGCAGGGGTGCTGGTAAACAGCCTCCAACACACAACACAGCCTCCCGCAACACCGAGCTGTCTGGCCCACAGTGTCAGCAGTGCCCATGATGAGAAACCCTGATTTAAATCAGCTCATTTTCTTTTAAACTTCATAGTAAGTAACATTTATTGGGCAACAGTATATTTTAAATATTCTTCTAAGTGCTTGACATGCAATTTCTCCCTGAATTCACATGTACTGTTAAACCTATTTTACAAGTGAGGTAACTGAAGGTCAGCTCACCGATATCATACAGCTAGTAAGTAGCTGAGTCTGGACAGTATGATGCTAGAGATCTTGAGCTGAACCAATAGACTCTACTTTATATCACTATTATAAATGAAAACCAGTATTACATTCCTTACGTAGTAGAAGAACATATAAGGTCATTAGTAAGAGCAGAATGATACTAAGCTCTAGCTAGATATTGTTGCCTGCCGAATTCTTTGAGTCCAAAGCCTGTGCTCTCTCTTAAAAAGGAAGATTAAGTGCTTGAGAGGAGTTAGAGACATACTGGCTTCAAACTAAGACTTTCTCCTTGCTACAATCAGAAGAAATGAAAGTGAGTGGAAAAGGAAATAATTTTCCTAATATGTGATTGAATATTATATAATGCTGTGTTTGTATACCGCTGAAAAGCCCAACTGTTCCATACTACAAAACCCTGGGTTGTGTTTGATTCTATGTGAATTAGATCTGAGTTCAAATTTTGGCTCTACCACTGTTACATTAGACGCGATTTAATATTTTCATCAGGACTGGGACAATAACATCTGCCTCAATAGGGTTGTATGTTTGTATATGAGATACAAAGAGTCTTGCAAGATTACTGGCAGAAAATTACACAGCAGAAAATAAATATTAGTTGCCCTCATTTCCTGAAGATTCTGTGGTCTCTTTCCAGCACTGGCTTAGATACTCATATGCTTTCATGATAACACAAGCACTGTAAGAGCCATGGCAGGACAGGCAGCCACAATTGGCTCTGGAGTATCACAGGGAACAAAGAGCTGCTTTCAGTCCTGTCCAGAGAAACCACTGAGGCCTCCTGGGAGGAACAGGCCTTTTGAGCCAAGCCGTGTAGCCACCTCCCCCACCCTCATTCCTCATGAGGTTTTTTGATGATACAGGGAAGATTTATGGAAATTGCAAGCTAACAGCCCTGTGACAGTGACACTGATAGATGATGCAGATCCCTGGAGGCTGCCAGAGGGAGGAAAAATGCAGGGGAGAAGAGGAAGGCTTTCTTCCTAGCAACAGAGTGTGGGTCTATCTTAGTTTCTTCACACACACACACACACACACACACACACACACACACGCCCCAGTTTTAGACCTGTCATTTGGCCATGCAGTTATTGAGTTTATGGCTAAAGGCTGTACTTTAAATACTCACAGAAGCTCCTATAGGATTGAATTTGTGATTCTGTGGTATCGGCTGAAGCAGAGTTCAAATGAGCATTGTAACTATTTTCTGTCTGGTGGTCAGAAGACCTTTTTGTCTTTATGCTGGAATTCTAGAATTTCTTCCCTACTTGATTTCTGAGACTTCTATTTTTTTTTAACATATTCCTTTAACAGGCTTGAGATTTTATGCCATAATTAGGGATACTTTGAATATACAACTGGAGAATTAAAACACTGACAAACTCAGAATATCCTCTTCCTACTAGAATGTAAACTGCTTGGGGTCAGTGACTTTGTCTGTTTTGAATTTTATTGTACATCCCCAGTGCTTACATAAATAACTAGCATATAGTTAGTACTTAATAAATATTTGTTGAATGAACACGAGTGAGAGTTCATATGAAGGTATAAATGGTTTTAGCAGTAAACATTCCCTTTGGGTATGCATGCATTATTTTTTATGCCTCTGGGCTTTCACACCTGCTTCACCAACTTTCTGCAATGCCTTCTCTGTGCCTCTTACTCCTCCATCCTCACTTCCTCACTTGGTGAAAGTCTAATAATAACCCTTTAAGACTCACTTTTTTGGTAAGACTCTCTTTGTCCCTATATTCCTCCTCAATTTAAGTGACATTCTTTCTCCAGCTCAGCTCCTGTAGCCCTTAGCATATAATCTGTTAGAAGAGGGATCATTTTGTACTGTAATTATTTGTTCGTATGTCAGTCTTTGCCACTAGAAAGGAGCTCCTGGAGGGTTGTGATGCTGTACATTTCTCTTGTATCCTCACTCTTAGCATGATAACTGGTTTGTGATAGATCTTTACTGAATGTTAATGACTGGCTGACTGAATCTGAGTCCTTTATCCTGCAGGGCTCCAGGAAGTTCTCAGACCCCTTATAAGGAGTACATTACAAGATCACTCCCTTTGAAAGCTCCGTTTTGGATAGGAAATCTTTTTGCCCACAATGGTTTCATTTTCCTAACCCCCTTTATCCTGTACTCAAATGAATGACCGGTATGGAAACACAGAATACAGCCTGTAAAAAAGGGATTTGGAGATACTTGGTCAAATTTCAAGGTGTAAGACTGATTACTTTGGTCTTCTCTGTAATGCCCCATGGTTGCCCTGATGCCACAGAGACCTTAAGGACAGTGATATTTTGGGAGGGTTGGAATAGTTCTCTGGAAGAAAAACAAATGGATTGACTGTCTGGAACCAGATTCCAGTTGGTGCAGTGTAGGGGAATTAAACTGTGTAACGCTGTATCTCCTGTCCCCAGCTATAAGAGGATTGTGGCTACCCAGGTTGCTATGGTTGTGACTATGACAACTGTGGAAAACATGAGAGAGATGCCAAGAAAAGGGTGTGGTAATAGCCATGAGCAAGAGAGAATAAATGGCTAAGACTAGGGACTGCTGAGAGTCCCTGGAGTCCAGTAGTCATATAGGCAGAAATTCAAGACCATATTGGAAGATCTGACTGCCACATTTCATGACTTACATTGATGCAAACCCTGAACTGCTCAAACCTGATCCCTTTCATTTCATCCATTCTGCTTTAGGTTACTCTGAGGAAGGGAATGGAGAAGGGAATGAGGGAAGCAGTGTTAAGTACTTAGGGCACAGCTCAAGGGCTACAGCTCTTGAGAAGAGGCACTATTTCATTAAGGCAACTGTAAATTTGTATGGGTGAAAGTAACAGCTGTTGATTCTTGGGATATTTTTAAGGTGCAGCCAGTTGGGATACTCTTCATGTCTATATATGGTCCTTCATGCTAAAGGACCTCCTGGAGAGGGTTAGGCTAAAAGCGTAGAGTCCTTGAAACTACATCCTCATCTCTTGGTCTTTGATAGCACATCAGCAGCATGTGGGAAACTTCAGCAAGGTTAAAAGTTAAGCCGCTCATCTGACACACTTAGTAGTGACCTCTCCCCACTCCCTTCCCCCGCCCCCCGCATTGTTGCTAGGCTTTTTTGAGATTAATGGAGAGACTTATTTATTTAGTCCCCATGTACTTTCAAGCTGCTTAGTTACCACATCTTTATGTACACATGCACTCCAGGCAAACAAACTTTTAAGAGCACAGCAGATTGAAGCAGCAAGCAAACCTAGCAGATTAAGCCCCCTGAGCCCATGTGCTATATGGAGCAAACCAAAACACAGCTGGTGGAGTTAATTTTAGGCTTGCCGACCTTGGCAATGTCCTATCAATTTGAGAAAAGCAGCTTTGAATAGGTTCAAAAGCAACTCTGCCTGCTCCTTCTCCCTGTGCAGCTGACAGGAAAAGTGGCTACATGGTTTAAATTTTTGGGGAACAACAAATAATTATGGACAGTGGTAAACTTCATAAGTCAAGAAATTCAACGTTTAATGAACAAGTGCAAAGCCCATGTGAGAAATATTTTATGATTTTTGTCCTGTGGACTAAGAGCCTCAAAGTTAAAATAGCACCTTCTAAAAAGTTCTAAAAAACTGGCTTCTCACAAAGCAAAATCACTATGTCGTGCTGCAAAACATCAAAAGTGGGTTAGCAGTGATGATTGGGGAAGTAGAAGTTTTATTAAATTATGATGTTTACAAATATAACAGGAATTTAAATGCAAGGACTAAATACATACTGTTCACTTCTGAACCCACAGGATCCAATTCTCTGCCCACAAAAGTCAGTGAGGTTCCTGTAATGTACACTCATGGATGTTGACACTGATACAGTTTTTATTTTTGCTTTCACTAGTTCGATTGCCTATATTTCCCAATGACCTATAGGATTTCTGATGGCAGAGACTCAAACCATTGGTTTTTACTCACAGAGGCTCATAGTAGATAATACTTGTTGAATGAATAAATGAACAATTTGCACCTCATCATTCCCTTAAATCTAGTACTCCATTACACAGCTTTCAAAAGAATGAACAGTTTGAAGGGGCGGGTATTGGGTGCCACTTGGGACCACTGGAAGATTCCTTCTTCCCTTGTAACATGTTAAATAAGAAGCTTTGTTTTGATGCTTTATGGCTCTTAGTGATAAATGAATGTACTGAGAGACGAGCTTCATGAACCAACCGTTCATATACTTCCATTCTTTCTTGTTGTGTCAAAATAATGTCCTTGAGAAACATGTATAACCATATGTTGGTTTGTCTTTAATGAAGTAAGATATAGAATAAAAATCCAAAGAGCTCTGGTAAGGGTCAGGTTGAACTGGTAGCTATGTTAAGTGGGATTGTGTAAGATGCCAAAATTCGTTTAGAATATATTCATTCTAACTTAGGTTGTCCTGGGAAGGGGGAAAGGAAAATGGACTTAACTGAATTCAGGTTGTATTTATGAGCTGTGTGATCTTGAACGAATTAAATATATAACCTTTCAGCATTAGTTTCCTTATCTATAAAAGGGGAGAAATAACACTTAATATAACTCATGGGACAGTATAAGGAATAAATGAAATAGAGATAAAATATATGAAAAGCTTAGGAGAGTGATTGGCCCATCAGAAATATTCAATAAATGGTAGCTGTAAAAATAATCTTATGTAACAAACTAACAGGATGGAATAAGTACATCAATCTACATATTATATAACTGAAACACTCATGAACAACAGAATGCATTTTATCAGGTTACCAAGGATTTATTGCTCTGGTATACTTTTTTCTAGCATTGGTTCAGAATTTTTTCTTTCAGATCATGTTTCTGAATCAGGAGAGAACAGATGCTTAATACTGAGGCTGAGTTAGCTACAGGTTTGAGTTCAACATTTATCTCACTGCATTTCAATAGCATTTATCTCAATAGCATTTGAGATAATAGCATTTGAGATATTTATCTCAATAGCATTTGCTTCTAGTATTATAGATACAAGAATATCTTTATATGTAGGGAGAAAAAGCTGGCTAATTGTGAGGGCAAGGGAAGAACTCTCTAGACCAAAAAATCATGTTATGTATCAGCAAATTTTCAATTCCCATCATTAATAACACTTCTGCTAGGACTTTTGAAGAGGAGACCGGCTGTTTGTTTGTTTTTGTTTTTATTGTGGAAAATTTCAAAATTCAACAAAAGTGGACAGCACAGCATAATGATTCTCATGTACTCATCATGTAGCTTCAACAATGATCAACTTATGGCCAATCTTATGTCATCTGTGCTCCTGCTTCTCCCTTCCAATTGTTTTGAAGCAAATCCCAGGCGTGATATTTCATCTGTAAGTAATTCAATTCATATTTCTATTTATTTATTTATTTACTTACTTACTTATAGAGAGAGGCGAATGGAGGGAGGAAGAGAGGGAGAGAAACACTGATGTGAGAAACATCAATTGGTTTCCTCTTGTGTGTACCCTGACAGGGGACCAAACTTGCAACCCAGGCATGTGCCCTTCACTTTGTGGAAGGATGCCCAACCGAGTCATACTAGTCAGGGCTCAATTCATGTTTCTAAAAAATTCTTTAAAAAACCCATAAGCTCAACATCGTTACCACAGTTAATAATCAGTGTATAGACTCATCAAATATCCAGGGTCCAGATTTTTCAGTTGTCTATAAATGACATGACCATTTGTTATCATTCTTTCCCAGATTTCTTTGTTGAACCAGGATGCAAATGAGGACACACGTTGTAATTGGTTGATAGGTCTCTTATGTTTCTTTCAACCTATAGATTTCTCCTTCAGCTCTATTTTTACCTTGCAATTCATTTATTGAAGAAATTGGGTCCTGCATAGTTTTGCCACAGTTTGGATTTCATTGATCGCATTCACGTGGGGTCATTTCACATGTTCTTTAGCATATACTTCTGTTCCCTACTTCCTGTAATTTGGTAAATTCCATCTGGAGGCTTGTCCAAATTTAGGTTCTATTTGTTTGGCAAGATATCTTCACGGGTGATATATTCTCCCATCAGGATGCACAAAAAGTATGCTTATCTCTCTTGTTTTGATACTAGCAGCCATTGGTGATCAATGTCCAGATCCATTAATCTATTAGGAGTTGCAAAAATGGTGATATTCTAATAATAATTCAATCATTTCTACTTCATTTTTAAACTAAAATACTCTGTGAGAAGAAAGTGTTCCCTGATCTACAATTTGGAAATTTGGCTTTAACTGGTGTTATTGTTTCTGGGAGAGGAACATATTAATTAACAAATGGGAAGTGATTAATTAATCTGATAAAAAGTTATGATGAGCCCTGGCTGGTGTAGCTCAGTGGATTGAGCGCGGGCTGCGAACCAGGCATCGCAGGTTTGATTCCCAGTCAGGGCACATGCCTAGGTTGCAGGCCATGTCCCCCAGCAACCGCACACTGATGTTTCTCTCTCTCTCTCTCTCTCTCTCTCTCTCTCTCTCTCTCCCCCCCTCCCTTCCCTCTCTAAAGATAAATAAATAAATAAAATCTTTAAAAAAATGTTATGATGAATCATTTTCTTTAAGGTTGTAGAAATCCTCACCTTGAGGGAAAAGTAGAACATAAATAAAACTGAGGGAGATGTGGTATATCTTCCCAGATGATCAGAAACCTGAGATATCTGGGAAGAAAAATGAAGAAAGAAGAAACACAGGTGCATTAAGGTAACACTTCGCTAAGCCTATTCTTAGCTGGCATAAAAATTCCCATTTGGAAGCCCATCTTATGGCTTCAAATACTGTTTACTTACTGAGGTCTCCTGTATTCATACCTCTATTCAGTCTCTCCCCGGGCTTGGCACAGTATCAAAACTCTGCCTGACATCACTACTTTGATGTCTAAAAAACATCTCAAAGTTAACATATCGAAAAGGGAACCGTTAGTATTAACAGACCCAAAACTGTGATTCATAACTTCCCTGTTTCAGTAGATGCGGGCACCATCCATCAGTTGCTAAAGCTCCTACACAAACAAACAAACAAACAACAGGTGTAATCTTTGGCTTTTCAAAAAGTGCTTTTGATTTTACCTTGAGACTATTATTTCTTTTTTCTATTACTAATCACATTACCCTAAACCAAATCACAACTGTTGAGAAACAACTGGATGACTTACAATGGTCTTCTGGCTTACCTTACCTTCTGTATGTTGGTCCCCTCTAGTCCATCACAAGGACAGTGGCCTTTCTAAAATGCTAATCAGGGATCATGATGAGCTGATAATCACTGAAACTGTGTAATGGATTCATTAAACTAATGAATTATGATTATGTTGTTATGATTATTTTATCTTACCCTCTTATTATTTTGCTTCTCTGCTGACTTTTCAATGTTCTTTGAATAAAATTCACATGTCTTGTCTAAGTTTGCCCTCTGTCTACGTGTCCAGCTTTATCCGATGACACTCTTCTTGTTCACCCTGCCGAGGCCATAACCTGTTGGTTTTACAAACACTTTAAGCTCTTTCTTAAACTTATAGCATTTGTATCTGTTACTCTGTCTACCAGAAAATGCTCATCCCGTAGCAGTCTGCAAGGCTGGCTCCTTCTTCTCCTTCAGGACTCAGTAAAAATATTACCTCCTTAGAAAGGCTTTTTCATAACCACTTAATCTAAATTATACCAATATGACAAGAAAGTAACTCAAATGAATATTAAAAGATTTTTGAGGACATGCACCTACTCATATTTCATTCTACTCTTCCAGTTCCTTGAAAAATTGGTGAATAAAATACACATTATAAAAATCTTGCTTCAGAAACAAATATTTATAAACAAAATAAGATTTTAATCTTGTTTGCAAAAGTGGGTTTACACTCATGAGAACATGTGAGTTTATTCTTGTATTATTTACTGATTATTATATTATTTTCCATGTAAACAACTGTAAACCTACTTTTACCCCACCCTGTATAAACTGGTGAAGGAGAAATTATAATTAGAAATGTGTCTTTAAATACACTCTCACTTTGATTCTAGATTTCTCAATGTTTTTGAAGTGCTGAATAATTTGAAGTGACAGCCATTATTTCAATGACTCATCTCTGGAATTATATTCTGTATTATTAACATGACACCTCTCTCATTTTTAGCACCAATATATTTACACTTTATCAGCTGTTAACTTTAGGAAACCCTCTTAACTGAAGAAGTCATCAGGTATTTTTGCAGATTCTCTCCCCTGCCAGTCATTGCCCTGATAGTGTCATAGGATTTATCTAAATTGTGTCAGACCAAAAACAAAGCTACATAAGCTACCCTCCCAAATCAAGAAGCAGATGGAAACTGTCTTCCAGTCACTTGAAGGATGCCCCTAACATGACAGAATTTTGCAACTGAAAAATAGCTTAGGTCATGTAATAATCGAAGGTCCTCATTTTAAAAGGGGATAAAACTGCTGTTCTAATGTGAACTGACTTACTCTTCCCAAACATAATTTACTAAGTTGGTATCTCAAGTTTTACTTTCAGAAGACCCTTAAGGAATTACATAGGAAGTTAGTAGTATATCAAGATCTGGAATGCAGGGCTTTTATGCCATAAGCCCATTATTTTCCTTATATTAAGATAAACCCTCCTTTTGCCACCTTTCCTGTGTCTTTTCAGCCTTTAATTCTCAAATTATTCCAGTGGCCTCTGCTGTTCCTGTGATAGTATCAAGATTTCAATAATTTCTTCTGTTTCTAGAAGTGGTTTGATTTACTAAAATACCAAACTAATAAACTTAATTGAACACATTTCATATGGCACCTCCTTCAAGTCTGTTAGCCTGTGGCTTAATAGCTATACATGTTTTGTTCAGATTCTTTAAAAACTTATTTGTGAATTTGAAGGGTGTTGAGTGGAGAAGACAGACATCTCTTATGTAAAATAAATGGGTACCACATTGATAATGCTGTGGTAGGCTGGTTATTAGTGGCAATGCTGATTAAGCATTTATGGGTCCCAAGTCCATTATAACCACTGGGCACTCTGATGCACAACTCATTTTGGAGTCTAGAAACGTTTCAGTTCCCCTTATACAGGAGCCTGCATTTCACATAGTTAAGGCGACCAGGGCAAGTCTGTATAAACTATTAAAAAATGCTCACATCCGCACACCTGGAATATGTCACCACAGCACTTTTCCCATTTTCCTAGCAGCTGATGACAGCCTAGCTTGCCTGCTCAGACAGTGGTGGAGCCGGACCATCTCCTAGTTCAGGGTTTTAAAATATGCCTATAACACAACAGGGATCTTGAAAACCCATTTAGATCCTTTTCTCTCTTCTGGCCATTCCAACGAGAGGAAATTTCCTCCTGTTTTTATGTAGTAGCAGATAGGCTCCATAACCTCCCATCGTTTGCTGGGCGGTAGGACAAATTCTGGTGGTATTTCGATCCCTCACTGCACTACTCTCATACCCCAGAGTTGAAGCCCACTTCCTTCCCGACCAACGTGGGGAGGCCTCCATCCGCCTGGCGGCTTTAGCATGCTCGCGGGCTGTGTCCCGAAGCTACAAAGGTGTCCAAAGCTGAAGGACCCGAAGCCACAGCCCTTGGGCCAGAGGGGTCCTGCGTAACTCTCGCGAGAGTTCTCGGGGTGGGGGATGCTGAGGGCTTGGGAGGAGGAGACCAAGGGTTGCACTGCAGTGGCAGTTCTCCAGGGACGGCTGGGCGGCCCTTTCCCCGCCTCCCTTTCCTTCCCCTCCCTTCAAGAGACTCAAACTGTGCGCTTCCCACTTCCGCCCCTGTGCCATTGGAACTAGCGAAGCCGAGCAAGTTGCGGACCCCAAATAGCCGCTGCTGCACTCCTCCACCTCCTCGTTTTTCTCTCCCTTCTCTTCTTCCTTGGCTAACGCTTCCCCCGCCGCCCCGAGGCCTCGCCACCGACCGAGCCCACAGCCCACGCCACTGCCGACATGAGCTTCTTGTTGTGAGTAGCCAGGTTCCCCGCGCGCCGGCTTTGTTCAGCCCACCTGGCCCCATGCTGCCCGATCTGGGTGTTCTCACCGATCGGGCCTCTAGGAACCTGGCCCGACCACTCACGCTGCCTTACTGCCGCAGCCGCCTCCCCAGCCCTCTTCGAGCACGCGTGGAACTCTCCAGCCCCCAGGGAGGCTCTGTCTCCCTGCACCCCAAGTCCCGAGACACCCTGATACCTGAGCTCGCATTTATCCATCACCCCAACCTCTCCCTTCACGCTGCTTTTGGGTTTGTTTATCTGCCCGCTCTGAATAAATACCTCCCACTGTCCGCATGACCCATATCCAACGCGTACCAGGTGGCCTGTCTCGGTCTCTCTTGCCCACTGCTTTTTTCTCTGGGTCCCAAGCACAGACGGTGGAGCGTTGTACTCGCTATCCCCTTGGGCTTTAGGAGTGAGCAGTTGGGGTAACAAGTCTTGTGAATGTAAGCCACTTAACGAGGCTGTTTATGGGTAGAGATTCCCTGGTGACAGCCTGGAGTCTTGGGGTCTGGAGTGGTCCCTTGCTTCCGTGAAGAATGGGGGCTTTATCTTTTCAGACAACCACCGAGTAGGGCCTGGGTAATGTGCACTGGGTTGATTAGGTCCACTGGGGAATTGTTTTGCAAATCATTTGTAAATGACAACATCATGTAACGTTTAGTACCGTTTGTCATTTCCCATACTTATCGTTTATTACAGACGTGTTGGGGGTTGGGATATGAGCAGAAAGATGGGATGGCAAGATCCCATCTATGGAGACAGCAGACAAGACTTACATCCTCGGAAAACAGGACCTTGAACCCTGCAGAATTAAGACGTTTGAAGGCTTTGTTGTGATTATATTTACTCTGTGGTTAGAAAGCTAATAAAAACTCTGGAGATTGAAACTCACTCCATACTCTCCTTTACTATTGTAGAGAAAATAGTATTTAATCATTATTTTCTGTTCTGATGCTCTTCTTTCCCCACTTTACATTATTTTCAGTCATTACCTAGGCACCTGAATCCTGAGAATGTAACCCTTACTTTCAGTGCTCATATCTAGAATATTAATTATTTTTAGGGTGTTTAAGCAAAACTGAGAGATCCCTGAGAAGGCTGAGCTACAGGCAGACTTGCTGTTATTTCTAACATGATAGGGGGTCCGGCTTTTGTCATTTGAGGTTGTGAAGCCTTTTTTTAGGCTTATCCTAGAAGTCGAGTTTGTTAGATAGGTGGTGATATATGAGAGGAGTGGGGGACTTCTTGAAAGTCTTTGTTTTCTATTTTAGTTTGAATAAACATATCTAGGCATCCCAGCTTGAAGCTTCTCATCTTGATTCTGTTACATTGCTTATGTTTGGTTTCTTCAAGAACTTAAAAGCTGTCTTCAAAATAGTAAAGTAGATGATGCCCATGACTACTGCTGCTGGACTTGTGTTTCTTGGAACTCATTGCTAACTTGGATGAAGCAGGGAAGGACCATATTTGGTGGAAACTAGGAGATAGACAAGGTTTTGGTAGTATTTTCTGGATACAAATACAATAGTATCTCATTTTTGCATGGCTCAATATTTAAGTTACAGAAATACAATGGATATGTTAATTTCCTCTAAACATATTAGCTACCTAACAAATATCTTGCCGTAACTAATATATAGAATATATATATATCACATTAGAAGGTTTGTACTGTTTGGGGCGTAATTTTTTAGTCAGGTCACATGTAACAGCTAATGTATTCTCAACATCTTTAGCCTGTGTGCCAAAAGAATAATCCAACATTTTTTATTTTGATTTTTGTCCACCATTAGTTTAAAATCTGTAGTGAAGACTTTATAGATAGAAATAACTATCAGAATGTAAAGAAAAAAGTTTTGGTTATTTCATCTATTTGTTATTTGGTATAGTGTCCTGGATATTATTTCTGTACTAACAGGTGAGCAGAGAAAATAAGAGTTGTAATTTAGGAATGAAATAACAAATATTTTCCTCCAGTTCTTGGAAGCTTCTACGTAAATGGGTGGATCCAAGGAAATAAGGGCAATGCAAGATAAGGTTATAAAGGTGATGACTCATAACTCGTGACAGCTTTGAGATAGAAGGAAAGAATTTTAGTTAAAAAAAAAAATCATTTGTTTTGCCAGGCACTGATATAGGCATTGGCTATCATTTGTGAACAAAATGGATAAAAATTTCTGCATTAGTTAAGCAACCATAAACACTGAACATCAGTAAATTATATAGTATGGTAGGAGGTCTTAAATGCCATGGAATAATGTAGAGCAGGGCAAAGAGGTTTGTTTGGATAGGGAGGTAAGGTAGATTAGGGAACCCCTAGAGGGTGTCCAGATAATCTGCCGCAGTGATTTCTTTGTGTAGCTTTTGTACAAATGATCAGAATAAATTTGCACCGCCTGTGTGGATCTGACTGGGACAAAGCTTTGGTTGTGCTGCAAACTGGCCTCCCTGTATCTTCCAGTTAAGCTGTAAACTTCCAGATGGTGCATAGGGAAACTTTAAGGGAACCTAATTTGACTTTGTAGACTCAAATTTCTATTTTTATATTTATTTATTTTTAAAAAAGATTTAATTTATGTATTTTTAGAGAGAGGGCAAGGGAGGGAGAAGGAGAAGGAGAGAAACATCGATCAGTTACCTCTTGTCTGTGCCTCACCAGGAACTGAACCCACAACCGAGGCAGGTGCCCTGACTGGGAATTGAAAGAGCAACTCGTTGATTTGCGGGACGACGCCCAACCAACCAGTCAGCGTCGAAGACTCAAATTTTTAAACACAGCCTCAGCACCTGCTGTGTTCTAGGCATTGTGCAAAATGTGGGACTCCAGAGACAGTAGACAGTTTATAAACAGCCATCTGTAATAGATGTGATACAGTCATGGGTCCAAAGAATATGGAGGAATTTACTGTATTTGGACTGGAGGGAAGGTTTCTAGAAAGAAGTAATGGACATTAATGGAAGATACAACAAGTTCTCTAAAAGGGGAAGGCAAAAGGGAGTTTGCAGTCAGGGAAACATGGAGGCATGAAAAATTGCCTGTGAATTCTCCATTTTCAGATTTGTCTAAGAGACTATTGAATTTTGAAGCTAGATGGGATCTATCAGTCACATAGCTTCCTCACCTGTTTTTGTTTTGTTTTGTTTTTTTGTGCTAAAGTGGCAAAATCACTAATTTCAGGTCACTGGCCTAATTATTGGCCTGGATAGAATTAGAATACAAGTCTTTGGGCTTAGTGTGTTTCATTTCCTGATATTTTATGCATATAAACTATGCATAAACTATGCATGATAGTTTATGCATATAAACTATGCATGATAGTTTATGCATATAAACTATAGGGAAATTTTGATCAGAGTACTTTTTTTTATATTTTATTTGTTTATTTTTAGAGAGATGGGAAGGGAGGGAGAAATAAACATGATGTGCAGGAGACACATTGATCTGTTGCCTTTAGCCTGCGACCCAGGCATTCACCCCTACCAGGGATTGAACCAGCGACCCCTCAATTCACAGGCTGGCACTCAATCTACTTAGCCAAACCAGCCAGGGCCAAAGTGAGTTCTTAACAATTATTCAAAAAGGCTGCTGAGTGTTCTCTGTGTTTCTAGCATTTTTAAATTATAAGTCCCTTCTGATTGATGGAATTCCACAGAGACATTTGACTTACAACAGAGTTAAAACAAATAATAGTTAACTTTAAAATGCAAGTCTGTAGCAAAGGTGGTTTAGGGATGTGAATGAATATAAACCAGTTCTATTTCTGTATAGGAAAAAACAGGATTGAGGAAGAAAGAAAGGAAATATTTATTGAGCATTATGCTACATACCAGTAACTTCCATCTGTCTTTTCAAAAGAATAGCAGTTTAGGAAAGGAGGTCCAGTATTTCGCTGTATGACTGTCTCTTGTCTTTCTGTCTCTCTCTCCCCAACCTCTCTTTTCCCTACTTCCTCCATCTCTGCCTCACTGCCCCCACCCTGCCCTACCCCTTCCCACCATTGTAGTTTTCTGGCATATGGTTTTAGTGCTTTAGCATCTTCACCTTCACCTGTAAAAGAAGAGGAAGAAGATGATGGTGATAATGATAATAATAATAAATAGCTAGCTAAGTACTATGTGCCTCGTATAGCAGATTCCCCATTTTACAGATGAAGAAACTGGCAAAGAGAGGTTAAATAATATGCCCCAAATTATGTAGCCAGTCAATGTAAATGGGATTTGAACCCTACCAATCTAAATCCAGAGATCTTGCCTTATACTGCCTTATTTATAATTGATAAAATTATATTAAAAGATGATTTTCAGATAGGTCTTGTTTTTACACTGAGAAGTCTTTAATATCTCATACTGTTGGGACCAAGAGTATAATGGTGGAAGAGAAAAGAGAAACCTTTAAATTTAAATAATACTCTAAAATTAATTTTTGGTTCCATATATTTAAGTGTAAAAATGATACACATGTTGGAGAAATCATAAACTACTGATAAGAAAATGAAGAAAATAAATCACTCATAATCACATTCAGAGATAATTATTTGTGTTTTTGATATAACTTTCTAGTCTTTTCTGTTCCATTTTTGTGTGTATATATTCAAAAATAAACAAATGGATGCCTATTGTATATAGACCAGGTTTTTCACTTGTAAATATTTTATGGCAATGGATACACTTCTGCAACATCATTTTGAGTGGCTGTCGACCAAGTATTATCTTATTGGACAGTGCTAGAAATTACATACCCACATATAATCTGTCCATGTGTTTTGAATGAGTTTATACCAATAACTGCAGTTCTGAGCCAGTAGCACAGGGATCTTTCTAGCCTTCTCCCTTACATATTTTTACTTCTTTTCTTTTTGGTCAGTGAGACACCTGGCTTCTGTTATCCTCAGTGCCCTTACCTGCTCAGACTTCTGTGTATACAGCCATTTTCCTAACCCTACCTGGCTACCCTCCCCTGTGGCCCGAGAACAGCAACCATTGCTGTTCTCCTGAGCGTGTGTGGGCCTTGCTTCAGCCATGTTAAGGATAAAACAGCCAGCGACTACACTGTGTTTGGTATTATTAGTGTGACAGTAATCTAACTTACTCCTGTTATTCATGTGTTTAGGACCAGTGCCTCAGAGATACTGGGAGGACTAGAGAGGCTAAATGTGAAAGGCCTAGCCCAGTAAATTGTAATTACTTGCAGCAGTGATACCTAGTTTTTTATCAGTATCTCAACAGTGATCATTGCTAGTAGTTTTTACTGTTTTTTATAAACATTCATCATTTCTGATTACTTAAGTCATAGCCAATTTCTGTGGGTTTATTGTCATGTGTATTAGTGCTACTTTGAGTTTCTGAGGAGGTTGAAACAAAAAAAAGCAGGGTTGGGAAGGTAAGCAAATATTATTTGGGTAATAGTCTAAGTACCTCATAGCCAAGTATCCTTATTGTTATTATTTGTAATGAAAGGTTGAATTTTTTTTATTGCTACTATTGTTTTATCTTTCTGCTTAAGTCCTTTTGTTGTTCCCAAGATGAAATTTGGTGAGAATAGTTCAATAGTTGTATTGGGTATTAGGAAGAGTATTTTTTGTGTTTTTCTTTGTAGAAAGAGATAATGGTTTAACTTAAATAGTTAGTATTCAGTGTAAACATAGAATAATTAAGCAGAGGCAGTATAGGTAAAAGTCTTCAATAGCAGCTTCTCTGGGACCTTGGTGCCCAGATCATGTTCCACAGAGTCCCAGCATGACCTTCCCACTCTTTAGGAGAATCTGTTTGTTCGCCAGTGCCCTGCACAGCCTTAGATTTAACCTCTGAAATAGCTCTTTGTTTAATAACTCTCTGTGGGTATGATTTTTACTCCCATATGCCTGATTTCAGCGTCCTGATCTAGCCCCACATTCAGCCAAATATTCAGCTGGCCCTCGTATTTTTAACTCATAAATATTGCACTTTTGAGTCAGCGAACAACAAACTAATTTGTCAAAACTGAAGCCTCTTAACCAGAGTGCAGCATCATTTTGAGGACTGATGCTTGTGTCTCCACCCTCTTTAAAAAAAATTATTTATCTTTTTAGAGAGGGGAAGGGAGGGAGAGATGGAGAGAAACATCAAAGTGTGAGGGAAACATTGGCTGTCTCTCACAGGCCTCCAACTGGGGACCTAGCCTGCAACCCAGGCATGTGCCATGACTGGGAATCAAACCGGGGACATTTTGGTTCGTAGGCTGGCACTCAGTCTACTGAGCCACACCAGACAGGTCTCTCCACCCTCTTGTTCAGGACTCCCAAAAGCGTTTTATCAGTCACACTCTGTAACAGTTTAATGATCCTTTGCTATCCTTGTCTGTTTTTAATTTGGGAAGTGGCAGGTTCTTAAGAATTGAAATAAAATTTTTTTCAAATTATAGTTAGAGCCAAACTATACCAACAAGTGAAATTCTGAGTGGCTAGACATTTGGGGACTAAAATATGCCAAAATTGAATTGTATTGATTTTAGCTTTTGCTCAAGTAGGAACATATTTGTAAGGTGTTGGGACTATATTGTCTTGTGATAACTATTGGTTTAGAGATATACCCTTTAAAAAATACCTTATTTATTTATCTATTTATGGGAAGAGGGAAAGAGAGGGGAGAAACATCAAGCGGTTGCCTCTCACATGCCCTCAGCCAATGTCCTGGACCACAACCCAAGCATGTTAGAAAGGCACAATTTCAGTCCTCAGTCTTTACTGTAATGTACAATACAGTAAATACGTACTGGCCATCTCCTGTGTATGAAGTGAAGTGTTAGGTGCTAGTAGTGGGAAGGGAAAGATGGGATTTAGAGATGAGTAAGACATGAGTAATGCATTTTAATAAAATCCCTACATGAATAGCACCTCCAGGTTTGAGGAGCTTTAGACATTAGTAAGTGGATGAATAACTGCATATTGAGTTAAATGATTTGAAATAAGATAAAAGAAAAATCCTTGGATTTCAATATAACACTACTTCTGTCCTTGAGAGACTTGTGAGGCCCTGACAAAGAATCTTTGCCTGACCGAACTTTAGTCAGACTCTTGGACCTTTTTTTTTTGGCCTATCTGTGCACTTCCTTGTAAGGTCTAGTTTTAGCAAGAACCCTGTTAAGTCAGTTTAACCAGAATCCTCCCACCCTCCAAACCTGATCAGCTTCCTCTTCCTCCACCATTCCCTTGGGTGTTGATGTCTGATTACTCTGGCCTGTCTTCAGCCAGAATTCTGTTAGGTCACAGGTCACTGTAGCCAGAATCTCTCTTACCCCCATTGTTTCCTCTTAGTAATTTTTCATCACTCACCCCCTTACCTTGCTCCTTGGCTATAAATTCCCACTTTTCCATGCTGTATTTGGAGTTGGTCCCAATCTCTCTCCCCCTCACTGTAAAATGCCATCGCAGTGGTCCCAATAGCTCTCTCATTGTTCCTGAATAAAGTCTGCCTTTACCATATTTAACATGTGGCCGTGCATATTTTTTTCATTAGCAGCCCTGAAGTAGGTTAGGTGACCTGATTGTCTTTGCATACATGTAATTATTTATAATTATTATTTAAGGTGTTACCACCTCCCCCCCTTCCCTGATGGTAAGTTTCATAGGGTTTGTTCACTGTTTTATTTCCTGGCATGTTAGTGTGTTGTTTGCTAAATATGCCTTCAATACAGAGATATATTTTTGGTTAAAGGTTGTCATAGAAAGAATAGTGGCCTCTGAGTGGGATGACCTGGGCTTCAGAGTTTTTGGTCTGTTACAACCATGTGACCTTAGGCATATCACTTAAATTCTTAACCTTTGTTTACTTTGTCTACTGGGGGGAAGGAATGCGTATTCCATTGGGTTGCTGTGAGAACCGAATAAGAGAATGGTTATGGAAATTTTCATAAACCAGAGAGTCCTGTACAAACACTTGCTCATGAAATTCCCACGCCTAGTATATAAGCTCTTTCCACATTCCATATTCTGTTTAGCTGTCTTACAAGTACATGGTGTTAATGTACAATACAGTAAATACGTACTGGCCATCTCCTGTGTATGAAGTGAAGTGTTAGGTGCTAGTAGTGGGAAGGGAAAGATGGGATTTAGAGATGAGTAAGACATGGTCTGTGCCTCCAAGAATCTAAACACTGGAAACTAGCATGTGACATGGATATGCTCCTCAATTATTGCTTTTAACTCATTAGTTTGAAGTCCACTAGCTGGTGAAGTTTCAAGATTATTACTTATTTATTTTTAACATATATTTTTCAAGATGGTTGATGTTGCATTATATATAAGCTTCTTTAGATATAGCTGTGAAATAGTTGCATTTGGTATTTATAAAAGTTATAAGGTTTATCTAGTATGTTCACATATTCAGAACAGCAAGAATTTTGCAGATGTGTGCCTCTGTATTTTTTGGAAGGGGCTGCTTCTGTTGGATGGATTTGGGGGCCTGCTTTGCTTGGTTTTGGCCTCTTTTTTTCCTGCAGTTCCCTTGGGCTTTTCAGGTAGAGATTGGAATGGGGCTGGAAGTGGTTGGCAATATCCCAAGGCATAGGGAGCCTCCACGATAGGGTGTTGGCTCACCATTCCAGCCTCATCTGCACCCGCCCTCCTGCCTTTTCCTCCCCCACAGAGCTCAGCCATTTTATTTGCATTTCTTTTCTCCCACATCTCTCTGCCTAGGTAAATGCTGTTCCTGTTACTCTGGTTGGACTGCCCTTCTCTTCCCTACCTTCATTCCTTTAGTTCTGGAGCCATCTCTTTCCCTAACCCGTGGCCGCTTCCCAGTTTGTTAAGATACCATTTCAATGTCCTCTGTAGTCCTTATTTGTAGCCCTTATCAAAAGATACTTTACTGGTCAGTTTTTTAGGCCTTTCTTCATCGTCAGAGTATGTGACCTTTTTGATGATGCAGCTATTTAAAAAAATGTTTTAAAATCTCTACCACCTAGTATAGTGCCTGGTATATATTATACACAGTCCCCCCATTAGACAGATCCATGACATTTTCAAGTGTTTTCACAATAGTAGGTGGAGGTATTATTGATTCTTTTTATTCTACTCTAATTTTCCCCTCCCAAAGAATTCTGGGGAGATATGAACAGCACAGAATATTTTGGGACACCTATTTATTGGATCTCTATTTCACAGTTTTGTAGAGACCTTTTTATTACCCTTTCAAGGATTATTGGCATACGCCTGGCACGTGTATTCTACCTGTCAAGGTAAATTGTGTTCCAATAGCAGTGAGTGGAAGTGGCGTTTCCCTGCGTCCCCACCGCTGTCGCACTGCTGAGAAGAATGACCATGAAAGCTTCTTGGGCTTTTTATATTAATACCAAGAATCTTTACTAACAATTGATAGTAAAGATTCTTCCAAATAACTTGTGTCCTTTGGCATAGTTAGGGTGCTTGCTTCCATTGCCACCAACCTTGTTTTATTTTAAAAGAGGAAAATAGTATCTTTTGTGTTAAAATTTAGAAGAACTCTTTGTTAATAAGTGAAATTTAAAAATTAACTCATGTGAAAAGTAGTGGTAGAATATAATTTTAAATTATTTGTCAATAAATGTGGTTACAGTTACAGTATTAAGTTTAAAAATACTAATGACTTACCAGGAAAATACTTTTCTCCAAGATGAGCAGGGATTAATAGTCTGTAAAGGGGGATTTTATAAAATGAGATATGTAACTCCAATTAAATGTCTTGTTTCTTAGTTATCTTCCTGATTTTCAATGTAGATATTAAACTGATAAAGTAATGCAAATAATAAACACATTTGGGAGGCACATGGCATACGTGGAGCCTGCATCCCAGGTGTGTACCCCAGTCTTTAGGTTTGCAGAACAATGCCCAGGGTCATGACCTATGGGTTTAAAGCTGCTTTTTGCCATCTCCCTTAACGAATTTATTGCTTTTCTTGTGAAGTCTGATAGAGAGCTTTGCCAGGGGGTTTCTTCCTGGATTATTTCAAGGGGGAGAGTTTTTCCCAAAGAGTAAACGGTCGTGTCTAGTTGCTGGTGAATCCGAAGAATATGCCTTTATGACATGGCTGTTGTTTTTGAACATTTAGAGGTCACATTATTTAAGCGTGAGTAAGTTATGTTATGATCACTCAGAACATTCTTTATTATTTTATCAATAAATACTTTGTATAATTTTATGTGTGAGAAGTCCTGTTAGCCTTAATAAATTTGTTTATTTTTTTAAATGGCAGTTCTGGTATTTACATATTACTAAGTTCAAAAAGAAACTGGAGACATCTTTTCACGTTTAGTTATATGCATGTTTTTCGCTCCTTTCTGTTACTCTTAGTTTTATTTTTTTAAGAGATTTTGTTTATTTATTTTTAGAGAGAGGGTAAGGGAGGAGAAAGGGAGAGAAACATCAGTGTGTGGTTGCCTTTTGTGCACCCCCTACTGGGGACCATGGTCCCCAGGCATGTGCTCTGACTGGGAATTGAACCAGTGGTTTGCAGGTGAGCACTCAATCCATTGAGCCACATCAGCCAGGGCTCTTTCTTAGTTTTAAATGGCCACATCTAAAGCCCATTCCAGGTATTGAGGAGCATTGTCGAATCTCAGCGTGAAATGTCACTTTTGCAGTTGATTGTATTAGGATTAAATAGAGTATCTGGAAAAAGGCATGGTTAATTCTTTAGGGGATGGTTAAGAACAGTTTCTCTGAAATGGGACCTAAATAGGTTTATGTGGGAATGATTGAGAGAATCAGTTATATCAGGCTATAACTTCTGATTTTCCGCATTCAGTATCTTTAATGAGCCTTGAAGTGGGTAGAGACTAATCCAGATTTGGGGACCCTCCTTGATAAAATAAATAAAAAGTTATGAATAAAAACTAGGTAGCAAAATAAATATTTATATTAGAAAAAAATAACAATTTTTAAAAAAGATTATATTTATTTATTTTCAGAATAAGGGGGAGGGAGGGAGAAAAAGAGAGAAAGGAACATCAACGTGTGAGAGAAACATTGATCAGTTGCTTCTCACTTACCCCCAACAGGGACTGGCCCCAAAACCCAGTCATGTGCCCTGACTGGGAATTGAACTGGAGACCGCTCATTGTTTGGGATGACTTTCAACCAACTGAGCTATGCCAATCAGGGCAAAAGAGTCATAATTTACAAATTTAATAAAGCAAAATATAGAAAAATAATATCACACAATATAGAAAAATAAAATTTTATTAGTTAACTGCCTGATAGCTCTTGATTCTTATTTACTTACATTTTTTGGCTACATACTTTTTGACAACTTCTTATGTTGATATTTATAAAATAGGGTTACTGTTTTCTATGGAGAGAATAGAAAGATTATTTACTTTTTCCACTAACATGGCTAATGAGAATGTGTTTATTATTATTGATGCCTTAGAAAGGTTTCAGATTCACAACTTATTTTATTGGTGATGTCATGTAATATTTTAAGGTGGGTGCCAGATTTGGAGAAATCTCTACTAAGTCTCTTTCTCATATGAAGTACAGTATTCTTATATCTGCGCCCATAGCCTGTGGAGCGCATATGTAGATGACTCTGGTCCTGCACATTAGTGTGAATGATAGCAGATAAGGCAGTGCTTGGGTGGTGGGATTATCCTTGGCAGTCATTCGTTCCTAAATTGAGACTAGCAATGATCTAATCACATGTGGACTTGATTATGAATTATATATACCTATAAAACCTAAAGTAAATAACGTATTTTTCAGACCACCATTTGGGAGGCATCATGGTTCTAATGCTGCTGTTGAGCTCTGTTTACATTTACATAGGTGAAATATTATGTTATTTATGTTATTAAATATTTTACCACATTTTTTGCTTCAAAATTTTTTTTCCTATTTTCCTCCTCTAAAACCTAGGTGTGTCTTATGGTCCAAAAAATACGGTGTATCTTCTGTGCATCTTCCTTTTACCCAAATAACCAAAATACCACATTAACCAAGGAGGAAGTGTGATGGCAGGCGGGGGGTGGGGGGGTTGGGGGGTTGGGGAGTCAGAGACAATAGTCTTAACTCATTGCACTTAGCTTACTTTTGCAGTTGTTATGAAAACATGACCATGGGAACACATTGTTAGGAATCCTGCTAGTGCCTTGGAAGGGAGCCTGCCATTGAGGAAAATGAAGTTTAAAATGTTAGTGTCATGGTAAATCTGATTCTACAGTCTTGTACTAGAATTTTGTGCTTGGATGATTCCATTTGTTCAATTGTACTACTGAACTGTTACTTTAAGCATAAGATGTATGCTACTATGCATGTATAGTATGTACTGCGCTCTTGTATCTACTATAACTGGGCCTATTTGTATAAGCCGAGAATATAAATTTAGCAGATGTTGCCAGAGTATTTGTTTATGTACCATTTTTACCTGGAGTCCTTTATCAATTTAGCTCAACAAACATTTATTGAAGATCTATTCTGACCTAGGCCTTCTGCTAGGTTCATGAGATGCAGGGATGACTTAGAGACAGGCCTTGCCTTTGGCAGACTCATGGTGCATTGTAAAATAGAGACACGTGAGTGTTGTGTGTGAACAGAGAACTGTCCCTGATCCAGCACAGGCTTTCCTCAGGGAAGCTTCCTGAGGAAAATGATCCCTGAATTAATACTGTAGGGATGACTAGACATCCAGTGAAAAAAGAAATTTTGGTTAAAAGTGTATGAAATAAAGAATAATAGTCTCCATCTGATTTTAACTGTGTATTTTTTTTTCTGGTCAGGCTTTCTTTATTATAAGAATTTAATCTGAAAGCATTTAGACCACAAAACTGCTATGTCACTGATTGTATTGAATGCCTATTGTGTTTCTGCTTCATATTTACAGGCAAATAACGGATTATAGGAATCGTAGGCGAATCTTTGCCCTAGTGTTGACATCTGTATCTGATATAAAAATTGTTCCAAATTACTGCCAAGGCTGCAGGCTTGATCTTTCATTGCACCCTTTATAATGGGCTGTGGCTTTGGGTTAAATGTCAGGGGAAATTCTTCTCTTTTATTTTGAAAAAAAAAAAGTAATTCTATTACAACAAGGAAGTGCATATTAATTATTAAAAATATAAAAGCTACCTCCTCTCTTTCTCTCCCTTCCACAGTGGGAGGAGTAGGCTTACTTAGCATTGCTGAGATGTCATGGGTTGATTTTTTTTTTTTTTTTTTTTTTGTAGTGAAGGTTTAAGTAGGGCAGGGCTGTAACGGACCTAAAATTGAAAATGCAAATTTTAATGTCAGGGTTAGGAAATACCCCCAGTTCATCTGTTAACTTCTGTTGTTGCAGTTAAAATTTTTTAGATTTGTTATACTGAATAAAGATGCTGAATCAATCCCTTCCTTTAATATTGAGAACAACTGTTCTTGGAATAGTAACAAGAGTTTTCTTTTCTTTCAATATCATTTTTAAGATAGCAAACACTTGTTAGGCATCTGTTAATGTCCCAGGTTCTTTGTTAGGTACTGCAGACCGAGGTTAAGACATGATTCATATTCTTGAGGAACTCACAATCTAGTAAGAAAAGGAAAAAAAATGTAAACAAATAAGCATGAGGATGTAAACATTTTAAGTTGATCCCTTATGGATTAGTAGAAATGTGATAGGAGGATTGTTGCTGTCTGGATGTGTCCCTCCCCCAAATTCATATGTTGAAACCCTAAGGCCCAATGTGGTGTTATCAGGAGGTGGGGCCTTGGGGAAGTGATTAGGTCATTAGCACTCCACCCTCAAGATTGGGGTTAGTTAGCATCCTTATAAAAAAAAGACCCTATAGAGTTTCAAATTTTCATAGCCCCTTCCATCACATAAGGGTTTGAGGATGGAGTGAGAAGTGGGCTGTCAGTTTTTTGGATGAGAGCCTTTATTAGTACCCAACAGTGCTGGCACCCTGATGTTAGACTTTTAGCATCCCCAAACTGTGAGAAGCAAATTTCTGTTGTTTGTAAGCTACCCAGTTAGGTACTTTTTTTATAGCAGCATGAATGAACTAAGTGAAGGATAAAGTGTGGATTGGTGCTTTATTTATACATACATATGCATGTAAAAGTACATGTATATATAGTCATTCATTCATTAAACATTTTAAAGTTGTAATTTCATATATTGCACAGCTGCTGTGTGATAGCTACCTCAAAATTAAGGTGCTTTAAATATATTCACTTAATTGTCATAATGGTCCTCAAAATCGGTGATGTCTCCAATTTTTTAATTGTAAGCTTAGAGAAGTTGTATAATTTGTCCAAGATTTCATTACTAGTGATTTACAAAAACAAGATCTGAAACTGGGTGTTTATTCCAAGTCCTGTACCTTTTCCTTTACCGTATGTCAGCCATCATGTATTAGGGAGCGGAGTTACAGAAACGAAGATGACGGACCCAGCCTCTCATTTAACGAATGCACAAATATACATGTAAGGTGTGACAGGTGCTTCAAGCTTTGGCAAGATATAGGAGAGAATGGAGAGTTTTTCATGGAAGGGTAGGAAAAATTATTATAAAAGAAGTGATGTTTAAGCTCTCTAGATGTTTCTTGGTTGAAATATTGGTATATTTGGAATTACTGCCAGTTCAGTTGCTAGATTCCTGCTTATTCTGAGCTATGTGTAAGCAGGGTTTGCTTTCCTACTTTTAACAGCCCAGCTCACTGATAGGATTTTGAAAATGGAGTTAGTGCTGTTGCATGGAAATCACCCAAACATTTGACTATGGGCACTTACTAAAATCTCCTGTGGTTTCAGTACCCGTTTACTGTCTGTAATAATGAATTTAGTGCTGGGCAAAGGAAACTGCAGGCTATACACAACTCAAAAGCTAGAGGGTGATTAAAGATGAGTAATTAAACTTGAGTGCCTTCAATCTGTAGCTGAGATAATGGCTCCCATAAATTCACAAGTGTAGAAACTAATTGGCCTTTGCGTGTGAAGTGCTTTATTATTTGGTAAGGATTAGATTATAAAACCTTATGGGGTATCAAATAAATAGGGCATTGACTAGCCAATTCTCTATTCTGTTCTTGTTTGAAGTCACTGAGTTACACTTTATAAAATCAAAGTGTTATGAACATACTGTAAATTGAGAGGTAACCCAGTTAGCAGTTTGATGTACTAGAGCAGAATTCCCTAATATGGGTTAAAGAGCAAGATGTCCCCTGGCTGGTGTGGCTCAGTGGATTGAGTGCTGGCCTGTAGAGATTCGCTGGTTCGATTCCCAGTTTAGGGCACATGCCTGGGTTGCAGGCCAGGTCCCCAGTAGGGGGGGGGGGGGGGAGAGGCAACCACACATTGATGTTTCTCTCTCTCTCTTTCTTCCTCCCCTCCCATCACCTTCCCTCTCTAAAATAAGTAAATAAAATCTTAAAAAAAATAGCAAGATGTTAAAATGTGGAAGAAAAGTTTCAGTGACTAAAGATGTTTGGGAAACCCTGAGTTAAGCCATCAACAGTTTACTATAGGACTTCTCATAGCTTAAAATGAGTAAAAGTACTCATTTTAATAGTATAACAATGTATCATTTAGCACTGTGCTAAACAGTGAGGATACCAACATTATTAGGTTCTTTCAGTGTAATCTCTCCTCTATGCCTGAGATTTATATATACAACTTCCTATCTAACATATATATTTGGATGTCTGATAGGTTTCAACAAGTTACTATATTGAAAACCCATGTCCCTAACCCTATCTCAATTAAAAGAGTTCCCTTTCTGTTTACTTGGGACTAAAAACATAGGCATCATCCTCGTTTCTCTCTTCTTCACAACTCTTCACAAATCGTGAAATCCAGTAGTGAGTCCTGCTGGTACTGCCTACAAATAAATATTGGAATCTGCCTTTGTTTTTTCACCTGTGAATCCAAGTCATGATTCTTTCTTTTTTTGTGGTAGTTCCCTGACTGGCTTCTCTGATTCCTCTTTTGCCATCCTCCCCGTCCATTCTCTGCATGGCAACTAGAATGATCTTTGTTAAAAAAAACAGTGAGTCATGTTACTACTTTTGGTTTTTAATAAAGTCCCCAATGGCTTCCCATTTATTCTTAAAATGATAATCTAAATTCCATACTTTGCCCTCTAAAATCTTCGCTAATGTGATTCTACCAGCCTTTCTGTTATTTTTCTTATGTCACTATTTCCATGACTCATGATGCCCTAAGCCACAGTTATCTTTTAATCTCTACTCCTAGGAAACTTGCTTTTGCACTAGTTTATCCTGTAAACCCTGATTACTCTTCCCTCTTCTCCAAATCTTCATAGGGTTGGCTTCTTCTTGGCTTTCTGGCACTGGGGAGGCCTTCTCTAACAGCCTCATCTAATATAGTGCCTTGTCTCATCCCATTATTTGTCACATTGTTCTGTTATTTTCATCATGGCACTTACCTCTGCTCAATAGTTTTTGTCGGTTTATATTGATTGATTGATTTTGAGAGTATGTTTATTAAAGCTGGGGACAGTGAAAGAAGGAAGGGCCTAGGATAGAAGAAGCAACAGGAGAGAGCCTAGGTGTAGCTGCTGTGGCTTAGTGGGAAGTCAGAGAAAGGGGGCTTTGGGGTCAGTGTTCAGGGGATAAGCCTGGAATGAGCAACCGCTGCCCATTGATCCCCTGCTTGCAAGCCTGATAGGGACCCTTAGAGTTTGGTTGTTGGTTTATTTTTTCTTTTGCTTCATCTCCCTACTGTGAGAGTAGAGATCTTATGTCTCTTGTTCAGTGCTCTGAACTCCCCAGGGCTTAGGACAGAACTACTTCGGTAAAGAAGGTTGTCAGAATATGCTGTTTGGATGAAGAGTAAATAAATGGGTGAAAGAAACTGACTTATAAAGGTGGTAAAGTACATTGTTGGGAGGCTACTTACTATTTTTAATAGTAAAGATTTGAAAAAAATTTTAATTGAGCTATACCATAAAATTCATCCTTTAAAGTGTACATTTTAGTGGCAAATGGGGATGGCTGGGGTGGAAGGGAGTGGTGGGAAGAAAATGGAGGCAACTATACTTGAACAACAATAAAAATTTTTTTTTAAAGTTTTAGCAACACAAAAACAAAGCATACATTTTAGTGGATTTTAGTATAGTCTCAAAGTTGTGCCTCCATCAGGACAATTCCAGAACATGTTTATCACGCTTCAAAGAAACCTGGTATCATTATTAGTCATTCTTCACTTCTCCCTCTCCAGCCCTGGCAACTACTAGTCTACTTTCTGTCTCCTTGAATTCGCCTTTTCTGGACCTTTCATGTAAACTGAATCATTTAATGTGTGATAGTACATATTTTGTATCTGGGTTCTCTTCACTTAGCATAATATTAAGATTCATCTGTGTTACAGCTTGTGTCAGTATTCTTTTCTTTTTTATGGCTGAGTGGTATTCCATTGTGTAGATATACCACATTTTATTTATCCATGCTTCACTTTATGGATTTTTGAGTTGTTTCTACCTTTCAACTTATGAATAATGGTGCTATGAACATTACTATATAAGTTTTTGTTTGGACATATTTTTTGGTTTTGGGGGAAATATACCGAGTCATTTCTCCTCCTTCCACCTGAATCCCTCCCTGGCGAGCATTGATCATTTTACTCTCTCTATAATTTTTATAGGATATCATGTATTTGGAGTCATGAACTATGTAGCCTTTAAAGACTGGTTTCTTTCACTTAGCAATATTCAGTTAAGGCTTACTCACACTTTTTTGTGGCTCAATAGCTCATTTGTTTTTGTTATTGAACATATGATTCCACTTTACGGATATACCATAGTTTATTCATTCATCTATTGAAGACATGATTAAAGTTGATATAAATAATCACAGGTGGGGTTTTTTTGTGGACATAGGTTTTCAAATCAATTTTAAGTAAATACCTAGAAGTAGAATTGCTGGATTGTATGGCAAGGTTATTTTTAGCTTTGTAACAAACTGCCAAACCTTCAGAATGGCTGTACAATTTTACTTTTACATTCCTTTCAGCAATGAATGAGTCTGCATCTTCATCAGCATTTGGTATTGTCAGTTTTGTGGATTGTAGCCATTTTAATAGTTGTGTTTTCTTTCATTATTTTTTCACATGGATTTCCAATTTCTTGCTCTTTCTTTTCTCCTTCTGGCACCCCTATGATGTGACTGTTGGAGTGCTTGAAGTTGTCCCAGAAGCTCCTTACACTAACCTTGTTTTAATCTTACCATAATTCCTCAATTTGGTCTGCTGGTAGCCTTCTTTCTTGCTTTCCAGCAGTATGAAGGATTTTTACTCTCCTATCACTAACAATAACAGCAACAGCACCACTACTACCAATAAGGCTTTAAAGAGAATGTTAGGCAGAAATGAAAGTAGATATGTTTGTTCAGATTGCTGACTGTCTTGAATCAAGATTGTCTTTTTGACAACAGTGAAGTGATTGCCAGAGGGAGAGTGGTGTAGGAGCAGGTAGAAGAGTGTGAAGTGGAAATAAATAGTTATGGAAAGAGACTTGACTTTGGGTAATGAACACACAGTACGATATACAGATGATGTGTTATAGAATTGTACACTTAAAACCTATATAATTTTATTAACCAATGTCACCCCAATAAATTCAATAAAAAGAAAGATAAAAATGATTGTCCTTTAGGTACTCACAGTTTTTAGCTTTATTATTTTTGTAGAAGACATTCTACTTGATTTTGATCATTTCTAACATGTTTTGCTGGTACATAATTACCTTTCTGAAAGCATAAGTGTGTTTGGCAACCTTCAGGGGGGAATCACTCTCTAGGGGAATTTTACTTTTCATTAATGGCATACTAACAACTGATCTAAATTAGATGAGGTGTGGGGGGAGGAAGTGGAATTAGGTAGTTTGAAGATTGTTTTTAAAATGTGTCTACTAATAACTCTGTTAGTATAAATTAGACTTGTGTAGTTTCATAAGTGACTTGATTAAACTAGTCATATAGAAGGAAAATTATTACAAATAATTTGATAGAAGATAAAAGTAAACATTATGTAGTGCTGGGGAGTGGATAAAAGAATGAACTTTAAAGATTTTCTTTTTTTATCCTAACTTGAGGACATGCTTATTGATTTTAGAGGGGAAGAAAGGGAAAGAGAAAGGGAGAGAAAGATCCATGTGAGAGAGTGAGTACCTTTGATTGGTTGCCTTTCGTACTTGCCCTGACTGAGAACCGAACCTGCAACCCAGGCATGTGCCCTGACCAGGAAAGGAACCCATGACCTCTCAGTTTATGGGATGATGCTCCAAGCAACTGAGACACACTGGCCAGAGAACGCTTTAAAGATTTAAATTCTAAATTTAAATTCTGGCTCCTTAATTCACTTTTCTGTTCTTGAGCAAATTATTTTAAATATAAAGGCCTGTCCAGAAAAAGTCCAGCCATTGTTAATATAATGAGAGTGCCATTGATGTAAACTGGCAGCCAAGGAGAGTGGACTGGAATGCGCATGCGTGAACAATGATGCCTTCACTGTACTCTAGTCAGTGGGCACCTAGATGCTGATGAGTGAGCATGTGTACTACTGTGTGGCCAATGTGTTCAAAATGACTTGAGTGAGTAGAGCAATGAATCTGCCTCAAATTTTGCATTAAGTTGAACATTCCTCGGCAGAAACTATTTCCATGATTCAGAAGGCCGTAGCTATAGGCAACTAGTGATTGGCAGCTTCATCACGACAACATGTCCACTCATGCATAACTTCTTGTGCAGAGTTTTTTGGTGAAACATCAAATCCTCAGATGACTCAACCCCCCTACAGCCCAGATTTGGCTCCCTGCAACTTTGGGCTTTTCTCAAAACTGAAATCACCTTTGAAAGGGAAGAGATTTCAGACCATCAGTGAAATTCAGGAAAATACAATGCGGTAGCTGATGGTGATTGGGAGAACTATGTGAGGTCCCAAGGTGCCTACTTTGAGGGGGACTGAGGTATCATTGTCCTATGTGCAGTGTTTCTTGTATCTCGTATCTTCTTCAGTATATTAAAAATTCATATTACATGACTGAATACCTCCTGGACAGATTTCATACTTCAAGCCTCAGTTTTGTTACTCAGAAAATAATAGCATATACATCGTAGAGTTATGAGGACTAAATGAAATACTGCATGTAAAATACTTCTGAGCACAAAGCGTCCAGTAAATATTAGTTAATGTTAGTCATCATCATTACTATCCACATTAGCAGTTTTCAGCCTGAAGTTGACTGGAACTATCAATTAGTAAGTATTTATGAAGTACCTGATCTCTAGTATTAGACTTTAGACCTATGGAAGGAGCTACTGATGCGAATGACAGGTTGGTACTTAAAGGTGGAGCAAAGAGAACTAATGTTAATCGAGTTCTTACCACTGTGTTCAGTAGTAAGGTAGCTATTATTCCCACTTTATCAATGAGGTAGTGGAGGCTTGGTAATGTTAAGTAACTTGTTCAAGATAATGGGACTGTTGTTGAATCCCATTTCTGCCATTTAGCTGTGTGGTCAGAGTAATTTGTTTAACCTTATAGGGGCAGAACTGTCAGCTCAAACAAATTAATGTTAATTTGTGTTTAATTTGGAAATATCGACATGCTCTTCAGTGTCAAAACATGGAGATATCTATTCTACTTACTCTTACTACTGTCCCTTTTTGAGTTCTCTATAAATCTCTCCTACCCCCAATTCCTTCAGTTTTAAGATTCTCTCCTCCAATTTAGAAAATATTAACTTCGTTGATAGTTGGATTGAAAATAAAGGGCTAAAAGTAGGGGTGATGATGGATGCAATAGTGTTGAGATGGGAAGAACTGGCTTATGGGAATTAACCTAGGTGTCACAGTGGGGCCTGATCTAGTCTTCAGGGTCTCAGAGAGGAAGTAAATTGTGCTGCCGAACTTTACAAACATTAGATCAAATTGGATGGGTAATTATAAGGGTTGTATGCTTAGAGTTGTTCCTTAGGGCTCAGTTATTTACTTGTTAAACCATCCTGTCTTGCTCTAGAAATTGATTGAACTTCAAATAGGAGTAAGAGGATTGGGGAAAACAAATCTGAATTCTTGGATGTTTATTGGGAAAGAAAAGACCTCAGGGTAATACTGTTAGTTATCAATACAACACGCCTCATGTAATATATCATTCACATTCTAATCAAAAAACTCTAAATTCTCATGTAATTCTCAGGCTATTCAAAAGAAATTAACAATTGAATTCCTGTTTTCTAAGACCAAAAAAGTATATAGCTACTTTCATACATCGTTAATGGGATTGTACAAGGGTATAGTTTATTTGGGGATAAAAATAGGCCTTATATGAAATTTAAAAATGTACATGCCCTTTACTTCTAGGAATTTATCCTTTATATATGTTTATGCACACGGATATTTACTGCAGCATTGTTTCTGGTAACAAATGACTAGAAACCACCTAAATGTTTTTCAGTGTGTGACTGGTTAAAATATCTATATCAATATCTATATATATCTGTATAAGAAAATACTTTTCAATCTTTAAAAAGAATAAAGTAGATGCTTCCACCTTAATAAAAACAGTCTCCTGGGTATATTAAGTGAAAAACAGTACTTGGTATATTTAGTATGCAACAATTGTGCAAAACCAGAAACAGGCACAAGCATTTGTACGCTTGTGTAGACACAGACTCCGGAAGGACACACAAGGTATTTCTCCTGAGATTTCCCTGATCCGTAGGTTTCCTCTGAGATGAGTAGGTGGAAGGGCAGCATACTTTCTGTTATCAAAATGTTTTTGAATATTCATATCAAATATCTTAAAGTGCCATGTGAATCATACGTATTTGGCCGTACATTGTTGCTGTGAGAGCTTGCATTCATTGATGAGGACTTAGGTGTTCATGCTTTGGTGTTGTGCTTTTGAATTTGAGGACTCTGTCAGTTGGTTTTTTGACCTAGAAGTGAGGAGCAGTATTGAACACCCCTTTTAGGGTAGGGTGGATGGATACTGGTAGAAGTTTTAGATTGCAGTTGAAGAAATAGCTAAATATAGTTTTAAAAAAAGAGAATATTAAAAAAATATAGAGTATTGAAATGGTTAGGTTATTTCCCCTAAATAAAACAGGAGAGCCAGAAAACAGAGTTTGATGGAGAACTTGAAAGCATTTTGGAAGTATGAATATACATGGAAATGAGGAACAGGAAGGGAGTCAAAAGTCCACAGGGAACTAAAACCATTTTATAAACATTATCTCATCTCTAAATTATACCCTTTTGTAAAAAGTTATTTTCCAGACTTTCAAAACCAAAGAAATTGATGCCCAGATGGCATTTTGTGGTTTTCCTCTGTAACATAAGAAAATAGCAAAATAAGGACTAGAACCTTGTTTTCTTGATTTTCATTCTAGCCCTACAATTATTCAGAGATCACCTGAATTTCAATATGGGTATAGCAACAAAAAAACAAAACACTTTTTAAAAATTCTGTTTTGAGCTTGATGTGCAAAAGCATTTGTTTCTAAAGGTTTTATTTTTCTGTATCCACTCTCAGGAGGTGAAGGTCAGAATGGACATTGAAAGAAAGAAAGCTTTGGACATTGTATTACCATTTGTTTTTACTGAGTCATTCTGGTTCAAGAAAAGGAAGGATAATGAAAATATTAACTTTTGCACAGCATTTTATAGTTTCAAAAGCTTGTTTCATGAATATTATTTTCTCATTTTGTAGTTCTATGATACAGGTAGTGGTGATGTTTTGTTAATCAATATTTTCATTAGGTTTTCACTGTTAAAGAAAAAAAATAGGGTCAAGAAAGTTGGGTAATATGCCTGAGACCAAAGTGTCAAAGCTGGCCTTTACAAAATTGAACTTAAATTTAGTTTTTTTCTTTTTACCCAACCATAAAGTCTTATGAGGTAGATTTACTTAGCTTTGTGGAAACCAATGCTGGGTGGGACCTTGATTGGGAAAACATTTGGAAGCCTAAAACTTCAGGGCAGAGTGGTTCAATAAGTAGACGGTTTTGCGGGGGCAGATGAGGCCCTGCCCTGCCTGAGGGCAGGCACAGCCAATGTCCTTGTAGTTCTTCTGTACTGTGCCAGCTCTTTTCAGAGCAACTTGTCCCATCTTCCGTTGCTGCGTTGTCTGAGCTGTGGGCCAAAAGAGGGAGAGTACTTAATTTACACCCTGTCTGGAGATGCGCATCAGATTAGTTAAGAGAGCTATTTTTTTGTAATTAATCACACATAAATTAGTGAAATGTCATTTTGTAAAAAATGTTGGTGAAATTTGTTTCTTATGCTAAATTTTTCTAAGGGTAAAAAAGCAGGACAATGACATAAGCCTCAACTCTGTGACCATAGTGATCCCCTCTATGCTGGGAGATAATTTTGATGTTTAATATGGTATCTGATTAAAATGAGGAAGAGTTTCCACACAATCAGGGTCCAGAGCCTGATGGTGTTCTAACATTTGACTTTCGGATTTACTCTTAGCACACTGGAAAACCAGTGAGTTGTTTTAAGCAGAGGAGTGACATCATTTGATCAGTGTCTTTAAAGAGACACCTTGGCTATTAGAGTTGAAGAGCATCAGTTTACTCTCTCTCTTTTTTAATTGCTTTTCACATACAGTTTTCTGCCTTTTACTCCCATCCCTGAGCAGAGATTCACTTTTTTTTTTAAAATAGATTTTATTTATTTATTTTTAGAGAGGGAAGGGAGGGAGAAAGAGAGAGAGAGAGAAACATCAATGTGTGGTTGCTGAGGGACATGGCCTGCAACCCAGGCACGTGCCCTGACTGGGAATCGAACCCTCGATGCCCGGTTCGCAGCCCGCGCCCAATCCACTGAGCTACACCAGCAAGGGCAGAGATTCACTTTTAAATGAGAATAACTTACAGGAAAAAAATACCTGTCATTAATTAGTTATTTAGGTTGACTGGTAGATTCTTATTTTGTCTCAGGTCCTCAAAACTTTGTAAAAGCTCCTCAAGTGATTATAATATGCAGCCAGGGTTGAGAACTACCACTTTATCTTGGGGAACAAGGGAGAGATCTTGGGGTTAAGTTTGGGGGAAGGTAGTAAGTGAAAAGCTGTGGAAGCTTAGAAAGTTTAACTGTTGTTTTTCTGCCCTTTTCAGAATTCCACTTGCATATTCATATATCCATATGCCTAAATGTTTTGGTGATACGAATTTTTGCATTAAACTTTATAAAATTCTAACCAAGACTCTTAATTCATTCTTTCCTTTCTGTTCCTTTTTTATGAAGAGAGAAAGGGCATATTAAGGGATGGCTATGATGTGATATAATTTGATAAGAATTTGCCAATGTTAACAGAAGAATCTATCTCTTAAAAACTTTAAAAATTATTCCTAAGACTAGTTTCATTTGATCCATTTAAAAATACATATGAAACTTGAGCAAAGCAATTATGTTAATGTCTAGCTACTTATCTTGCATACCTAGAATTCTGGGTTAGGATTGCTGATGCTTCCTATAATTTGGTAGAAGAACATGTAGATTTTCTTTCTTGCTCTTACTGTGTTTTATTGATATAGAATTATATCTTTATGCTTTGTATATGAAGGAAACAATTATTTGTATGAGAGACTTAGATTAGGGGTGAAAAGGAATAAAATAGGTTATAAAAGAAGTAATTGCTTTTATAGATTACAACCTGTAGGAGAAGGTTTGTAGGAGTTTTGGGTATCAAACACAGTTATAGCAATTATATTGCTGGGATATAATGTAGCCTGTACAATTTAGGGCTGTTTACTGGTGGACATTTAGGATCACCTCTGTGTTATTTTATCCAGTGATAAAATAGCTGAGTCTGTTGAAAGTTATGCCTTAAATATTGAAATGCCTCCTTTTTTTCTTGTTTGTTCGTAGTGGTAGTCGCTCCTCTAAAACATTTAAACCAAAGAAGAACATACCAGAGGGTTCTCACCAGTATGAGCTCTTAAAGCACGCAGAAGCCACACTTGGCAGTGGCAACCTCCGGATGGCCGTGATGCTTCCCGAGGGAGAGGATCTAAATGAGTGGGTTGCAGTGAACAGTAAGTAGTCTTTCTGTTTCTCAGCAGGTTTAAGTTAGGTTAGTAGCCTCACTGTAGCTGAGTTTTGGGGTGCTATTCTAGGGTCTAGTTAGCAACCTACTATCACAATGTAGTGATACCTCAATCCACGGTAGCCTTTGTTATTTTATTTCTGAATGAGTTTTGTGAAATTCTTGTGTCCTGTTACAGTGACATACAAAGCGTAGATTTACCATCCTCAGTGGAAAAAAATGATAATAACAGCAATAGGTCATTATGGAACACTAATTGTGTGTCTGGCACTCCACTGTCCTTTCTACATGGATTATTTTATTTCATATTTACGACCTCATAATGTAGGCAATATTATTATCCCATTTTAAGGCAGATAAGGAAGCGGAGACAGAGAGATTAGTAATTGCCTAGGTCATGCCCACTTTTAAGTGCCAGAGTCTGGGCTCTGTCAGAGCTATGGGATTCTAGAGACTGCACTTTATCCACTATGATAAATTGCCTCTTTCAGTAGCATATTCAGTTATGCTAAATTATGCTATTAGTTAAAAAAGAGAGAATTCGCTAGTGATTTATGAAATTATAAAAACATGTTTATGAGATATTCTTAGCAACAAAGAAGAAAAGCATATAAGTAAAAAGTAAATATATTCTTGGGAATTAAGCCATAGAAAGTTGGGGAATAAAAGTGGTACTTTTAATATTCAGGGTTTTTCAGCATTAGTGAAGAAACTAATACAATTTTATAATTGGAGGAATTTTATATGGATCTAGTAAAAATAAAATGAAATTTAATTGAAAACATACACTATGTTCTAGGCTTTGATTAAGGAAAAACAAAACCATAGTATTCTTGTAATATTTGATGGTATCTTACTGTAATTTAAAATATGTCATGGGATTTATAAATTGAGCTGCCACTCACTGGTAACTTTTAAGAACCTAAAGGATTTTACTGAGATGTCTGAAAACCTTACTATGATAGCATTTGCATATGAGCAGTATTTACTCTAATGTGGTTATTTCCCTGGACCCAGAGAGTTTAGTTACTAAAGAAATAAAATAATTGTTGCTTTATTGCTGAGACCCAGCTTACCTATAAGATGGTTCTGTGACACTTCAAAGACAATATTCAGGATAAATATCCAATTTATTATGTCCATTCTTTTTTTGTACTTGTTTGTGCCTTTTTTGTAGCACATATTTAAGAACTCACTAATTTAAAAAATCTAAGGAGGGCAGTTTAGTGCCTCTGTACTACATGAGATTCTTACTTGTATGTGTAAAAGCAGATCATTTTCCGTCTTTATGTTCTCTGTCTCAGTTGCCAGAACAGAGTATCTGTACTACTGAAATGCTTAGAACTTCAGGAACTTCTAAAATTTCACAGGAATTTTGCAGTTATAACTAGACAAAAATTACTTTGAATTGGAGTGTCAGAATATCCCTTTTGAGCAGATAATTCTGCCTTGAAAATAAAACATTTGATTGATGTATTGGATTCTAAGTTTTCTTATTTATAGTAATCTTCCCAAATGACACTTGATGATGTAAATAAGATTTGAGACTAGATATTTCCACTACCTGGCAGTGATTAAATAAACATTTTGGGTACATAAAAGAGAGAAGGGAATTTGTTGATAAGATTGGCATCTTAATGGCTTTTTGGCTTCAGTTCACTTGCCAGATGAAAATAAATGGTAGAAGAAGGGAAATTTTTGCGAATTCAACAACCAGTCTCACGGCCAGAAACCAGAGCCTAGTTTTGAACATCCTGCTGCTAGACAGAGTGGTAGCTTACAGGAGAAAGAAAGAAGGTTCGGGGTTCTGGAAAAAGCTGGATGGATGGTTTATGAATAATTTATGTGGCACCAAATCCTGAGGCCAGATCTTGATTTGTGGAAGAAAACTAATATTTATTAAATGCCCACTTAATGGCAGGCATGGATTTTTTAGTGCTCCATAATAAACTCAGTTTTAAAGGTAGGAAACTGAGGTTCAGGGAGATTAAGCAACTCAAGTGGTAAGTATAGGAGTTGGGATTCAGACTTGCACTACTTGAAACCCATAGGTAGTCCTCTGTTCTCGTGGAGGACTACTTCAGGATTATTTATTAAGTTGCAGAGTCATTACTTAGTAAATATTGGCTCTTTGTGAGGTAAGAGGGCAGAGGAAAACTCGTACAATTAAATTTAGTGTAATGTTTATTACTGCTCTACTTTTGCCAGCAATTATGATTCCTTTTAAAGTTTGTTTTTCCTTTGCTGTAGAAAGTCTGAATTAAAAAAAGCAAAGTGCTAGTCACGGGTAATTAATGGGATGAAAGGGATTTTAGGATTATAAGTAAGGAGGGAATGGGGCAGAGCTCAAAGTCACATTTGTAGTATTGGTCCTTAAATATGGGGGGAGGGGAAAAGTAGGTTGAAACTAAAATGTTAACCACTAATTTAAAGAAATTTGATATAGTCCTGCTAATATCAGATAAAGTGGACTTCAAGGCAAACAACAGTAAAGAGGAAGATTTAAAATAAATGGTTCAGTTCACAAAGAATATATGACGTTCTGAATTTATGTCTTTAATGACATCTCAAAAATAAAATCAGTTGACTGAACTAGCAGAAGAATTAGACAAATTCACAGTCATATGGGAGATTTAAACACTCCTCTTTTAGTAATGGATGGAGTGTAGAGGATAAAAATCAACAAAGAATTAGAAAAGTTTGAGCAGCATTATGATAGACTTGACCTGAGGAATGCACGGCCTGAGTGCCTCAGATGGCACACATGTGCGTTTTCAAAAGTTGAAACGATTGAAATCATGTAACATGGTCTTTGACCTTAGTGGAGTTTAGCTAGAAATTGATAACAAAAAGACTAGGAAATCTGTACATATTTGGAAAGAACACTGATAAATCTAGGTTTTGTTTGAGTGAAGTTAAAATTTAACATGTTACTTATAACTGATTTTTTGCTTTACAGCTGTGGATTTTTTCAATCAGATCAACATGCTTTATGGAACAATCACAGATTTCTGTACAGAGGAAAGTTGTCCAGTGATGTCAGCCGGACCAAAGTAAGATGTAGCTTGTGATCAGTTCTCACTTTTACTTTGTTTTACAGTCCTTAGATAAGAAGTTTCTGACCGTGTAATCTCTGCACTTAGCATCTCTCTCACTGGTTCCCCAGTGATTAATGTATTCAGTTCAGATTCTTCAGCCTGAGCTTCATCGCCCTTCCTGTACTGTCCCCCATCCTGCCTTTCCTGCTAACTCACGCATCTCTGGTCTGTCCAGACTGGATCACTGGGAATGCCTCCGTTGCTTACATTCTGAAAACTTGCTCATTCTGTTCTTGTCTTGGTTATTTTTCTTCTGTTCCCATCTCCTTCTTGTCATCTTCTGCCCACATTTCCAGAAATCTTACCCATCTTCAAGGCCCACATCAAATGTTTCCTTCTCCAGATTGATTTCTTCAGACTGATGTGATCTTTCTATTCAATTTTTTGTCTTTATGATTATATTTCTTTGTTACATTATAATTACATTAATTATACATTTCTTATTTAACTGGTTAGATTAGTTCTTCTTTTAAATCCGTTTTGGTGCAAGAACAGGGTCGCCATCTAGTTACCACTCAGTGAATGCTGCTTGGATCAGTAAATTGTTGAAACTGACTTTTATTATTACTGTGGCTGATAACAACAGTGCCAGCTACTGTTTATTCAGTGCTACCTAAATGTAAGGCCGTTATACAGCAAACCTGCGAGGTAAGAAAACTATTGTTATTCTCATTTTACAGGAAAAGAAACTGAGTCTCAGAAAAGCTAAGTAACATGTCCAAGGTCCCATTACCTAGAAACAGACCTGGGATTGAAATCCAGGTCTCTTTGACTCACCCATACTGTCAGTTGCTACATTATATTATTTTCTTGTAAGAAATATTAATTTGTATTTATAAATTATATAGAGAGAGGTTTAGTTTTTAGTGCTGACTTTTTAGAAAGTATGTTCTCTTGCCCCGATTATAAACAAGGTATAAATATCAAAACAAAAGAAAACAAAATCTCTAAACTTATAGTGCTTAGAAGCACTATCATTGTAAGTGACCTTAGATTGCTATTTGCTCATTGTGCTAATGCTTTCATTGCTCAGAGTATTTTTCGTAACTTCTAAATTACAGTGTCAGATCACTAGCTGCCCAGGAGATTCAGTTTTATTACTTCATAGTCATAGTTTATTTGTTGAACAAAGTATTACCTAGAGTTGTCTACCTTATTCCTCAAATTAACTCTAAATGAGTTTAGATGTTTCAGAATCGAGTCCTTTTAAAAAGAACTGACAATTTGCCATCATCAAACATGTTCAACATAATGCACTTTCATTATTTTCTAAGGTAATTTTTTGAAAAATAACTTATTTGCAAACTATTTCAGACTTTGAAACTTCATATAATTTTAAGTGTACAGAAAAGTTGCCAAAACAGCACAAAGAACTCTCATATCTTTTTTTTACCCAGATTCTTCAGTTATTAACCTTTTACTGCCTGTTCATCACCCACACTCTGTATGTATATTCGTTAACATTAATATTTTTCTGAACCTTTTCAGCAAATTGAAGACATTATTCCCTTTTACTCCAACATATTCAGCTGTGTATTTTCCAAAAACGAGGATACTCTTCTACACAACCAGCATATAAACCCTCCAGACCACTTCCTCAGTCCATGGATACTATTCGCATTTCGTCAGCTGTCTCAATAATATCTGTTTTTAGTTTCTAGGCAAGGATCCTGTCTGTGAACATGTATTGCTTTTATTTGACTGATCTCTTCAAGTACTTTCAATCTGGAATAGTTCCTCATTCTTTCCCTGTGTTGGCCTTTGTACATAAAAGAGTTAATATAGCAGGCCAGACTATAATCTCTTGAAAGGCCTGCCTCCAAGGTTGGCCCTTGGATGGCATCTTGCAACTTGTATTTCTTTCTTTCTTTTTTTTAATTTTGTTTATTTTTAGACAGAGAGAGGAAGAGAGGAAACAAGAGGGAGAGAAACATCAATGTGTAGCTGCCTCTCGCACGCCCTCTACTAGGGAACTGGTCTGCAATCCAGGCATGTCCCTGACCTGGGGATTGAATCTGCAACCCTTTCGTTTGCAGGCTGGTACTTCATTTACTGAGCTATACCAGCCAGGGCTTGCAATTCATATTTCTGAAGAGTTCCCACAACCCTAACAGTTAAGAGTGGCTCACCGTGCCTAAACTGTACAAATGATGTGGCTTATGCTTTTCTTCTGGGCATCTGGAATTTTAGTGTGTCATGCATAGGGCACCTTTTTGACCATCTCCCCCGAATAAGAAACCTGGACCCTAAGTCTCTAATGAACTTCCCCGGTAGACAGTGTTTAGCATGTGTTATCACGATTCGGTCCTGGGGAAAAAGGTTAGCCTGTGCGACTGCACCGGGAGAGGACTCACAGAAGCCTGCTTCTGGTTCCCTCCAGACGCCACTCGGTTTGCTGTTACTCTTTGCTGATTCTGGTTTTTGTTCTTTCACTGGAATAATTCATGCCTGTGAGCACAATTATATGCATTCTTGGCAGGAACTCAGAGAAATGATACTTTTTTTCTCAGTGGATCATGTCAGAAGGCCCATGATGTTGACCATGCCATCATTAACCCTGATTACCATGTTAGTGTCTGCAAGATGCCTTCACCTCAAATTTGTCATTTTCTTCCCCTTTGTAATCGGCTTGTGTTTTATTGGAAGGTTTGCTGATATTACACCAATATTTCATTCCTATGAATTAGGGAGAATTACTGCCAGTTAGAATACTTCCCTGATCACTTACTTTCTTCACAGAAACCTTATCTAAATAGCTGGTATAGGAAGAATATACCCAGTCTTCAAACATAACAGGCACAGGATCTCCATAAAGATACTGTAGAAGTGCACCCTGGCCAGTGTTGCTGTTGTCTGGAGCGTCCTCCAGTAATGGGAAGGTTGAGAATTCAGTTCTCCATCAGAGCACATACCTAGGGTGCAGGTTTGATCCCAGGTTCGGCGTGGCCTACAATCCCTGGTCCGGGCATGTACAGGAGGCAGCCAGTCAATGCTTCTCTCTCTCCCATTGATGTTTTTCTCTCCCTCCCCCACCTTCCTTTCTCTCTAAAAGCAATTTAAAAAAAAAGACCTCAGAGAGAATTTAAAAAAAAAGACACTACAGAAATGAAAAATAATCCTTCCTTTCTCTTTTCCTTGAGAAATATCAAGGAATAAAAACAACCATAAAATTGAGGATGGTCATCATAGAAGTGAGAAGTAAACCAGGCTTTCTATTATGGCAATGTATGATACTAACATATAAATTTTGTATATGAGGAAAAGCTATATAATAAAATTAAAACATGGGAGGAGAGTATAGAAACAAAAAATGGGTTTGGTGGAATCTACTTCGTTTGGATTGTGATAAATGCAAAATAATTTAGTAGCCATTTGAAAACATTAAATTAAAATGCCAGTTATAAAAATCTTTATTTGGAGGAACAGATTTTTTAAGACATGTCCTGTATACATTCATAACACATACATGTATAATATAAAAAATATACACATTGTGTATAGGTGTATACTAATATTCTGTGTGCTTTTTATTTTTCCAATGCAGATATGAGTATCATTGGGCAGATGGAACAAACATAAAGAAGCCAATTAAGTGCTCGGCGCCAAAGTATATTGATTACTTGATGACCTGGGTTCAGGACCAGTTGGATGATGAAACATTATTTCCTTCAAAAATAGGTACAGTAGTTTTGCATAATTGGAATCCATCATGCTTTATCTAATTTTATATATTTCTAGGGCTTATTTTTTCTCTACTCCAGGAACCATACTAGGTTACCATATTTATCAAGATATTTATAATCTTACACATTTAAAAGCCTTCTACCTTTTTTATACTAATTCAACATGATCATTAAGGTAAGCCTCCCTGTTTTTTAAACAGTGAGATCAGCATTAAGTCAGATAGTGACAGAAACTGGCCTGTGTTATGGAAAAAAAGAGACACGCTATTGGGTAGACAGTCAGTGTCATCTGCCACAGCCATTTCTTTTTTAAGGGAGGAGTTTGTATGACTTATATCTATTTTTACATTATATTTGTGGCAAAGAGGGAGTTTGAGTTTATGACCCAGAGTGATTCACAGACTGAAATCAAGCTAAGGGAGAAGAAAACAAGATTTGAGCGATTGGCCTGTTACCAACTGAGTGTCTGTTGCTTTTTCATATTTGTTCTTAAGGGCTGGCCTTTCAAGTGGAAATTGTTCATATCTAGACAGTTCATAAAATTTTTACCTTTTCAGATTTCTTATAACTGTGTTTTCTGAAAAAATAAGCATTTGCTTTTTTAACAATTAATAACTTTTTTATTGTATTTCATGCCTTTAGATTTTGGTGGGTGGGTATTGTGGAAGAGACAGAAATGTAAATAAATAGTTGTTATTATTATGGATTGTTTTAAACATATTTATTTTTTTTTAAGTTTTTTAAAAGATTTTAACTTTTAGAGAGAGGGGAAGGGAGGGAGAGGGAAACATCAGTGTGTGGGTGCTTCTTGAGCATCCCCTTCTGGGGACCTGGCCTGCAACCTAGGCATATGTCCTGACTGGGAATCAAACTGGCGACCCTTTGGTTTGCAGGCCATCACTCAGTCCACTGAGCCACACCAGCCAGGGCTAAACACGTTTATTGAATGCTTTCACTACCTTAGAGCATTTGTAAATAAAGGTCTATTTTTCACAGCTGCTTTATTTATTATATACATCATAATGGTTTTGGATAAGTGTCCTCACCTTATCTTTTATTACCCATAATATATTTTTTAACTTAACTTTGATCCAATTTTAGATTTTTAGAAAATTTGCAAGAATTCTGCCAAGAATCCCTATATGTCCTTCTTCCAGGTTCTTTAGTTGCCAACATTTTACCACATTTGCTTTCTCTTTCTCTCTCTCCCCAGACATTCTTTCCTTTTTCTGAACTATTTGGGAATAAGTTGCATATGAGCTTCCATGTGTATTTCCTTAAAAAATCACAGTATAACTATCAAAATCAGGAAATTAACAGTGATACAATTGCCGATTTACAGATCTTATTTGGACTGTTTCTATTTTCCTAATAATATCCTTTAGAGCAAGAGAAATTTTTCAGCATTTTTTCACTCAGTTGTCATGTTTCATTAGCATTCCTTAATGTGGAATATGCTTTCATCAGTCTTTTGTGGACTTCCATTACACTGATATTTTTGAAGAGTGTAGGCAGGCTGTTTTATTTAATCCCCCTTCATTTTGGTTTGTGCTATGTTTTCTTGTGATCTCTATATTTTTAAATGAGCAACAGGTGATATGAAGACATTGAACCCAGTAATAATACTGGTGTTTGCCTTGTGTTTTGCCAATCTGGATTATTTAGCAAGAGCAACAAAGTAAATGGAATTTTGTATTCTAGTTGGGTTTTTTTTCTTAATGCTGTAATTCATAACAATAAGCCTAACTGAGCAGATATTATAGCTGTTTTTTAGGATAAATGTAGACCTGGAGTAGTAATGAAATAATTCGTATAGAAAATAGTTTAAAAATACATTGCAAACATTTAAATAAAAATGAGCATAGTTAATACATTATTTGTGTTGAGCATATATTTGTGTTAAGATGTGATATTACAAAATCTGAGGATCTGATTTTGTAAGTTTTAGCTCCATTATCATTTTAGGCATTCATTTGTTTCATTTTAGTGAAGTGTGGTATATTAGAGGCCTGAAGGGCTATACTGAAGATTAGTCCTTTTTTAAAAAAAAGATTGTTTATTTATGTTTCTAGAGAGAGAGAAATGGAGAGAGAAAGAGAGGGAGAGAAACATCAATGTGTGGTTGCCTTTCGTGTGCCCCCTACTAGGGACCTGGCCCACAACCCAGGCATGTGCCCTGACTGGGAATTGAACCAGCAACCTTTTTGTTCACAGGCTGGCACTTGATCCACTGAGCCACACCAGCCAGGGCCGGGAGACTAGTTCTTATTCCATACAAGCTTTGAAGTTTGTTTTCTTTCATGATATGTTGAGAATTCTGAAGAGTACAGTGGGCATATTAAGTAGTGATTCATAAATACTTTTCAGCCTTATCTTGGTGATTGATGTTGCCATTTGCTGACAAATTTATATTGCCTGTCTCTTGTTAATAGATTGGGGTTGTTTATCTGTTTACTAGGGGTCCCTTTCCCGAAGAACTTCATGTCTGTGGCAAAAACTATACTCAAACGCCTCTTTAGGGTTTATGCACACATTTATCATCAGCATTTCGACCCTGTGATTCAGCTTCAGGAGGAGGCGCATCTGAATACATCTTTCAAGCACTTTATCTTTTTCGTCCAGGTAAGTTTGAATGGGAGGCCTTTTTTTTTGTTCAGTAAAAGCAGTTATCTACAGAGTTCTGAGGTAAAAACTGTATTCACTCTGTAAGGATAAAATTTGCTATATCTCTCTAGTCTTTCTTTTCTATACTTGCCATGATGATAAGGACTGCCTTTTGTTTCTGAATTCCATTCATCTCCAAGCTGGTGGCATAACATCCAAATCAGATGGCTTCTGAGAATTCTTGCCTTGGATTTGTTTCAGTTAATGGGCTGATGTGGAGGGGCTGAATGAGGAACCTGGCTAGTTTGGTCAGACCTATAGATGAACTTGATCTCTTGAGCTTTTTAGTATTCCTCCTACTCCTCTTAACCCTTAATTCCTGGCTACCTGGGAATGTTTTTAGCATACTTTGTCCTGGCAATGGGCTTTGAATATCACACCTTCTCCCCCCTCCTCTCTTTGTCTTCTTTTTGAGCATTCTGAATAGTTTTTCAGTTAGGTACTGTCCATTATGTCTGAGGGGAAAATGTCCCAGAGTGTTGCTCTTCCGGGAGGTCCATTAATTAGTCTTTGATCCGACTCCTTAGTTGACCTCCTTTTCCTTCTCTCTTTAGTTTTGAGAGAAGTGGTCTTAGAGTTGAGGTTAAGAAGAATGAAGATAGTCTCACCCTGCTGTAACAGTTAGAGAACTAAGAGCCAGGAGTGAAGCGTAGGTGGGAAAGATAAGCTGACTAGCTCTTTTTTTTTTTCCTGGTGGAGGTTGAGAAGGGTTTATGGTAGGCAGGAAAAGTCCAAAGCTTGATTCTGTGTTGTTTTTGTATATCTTTGGGCATATACTTATAAATGTCTTCTCCATGACCCATTTCCACTAAAGAAAAATGTGTCATTTTCCCTCTCTACACACTCCTCACACTGAGGCACACGTTGTGTGTCTGAGTTTCACCTATATAAACACATATTAGGAGATAGTAACATGCCTAAACTGTTGCTCTGAGCAATTACTTTACTATGGTATTCCATCTACAGATACCCATAGAAACAAAGAAAATGGTGCCCTAAAAGCTTGTATCTGTGCCTTGGTTTAGGCAGACATGATTGCCGAAGTTCAGGTTTTAGTGGTTTACGAGAGGGTGTGCTCCCACCAGAAAGGTTAGTTTTACTTTACAGTATGATCTTAAAGTACACTGTATCTCCCAACTCTTAGCAAATAGTAGGGGGAAGATACATGGCATTTACCACATCTGGGCCTATTTACAGCTCAGGATACTGTGCCCTTCTTAAAGGTGGGTCCATTACTTATGCAATGTCAGCCCTTGATTGAATAAGCCCTTGGTCCCACAATTTAGAAAGTCCTGCCCTGGCTCTTCTCCAGTTGGACTCCTCCCCACAGAGGGAAGAATCCACAGGGTCAACCACATACCTACCTGGGTCCCTTCTGGTGTGTGCTTCCATTTCAGAATTCCCTTCCAACTGGTCCCAAGCCTGTTTCCAGGGTCTGCATGGATCATTTCCTTGGGTCTCTTTTGAAGGGAGGTCATGTCTCTGATATGTGTACCTCTAGACCTACTGCATAGCCAGATGGCAGCTGTTGGTGAGGGAGTGTGGCATTGCCTCTATAAGCCAGACAAGGTGCCCACACTCATACCTGTGAAGCCCCATAAGAAGAGGATGGAGCTGGGGGCTGGGAAACCAGCAAGGTTGCTGAGGGTCAGGGGCTGGCTCTCCTCCTGTCACTACTTTACGGTGAAGAATTCTGAGGAGTCTTGAGAATTCTAAATTTGACTCTTCTCTCCTGGTCACTATAAAGGTTTATTTTGTCAAGGTAGGAAAATAGAACATGTTTTACTTAATAATATATTAACCTAATTTAAAATTTAATAATTTAGTCATACTATATATTCGTGTTCTTGGTCCAGACCCCACAAATCTTAATGGTAGGTTTGCTATTAAATGCCCCCTAATGCTTCTCCCCAGCGCTTGCTGCAGTATTTGGCACCTGATGGATATTCATAAATCATTGAAACTGGGAGTTCAGAATGCCTTACAATGGCAGAAGATCAGAAGTATAGACAGCCTCTATTTATTATAGTTTAGTAAGGGGAAATCTATTCAGACTTGAACTTCAGATTGACACATCTCATGATAGCTTGCAGATTTGTTTATAACATAAACTAATTCTTTTACTGTGAAATTTGTCTGAGATGCTATATATTTTGGTTCCTACTAAGTTGACTATGTCTAAATGGTACCCAAGTTATTCCTTTTAACAGAGAGCAGAAATTCCATTTATTGAGTGTTTACTTTGTGCCAGGGATTACTTGAAGTGGTTAACTTACAATATCACATTTAGTCCCCATAATAATTTTGTGAGGTAGGAGGACTTATCCTAATATTATTTATAAAACAATATCAAAAATGGTTATTTGCCTAAGACAGGTAGGGACTAGAAACTTAAATTTTTTTTATTTTTATTTAGTGTAAAAGGTAATTTCCAACCAGTATTAATGGAAATCTGCTTTGGACTGAGATGTAAATGACATTTTTGCTGTTTCTTCTGCCTTTCTTTATCATGCATAGGAATTCAACCTGGTTGACCGAAGAGAACTTGCACCACTCCAAGAACTGATTGAAAAACTCACCTCCAAGGACAGATAAAGGATGCAGAACTGTTCCTCAAATGCATTTGTGTGGAGTGTATTTAGATTTCATTGTATTTTATTTTTATCTCAGTGGCTTTGTCTTAGTTTTGGGGGGCTTGTTTGGGTTCTTTTTTCTTTATTCTGAATAAATAAAATTATATTCTATTGCTAGAGGAAGCCAAGAATCATTCTCTCTATACATTTGATAGGGGTAAATTTTTGTCTTAGTGGCATATGGTATTTTTTTTAACTTGGTTTTGGTTACTTGTGAAATTTCTGATAATATGTGTTGAAAGAAAATGCTTATTGATTGGACTGCTGATGGATGGGGTTCTGTGTTGTGTAAATGGTGGCCAATTTTTGAAGTCCCCAAAAGACTTATGTTTTTAAGTGCCTTGGCAGGCTCACTTCTGAGGTGCAAAGCACAGATGTAGAACCAAACAGGGCTTGCAACAATATTAGGATTACTACCCAGGGCACTTACTGATTTATGTTTTAAAATATCTATGCTAAAAGCCATAGTTTACCTAAATTGATGATCTCCAGCTTTTACTACATTGAGGAAACACACTTAATAGAGTTGTGCATGTAGAACATAAAAAAAATAGTATTTCTTAATTATTTTTTATATTAATAGTAATTCTGTTCAACAAATGCTTCAGGTTCTACAAGCAGGCCTTTTTCCATCTCTTGACATCTGTGATACTGAGACTTGAGGATGTCGAAATGCAATACCTTTGCATTTTGTCTTCTTTCTACATGTTAACTGCACTGAAGGTGTGAATTTTCAGGTTATATACAGGTTTGCCATCTTCAGAGGTGATGCTGAACTGTGAGGTTTCTTAGCAATTGCCACATGAGCCATAAATCTGCAGAATCCCCTTCTGCTATGAAGAAGCAGGGATAGGAGGTGTGTTTTGTTGCTGGGGCAGGGGACGGTTAGTTTGTATGGAGAGTTAGGAATGGAATTAAGTATGGGAAATCAAGTTTCAGAAGGTCCTGTCTTAAAACCCGTGCATAGAATGGCATGAAGATTTTAATCAGTTTCTTATGAGCAGAGTCTCAGAGACTTCTTTTTTAGGAATCAACTTCCATGAGAAGTTAAAAATAAATTACTAATTTTAGGTATAGATATTAAATATGGGATTCAAGGACTGTTTGGAGAAATTGACCACTTTTTAGCATTTCCATTCAGTGAATGGAGCTGGTGCTTACCTGTCATTTTTAAATGATACAGTACATTCTAGGCCCAACTTGAAGCATTCTGACTTCTGATTTCCACTGTGAAAGGAAATACTTTTTGCGGTGATATCAAACAATCAAAATGCTAATTCAGTAGTTTTTAACATTATTTTCCATGACTTTCTAGTGAATTATTCCTAAGTTCTAAAAATTAGTTTTTAAAATAAATATTAACATTTTCAATTCAGTTTTATTCTTGAGATATATACTTTTCAGACTTTGTTTTAATTTTGTCATTCCTGATAAATGTGCATCCTTCATTTAGAAATATATACTTTTTCCCTTGTAGAAGAGAAATCTTGCTCTGAAAATACCTAGAAAAGAATCTAAAATGAAATCAGTTTGTTTTTGCTGTTAACAAGCAGGGCAGTGATACAGTTTAATGCCTTTCAGTTGTGATCACTAGGAACTGCCTTGTTCTCCATTTAATCGATAGCAGTCATTCTCCAAGTACCAACAGTAGAAGTTAACAGGAGGGACAGGCAGAGACAAATACATTGGACATTCATTGGTGGTTCTTGGTTATAAATAGCAGTGATAACTAGCTGATTTCCTTAAAAAAACCTTTTAGTATCCAAATATGTAAGATCAACCATTATGGGTTGATTCAAAAGTAAAATTTAGCATCAAGTGATTGGGGTCTTATCTATTTAGGGAAATGAAGCACATGATTACTCAAGTAGTCTTTCGTAGTGCATTTGACTTCGGATCAACCTAGTGACAAAAGGGTTGCAATAGCCAAGCATAGAGAGAATAGTGAAAAATTGTTCTTGCTCTTTTAAGCCTTATACAGTACACTGTAAAAATGCGTAAATGTTTCTATAAATTAATGTTTAGTAGTAGGACCTACTTTCCCACTGTGTGTATATAGGAGTTTGTTGTCACTGTGCCAGAATCTCAGGTGCCTGCTTCTGAGTATTCCTTTAAACAGAGTTATTGGGAAGTAATGAGTTATGTATGTGTATATATGGTAACAAAGTAGGGACGTTCTCCCAGGGAGAGAGACCTGGCGTTGTACTTGGTGTTACATGGCCACAAGTAGGGAAACATTCACCAGAGCATGTGAGAAATAACTGATTTAATAAAAAAATTGCTTTGATTCAGTTGGTTCTCGTCAGCATTAGTGAGATATAAAATAAGGATCAAATCTTGGCTTTGCAGCAGAGCTTACTTATAACTGCTTATTGGATTATTTCCAGATTTCTTTATTAAGTTTATAAATAACCAAGATAAGGATTTCTCCCCTGTTTTTTATACAGAGATGTAAAACAGAAGTTGGTTTTCTCATCTGCTAATAAAAGCATAAAATATAAAGTAGTAAGTTAATATAGTATTATTTTCACAATGCTTTGGTTAAATGTTGATATGAAGGAAGTTTCAGGAATTATTTTAGTGATGGAGTAATGGTGTTGGAGAGAAATTAATAACAGAAAGTGAAAATCTTTAAGTTAGCAGTAGATGGTGCTACTGGCTTTCATTCGCTGACTTGATTACTCTGTTTCTCATAAAATCTATTGCATCAAACTGCACTAAAACAGAAAGCATGTGTCAGTTTATCTTAAATTGAAAGATTTTAGATTGCTATCGCTTTTTACCTTTGTCATTTGGAAATTCTGAATGATCAGCATAAAATGTATTTGGTTGGAGATGACATGTTTAGTGTGTAATGTATTTCAGACTGAATTACAGCCTGTTTTATCAGGAAGGATAAAGCACTACAATCACTTGTATTCAGGAAATACAGATGATGTGGATATTTACTTTTTACATGTGATCTACCAGACTCCATATTATGTATTAGCATTTTCCTTGCTTATGGGAAAATAGCAAAATGACAGATTTCTTTTATACCTTTGTCTACACCCTCTCTGAGAGAGGTTTTGATAACCACTGAAATGGTAAAATAAGTGAGATGCAATTACTAAGTTGTAGGACTTTTAAAATAAATATGCTATACCTTAAACATCCAAATGAGAGTTGATCTTCAGGGTGGTTCCTTTGGGAGCACTGCTTACTCCATTTTTGCTGCAATGGTATAGAGTTTTGGGAATGCTTTCAAAGATGCCTTGAGAACCATTTTATGACTATGCAAGAGGATCTGTTTTATCATTTAGTTGCACCAAAAACTATTTTTGGCAAATAATGTGACCTGTCTCATTCACCAAACTGTCTCTGCTTTGCTGTTTTCTTAGCGCCAAACCATTAGAGAAGTTCAAAAGACTGTGCCGTAGGTTCTGAATTTGCAGAAGAGAATGTTTTGAGCATAGGTAGCATCATTCAATAAATGTCACTACTTTGAAGTAGACAATATCATTTGGATGTATAGGATTTATTTTTTTTAATTTAGTTGAATTATTTTTCAGTTAAATATAATAATAAAAAATCAAAGTCTTTATCTTATTTTCTGTTTTTTTGTTCCTTTCCCTGATAATTCTTGAATTCCGTCTTGACTACTGTAAAATTGTTTTGATTGAAGGAATAGTAGAAAAAAAGTGGACCCCATATTTAAAATACAAGTAGTCTAAGGAAACAACAGCCTTTACCTCATTCCTTTTTCAAAAAAACATTTTCACTCAGATGAACAATTTGAATTTGAAGACTAGAGAACATTTTACAAAGAAATTGGATTAAACTTTATATATTATTAGGCTGAGTTTTAAGCCTACATATCATTGATAAAATATTTAAAATTGTATAACCATTTCATATATCACTTAAAACTTTAAAATTGTGAATGTCTCTTTAAAAGATGTGGGACCAGAAGTTTATTTGTAATTTGAAAATGTGTCTGCATGCCAGGAGGAAAACTAGTTATTTTGAAATTTATCTGGAATATTAAAGAATATACCAATTCTTAGAAATCCTATTCTAGACCTATATTTTAAGGACCATTTCTAAAATAATTTAAATATTAAAGTTTTGTCATAATGTTAAAATTCACCGTAGGAATTACTGTTGTTTAGCTGTAAGTTTAGCGGTGTCTGAGATACATATTTAGAGGGAAAACTATCCCAAGATTTAATGAAAAAGTTTAATTTTGAGATGTAATAACAATCCTGACTGCAGACAATTTGAATTTTTAGGGCTTCCCTAAAGAGCCCTTAATGGGCTCTTAATCAAATGGAAGAATTCATTTTGAAGCTATAAAAGTGTGCTCCATGTATGCTATTTGTAGTTGAACTGGTATGTGAATTTTGACTAAAGAGAGAAAATACAGATTAAAATACTGAGTATTCTCAGTTTTGCTAGTGTGATGCAAATTTTTTTTTCTACATACAATACTCTACAGTGGATAACTTTGGATTTCAGTTCTCAAAGATCGATAGTGACATCTCCTGCCTTTCCCAGTTTTATGTTTAACTGCCATCCTCTTCTTTTTGGAGGCAAATTACTTCCTTACTGCTATTGACTTTCTATACCTCCCACCACCCCAAAACACACCCACTTGGACAACAAAGCAGGCCGAGAATGCAGGTCCTCATTGTCAGTGCTTCTGAAGTGCTTGCTGTCAATACTTAGGTTTTAGCTGAACTGTTGAAAGATGCTACTTCCGTAGGCATTTTTTGTTGTTGTTGACAGCTTTCTTTAACTATGTCACCGAAGTTGAGATCATTAGTCATATAAATTAATAATTTTTGTTAATATTTAGTTTCATATATTATTATTGTGTTTCTTACTGGTTTGCACATTTTTTTTTCTTTTTTGTTTCTGAAATACTTAACTGTGCAGGTTGTAAAATAGATTAGATTAGTACATTTTCATTTTAAGAACACTTTTCTCCTTAAATTATTCTGCTGAGATAACTATTTTTAGGGGAAATAGTTTTTTAAAGCCACTAAATTGTATTTGTTATTTTTATACATGCATAACTAGGGTGCTGAGTGCGCTAGTCTTGTGGGGGATCACTTAACTTTTGTTCTAGTTGAACATTTCTAATACATTATTACTTAAAATTATCTAGAAACAGTGTCATGAAATCTAGCTTTGAGAGTGAATACAGTATACATGAGAACACTTAAAAGTCTGAGCAGAAGTCGATTATGAGGACAAAAGCAGAATACTGCCGGTGCCATAGAATGGACGTACAGGCGCAGCATCCACATTGGACACACATTGGAGAGGATGTATAAAGACAGGGATCCTGCTCCGTTGGAGATAGACAGTTTCTCAATTAGAGTAGCTGAAAGGGGAAAAATGGCCTAAAATATGAAATGCAACATGGATGCTGTGTTGTAAACTGTGCCAAAATTACTCAAATTATAGTTATTATTGATCAAAGTTTAACTGCTTTATCATTTTTGTTTTCAAAGAGGATACTGAATGTCTGAAAATCTGTAACATGTTTTGAGAGATGTAAATAATGTATACAGACTTGTATGTGATGGGATGGGAAGAAATATTTAAATTTAGGTTTTTTTTAAAGGGAGAAACAATGTTTATTACAAAAATTAATAAATAGTTATGTTTGGCCATGAATTCTGACTTTGTATTACTTTTTTTTTTTTTTTTTGCTATAGATATTCCCACTGAACACATTCGTAGAGAAATATTGAGGGTATTTGGAATATGTTGACACTTTTCTCCTTAAATTATTCTGCTGAGGTAACTATTTTTAGGGGAAATAGTTTTTTACAGCCACTAAATTGTATTTGTTATTTTTATACATGCATAACTAGGGTGCTGAGTGCACTAGTCTTGTGGGGGATCACTTAACTTTTGTTCTAGTTGAACATTTCAAAATTTGTTAGGCATTATTTTTTAATAATGTTTACAACATCCCTGGAAGTTAGTATATTAGTCTTACATACTAGAAAACTAAAGCTCAGAAATTGTATGGTCACTGATCAGGACTAGGGTTTAAAAACCTCCACATGGCCCTGGCCAGGTAGCACAATTGGTTAGAGAGTCGTCTTGATGCACCAAGGTTGTGTTTGATCTCAGGGCACACACAAGAATCCACCAGTGAATGTGCATAAATAAGTGGGACCACAATCGATGGTTGTCTCTCCCTTCTCTCTAAAATCAAAATGAAAATCCAAATATGCTTTGACCTTGAAACCAATCCTTTGGTATTTAAATATATAGCAGTACCCTCTTATCCTCAGTTACCCATGGTTAACTGTGGTCTGAAAATATTAAAGGGAAAATTTCAGAAATAAACAATTCATAAGTTTTAAGTTGCATACCATTCTGAATAGCATGATGAAATCTTGTGCCGTCTCACTTGGTTCTGCCCCATCCTTCCCTGTCCTGCCCCGTCCTGCCCCATCCTGCCCCATCCTGCCCACGACATGAATCATCCCTTTGTCCAGTGTACCCACGCCTGTTAGTCAACTATGGAGGTATCACAGTGCTTGTGTTCAAAGTAATCCTTATTTTACTTACTAATGGCCCCAAAGTGCAAGAGTAGTGATGCTGGCAGTTCCGGAATGCCAAAGAGAAGCTGTAAAGCATATATATGTATAGGAAAAAACAATATATATAGGGTTAAATGTAATGCAAGTTTCAGGGATTGACTGGGGGTTTTGGAACATATCTCTTGTGGATGAGGTGGGACTACTGTATTGTATGAGAACAGCTGGCAAAAATATTTAACTTTTTTATCTTTCCATCAAGCTCAAGATTTTATGAAATTCTGTCTTCATTATAGATTATTAAAGAATGAGCAGCGTCAGAGAATCATTTTACCCTGATACATAAGTTCCAAAAGGAAATGTACTTTTAGAGTATCCCTAGAGTATCATTATTTTAGAGGTTTTTATGTTTAGAGGCATTTGTGTTTGGACCATCATGTTGAAAATATTTTGATGGTAGTAGCCACAATAATCCAATGTTAAAAATTAGTATTTGAGCAAAAGACTAGAAGAAATGCTAGTCCACACTGATGTTGACTATGTTTTAATAAAAACACCTTGTTATTCTGTGCATACAGTATGTACAAAACATCTGTGTGTGAAGAAATACTCATAAAATTAATCATTTTGATAAGTAGGTTCATTTGTCTTACAAATTTAAATATATAATGTCTTGAATGATGCATTTTGGAAACAAAAATAATTACTTCTTTAAGGCTTAACCATGTTTAGTATATGTTTTACACTCATTTTAAACAGCATAATAAATACAGTGTTACTTTATTTATTTATTTATTTTTTTACCTAAGTTTACCTTTACAAGCATGCTGCAAAATACAGCTTTCTTTCCTAAGTTCTATAGAGCTGATGGCTGGCTACTATGCCTTGCTAGTATGTTATATTGCTATTTGCCGGAAGCACCCTGACTCTCCACTCTTTATGATGGTTTCTACATCTTCCTGTTTTCTAGACAATAATGAGGGTTGCAAGGAGAAATTTATAACCAGGGTTATTAAGTTGATAAACATAATTTTACAGAAGTTAAGTTCTCATATACATATGAATCGACTGTGTAACCGCTACTTAACAGTGTTCACGGTCCCTTTTTTCCCTTTGTTCTAATTTTTTGAGTTGGTTTAGAGGTTTCGTAATAAACTTGTATGTGATCAGTCAGAACCCTGCCTCATTCAACCAGCACTCCTACAGGAGAAAAGGAATCCCCAAACTGAAGGACTTTCTGGCAAAGATGTGTTAAGGTAGTAGCATGCTCACAACTGGCTGCATGCTCCAATCCCTTGTCTTTAGTCTGCAACACAAAAATCTGAAAAGCCTGGAAAACAAAGTGTTTTCTTGATTCAGGGCAGGCTTAACCTGATCTGAGGTTAACAGTCTTCATCTCACTTAACATGAAAACTCTTAAGTTTCACTGCCAAATATTAGTGTATTTAACACTTCAGAGGAGGGGTAGGGAGGGTGACATAATATGTACAGTTTACGACTGTATTTTCCAAAGACCGAAAATTTTTGAATTCAAAAACAGATCTGGCTATACTGCTTTCAGATACAGGATTGTGGACAAAAATCAGGAAGGTACTTTTAAAAGTGCTCCTCTCTTGTGTCTTCCTTGTGTTATGTAGGAAAATGGAAAACTCTGCTGAAGTTGGTGTTGAGAGCTAGGTTCTCTGTTTCCCCATTGACTTTGTATTTTTAAGGTACACTCTTAAGCTTGGAGGAGCTCAAGTTTTCTCATAGCCAGAAATGGCAGAGCTATTTGAAAGCAGCCTTTAATTTTTCAATGCTTACACTGTTACTCGCTACATTTCTTTTGTGTGTGTATGTGTGTTTTGTGTGTGTGGAAACCACACTTGTGGATTTCTACTCCTCAGTCCCAAACATCTGTGACAGATCTATGTGGGGCTTCTTCAGTTCCACTTTCCTCCTGTGTGAAGGTCTTAGAGCTTCACCCTGCTTTATTCCTTTCTCAGTATCTACCAACACCCTTATTTCATAGATTCCCCCCAAGCTTAGGTGTGGAATAAAACACCTAGTAGCTTCTCCAGCTTCCTTGCCATCCTTAATGACAAGCATTCAGGCCTTTGTCATTTCAAGGATCATGCTGCTAATCACTAAGGGGATAAATAAAAGTAATATATATAAAATAATAGCATAAGAAAATAATACACAGAAATTCCAAAGAATGATTTTTACTGCTTTTATTCCAGAGTTCCCATGGAGTTACATTTTGATTTCTGCTCTTTGTTTCTGAGAAATAGTCACCATTTACCCACCTTCTTCTGACCTCCACCTTTAGATGCACTTTAGATGTGATGATAGTTGCAAAGTAAAGAAGTAACAGAGCCTTTGGTTTCTGTAGATAATTTGAACTCAGTAACTACTAGATTGGATAGTGTCTGCTTTATGAGTTTTTCGTTGTTGTTGTTGTTGTTGCTGTGTTGTTTTTACCATGTTAAAAATGAGTTCCTCTGGGCATTTTTACACTGTATTTGTGCCCAGCTGAGTGTTCTAGCAGAGTACATAGCATGAGTAGGTATTCAAAAATTCAACATACATATGTATTTGTTATGTATGTGCCAGGTATAGGGCATGCAAAGTTAAATATAGTGTCACTGAACAGAAATATACCCAGTATGTTAATTTCTGTATAGCACAGTAGGAATAGAAATATTTCCTTATTCCCTTTTAGGTTCTTTGGCTGGTCTAGTAATTAAATTGACATAAAAGAATAATAGGAGAAAAACAAAGTTTACTTCGTTTGTATGGAATCCCCATAAAAATAGACTTGAAGTGAGCAAAGCAAAAAGCTCTTTTCATCTTTTAAACAAATAATAAATTTCCAAAGAGTCGACAAGGCAAAGGATTTGGGCTTGGGATAGTAAACTGGTGAAGAAGTAACCAGGTTTGTTAACACAACCTGCTCTGCCCTACATTTTCTATCTTTGGTGATAAGGTGCGGGTAGGGTACATTTCACACGGGAGATTTATCTCCTTTCCATGGGGAACGAAGGAGGGACAAAGAGTCCTTGTGAAGGCTATTTCTCAAATACCTTTAATTCAAAATCCCCAATATGCCAAAGTGTATATTTTGGGTTGCCATATTTTACTTTTTTTTTTTTTTAGCACAATCACGCAAACAAAACCAAATGAAGGGGGGTGGGGAATAAGACATCAGGAAAGGCTACCAGTGGGGTGGCATCTGACTACCTAAATTCTCACCCCAGTTCCACGCACTGGATTGCTAGTTGATTCATACAAACAGATGGAAACAGCGCTTGGCTGGGTTGCCTAGCAGCACTTAGCCTGATGGTCATCCTCCAGGCTAATCTGTTTGATTTTTCTATTACACATTGCTTCTCCCCAGACAAGTTCAAAGTTTCAAGTCCAACCAAGACTGCCCAGACGCAGTGTTTATCTCCACAAGCTCCATTACAGAGGCGAGTTCTCCAAAGTCCAGCCCGCTTCAGGTGAGAGAGCAGGCGACACTCACTTCCCTCAGCGGGGCTCACGCGTCCTCAGGCGCCCTCAGGCCAGCCCCGCTCTAAGACTTCAAGTACCCGCCCTCCGCTCCCACCCCACTCAAATATCACCCTCCCCTCCCCCCAGGCCCCAGCGTCCCGGAAGGGGCGCGTCACTGCGCGCACAGCTGCATCTTCCGCTCTCGCGAGATCTGACGTGCCGGCACTTCCGCGTGGCCCTGGTCTTGGCGGGCGCCGGCCGAGGGACCCGAGGGTTAATCACGAACTGCAGAGAGGGAGGGGCGTGGCTTTCCCGCTGGGCGGGTGGCCGTGCCGCTGGTTCAGCTCCTTGGCGGCTGCCTCCGCGCGCCAAAATCAAATCCTAGGCGGGACACAACCTAGGAAGATCCGGTTTGCCTCCTACAGGTCCGCGGCTGAGTCAGCGGGACTCAAGCACCTGTGCGGACTTCCCAGCCCTTCTTCCCCTACGGGATCCGACGGCCACTAGACCAGGAATGGCCACCCCGCCCAAGAGGAGCTGCCCATCTCCCGCGACCAGCTCTGAGGGAACCCGCATCAAGAAAATCTCGATCGAAGGGAACATCGGTAAGGAGCTCTGGAGAATGTTGGGTTCACAGGACGGGTTCTCACGGCGGCAGTGAAGCGCCCATTTGCTGCATCTGTGCTGCTCCTCCTTGAGAACTTCCCTCCCAGTCTGGCTGCACGGACGCGGCTGCCGTGTGGAATTCTTCTCTGCCCTCCCCGACTTCCTTCTTTTTCCCCCAGGGTGGCGGCGGCCGTGGCCGCCCGAGCGTCGGGTTGCGGAAACCTGCGGGACTGTGAGGAGCGCTTTGAGCTGGTTTCATCCTGTTTGTTGGGACCCCGCAAAGGGAAACATATTTGGGGGGATTGTCAGCCCTTGGGGTGTAATTTACATACGTCGTTACCCCTTTTTAGGTGTACTCTTCTATGAGGCTTGACAAACATAATGTCATTTTACCACCACCATGGTCACGATTGAGAACATTTGTATCTCCTCAAAAAGTTCCCTTGTGCTCCTTTGTAGTCAGCCCCCTCTCTCTTCCTATCCTTTGGCAACAGCCACTGATTTATTTCTGAAACTGTAAGTTTGCCTTTTCCAGAATGTCATATAAATGAAATCATAGTGTGTGTAGCATCTTTAATTTAGCATAATGTTTTTAGATTCATTCATCTTGCTTGTTTCGGTAGTTCTTTTTCATTGCAGAGTAGTATTCCACTGTGTGGTTATACCGCAGTTTACCTCTTCCCTATTTGTGGACATTTGATTGTTTCCAATTTTTAGTGATTATGAATAAAACTGCTATAAACATTCGAGTACAAGGGAAGAGGTTTTTAATGATCATAACAGAATGGAGTTCTGCATTGCCTACCCTACATCCAAGTAAACACTGGCTTATGATTTAAAAACTGTTTTACTATTTCTGTTTTCTTCCCCAGATGGGGACAGACTCCACCATTAATGCATTTTTGCAAGATGCACCTGAACTTTCGATTCTTACATATTTCCCACCACAGGAAACAAACCTATGTCTGACATTTCCTGTTTTGAAAGAATTTTTTGTCTCTAAGTTAGGTACTAGCCATTCATGCATACAGCAAGTATTTTTAAATTCTTATCACATTTAAAGCATTTGGCCTTATAAAAAGTAAGGCAAGCAGATGCTTTAGCAACCTTCCAAGGAATAGAAAAAAGCTGAACATACCCTCAAAGAGGACTTTTCTTTCATTGCTCCAGTATCAAGGCACCAGCAGAAAAGATCCATATACAGTTGGGTCAACATGCACTTGAACTGCGGTGGTCCACTTATACACGGATTTTTAAGAAATTGATTTTTAGAGAGAAACATCAATTTGTTGTTCCACTTATTTATGCACTCATTGGTTTCTTCTTTAAAGGTGCCCTCACCAGGACATGAACCCGAAACCTTGGCATATCTGATGTCTCTAACCAATCGGGTTACCCAGCCAGGGCTATAAGTGGATTTTTTTTCCCTCGATAACACCATCTGTGGTTGGGAGTCTGAATGCTGAGGGCAGACTGTATGCCATCATGATCTACATATGCCATTTTATATAGGAGACTTCAGCATCTGCAGATTATGGTATCCATGGCATAAGAGGGTGCATCCAAGAGGGGAACCCCAAATAGGGATTTGTAATGGGGTCCAGAACTCAAGGTGTCCAGGAAATATTAGCAAAATATACAGGATGTCCTCCACGCCCCACCCCCTCTACCCAAGGCTAAGCTGGGGGATGGGACAAATGGAGCAGGGCCATTGGGAGCTGTGTTGTATAGCAACAGCTTTGCAACTAATCTCTGGCTTGGTCATTTAACATATCTATAACCTTTAACTGGTTTCATAGACGTTAAATAGCTGTGGCCTTGCTTTGAGCCAGGGGGATAGAAGTGACTTCCACCCAAGATGTAACTGGGAAGCAACTCCCCCTGGTTACAGTGCCTACATGAGAGCTTGGAAATGCTTGGCTCCAGGCCATGGAGCCACACCTGCCCAGACTCATCATGGGAGTCCAGAAAAGCTGGAAGAATACGGGAATGCTGGCAGGTATAACTGACTGTAGGAGGAGTTGGAAATGGGGCTGCAGAGGAAGACTGGTGTGGGGATTTAACCCAGATGCGGCAGCCATGTGAGGGGAGAACCACAAGGCTTTGGCAGAGTGGGGACTGCAAAACTTTGGCGAGAGTGAGGACCACGTGGCTTTGGGGTGTTCCCTTTTGCCACGTGGCTTAGGAAGGAGACACTATCCCTGGAAAAAAAGGGGTGAAAGGACTCCTGCTTTTGGGCCATGAGAAGGTGCCATGGCTCTGGATTAGCTGGAGATCGTGGCGGCGACCCAGCCGATGGTGCTGGACTTCAACTTCTTTTCCTGAGATACAGTACCCCAGACTAGAGCAGAGGGAGAAGGAAGGACTGTGTGTGTCTGTGGGTATTCTAAAGGACTTTAGTATTTTAATGAAGACATTAAGTCACTACTCTAAGTCTGTATAGCTTTTAAATAAATAATTCCTTTTCACAAATCTCTGGCATTGACAGATGTCTTTCCTCTGGTAGTGGGCATAGCAAACTTACTGGGGGGTCCTTTTGGTAATGGTATATTGTGTATCCCCCCTTGGCTCTGTTCTGTAACAATGGGGTCCTGGAACTAATTCCCCTTGGATACCAAGGGACAACTTAAGTTTCTGGGGGAGTCAAAAGTTATATGCAGATTTTTCCACTGAGGAGCAATTGAGTGCCCTTAACCCCCATGTTATTCAAGGGTCAAGGGCCTGTACACAATATAGGCATCCTTTGAATGCCACAGTTTTAGGCATCCACTGGGGGTCTTGGAAGTATCCTCTACAGATAAGGGAAGAGTACTGTAATTGTCATCCCCTGCTTAAAATTCTTCTCTGACTTCCTCTTTATCTGCACTGGAAGGAGCTGTAAACTGATAGCCTGCATTTGTACAATATTGGCCTACACAGATTTGGGAAAAAAAAAATATTTCAATTGCTAACATTACATTTCATGATTTCCCATAAAGTCTACATTCTCTACTTGTCCTGAAAAATCTGAATATCTGGTAACACTGAGCCTGCATTTCCATAAGGCAGCAATTTGCCATTTAGTTGGGGCTGTGTTCCTTCTTACTTAGATACTATCTTTCCTAACACTGAAGTGTTGCCAGTTGCTGTTTGTTACTGCTCTTGCACTGTCATTTATGCCCCCTCCAATTTGTCAGACCCAAAAACTTAAATGTAAGAACTTTTAATCTGTCTGTAGAAAACTATTTTGTGATTCTTCTCTTTTTCTTAGAATTCAAAACTTAACTGGTCATTTTAGTTTTATACTCAGGTACACCATCTTCTCACATTCTTTCTTACTAAAATACTCCTATTGAAATACTCCCTTATATTAGATTTATGGAGGCCTTACGTTTTTCTTTTCAGCTTAATAGTCTGTACAGAATAACTTTTGGTGCCATAATGCCTGCTTGGCATTAGTAATTGTTAGGTCCCATGACTTTTTGAAGTATTAATATCAGTGTCCTTGGTTCTTGTTCTTCCTTGCCTTCATAGAATATTAATTTATTAATTAGATTATTTTCTAGCTTCCCCCCCAGGTTAATGAACTGGATATTAGTCCAATTGAGAAGTATAGGTAATTATTGTTTGAATTACATGTAATTTTTATGACTCTTAAAATTTCAAAGTATCACCACATAGACTTTGTGGGCAGGGTCAGAAGAAAGCTGAATTCTAACCTAAGTGCTTTCACACTCAAGCTGATTGATGCCTGGTTTTTTTAATGTGTTCCTTGGGTGTTTCTTCTGAACATCATGTTCTCTTTTCCATCTTCATCTAGGTCAGTGAATATCTGGTGATCATTTTATATGTTTCCACTTACTCTGCTAAATGCCTTACAGTCTCTATGCTTTGTGGAAGGATACCGTCCTTGCAGTGTCCATCCCTGCTGCAGATACTCGTTAAAATATGCGAAATACACAGAAACTACCATGATTCTGTGGGGGAATAGAGAGCATGGCCACTTTCTCTAGTGGAAGTCGCGGCGTTCCTTTACCCAAGTAGGTTTTTATTAAGAAAGCAGACTCAGTTTGTGGATTCACATTCTGGCAGAAAGGATCAAAGGAAACAGGTAACTTACAAAGATGCTAACAGAACTCCTGCTGTGATTCTGGGCAGAGATTGGAGTTTTATCATATGAAAGGACTACATGGTTCAAAGGGCTAGTTTCGGTTTCCTGTCTGTGCCTTTAAATTCCAAGTAAATAACATCCTCCAGCAAACAGATCTCACAGGATCTTGCATATTCTATGTCCCAGGCCTGATTACCCTGGGGGTCCGCCATCTCCAGTCTGGGCTGCCCCTTTGGCTATTTTCACAGGCTTGGGCTTGGCATTCAGGAGACGAAGGCATTCAGGAGACTTGGATTTCTCACATTTAAGTGCAAAAAAAAAGACTCAGGCTTAGAAAGGGCAGGTGTTGATGTGATCACCCCTTCCTTTCCACAGCCCTGTGAGTCTCTTTCCAGAGGCCTTTTCGTGATCAATGCCTGTCTTAGGTTCAATCTCTTTCCTAGAGAAGTGTTACCCGCCATTGGCTAACGGATCAAGCATTAAAGGCCAGGCACAGAACAGGTAGCGTTCATGCCAGGGGAATACGTTTTTTTGTCTCCTTAGTGGCTCCTGGTCCAGAGGTCTCTCACTCAGCCTAAGTCACGGGGGTTACAGCTTCCCTGAGACCAGGCAGGGCGGTCCCCAACAATACTTACCCTCTCCACACAAAATCTGTGTGGTCACCAGTGTTTTTCCCATGATTAGATCTAATAGTCATCTCATTTATCTTTAAAGGTTTTTCTCCTCAGCTGTTCTTTGTGTGTTATCTTCTTTTTGACCCTCCTCTTTTTTTTCCTCTATGTGTGTTCTTTTAAAATGTGTCCAGTTTGTCCTTTGTTCTATTGCCCTATTTAATGTCCTACATTTGAATATAGTTTTGTAAGTCAAAGGTAAGTTCTTTTTGCTCTCTATGGATCCAGTTTATAGGAAGAGGCGGTTTTCCTTATAAGCATACTGAAGTTGTTTTTTATATGCTTATCTGTGTATGTGTACATATATGTGTGTATATATAATATACATTATATATAGAGAGAGAAACATTCATTTTGCTGACTAAAGATGCCTTATATAAGCATATTTGGTGACTTCAGATAGGAGGGGTATGGTGATCATTAGGAGTACTGCTACACTTGTGAAATTCTAGGTCAAGACTTTTTCCGCTATTAAAGGGAATGTATTCCTTGGAAATTTAAAAATAATGAATATAATATGTTCTGATTACACCTGAATATCCCCCCTCACTATCTCAGAAATGAGTGAATAATCAGATGACTTTTTTCTGTTTCTTTTTTTTTAATTGTTGTTCAAGTACAGTTGTCTCCATTTTCCCCCTACCATGACCCCACTCCCCCCCACCCACCCATCCCAACCTCCCACCCTTGATGCTACCCTCTTTGGCTTTGTCCCTGTGTCATTTATACATGTTCCTTGATGATTCCGCCCCTTCCCTCCCCATTATCCCCTCCCCTCATTATCCCCTCCCCTCATTATCCCCTCTCCCTTCTCTCTGGTTGCTGTCAGTTTGTTCTTTATTTCAGTGTCTCTGGTTATATTTTACTTGCTTGTTTGTTTTCTTGACTAAGTTCCACTTAAAGGTGAGATCATATGGTATTTGTCTTTCACTGCCTAGTTTATTTCACTTAGCATAATGCTCTCCAGTTCCATCCATGCTGTTGCAAAGGGTAGGAGCTCCTTCTTTCTTTCTTCTGTGTAGTATTCCATTTTGTAAATGTACCGTAGTTTTTTGATCTGCTCATTTACTGATGGGCACTTAAGTTGCTTCCAACATTTGACTATTGTAGATAACACTGCTGTGAACATTGAGGTGCGTAGGTTCTTTTGAATTGGTGTTTCAGTGTTCTTAGGGTATAATACCAGCAGTAGAATTGCTGGGTCAAAAGGCAGTTCCATTTTTAGTTTTGTCCATGTTTTAGTTTTTTCCATATTTAGTTTTTTTCTGAGGAAATTCTATACTGTTTTCCACAGTGATTATACCTGTCTGCAATCCCACCAACAGTGCAATGGGGTTCCCTTTTCTCCAGAACCTTGCCAGCTCTTCTTTGTTGATTTGGTTGTGATGGCTGTTCTCACTGGTGTGAAGTAGTATCTCATTGTGGTTTTAATTTATATCTCTGATGGCTAGTGATGCTGAGCATCCTTTCATATATCTCTGGGACCTTTGTATGTCTTCCTTGGAGAAGTGTCTGTTCAAGTCCTTTGCCCATCTTTTTAATTGGTTTGTTTGCCTTCCTGGAGTGGAGTCCTGTGAGTTCTTTATATATTTTGGAGATCAAACCTTGTCCAAGCTTTCATTTGCAAATATATTTTCCCATATGGTTGGCTTCTTTTTCATTTTGCTGATGTTTTCTTTAGCCGTGCAGAAACTTTATTTTGATGAAGTCATATTTGTTTATACTTTCCTTTATGTTCCTTGCCCTAGGGGAGATATTGGTGCAAATACTGCAGCATGGAATATCTGAGATTTTCCTGCCTGTGTTCTCTAGGATTTTTATGGTGTGGTGACTTCTAGTTTATCTTGAGTTTACTTTTGTGTATGATATAAGTTGGTGGTCGAGTTTCATTTTTTTGCACATAGCTGTCCAGATGTCCCAACACAATTTGTTGACAAGGCTATTTTAACTCCATTTTATGCTTCTGCCTCCTTTGTTGAATGTTAATTGACCATAGAGACTTGGGTTTATTTCTAGACTCTGTTCTGTTCCATTGATCTTTGTGTCTGTTCTTATGCCAGTACCAGATGGTTTTGATTACTGTGGCTTTGTAATATAGTTTGATACCAGGTATTGTGATCCCTCTACCGTGTTCTTCTTTGTCAGAATTGCTGCAGCTATTCAGGTTGTTTATGGTTCCATATAAATTTTTGAAATGTTTGCTCTATAACATTGGCTTTTTTAAAGCATTGGATAAAGTACACACTGCACAGAAAACATGCTTATTGCTTGTAGGAAATACTTTGCATAAATTTTTTTTTAAATATTTAATTTATTTATTTATAGAGAGATGGTAGGGTGGGAGGAAGGGAGAGAGAGAAACATCAATGTGTGGTTGCTTCCCTTGTACCCGCTACTGGGGACCTGGTCCTCAACCCAGGCATGTACCCTGACTGGGAACTGAACCAGAGACCCTTTGGTTCACAGGCTGGAGCTCAATCCACTGAGCCATACCAGCCAGGGCTTGCATAATTGTTTTTATAATTTATTGTAACCATAATGCCATATAATAATTACTGTTATATAATTCCATTATAAAACTCGAGGCATTGGATGCATCTTTATATTGATTTTATAGTTTATTTGGTTGTTTCTAAATTGGTTTTAGATAGGAAAGACCTGAGCTTGTTTGTCAACTGAGAGAAAGGAGCCATTGGGGAAGAAAATTTTGAAAATGTGAGAGCCTAGAATGACTGTCAGTGTAATAATAGTTTACTTGCTTATCACAGCAGTTTCCATTAGGAGGGCATTATTATTATCTCCATTGAATTATGGGGAACAGGCTCAGAGAAGTTCAGTGACTTATTCAAAAATCACATACCTAATTAACCACTCCCCACAAAGGTATCGCTCACTCATTCCTTGGTTGAGGAAAGTGAGCCTAGGACTGTGATTCTTTTCTGCCATAATATCTTGCCTAAAGTCTCACTGGATCTTTAATTCTTCTATTCCGTAGTTTTGGTAAATTAAAAATAATAACAAATGAGCCCTGGCTGGGTAGCTGAGTTGGTTAGAGCCGTTGGTTAGAAAAAATAGTGAAAGAAAACTACCCTAATTTGGTGAAGGAAATAGATATGTGAGTCCAGGAAGAACAGAGAGTCCCAAAGAAAATGGGTACAAAGAGGATCACACTAAGTCACATCATAAATACCAAAGGTTAAAAATAAAGGGAGAATCTTAAAAGCAGCAAGAGAAAGAAGTTAGTTACCTACAGGGTAGTGCCCATCAGACTATCAGCTGATTTCTCAAAAGAAACTTTGCAAGCTGAAGGGATTGGCAAGAAACATTTGGTCATGAAAAGCAGGGACCTACAGTCAAGATTGCTCTACCCAGCAAAGATATCATTTAGAATCAAAGGTCAGATAAAGAGCTTCCCAGACAAGAAAAAACTGAAGGAGTTCATCATCACCAAACCATTATTATATGAAGTGTTAAAGGGACTTATTTAAGAAAAAGGAGATCAAAACTATGAACAATAAAATGGCAAAAAATACATGCCTATCAACAATTGAATCTAAAAGACTAAGCAATCAAGAACAGAGCATCATGGATACAGAGAGTGTTCTCATCATTGCCAGATGGGAGGTGGGTGGGGGAGAATGAGTGAAGAGGTGAAGAGATTAAGAAATACAAATAGGTAGTTACAGAATGTCCGTGGGGATGCATAGTATAGTATAGGAAATGGAGCAACCAAAGAACTTATACACATGACCCATGGACATGAACAATGGTGGGGGGATTGCCTTAGGGAGGGGCAGTGCTGGGTGGAGGGGGGCACAGGGGGAAAAATCAGGACAACTGTAATAGCATAATCAATAAAATGTAATTTAAAAAATATGACACAAGATTAAATCAAGCACAAGAGAAAATGATGATAACCACAAGATGTATGAGGTTTATGGCACTCTGTTTTACAGTGAACTTTGTTGTTGTTTTTTTAATAAAGATATTTTTTTTATTTTTTAGAGAGGAGAAGGGAGAGAGAGAAAGAGGGGAAGGGAAAGAGAAAGAGAAGGAAGAAAGGGAGGGAGAGAAACATCAATGTGTGGTTGCCTTTCGAGTGCCCCCTACTAGGGACCTGGTCTGCAACCCAGGCATGTGCTCTGACTGGGAATTGAACTGGTGACTCTTTGATATGCAGGCCAGCGCTCAACCACTGAGCCACACCAGCCAGGGCTCTTTGTTTTATTTTAAAGTAGACAGAGTAATTTCTAACAATAAAAGTTATATATAGTAAATATATAAACCAGTAACATTTTTTACCATTAGCAAATATTATGTACTGCACATATTTGTATGTCCTATACTTTAAAACAACTGGCAGCGAAGTAGGTTTGTTTACACCAGCATGACTGCAAACATGTGGGTACTACATTGTGCTAAGACATTCAGGATATCTATGTGTCTCTAAGTGATAGGAATATTTCAGCTCCATTTTATAATTTATAATCTTTATGGAACCACCATAATATGTATGGTTCAACATTGACCAAAATATTAATGCTGTGCCTGACTTTAAACTTTGAAAAGCTGATGACTATTTTGGCCTTTTTTTTTTCCTGCTAAGTTTTCTTCCTTAGTTTTACTTTTTCTTTCACAATAGGTGCAGGAAAGACAACATTTGTGAATATCCTTAAACAAGTCTGTGAGGATTGGGAAGTGGTTCCTGAACCTGTTGCCAGATGGTGCAATGTTCAGAGTACTCAAGATGAATTTCAGGTATGAAAATAAAATTTAACTAAATAAAATAAAAACTTTCTGGTTTACAGAAGCAGTGGTATTTAATCTCTTGGGTTTTTGCTTGTTTTTCCTTTTGCCAATAAAACTTTCAAATCTACCTTTAAGTCTTTATGTTCATCTGGGCAATAGTTACAGGGATGTTTATCTACATATGTAAACAATGAACTATATGCACCAAAGATTTATGCACTTTATTGCACCTAAGAAAAATTTTAAGTTTTCAAAAATTAGTGGAAAAGTTTTTAAAAAATCTAATTGCAAGTTAAATTCCTTGAGTGGCTTTTTACATTAAAAAAACAAATAAACAAGGAAAACAAAAACAACTATACACAATAACTGAATTTTACTAGTTTTTCTTTCAAGTCTTTTGTCTTAAAGGGAATAATTTATCTCCCATTTCTTTGTACTGTCATTTTTGTCAGACTTTCATCCTGGACACAAGTTTCAATTTCCCAGCATTTTTCATCCTATGTTGTGAGTGAGGAAGTGGGAATAACAGTTAAATTTTATCATTTATTATAAAATTTTGTAGTATGTTTGTATGAAATATGAAAGGAATGCTCTCTAATTGCTAAGATTTTTATTTCTGGAGAAATGAGAATCAAAACTGAAAACAGCGTGGCTGTATAGTAGAAGCCTTCAAAATGGAAATGTGTGCTAGAAATTTTGTTAGAGCTGAGGACAGGGTTGAAAAAAGTCTGTTTTAGAGTTTAGCTGTTGGTATGAGGAATCTGGAAATAATATTTGAGTATTGAAAATGTAAAATACATAAAATAGTAAGATAATCTGTAAACTTTGAGGATATATGATTTTCAATGACCATAAATATTTTCTCACATACCTGTTTGCCAAGCATAGTTAACTTTAGGTCCATCTCATACACCCCAGTCCTCAGAATAACCACTACTAACGCCTATAGGGACTTCTTTCCTGTATCGCTGCTTTTTTTAAGAAATTGATATTTCCGTTTGGGAAAGGCATGGTTAACCTTAAGTAGAAATTTTTTTTTAAGATACAGATACACTTTTACTAAATAACTTCACAACAGTTGCTTTCAAGGCCAGTTCTGAAAATGTGATCTTTCTTTGTGTCTCTTTCTTTGGTAAATATACAACCTTGTTATAAAAATAATGCTGAACAACTCTACCTCACGCCACATCCAAAATTTAAAAAAAAAAAAAGGCTGTTTCATGCCCAGTTTTGACTAAATTGTTTCCCTAATTCTTATGTCCTCAAATAACACTCTTTAAATCTCCAGCCAAAGACCTGGCTGTTGGAAAAAATGTTAGTTGGTAAAGTACACCATTTACATACTATCTTGAGGGGAGGGCAATCAGTAGAATTTTAAAATGGGTAACTTTATTTGCTTCTTTCTTTTGATACTTTTTATTGACATATTATATAACTATATAGAATTATATGAAACCTATGTACAGTTTGAAGAAGAATTTTAATCTTTGTAGCCATCATCCAGGTCAAGAAGGAGAACATGACTATCCTTCTAGAAATCGTTCTCAGGTTACGATATTTCATTCCCTGGGTAGCAACCTCACTGGAGTAATAACTCATAAAATAACTTTTGTGATAATAATTTTCCAGTTTTCTAAAAATAATTTTGCCATACCCAAACAGGTCTCTAAGAAATATAACTTAATTTTGTCTGTTCTTGAGTGTTATATAAATGAAATTAACTGTTTACATTTTTTTCCTCTTGTATCTTTTGCTTGATAAGTTTATGAAAATTGTCCATATTGCATGCAGCTTTAGCTCATGCTATATAATATTAAATCGTATTCCCCTGTCCCTGTTTGTCCATTCTGTACCTGAGATTAGTCTTTGAGTGGTTTCTAGCTTAGTTGCTGTAAAAACAGCTCTGTAGTGAACATGAATCCTGGTGCACACATGCATGCAAGATTTTCTCTAGGGATAAAGTAAAATTATTGGGTGGAGGGGTGATGCGCGATCACCGACCGGCAGTGACCGCGGAACACTGCGGATGGCTCGTCGACACACGAGAAATGAACATACACAGCAACAGGCAATTTTCTGTGGAGAAGTAGGGATGGAGGGGCCACTCTCCAAGAAGAGAGCGCCTTGGCCACTCTCTCTGGGGGAGGACGCGCGTTCTCCTGTCCCAGCAGGCCTTTTATTAGGTTTGTTTGCACAAGAATTCAGGTAAAGCTCATTACTCATTGCAGGGAAATAAGGATCAAATAACAAGGAACTCTGAGAGCCTACTTTGAGTCAGGGTCAAAGAGCTGTAAAACTTTGAGGAACAAACTTACTTCCTCCTTGGACCCTTCTCATTCAATTAAGAGCATTCTAAACAAAGCAGATTTCACAGGATTTTACATATTCTTTCTTAGGCCTGATCTCCTGGGGAACCTGCCCTTTCTAGTACAGGGCTGCATCACCCTGTCATTGTTTCAGGCTTAGGTGGAACAAGGGGAACTAAGGCAACCAAGAGATAAGGAGATTTTCTCCTGGATGGAATGAGCACTCAGGCTTTGTCAAAACCGGGGGGTGAGAGTCCATCACCCCCTTTTTGCCGTAGCCCCCAAAGTCCTTTCTTGGGGGCCTCCCATGTGATCGTGCCTGTCTTAGGTCATTCCCCCCTTGGGGAATCTTACCCGTCATTGGCTAACCGACCAAGCATTGGGGTCCAGGCAGGGTGAAGTAAAAAGAAGCAGAAGTAGCGCTCCTGCCAGGGAGATAAGCTTTTGTCTCCTTGCTGGCTTACAGTTCCAAGGCTGTTCCCTCAGCCTTAGCCTAGGCGGGGGTTGCAGCTTCTGATACCAGGCAGGATGGTTCCCAACAGAGGGGTAAACGTGTGATGTCTGTTTTCCAAAGTGTTTTCACCAGTTTACATTCCCTACAGTGCACTCAAGTTGTTATTACTTCGTATCTTTGCCAATATTTGTTATTGTTCAGCATCCTAATTTTTGTCATTCTGGCGAATGTTTAATGTTTTTTATATTTTTAATTTGTATTTCCCTGATTGTTAATGAGATTGTGCTCCATATTTAAATGAATGAATTTATTTATCTTTATTTTTTTTTAATTTCTTTTGTGAAGTTCTTGTTTAGGGCCTTCTGCCCATTTTCCTTTGGGTCTTATATCTTCCTCCACTGTGTATTTTTACCTGCTGAAGTATGTCTCATGGCCTCTTTCACTGAAGTGCCCTACTGAAGTTTGCTTACCTTTAGAAATAAGAGACTTGTGCTCTAAAAATACCTGTTTTGTGTTGTTAACTAGTGTCCCAATAAATTCAATAAAAAGAAAATAACAAAATAAAAATTCCTTTCTTCCTCCACACCCCATTTCTGTGATCAACCGACAGTGTAGTTATTCTCAGATTTTAGGTAGAATGTAGCCAAATTAAACCAATTTCAGAAATAGAGAAGGGATTCTTTCATTGGGGCAGTGTTAGACTAGATGGATTAGGTAGCCTCTATTTAAGGTCCGTTCTAGTCTTAGTATCATAAAATTCTCACTGATGTTAAATATGTATGACTGATTTGTTGACACATTAGATGTTCTGCCTCTCAGTATACCTCACATTAGCCCAGGGCACAGAAACTGATATATAAAAAACAAAATGCCAAAGTTTTAATTTGTACGTAAGTAATTATCAGATTCATCAAATTAGGTCAATCAATTTTCATGGTAGGCCTATAATTCCCAACTAGTAGAAAGAACTCTTAAGAATCTCAAGGATTTGAGGTGCTTTTTAAACTAAACAGCACCTTGGGAATTTAAATATGTGGTTGCTTCCTGGTTAAAAATGACTGCCTTAGTAAATCACTGTTAATGTCGGTAGTATATTGAACCCAGTTAATATGGAGAGGAGAGGCTGAAACCTTTGCATTAATATACATAGAAATATAATTTATAATGAGAAGGTTGTATGTTAAGTTTAGACTAAGACCCCCAGGAATTAATTTTATTATCTTAATGACTGATGTCATCAGACTATGACACATTGATGCATCTGTCTCCATTCTGAGAACCTTTTAGCTTCATGGGTCTGATACTCATGTCTCTGAGATGGGGTATTTTCTTCACATGTACTCTAGTCAAAATTCCAAACTGATGTTTCTTTAAAACTACCATGGAGATGCCATTATTATTACTATTATTATATACATTTATCAGACAGTTTACTGTAATCCAGTCATATCTCCACAATGTTACAATTTAATTACCTTCATTGGATTTTGGTGCACATTCTCTGAGGATAGCTTTGTTTTTGTGTGTATGTTGAGGACTACTATGTTGTTAGTCCTCTGTATTTCTAGGTGGAGTTTCAGTGGTCCAGGGCAGTACCTGGGGAGGCCAGAGGAGTCTCAGTCCTATCCTAGTTTCTTGTCACAGGACAAGAGACGATTCAAGAGCATGACAGAAGAAGGACTTAGCAAAGCACAGTAAATTCATTAAAGTGATAGTATGCATTGGAGAAGGGAGAACCAGCAACCTTGGAGAATGAGATGCTCTGTTGGGGTCTAGGTGGGAGGTTTTTTAAATGTGGGTGGAAGGTAGGGGAGAATAGGGTGGTCCTCTGCTTCTGATTCTCATCAGATGACTGCCAGTACAGCTTACTCTTGTCTGTCTTCTTCAAATAGTGATTTCTTTTGATACTCCCAGTTATAGGAAACTGGAGCAGGGAACAGGTGGTCAGTGAAGGTAGTGTCAATGACATTCCAGTCAAAATGGAGAGGGAGACAGGTAGAGTCTGAGGCCTTTGTTCCCTGTTTTAACTTTCCTGCCACATGAGGATAGTTTTGGAGGGTACAGGGTTTTGGAGTGTGAAGGTAGTGGTGGGTGAGTGGTTTCTCAGTATCTATATACCTTTTTCCCCCCTGGATCTCCACTAAATTCAAGAAGTGGGATCTTTTTTTTGCATCTTGGATTCCTTCTTCAAACCCAGCCCTGATATAATATTTGGGGTTATAGTGTGAATTACCCACTGTCCAAATCTCAACTTTCTCAGAATATCATCAGTGGAGAAAAGTACATTGTCTTCAGACCTAACCCTTGCAAGACCAGTCCTACTTTGGATGTTCTCCATTAAATCACACGTTTTGGCGGTTGGTGTACAATTGGAAGAGTTGGGCTGTTGGTACTTTTGATGTATTCCTCTAGTCAGTAAGTAAATTTGCACCTGCATGCTTAATTGCTTGTTCTTTTTTTTTTTTTAAGCTTTTTTTTAACCTGCCACCTAGTGGCTGTAATGTTGCTATACTGTTGATAAGGTGCTGCAGATACTAGCAAAACAATAAGGCTAAATGCCCAAAAAGATGTATCTCCTCTCCCTTCGCCTCTCATGTTAAGATTACCTTTAAAACAGTTGTCAAACTCATTTTCACCAGGGCCCACATCAGTCTCGAGGTTGTCTTCAAAGGGCTGAATGTAATGTTAAGACTGTATAAATGTAATTACTCCTTAACAGTTAAGCAAGAGCTTTTCGTTGCCACCGGGTAGAAACATGGTGCCGGGCCGGATAAAACAAGGTGGAGGGCTGGATTCGGCCCATGGGCCTTGTGTTTGCCACCTGTGCTTTAAAACATACCATGCAGATGATTATCAATCTTTGTATTGAAGGTTTCTGTTGAATAACAATGTGCTTTATATGGTGATTTATGGTATTATTTAGCTCAAAGCTTTGATTTGATTTGTTTTTGAGTATTATTCCTTTTAATTTATTTTTGAGATATGATTGTGAGGGAGATATCTGTGATCTGTTATGTTTTCTCATTGAGCTGAATTCTTTGCGGTTCTTTGTTATTAATCATCAAATCCTATTTTAATTTTATCCAATACTTCTTACCACTAAGAAGCCACTGAAAAATTAGTAACTGAGAGAAAGAAGGGTTAAAATATACTCATCTGTGAAAAAGCAGCATGTTTTTAACAAGTCATTCTTGCAAATTAATTAAAAATGCTTGGTAAAGTACTTTCATTTGTACCTTCTGAAATCCTGTTAATTTTTTTTAAAGATTTTTAAAATTTACTTTTAGGAAGACAGGAAGGGAGAGAGAAAGAGGGAGAGAAACATCAGTGTGTGAGAGACACATCTATCGGTTGCCTCTCACATAGTGTCAACTGGGGACCTGGCCCGCAATACAGGAATGTGCTCTGAGTGGGAGTGGAACCAGCAACAGTTCGCAGGCTGGTGCTCAGTCCACTGAGTCCCACCAGCCAGGGCATGAGAACTTTTTAATTTAATTTGATTTAATTTATTTATATTTAGAGAAGAGGAAGGGAGGGAGAAAGAGCAGGAGAGAAATATCAATGTGTAAGAGATATCGATCAATTGCCTTTTATGTGTCCCCCAACTGGGAACTGAACCTGCAGCCCAGGCACATGCTTTCTCCTGGAATCAAGCTAGGACCTTTTGCTTTGCAGCTCTACGCCTAACCAACTGAGCCATACCTGTCTGGGTTCACCTGCTAACTTTTGTTTACTGTTTTAGGATTATCTTGTGTAATGGACTCCGATTCTTTTTGAATGAACTTAATTCAGCTCTTTGGCAATGTTTACAAAGGTTAGACTAGAATTAAAAGATAAATGATTTTGTATTTTTACTTGATATTTTTGGTTTTCACTTATATTAGCAGTAATCTGTGTTTTTTTTTGTAAAATAATATGTTCTATCGTGAAGTAAAATAGAATTACAATTATGAACTACAGAAACTGAATAAAAATTATCTATAATTCCACCACCTATATGTTTAGGCAAGAGAGATTACATTTATTGGGAAATCTAAATAAATGGAGATGTGTGATACACTTTCCCAAAGAAGAATTACAGATGGCCAAAGACATATAAAAAAATGCTCAGTGTCACTAGTTATCAGAGAAATGCAAATTAACACCACAGTGAGATATCACCTTACATGTATCAGAATGGCTGTCATCAGTAAATCCATAAACAACAATTGTTGGTGAAGATGTGGAGAAAAGGGAACGTTAGTGCATTGTTGGTAGGAATGAAAATTGGTGCAGCCACAATGGAAAGTAGTAGGAAGTTTTCTCAAAAAATTAAAAAGGGAACTTCCTATGACCTAGCAATTCCACTTCTGCATATATCTCTGAAGAAACCCAAAACACTAATTTGAAAGAATATATGCACCTCTGTGTTCATTCTAGTGTTATTTACAATAGCCAAGAAATAGAAGCAACTTCAGTGCCCATCAGTAGATGAGTAGATAAAAAACTGTGGTATGTATATATAATGGATTATTACTTGGCCATGAAAAAGAATGAAAACTTACCACTTGTGACAGTATCATTGGGTCTGGAGGGGATTATGCTAGGTGAAATAAGTCAGAGAAAGACAAATTGGATATTTTGGAAAGACTAAGTGGATATTACTTAAGACTCTAAAGAGCAAAATAAACAAAATAGAAACAGACTCAGATACAGAGAACAAACTGATGGTTGCCAGAAGGTAGAGAGGAGTTGGAAACTGGGTGAAAGAGGTGAAGGAATTAAAAACTACACATTGGCAGTCACAAAGTAGTTCCAGGATGTGAAATACAGCATAGGGAATATAGTCAGTCATATAGTAATAACTGTGTATGGTGCCAGGTGGGTACTTGAAATATCAAGGGGACACTTTATATACAGTATATGATTGTCTAACCATTGTGCTGTGCACGTGAAACTAATATAAAAAATACTGCATGTAAACTGTATTGAAAAATAATTTTTTAAAAAGGAAATGTATAATCTTTTATTGTGTGATTAACTTTTATTATGGTAAAAAACAAATTTTACCATCTTAACCATTTTTAAGTATATGGTTCAATAGTGTTAAGTGTGTTTACAATATTGTGAAACACCTCTGGAACATTTTCATCTTGTAGAACTGAAATTATTTATTAAAGAACTCCCTCCCCCCCCCCCCGGCCCAGCCCTTGGTAACTACCATTCTGTTTTATGTATCTGTGAGTTTGACTGTGTTAGATACCTCATCTAAGTGGAATTATACCAATTTGTCCTTTTTTTGACTCACTTACTTCACCTAGCATATTATCCTCAGGGTTCTTCAGAAAAAATCCCAAACTTCTGCTTACTAGCTATGTAGAGTCCTGTTTAAAGTCTGTTTTATCTCAGTATTCACAGTGCATAGTAAATTGATCAAAAGTGTTTTTCAAATGAACCAGGTTCACTTCTGATAGACTTTATTAAATGTATCAGGTGGATTTAAGGTAACAGTTGCTGCTGTAATAAACTCTAAATCTCTGTGGTTCAGGCCCTGGCTGGGTAGTTCAGTGATTGAGCATCGTCCTGATAAGATAAGTAGTGGGTTTGATCCCTGGTCAGGGTACATTCCAGAATCAACCAATGAATACACATGTAAGTGGAACAACAAATTTATGTCTCTTCCTCTCTCTAAAATCAATAAATAATTTTTAAAAACCTTCAAAACATGAAATCTCTGGTTCAAAATGAAATTTGATTTCTCAGTCAGAGAACAATACAATATGGTTTTTGGTGGGTGGCATACTGTGCTGTGACTCAGGGACCTGGGTCCCTTCTACCTTGTAGCTCATCCAACCTCTGGGACAGTGCTTCAGACTTTAGTGTTTAGGTTCACCTAGAAGACTAGTTAAAACAGATTTTGACCTTAGCCCTCGTTTCTGATTTAATAGGTCTGAGTGGGAGGTGCTGAAAATTTGCGTTTCTTACAAGTTTCCAAGTGATGTTAATACTGCTGCTTTGGGGACCTACTTCGATACCCCTGTCCTGGAGCTGAAGTTGAGAACCAGGCTGTAGGGCCTTGATGTCCTTTGCTTTCAGCTGATGCATAAAGAAAGAGAATCATAACATTTGAGAGGTTTGTATGGTTTAAGCCTGGAAATGGTATACATTACGTCTGCTCTGCTTCCGTTGGGCAGAAGTGAGTCACACGGTCACAATTTACTACCAGGGAGGCTGGAAAATAGAGCCTACCTGCGTGTCCAGGAGGAAAAGGGAGCTGGCTTTAGAGGACACAGCAGTGTCTGCCATACACACATACCTAAGTAGAAGTACCTTAAATTTTTATTTAAATGTAGTTTAAACTCAAAAGTACCATGTTTAACTTATATGAAAGTTGTAAAGACAAAAAATTGTTTTTGTGGCTAGCTTTAGTTTTGAATAACACTTTTACTAGTGAACTTGTATTTCTCATTAGTGAATTCTCTATTGTGTGTGTAGTTATGTGAAATCCGTATCTGATAAAATTATTAAAATACAGAGCATAAGCACCACACTAATCATCCACATAGTATTCAAGTATCTCCCTTTAATAAATCAAATGTAAGTATTGTTTACTTACTTTTTAAATAGTGGTGCAACATTTTGGAAAGAATATGGCTTTAAAATCAGTCCTAGGTGTGAATCCTAGTTTTGTTATTTACGAGGTATATTGATGTTAACAATATTCTGCCTCTTTGAGTCCCCTGTTTTTTTATCTGAAAAATAGGGCCAGTAATGACTATTTCATACAGGTGAGAAAATATATGTAAATATATGCAAAATGCATGTAAATGTATGCCTCATGTAAAAATTGAGGCAAATGGTAGGTATTATAATTGTCATTAAAATTAAAGTATATTATCTTGATGAAGGGATATTTTGAGCAATGAAACATATTAGCTCTTCAAGTATTCTCTATTTTCTGATTCTAAGACATTAAAATAAACTTTTAGAAGAACATAAATATGGCTTTTGTGCTAGTATTTCTAAGCACATTCGTTTAAAAAAAAAACATGTTGTTTAAGCTGGGGATAATGTAACCCAGGATAGTGCAGAATAATCCAAGACTTAAAAGGAGTTAAAGAAGAAACATTTACCCAGACCAGTAGGAGGGGTGGAGAAGACTCACAGCAAGGCGTGGCTGGAGGACTGGGGTGGGCAAGACTGTGGCTGGCGGACAGGTGAAGCGGTGGATTTTGGACTGGGCGGTCCAACATTTGAGTGAGAAACTCCCAGCCTCACACGAGAACACTGGTTATCGGGATGCTCCAGGAACTCTGGGTACTTACAACAGCATAGAAAAGACCCAGACAGTAATGAAGGTCACATCATGTGAAGTAAAGAAAAATGTACAGGGAACCAATAGTGATGGGAAGGAAACCAGAACTGAAATCAATGGTTTGGAGCAGAAGAAAGAAAGAAACATTCAACCAGAACAGAATGAAGAAACAAGAATTCAAAAAAATTGAGGAGAGGCTTAGGGACATCCAGATCATCTATAAATGTTCCAACATCTGAATCATAGGGATGCCAGAAAGAGAAGAGGAAGAGCGAGAAATTGAAAACTTATTTGAAAAAATAAGGAAGGAGAACTTCCCCAGTCTGGCAAAGGAAATAGACTTTCAGGAAGTCCAGGAAGCTCGGAGAATCCCAAAAAAGTTGGACCCAAAGAGGAATACACCAAGGCACATCATAATTACATTAGACAAGATTAAACATAAGGAGAGAAACTTAAAAGCAGCAAGAGAAAAGGAGACAGTTACCTACAAAGGAGTTCCCATTAGACTATCAGCTGCTTTCTCAAAAGAAACCTTGCAGGCAAGAAGGGACTGGAAAGAAGTATTCCAAGTTATGAAAGGCAAGGACCTACATCCAAGATGACTCTATCCACCAAAGCTATCATCTATAAAGAAGGGCAGATAAAGTACTTCCCAGATAAGGTCAAATTAAAGGAGATCATCATCACCCAGCCCTTATATATGAAATGTTAAAGGGACTTATCTAAGAAAAAGAAGATAAGAAATATGAACACTAAAATGACAACAAACTCACAGCTGTTAACAACTGAACCTTAAAAAATGTCAAAAATTAAGCAAACAACTAGAACAGGAATAGAATCACAGAAATGGAGATACATGGAAGGGTTATCAGTGGAGGAGTGGGAGGGGGAGAGGAGGAAAAGGTACAGAGAATAAGTAGCATAAATGGTAGGTAGAAAATAGACAGGGGGAGGTTAAGAATAGTATAGAAAGTGTGTAAGCCAAAGACCCATGAACATGAATTAAAGGGGAATGTGGGTGGGAGGGGGTGTACAGGGTGGAGAGGAATAAAGGGGGAAAATGGGACAACTGTAATAGTATAATCAATAAAATATATTTAAAAACATTAATGTGGTATATTCATAGGGTATTTATGTATACTTTTGACACAATCTTAAAAACTTATGTTCTGATTAGAAGGGGCCGTCAGTGGAGGGACTTTAATGAGGCAACCATGTTGACAACTTCACCTCAAAGGAGGGAATAAAAAATACCAAAAAAAGCAGATAAGGATAAAAAGGAATACCAATTTGGATTCATTTAGTATAAGATCAAATAGCAACTTGAACAATTTGTGCCTGATACAAATTTGTGCCTACAAATGTGTAGAATGGAAGCTTGTGCTGTAGGGTTAACTTCTCTCATACATCCAACAGTCAGTATTACATAAAGTTGTTTCTATTACTAAGAGTAATTTTCAAATACTCTATTTACTGGGGTAGGAATGAAATACATAGTGTCCTCTCCCTATAAAAATACAGAAAGAAGTTTTGGTTGAGTTGAAAAATTTCATTTAGCTGGAAAAAATTCACTTGTATGAAACATTTTCTCCCTGGAGAATGCTAAATAATTGGAGGGTAAATTTATAATTAAATTAACAAAGGCTCTTTAATGGAAATGCTCATAAAAGTAAAAAATAAAAAAGTAAATTTATTCTTTAAGCAGTTTGAGAAGGCAACTATATCCTTATTTTAGTTCATTAGTTGCTGAGTGTTTTCTACACAGACCTATTGTTGACTATTAGCCTCTTTCTATTTTATACTTTCTATTTCAAATTTGAGAGGAAGATTCACTTAACTATATGTGGTTTGTGGTATGTAATTTAAAGTCTACTTAAAAATGTCATGTATGGTTTTTAATTCTTAAACTTTGAGGTCAGTTGTAATATTCATACTTATGGATTTTTTTTTAATAGAGGAAAACCACCTGCTTGGAGCATGAGTTTTCAGGAAGCACTTAGGGGTAATTTACTTGGACTAGGATTGAGAATAGGAACTAAGAGGTATTCCTTGAAGGTTAGTATACAAGGTCAAAGACTTTACACAACTTTACATGGAATGTTTATGTAGCTTGACATTACAGAAAATGTCTTTAGCTTCATTTGAAACAATTTTGTTAGATTGTATTTTGACAGTTGTCATGTCAGCATGCATTTTTTTAAAAAATCAAAATTGGTGAATTAAAAAAAATTTTTTTAAAGATTTTATTTATTTTTAGAGAGATGGGAAGGGAATGAGAAAGAGAGGGAGAGAAACATCAATGTGTGGTTGTCTCTCATGCACCCCCTACTGGGAATCTGGCCGGAAATCCAGGCATGTGCCCTGACTGGAAATTGAACCAGCGACCCTTAGGTTTGCAGGCCAGCACTCAATCCACTGAGCCACACTAATTTTAGCCAAGGCAAAATTGGTGAGTTTTTGTGTAGCCATTTTAATATTGAAGATGAAAGAAAATATGCAACATTTTTGGCATATTATGAACGTGTTCAAAGTGGATTGCGAAGTTTTGTGCTGGAGAATTCTCTCTGCGTGATGCTCCATGTTCAGGTAGATGCGTTGAAATTGATAGCGATCAAATTGAGACATTAATTTAGAACAATCACTGTTATACGACATGGGAGAAAGCAGACATACTCAAAATGTTCAAATCAATAAAATCATTGGTGAAAATGAAAAATGTGTTTTTTATTTTATGGAAAAAACTAAACGGACTTATTGTCCAATCCAATACTTTAAATTAGGGATTTAATTGGGCATTTTTCTAAATTAATCATTTAGGTTTATCAGAATATGTAACTATATTGTACTTATAAAGATATTTGAAGCAGATACTGTATATGTGACCTTTTAGGAGGGAAACTGCTTATTGAATAGATAAATTTTGTGAGCTCTTAATTATTTTAAGACACAAGATAGCACCATTTAAAAGGTAAAGTTATTTAACTAAACAACTTATATATATTTTCTTGTTAGTGAGGAACCAAAGAGTTTTTATGTCAGATCTATCAATATTTACTACGTTAGAAATTGAACTTGAAACTTTGAAGTTTTTTAGGTAATTCATTTAAAAATCACAATAATAAATCTATTGCATGTTAATATAAATATTTTTATGAAAAATGACTTCTTTCCAAAACCAAAAAATTTAGTGAAAAAACATTGTTTTATATTGTGCAAGTATTAAGGTTTGACTAAATGGTAAAAGCTGAATTCTCATATCTGCCTCTGTCATTGGTGGAAAACAAGTTCTTGTTGTATGGTGAGGAAAAGAATTTCCTGAGACCCACACAGGAGGATGCAAGTTTTTGTGGTAAACTTTATTTTAATTTTTCTTTTCTATCCTCACCTGAGGACACTTTTTCATTCCTTTTTTAGAGAGAGAAACATTGATATACGAGAGAGGCATTGATTGGTTGCTTCCCATATGCTCACGGACTGAGGTTTGAACCCACAGCCTGGGCATGTGCCCTGACTAGGAACTGAACCCTGAACCTTTCAGTTGGTCGGATGATGCTCCAACCAACTGAGCCACACCAGCCAGGGCCCGTGGTACATTTTACTAACGTAAAATTAGGGGGGTTCCCCACCTGACTTCTGAATGTCCCATCTCTATCTGTTTTGCCATGGAAAAAGTCCCATCTTGTCCTCAGCAAGTCCAAAGCAAAAACCAGTCCAGAGTTTCTGTTCCATTTTAAATTATAGTTCAGACCAGCATCTGTTTAGTTTAGCATGTGTGAATGCTAAACTAGCTTTCTAGCTGCAGCCCATTGCTGTGCTGCGGTATTCAGGTTCCCTCCTGGAGCCTCCATGTGCGGTCTGCAGGGCCATGGGCCATGTGGCTGCTAGGGCCACGTGGCTATGGAGAGAGGCCATGCATGTGCATGGGATGAGTGCTGGTCATGAGCAAGAGTGTGAGCGTGCATGTTAGTTTAGTCCTTTTGGAGCCTGCAGGTGACTGATAAGTGACCTCAGTTGTCATCCAGGTAGTTTAGCTTGTTCCCTTCTGCTCCAGTGGTGGAGTATGTATGGCTGCTTTTCAAGTGGCTGCTAAGGCCACATGGCTATGGAGAGAAAACATGTGAGCCCACCAAGCAAGCATGGGTTTCTAAGCAAGAGAGAGCTTTGTTCCCCTGGGATTATATTAAGTTGGCTGTGGGACTGACCAGGTGCTTTTTCAAAAGAACCAATCAACTTGGCAGACTTTCACAGACTTTGGAGGGGTCTGCCTCCAACCATCCCTTCTTTCCCCTTGTTAGACTGACAGGCCTCTTTGGTCCTGCAGTGTCCTCTGTGCCCCTCAATAGTCCTCTACTGGAATGGGGAAGGGAGGAGTGTTAATCTTGTTGGCAGATAACTACTGTAATGCCTGGCAGTGTGAAGCTGTAGCTTCCTGGCCAAGCAAGCAGGTTTATATTCCTCAGTTTATTAAACTCAATGTCTAACTCCCTTTGCTCCTGTTTTCTCATCAATAATTAGCTTAATACCAATGGTAATACTTTTGCATTTGAACTGCTGGAATATACGTGTCATGTAGTTTCTGGAAAATGACTATACATTCATGAGATAATGAGATTGGAAAAAGATATTTATTATAAAAATAGTTTTTGTTTTCTTGCAGACTCCCTGCCAAGATCTCAGGGACTCCCTAGGGCAGGGGTGTCCAACCTTTTGACGTCTTCTGCGCCACCCTGGCAGAAGAAGAGGCCACACATTAAATACATTGTGACATGTAATCACAAAAAATAATCTCATAGTGTTTTAAGTAAATTTACTAAGACAGTAAATGTACTGTGCCTTACACAGTAAATTTTGTGTTGGGCCATATTCACAGCCATCCTGGGCTGAATGTGCCCTGTGGGCCACAGGTTGGATACCCTGCCCTAGGGGTTCCCTTACTATACTTTGAGAACCTGTTATCAGTAATAAGTTACTTCATCTATAGAAATTAAAGGCTCAATAAAAAGGACTCTAGAAATAAAGATTGTTTAAAACTATCTAAAAGATTATTCTTTTGTACCATCACATCCAGTCTGTGTTCTTATTTCCCTATTGTCTCATACTTTTTTTGTTTGTTGATGAGTCAGACAAAGTTCACAAGTTATATTTTGTCTTTTAAATTTTAACCTATTGTTCCCTCTTCCTCTTTTTTCTTTGCAGTTTTAGTTAAAGAAACTGGTTCATTTGCCCTTGTTCAATTCCCCTCATTCTGGTTTGGCTGAGTGTGTTTCTGTGATATTATTTAACATGTTTCTCAATTCTCTGTATTTCCTGTAAATTTATAGTTAGATCTTTACAGGCTTGATTAGATTTAGTTTGAGTTCTTTTTTTTGTAAGACTTCTTAGGTGGTAATGTATATTTTCTTTCAGTTCCATCTAGAGAATATCTTTTGTGATGTTAAAATTGATCAATCTATTCAGCTTAATTTACACATTATAAAACTTTCAATCAGCTTTTCTCTAATGATTTTAGCATCTATTGTTAATTGTTACCCCAATCCAATATATCATTAAGATGTTGCAAAATACATCTTTTTCAAGTCTTCTGAATTTATTAGTTGAGATTCTTCAGTAAAGATTTTATCTTCATTCATTACTTCATTAACCTGAAATGGTATTTGTACAGAAATGGCCAGGGTAAAATGTTTGAGACTACACACACTCACACACACACATATTTTTTATCTACAGATTTTCAGAATACTTAATTGGTGCCCTAGCAACTTTCAAAGATGACAACTTTCAAAGGAGAGTTTGTTTCCTTTTTCTGGTTTTCTTTAGTAGTATGAACTTATTAATTTTTGCCTCTCATTTATTATTCCTTTTGTGCCCTACATTTTAACCACTGGAAGCCCCTTCACGTTGGCTCCTTTGCCCTTGGCACAACCTCATTAATGTTTGATAGTTTCTTTGTTTCCCCAAACAATATGTGTTAAGTTCATTTTGTACCTTTCCTTCCCCAGACCTGGAATCAGATATGGTAGCCTTAATTTAATGGAAAATGATACTTAGAGATTGTAATCTGCGTGGCAGTTCCAGTTATTTCCACAGGGTTGTCATGTTATGTTTATTTCTGTAGACCTTTTGGTTGACAGAGCTAGGGAAACTATGTAGAAAGAAAAATAATTGATAAAAAATAAAAAGAAAAAATCATGAAATATAATAATTTCTTGATGCTATTTCCAGTTCAGATGTACGATTACAGAGATTTTTTATTTTATATTTTTTTCTCTTATAATACTGGAAATACTGATTCTCACATTATGATTATTGAATCAAATTTTGGTGAGGGCCTATTCTGTTTTTTTAGAAGATTAGTGTCACAGATTCAAATACTGAAAGGAGCATTTAAACAAATCAGGCCTTTTGAGTCTCAACAGGGAATGGTGGTGCTTATGAACTGGAAAGCACATGTGACTTTGCTATAGCTGATATTTACCAAGAGGAAATACAGGGACAGTATTGCTTGTTTTTTTCCATTTGTATAATGAAAATATACATCCAGATATATTATGTGAAATTATTTAGCTTTTAGATATTGACAACAAATTTATATTTTTTATGAGTCCCTTTTGGGCTAGACAAATAATTTCTGCCATAGGCCGTTTGTGACTTCTTATTTAAAACATCTAAGGAATTGGTGGTTAACCTAGCTTTTCACATTCTTCCAAACCTCAGGTAACCTGAGAAATGCAGTGGAAAAGAGAAGGAAGAAGAGGACTTACTCATTTTGATTTTGCTAATCATGATGCATTTATTTATACAACTTATTTTTTTGAGCTTTTAAAAAAATTAAGCCTATTGACTATTAACTTTGCCTTTGTTTCTCTTTTCAAATTCAAAATAGGAATTGACAACATCTCAGAAAAGTGGTGGAAATGTTCTTCAGATGATGTATGAGAAACCCGAGCGATGGTCTTTTACTTTCCAGTCATATGCCTGCCTCAGTCGAATACGAGCTCAGCTTGCTGCTCTGAATGGCAAGCTCAAAGACACGGAGAATCCTGTAGTATATTTTGAGCGATCAGTATATAGTGACAGGTATATATAAGTAACTTGTACTTATTAGTTTGAAACCTTGGCTTAGGACTGGAATTTTTTTCTGTTTTCTGGGAATCAAATAATGGAGGCTGAGTTGGGGATTTGAGATAGAAGATGACATTTAATCCTTTTAGCAGTTTGGTACTATATGGTGGCCATCTCATTCAAATTTGTAGAGAAAGTTTTTTCTCTAACCCTCTTAAAATTCTCATCTGCTCTGGTTAAATCTGAATCTATATTCTAGACTCCCCTGTAGCAAAGAGATTAAAAAAATCTCTCAGGGGGTCTTAGAATTACCCTGCTTATGCAAGGATCTTTTTAACCTCTAGAGTTAACTCAGAACTGAGGTTCTCAGGACCTCTTTTCATTTCTAATAATTTTGAGGAGCCCAAAGAACTTGGTGTCTTATTCATATTTATTTTATAAATTAAGATAGAAAATAGAAAAAAATTACTTAAAATTAACAATAATAAACCCATTACATGTAAACATAAATAATATTAGTGAAAATTAGATTTTCAAAACAAAAAATTAGTGAGAATAGCAGCATTTCATGTTTTTGTGAATCTCTTTAATATCTGATTTAGTAGAAGACAGCTGAGTTCTCATTAATACTTCTATATTCAGTCTGTTGAATATATTTTTCTGGTTGAAGTATAGTATACAAAGTAATCTGGCCTTTCACAGAACCCCTGGAAGAGTCTTGAGGTCTACCAGAAGTCCTTACACCACATGTTTGAGAACCACTGGCCAAGAACATAGCTTCCTGTAGTTGAAGATAGTCTTGTTTTTTCTGCTGTCAAAGCATTATCTGACACTCCATTTAGTAGATTCATTTTGTCTTTTCTGTTTCTGTGTGCTTTTTGGAAAGAATTTATGTGTTGATGTGTAGGCTCTCTTTCAGGTATATTTTTGCATCTAATTTGTATGAATCTGATTGTATGAATGAAACAGAGTGGACAATTTATCAAGACTGGCATGACTGGATGAATAACCAGTTTGGCCAAAGCCTTGAACTGGATGGAATCATTTATCTTCGAGCCACTCCAGAGGTGAGACAAATATTTGTCCCTTTGAAAATTTAAAGTAATATTTAGAAATCTTTTCAGTGTTACACAGTGAAGGCAATTTAGTTGAACCTCACTCCCCACCCCCTAGCTTCCCACTTCCAAATTAGAAACTCAGAATTGTGTAGATAGAAGCATTCTATTTTCTCAGCAAACTGGAAGTCCAGATTTAGCAAGTTGTTTGTTTAGGTCCTTCTCTGTTCTTCCTTTGTTCTGTTCTATATTATTTTTTAACTTTTGCAGGGTCAATAAGAGACATCTAGATTAAGATACGTAGATCACATCTAAATTAAGAAACTTGTTCAAGCAACTTCTAGAATATAGGTGTCATGAGGTGGGACTTTGGGTATTTCAATTACTGTTGAATACCCAGTGCCTAGAATAAGGCTTGAGTACATAGTAGGAGCTCAGTAAATATTTGCTGAATGAATGGCATAATTGATGGAGCATGTCTTTCATGATTTGGGCTTGGAATGGCTGCCTAGTAGCAACTACAGAAGAGAAAAGACTTAGTGGACCCTTGCCGTTTTCAGTTAAGGGAGCTTACTTGAAAATGTGCCTTTTCATGATAGGTCGTAACATAGCCATTGTTTAGATAGGCCATTATGTAATGAATCCAGGAAGACCAAGTGGATGCCTTTCATAAAACTAATTAAATGAGAGCTCACAGTTAATTAAGAAACTTGTGGTTTTGGCACTTACACTCCCATTTTTCTCTGTTTTTTATTTCTGTTCTCTGATAAGGAGGTTCTGATGGATGTAAATGTGGTGACTTACAGCCTGAAGGAAGGCTGTAATATGTTGAATTTTCAAAGAAACTAGGTTTCTGAGTTCAAGTGATGATTTTGTTCTAATGTCACATAAACCAGAATTTAACAATAATAATTTTGAAATTTGCTTTTACTTTGGAAAAGAATTTTTTAACTATGAAAATAGTAAATGCAAATATAGAAGAACATAAAGAATACTAATTATTTCATTGTTAGAAACATTCATAGTCAAATCTTAAAGCCTAATACAAAACTATTTTATTTCACTAATTTTTTGATGTATTTTGATTAGAGGATCATTTAATTATTTGAAAAGAGAATTTAAAATAGAATCACAGTTTTATGCTGAGCTTTTTTTGTTTTTACCAAACTATTTTTAGACAGTATATTTCAAATATGAATGCCAGAAATTTATATACTTATTTTTGAAAGTACTGTATTGTTAAGAGCCAGTAAATGGTGTGAAAAGTACTGGGAGAGGAAAAGGAACTATTTCAACTTTCTAGAAGGAATAGAGATTTTGGCTCATGTGACTAAAGAGACACTTAGAGAAGACGATTTTAATGGCATCAGAAAGGAATAATTGTCCCCCTCATCGTATTGCTTATTTTTAGAAATGCTTGAGCAGAATATATTTACGCGGAAGAAGTGAAGAGCAAGACATTCCTCTTGAGTATTTGGAGAAGCTTCACTATAAGCATGAAAGCTGGCTCTTGCATAGGACACTAAAGTAAGACTTCTTATTTACTACTTGTTTTTAATGCCATTATCAAATTTTAATTAAAAATGTACAATGCATACAATTTTTTATTTTCCATCAATTTATTTATTACTGTTGTAGGCTGTGTCAGAATTAGGTGTAGATTTTGATTCTTTTATTTCAATTTTCTTAAAGCTTTTATAGCTAATCTCCTCTACTGTTAATGACAGCACAATATATGGAATTTCACATTAAGTAATAAAGTAGGAAATATATCTATGTATATTTTTTAGGTCTGTTTTTCAGAAAGTATTTTAAGATCCGGTATTTCAAAGTTGTTTCATAGATCAAGACTTGAGAGGTAGTATAGCATAGCTGTTAAGAGTATGGACTTTGTCACTAGTCAGTTTTTGGTTAAAATCCAGTCTTACTCATGTGTGACCTTGGACAGTCTCTGAGTCTCAGAGTGACCTCCTTGAGGTTCAATTTTCTTAGCATTAAAAGGCAAACATTCTTCCTACTTTATGGTATGAGTTTGGTTTTTGAGGAGTATTACATGTCACACTGCCTAGCTTTATATATTTTATACCTGAGATTTTTAGACGTGTAAGTAAATCTAGGTGAGAATAAAGGGGCTGTCAGATGAAGTACTTGTACAGTAATAGTGATTGATTTTTCAGTGATACAATAATGAGTTTTTAGTGTTTCTTATATATATTGCTTTTTCTAATTGTGGTGTTCATCTCTGTTTAAACAGAACCAACTTTGATTATCTACAGGAAGTGCCTATCTTAACACTGGATGTTAATGAAGACTTTAAAGACAAACATGACAGTCTGGTTGAAGAGGTAGATTCATGTAAAGACTGTAAACTAATATTTGTTATGTCTAAAAAAGTGTTGTAAATTTTGGAAAAACAATTTCTAACAGAAAAGATTACATAAAGTTACATTAAGGGACACGTAAGAACTTTAAAGGGATTTAGACTCTTTAGAATTGAATCCTAACTTGAAATTCTAGCTTTGTGGCCTTAGCTAAAATAAAGAGCTTGTTAATTCTTTCGTTCCTTTACCTGTGATACAGGAATATCACAAAAGTTCTTGCTCACCTGCTTCTCTGCTTCCCCCCCTTCTTTTTCTCTTTCCTATGTCACCAATCTTTAGATATTTTAATAATAAACTAATTTTTTTTGTTCAACTAAATTCGGTATGGGGGATATTTGAAATTCTAGGATATGGATCCCATCCATTTTTATATTAGCTGAAGTCTTGAGATTAAAGGATTTTTACTTTTGAAATTTATTTGGAGCCTTGTCAATGATGAATTATAATTATCTAATAGTTGAGTCATTGTCTTAATTAGAGTTCATCTATCCCCCAGGTATTTAGGAATTCTATTGAGTGAGTGGTGACAGTATTGATAAAGTGACTGAGAGAGAACCTATTGATGAATGCTTGAGAGAGAATGGTAATGGGAATTATATAACGAATATCCCTACATTCATATTAATTAACTTAGGGATCCAAGATCTAAAGAAGCCACACTTTTTTTGTTTGTTTAGTTTTGAGATAAGTTTGATATTTCTTTTTTCCTATTGCAAAATATCTGCTATATACTGTAGTAGGTACTTCACATTCATAAGGGATATATCTGGACAATTCTAGTGACCTCTTTTTCGCTAAAAATGATGTTAAAAATATAGGCTAGGATTCACTTAAATGATACAATTAAAATAAATTGTTAGCCATTGTAGTACTAACAGCCAACCATCATTTTAACTGAATGAAGCTATAAAACCGCTTTTTAAAATTTTCTGTTAACATTTGTTTTTGGCTAAGAATCATCATTTTTGTATTATCTAGTTTTTTTTTTCATTAACAGTGGTGGCAGTTGGCATTCTTTTTTAGGTATTTGGACACAGCAGTAATCGTCTGGTCAGCAGAATTGCTGGGTAGTCTAGAATATGTAGAGAACAGAATCTCGTTGCTGCGATGTTGTTTAGTTGGATAGATTGTCACTGCTTATATGACCTTTCCTCTTACATTAACATTACAGAGTGTATACAAGAGTTAAATTTGTGCTTCAGAAAAATTGCAGAAAATTAACTAGGAGGAAGGAGGGATATGGCAAAAAAAGAAAAATTACAACTCTGTTATGTGTCTGAACCTTCAGAGTAGTTTAAACCATTAAACCATTGCAAGTATTAATGTTATCAGTGTTAAAGCTGCACGTCAGTGGTCTGTGGTATTATAAAGAGATAAAATTAGTGATTATAAAATTAAAGATTATAAAATTAGAGATTATGGCTGTTATAAAACTATATCAATCTTAGGCTTAATTTAATAACTCCTATAATTACATTTTAGGTCATTCAGTTTTACTACTAAAGTATTAATACATCTTTTGAAAGGCTTTGTGATGGTTGAGGGTCTTCAATTATTACATACTTTTAAGTGAAAATGAATATTAGATATCTCAAATTAGTCAAATAATTATATTAATATATTTTTCCTTCCTTTAGGTCAAAGAATTTTTGAGCACTTTGTGATCTTGCTGAAGACTACAGGCAGTGAAATGACTCCAGATACTTCAGCTTCGTGTGTCTTTGTAGCATCATAGTCATACATGGCTCTTAGAAAACCCAATTTTTAGCCATTTTTGTTCCAAGAAAAAAACTTTTTTATGAATCTTGTATAAAATTTTATGACCAGTTCCTCTCCCCTCCCCTCCCTTCTCTTCCCACTCCTCCCTTTTTCCTCCCCCTTCTTCCTTCTTCCCTCCCTCTTCCCGCCTTTTCTCTCTTCTTTCTTAAGAGGAATCTAATGAACAAAATTAACTAATTAGCAAAACAGAACCAGAGGCATGGAAACATGGAACAGACTTACAGGGACCAGAGGGCGGGAGAGAGAGATAATGGTGGAAAGAAGGGGAAGGGATTAGACAGAGAACATGTATGAAGGACCCATGGACATGGACAAGTATGGGGATTGACTGTGGGAATGTGGGGTGGACTCAGTGGAAGATGGCAAAGGGAAAAATGGGACAACTGTAATAATAATAAAAAATTAAAAAAAAGAAGTATGGGCAATATAATATTACAGCAACAACCACCAATTACCGTAGAGAATTTGTACAGATGACCAAATGGATAATTAAATATTGTGGCAAGTCAAAAAACAAAGGACATTTAATTATCACTAAACTATATCATAAAGGACCCAGGATCCTTCTGTCTTTTCCCTCTGTTATCCTCCTTAGCAGGTTGGCTTTTTTCCTGGTGCTTCTCATCTCACTGTTGACCAGTTCCTTAACTTGATTTCTTAACTGGAAACTTTAATGTTACATGGAAAATGGTAATGTGTCTATGTGAATTACTGCAAAAAGCTGAAAGTGGAATTTAAGGAATCTTTAGAAAAAGAATTAAGTTTTAAGTACTTTTGATCCAGTGCCATCTGTTTTACCTCAATTTATGTGGAAGATAATACGTTTAGTATTTAATAGATTCATTGATATTTATTAGTGTGTCTATAATACATTCTTAGAGGAGCAAGTTAGGCTTTGTTCCCATTTATAATGGATACATCTGTGCTATGAGTGACACTTCATCCTTTTGCATGGTATTATGGATGATTAAAAAGGAAATGTTTTTATACTCAAGATAACTGAAGGTTATTATGTGAATAAATGATTTAATTTATATAGAGCTTAAAATAGCTAACTACTTGCTTCCTTTTCAGACCATTCTTTTATGAGGAAATAGTACTGTTATAGTTTAAAGATTGGTTTAAACTATGATTGTCTTTAAATCATTTGAGGTGGAAATATAGTTTTCCCTGCATTTCTTCTCATTTTTATAGGTAAAACGTTAGTGGAACATAGTAAGGGATAAGCTTCTCCATTTTATTCTTTTGATTCTGCACTGGGAATAAATAGTCTTTCATTACCTTTATACTTCGTAAGAAGTCAAAGAGAAGCGGAAGACAAGGGAGATTCCCTTCCTAGCCGTTTAGCTTGCCTAGTCCTGCCTGTTATTTCCTGCCTCATCCTGGGTTCTCTACTCTCTGAATTAGGCAGCCTGCTGTTTTGAAGTCGCACACTTCTACTTTAAGAACATTAGGGTTATTTCTCGCTTCATTGTTGGCCTTGCTTCTCTGTAGGGTTACACCTTAACTTTTATTTACACTCCTTTAAGACAGTTTACTGATAAAAATGATCTTGCTCTGTGTGTTATATATCTTGAAAACATTATCATTTTTGAATATGTATTAGGAAATAAAGAAAAAGAATAAAATAGTTATAATTTTTAAAACTATGGATTCATTTTAGTTCTGTATATCATTACAGATTTTTCAAGTTTGTTTAAAGTGTGAATTTTTTTTCTATGTATTTACTGTTTCTACTTGACATTTTAGAAAAATGTTTTTTTTTGAAATGAGAAGAGTCACTTTTACTTTGAAACTATTGTTTTCTATTTAAAAATGTTATATTTTGTTTCTTGAGATAATTTAGTGGGTTAAACAATCTAGATGTACTGATCTTTGAAAGGGAAACTACATTTCAAATCTGTAATTGCCGTATTTAAAACTATTTCATGATATTATATATGTTTTTTGTTTAGTAAACAAAATCAATTTGGTTACTAAGTTAAACGTTTGCTTAATAAGTACATATAGCCCTGACTATTGTGACTCTGTAGGGTGTTGTTCTGCAAAGTGAAAGGTCTCCAGTTCAATTCCTGGTCTGGGCACGTACCTGGGTTGCAGGTTCTGTTTCCGGTTGGGGTGTGTACAAGAGGCAACCGATTGATGTTTCTTTCTCACATCAATATTTCTCTTTCTCCATTCCTTGCCCTTTTTCTAAAAATAAATAAAATCTTTAAAAATCAATAAATAATAAGTATAAATCTTATGACCTGTTATGGAGCTACACTCATTAAAATAAATATCTTTTTACATAAAAATTCTACTTTGAAAAAATGTGAGTATAAAAAGGTGACAACAGTTTATATAAAGTACATTGATTTTGGTTTTTCAAAAATTATTTTATTGTTCAATTACAGTTTGATTCTGTTGTTTAAAAGATTTTATTTATTTTTAGAGGGGAAGGGAGGGAGAAAGAGAGGATGAAAAATCAATGTGTGGTTGCCTCTCACACACCCCTTTCTGGGGACCTAGCCCACAACCTAGGCATGTACCCTGATTGGGAATAGAACCAGCGACACTTCAGTTTGCAGGCTGGCACTCAATCCACTGAGTCACACCAGCCAGGGCTACATTGATTCTACTTTAAGTGGGGACAATTCAGAGGTTTTTGATAACCTTTAAAAATATTTAAGGACTTTTTAAACTTGTGGAGTTGAAAAGAAGCTTAAACAAATGTATTTGCCGTGACTCAAAAGCTGTACCATTGGATAGGCACAAGAATGTTGAGCTTAGTGGTCCCCATTACCTCTTGTATTCTATTTTCCATATCAGGTCATCTTCCACTAGAGTATATGTACTACGTTTTATAGTTTGCTCTCCTGAGAAGTTAATTGTATAAGACTTATTTCCTCATTCAGAATTTCTCATCTTCTGTGCCTAAAACTTAGAGCACTATATACTGAGCACCCTAGAAATTTGGATCTGTCAAACTTTTAGGACCAGGAATACCAAAGTTTTTTACATAGAAATGTAAATCTTACTGCCAGAAAAATGCTTGATTAGTTGTTTAAGGTATTTACAAATCCTGATTAAAAACAGCTTTCCACATTTGACAAGTCTTATCTTTCCTTTTAAAATTAAAAAGAAAAACATTTTGAAATAGTTTCTGACTCACAAAGAGTTGCAAAACTGTTAGAGCTCCTGCACACCCATCGTCACCCAGCCAGCACCCTGCTCACCCACAGTGTGCTGTCAAGACTGAGAAATTGGCTTTGGTACATTATTAGCTGAACTACAGGCCTTATTTGGATTTTATCAGTCTTATTTCTCCTTTTAAAAACTTCGAATAGATTTTATTTAGACATGTTTACAATGTATTTTATGTTCAACCTGTATTGTTTATTGCAGTTTTAGGTTCATATTAAGCAAAATTAAGTGGAAAGTTCAGAGTTTCCATATAGTCTCTGCCCCTGCCCTTCCTTGCACAGCCTCCCACACTCTGGACATCCCCACCGGAGTGGTGCATTTGTTGCACTCATTGAACCTGCACTAACACATCACTCAGTCCGTAATTTACATTGGGGTTCACTCCGTATTGTTCAGTCTATGGGTTTTGATGAATAATGACATGTATTCACCATACAAAATAGTTTCATTACCCTAAAAAATCCTCTGTGCATTGTGCTTTGACCATCCCCCCACCCCTACCTGGCAGCCACTAATCTTATTGTCTCCATAGTTGCCTTTTCTAGAGTGTCATATAGTTGGAATCATAGTGTGTAGACTATTCAGATTGGCTTTTTTCACTTAGGAATTTGTATTTAGTTTTCCTGTCTGTCTTTTCACGGCTTGATAGCTCATTTATTTTTGGTGCTGAATAATAGCCCATTGTCTAAATGTACCACTGTTTATACACAGCTACTGAAGGACAAGTGGTTGCTTCCAAGTTTTGGTAATTATGAATAAAGCTGCTATATACATGTGTGTGCAAGTTTTTGTGTGAATGTAAGTTTTCAGTTCATTTGGGTAAATACTAAGGAGTGCCATTGCTGGATGTTAAGAGTATGTTTAGGTTTCTAAGAAACTCCCAAAATGGTCATAGCATTTTGCCGTCCTACCAGCAATAAATGAGAGTTCCTGTTCCTCCACATCCTAACCAACATTTGGTGGTGTCAGTGGTTTGGATTTGTTCCATTCTTAATAGGTATGTGTTTGTAACTCATTTTAATTTGCAATTCCATAATGACATATAATATCTTTTCATAAGCTTATTTGCTATCTGTATATCTTCGGTGAGATGTCTTAAGGTTGGGTTGGTCCATTGTCATTTTTTAATCAGGTTCATTTTCTTACTGAGTTTTAAAACTTTGACTATTTTAGATAACAGTCCTTTATCACATGGGTTTTTTACAAATATTTTTTACCAGTCTGTTGTTTATCTCCTGTTGACATTGTTTTTTGCGGAACAGAAGTTTTAAATTTTCGTGAAGTCCAGCTTATCAGTTTCTTTCATAGCTTGTTCATTGTGTTGTATCTAAAACGTAATATCCAGGTCATATAGGTTTTCTCCTAAGTTATTACCTAGAAGTTTTATAATTATATGTTTTAGCTTTAGGCCCATAGTCCATTTTAAGTTAATTATTTGTGAAGGATGAAAGGTCTGTGTCTAGACTCACTGTTTTGTATGTGGATGTCCTTGGTTCCAGCACCGTTTGTTAAAAAGACCATCTCTCCCTCATTGTATTAACTTTGCTCCTTTGTTGAACATCAGTGGACTATGTTGGTCTTTTTCTGGCTCTATTCTGTTCCACTGATCTATTTGTTTGTTCTTTGTCAATACCATAGCATCTTGATTACTGTAGATTTCTATATACTAGGTCTTGAAGTTGGATAACTATGTTTCCTCGAGCATCAGCTACCTAGGTTTAGCAATACAACGGGGGCTTTTGAAGCTATTTTAATAAGGTTTCTTTTTTTAAAGAATTTATGTATAAAATGAAATTATTTTTTTCTTATCTTCAGTTAGAAAAATACTGAAAAGTGGAGACAACTTTGATATAATTCATTATTTCCCTTACTCTGTGGTGCCTTGGAATGTTATCATTAATTACAAAATGTATTAGTACTGAGATCAGCAATATCCTAAATGTTAAATACAGACTTCCCTAATAAAAACTGTTCAGAAAGTTAATAACTTTTTGCCATAACAGTTTTTGACAAGTTACATTATTTTTCAGAAAATCATCCTTTTTTCTCCTTGGGTATAAAGACTTCTTACTCCAAAGTATATTAAACAAGTATGCAATAAAAAAACAGTATAAATATTACCATCTTAGACAAAAGTATATTCACTTACTTGACAGTTTTTTCACAGTGATTGTCATTTTAAACACATTTGAATTGTACATCCAATTGTTTAGGAATGATGTTGCATCTTCTGGGGCTCTAGTGTGTTATGGACAGATGCTCTTTCTCTGTTTGGAAGTTCCTGAAAGGTATTTGTGTTATAATTTAATTTTAAGTGCAGTTTAAATGCAAGATAACCATTAGTATCCAAATGGCTGGAACACTGGTGGGAGGATATGGTTCAGAAAGCGGAATTTACCTTCCAAAGAATGATTCCTTTATTCCTCTCCTCCACCAGATTGCAACCCAAGTTCTCCTGCTTGGCAAGTACAGTAAACCTTTGCAATATATTTCATGGACGATGTGTAGTGTTATCACCTATAAACTTGGTCATAGTCAATTGATACATTTTGGGGATCTTGGGATCTCATGTAATGCACCTTATTAAAATTAATGGAAAAGATTTTTATTCTGAGTCTTCTACTTTGTAGCTGTGATTTCAGGAATAAGTTACAGATACATTAAGTGAGGGATGGGTATGTAATTTGACTTTGATTCAGTTTTTCTCCCTTTTTTCCCCACGTTGTTTTTAGATTGTTGAGGTTGCAGTTCTATAACTGTTTAATGAGTTACAATACTTAACATGACATTGATGTTCTCAGGATATTTCTATCAATGACAATTTGGGCTTGGTTCAGGGATTTCACAAGGAATTCTTACCCAGTTCTGTTTTATCAGATTTCAAATTGATAAATATGAAGTATTTTAAGACTATCCTCCACCTGAAACTCATACAAAATATTTAATACAAACTGTAATAGAAAAGACTATCTTAAAAGAATTTCATTAGGAACATGGCTATGCTTTGAATTCAGTTTTAATTCCATGTCTAGAATAAAACAGGTAATAAATACCAATCAATGTCCATTGCACTAGAATTAACAGGTGACAATTGGAACACAAATTAGGTAAAAATACTTTAGTTTTTGGTTTAGTTTTTATGATGAGGTTTGAAATGTTTTAGTCATAGAATTATAAATACCATAAATGGGATAAAAGTATCATGAATACAAGATAGAACATTCACATAACCATCTTTTAGCCTTAAAAGTCTATGGTAAAAAACAGTTGCCACCATTTCATAGATGTGAAAGGCTAAGGGGTTTTTCAAGAAACCACAAAAATTAAAACAAGAACCCAAATAATTTTGACTCTAGCATGGGGTTCCTTTTATTTTAGTGAGTAAATGGCTTTATTTTTTACCTCTGCATTTTGTTTATGTCTGAGGTCATTCTTTTCATCTTCAACTCTAAGCAGTATTTAATGCTCATTTAAAAATGTAATATGAAAATAATTCGATAACTCAAGTTTAAGCCCATGATTATTTCATAGTTAGATCAGTAGTTATAGGCCTTTGCCACATGAGGTCATTATATGCTTGACTGTTCCCTCTGCTCTGGCTATAATCCAAGCACTATTATTTTAACGGTGAGTGGTTGGAAAAAGATAGGAGCTAATAAGAGGTCTTTTGCATTGCCAGAGCAAAAGCATTAATTGATTAATAAATACTTTTATGAGATTGTATGTGTGAAGATGTGGGGAGTGGGGGAAAATGAGCTGTTGGATTAGATATAGGCAGTCAAAAAGAACAGTGCTTTTAGAATGACTTTACTATAAGAAAGTCTGCTACATAACTTCCAGCTGCTTCTCTAGCTTTAGGTTGAATAATACCAAGTTGTTTTTAGGGGTTAGTATTGGGTTGGCCAAAAAGTCTGTTACGATTTTTTCTAGATGATGGTTCTAGCAGTACTGAGTTGTCTTTGACTTCATTCGAAACAATGCTACTAGATTGTATTGTGACAGCTGTCATATCAGTATACATTTAAAAGAAATAAAAATTTAATGAGTTTTGTGCAGCCATTTTAATATTGAGGGTGGAAGAAAATATGCAACATTTTCAGTGTATTGTGTTTTATTCAGGAAAGGTAAAAATGCAACTGAAATGCAAAAAAAAAATTATGCAGTGTATGGGGAAGGTGCTGTGACTGATCAATCATGTCAAAAGTGTTTTGTGAAGTTTCTTGGTACCATGGACATTTTGGCAACATAATTCTTTATTGTGGGGCTGTTAGGCATTGGAAAATGTTTAGCAGCACCCCTGGCCTCTCCCCACTAGAAAGAAGCCAATGGCAGGAGATAGCTGACAGAATATCCAAATCAATAAAATTATTGATGAAAATGAAAAAAAGGTATCTTTTATTATACAGAAAAATGTAAGGGATATTTTGGCCAATCCAACATTTGGTTAGATAATTATGTGTGACAGGCTGCCATGAAATTTGATTTTCTTTTTTCTTTTTAAAAATGTGGAACACTTCATGAATTTGCATGTTATCTATGCTCAGGGGCCATGCTAATCTCTGCATTACCCCAATTATTAGTCTGTGCTGCTGAAGTGAGCACAAAATTTGATTTTCTGATGTTCACTCCTCATTAGACTGTAGGTAAAGGGTTGCCTTGTGAAACTTTGTCATTTACTTACAATTATATATACAAAGAAGCTTACAGATATTTTTTCTATTCTGTGGAACTGTGTGGAGCTCGGACAGAATTATTTTTCAAAGAAGAGAGGTTTACTTAACAAATCCATGGTCTGTGACAGAGATAGATGTAACCCAATCTTCAGTTGACCCATCTTCTGAAACATACCACCTTTTAATGCTATTTGGCGTCACTCCAAAATAATGGTGATACTGGTGCTTTGGTAGTATTGAATATACTTCTCTGTGTATGTATGCACTGATTTTACTGTTATTCCTTGTTTAAGATTCAGTCAAAGGCAAAGCCCCCGCTCAAGCTGCCATTTTTTGTCCCTGCTGTTCCTGCCAAGAAGAGCAAAATCACGTTATGTTAAAGAGTATATTAGGAAGTTGGCTAATGTAAAAGCAATTTATCCTCCATTCAGCTCAGCAACACTGTTTTTAATCTTCATACAGAGCTTAGAAGACTAGCTATCACTGACTTGGGAACATGATAGTCAATATGGACATCATTTGTTATGCTGATGGTTAACATGAACTGGTTGCTGGATTAATAAATGAAATAAAGCTGATAAGTATGGTAACTGGCTTTTAGCAGACTACCCTTAAACAGGCAATTGAATTTTATCCTCTTCAGAAGAGTAACCTTGAGAGATGACACATTTATTCCAAAGATTCTGCCATTATTCAAAAAACTCTTGTATCTGAGTTTAGAGTCTGAGTCATATTTTAAAAATATGGTTTAGGTTTTCCTTATGTGTGTGTGACTGGATACAGTTTTTTTTTTTAGTAACCATAAATCATTTAGTCACAAGTCCAGTGAATAAATGGAGAGTAAAACTTGAAAAAGCTTCTTTGGACCACAAACAAAGGTAAGAGGGCCTGGCTAGGATAGCTTGATGGATTGAGTGTGGGCCTGTGGGCCAAAGGGTTGCTGGTTCAATTCCCAGTCAGAGCACATGTCTAGATTGCGAGCCAGGTCCCCAGTGGGGGCGTGTGACAGGCAATTACACATTGATGTTCCTCTTCTTCTTCCCTTCCTTTATCTCTAAAAATAAATAAAATTGTTTAAAAAAAAAAGAAGGTAAGAGTAAGGCACTTAGATTGCTTTTCCTGTTCAGCTTATGAAATATATGTGAAGGAAATTAATATGTTTTTTACAACTCAGATACTTTTGACTAATGACAGACTCTAAACCAATCATAAAATCTCTTGATATGGTTACTTTGAAAGCACTACTAAATATGGAAGGTTCTGGTACAGTTAAAAAAAACCACCCAAGACATTGTGTTCTATGTTTACATCTCATATATACCAACAGTCATTCATTGTCAAGTAAGAATTTATGTTTAATATTTTTACCATCACAGAATGAGTAATGATTAAGAACATGGGCTTGGAAGACAGACTCCTGCCTTCAAATCCTGGCCTGCTACTTAATGTCTAAATTGGGCAAGTCATTATAATGTTGAGCAAGTAATATATTTAAATTTCTTTATCTGTAAGAGTGCCATGAGTAATAGTACCTACCTATAAAGTTATGCAATTTTAATATGTAGTATATAAATCATATGGAAAAATGCTCAATAAGTGTTAGCCACTACTTTTAGTACTATTATCTTTCAGTCAATGTGTTGGTTGCTGATAGCATCTGGAAAATTGTTACATTTGTGCCATATTAAAAAAGAATGAATTAGGTAGAACTATAGTGGGCTACCCACTGTATTTTGAAGTATAAATAGTTATATCTCTCCTCTTCCCTCTTCCCTCCTTTCTCTTCCTCCTCCTCCTTCTTTTCCACCTTCTCTTCCTTCTTTTTCTTCTTCTCTCCCCATCTTTCATATGTTTGTGTATGGAGAGAGTCACCAAACTGTTCATGTAGTTACTTCTGGTGAGTGAGATTAGAATGGTGGTTAAGATTCTTGGGAGAATGTCTTCAGTATAAAAATAAAAAATTAGCAATTTAATATTCAGTTCAATAAATATTTATTGACTTACTGCATGCGAAGACTGATGAAGGAATATCTATTTTTCCCCTTGGGAAAGTTTCAAGTTACACATGAAGGAAATTAGATTGCTACCCAAGTTCTTACTCTCTTTTATTTTTATTTTCTGTATTTTAATTGTTTTGAATGGTGCTGAATATAAATATTTTTGGTATCTTCATTAATGTTTTAAAAATAATTTTTCATTTGTGAAAAGGTTCTAATATTTAAAAATGAGAGCAGCTTTATTGTTTTCAGACTATAGAAATATTAAGAATTCACAGGTGAATTTTACCAAGCATTCAAAGAAGAACTAACACCCTCAAACTATTTCAAAAATTCAAGAGGTGGGGAGGTCTTTTTACGAGGCCAGTATCGTCCTAGTTCCAAAACCAGATAAAGATACTACAAAGAAAGAAAATTGTAGGCCAATATACCTGATGAACACAGATGCTAAAACCTTCAACATAACATTTAGCAAACCAGCAATACTTGTACATTCAAACAATCATACATTATGATCAAGTGGGATTTATTCCAGAGATGCAATGTTGGTACAACATTCACAAATCGATAAATGTGATACAACACATAAACAAAATGAAACAAAAATCACATGATCATATCAATAGATGCAGAAAAAAATTTGATAAAATCCAGCACCCATTTATGATAGAAACTCAGAAAAATGGGAATAGAGGGGTTATATCTCAACATAATAAAGACCTTACATGACAAACCTACAGCCAACATAATAATGAGCAAAAACTAAGCATTTCGCTTGAGATCAGGAACAACACAGAATGTCTTCTTTCACCTCTCTTATTCAACATAGTGCTGGAAATCCTAGCCACAACAATCAGACAAGAAGAAATAAAGGTATCCAAAATGGAAAATAAGTAAAACTGTCACAAATGACATGATGTTATACATAGAAAACCCTAAAGACTCCACCAAAAAACTATTAGATCTAATGAATGAATTTGGCAAAATAGCAGAATATACAATATTCAGAAACTAGGGGTGTTTTTGTATACCAATAATGAACTATCAGGAAGAGAAGCTAAGAAGACAATCCCATGTACTATTGCAACAACAACGAAAAAATGCTGAGAAATAAATTTAACCAAGGAGGTAAAAGCTCTGTACTTGGAAAACAGTAAGACATTGAAGAAAGAAATTGGGAGATGGAGTAAGTGGAAGCATATACTGTTTATAGATCGGAAGAATTAACATCATGAAAGTGTCCATACTACACAAAGCAATCTAGATTCAATGCAATTCCCATTAAAATACTCATGACATATTTCACAGATATAGAAAAATACTCCAAAAATTTATATGGAACCAAAAGAAGACCTTGAATAGCCTCAGCAATCTTGAGAAAGCAAATTTAGAGGTATCAGAATCCCTGGTATTAAAGCATTCTACAAGGCCATTGTAATAAAATGGTACTAGCCTAAGAACAGGCATATAGATCAAAAGAACAGAACAGAGAACCCAGAAATAAACTCATGCCTTTATAGTCTACTAAGATTTGACAAAGGAGGCAAGAACATACAATGGAGTAAAGACAATCTCTTCAATAAATGGTGTTGGGAAAATTGGACAGGTACATGGGGGAAAAAAAACCCAACAACACTAGACCACCAACATACACCATATGCCAGAATAAATTCAAAATGGATAAAAGATGGTTGTGAAAACATAAAAAATCTTAGAAGTAAAATAGGCAGTAAGATCTTAGACTTCTTTTGTAGCAATATTTTGCTGATATATGTCCTAGGGCAAGGGAAACAAAGGAAAAAAATAAATAGGACTACATCAAACTAAAAACCTGCATAGCAAAAGAAACAACTAAATGAAAAGGAAACTCACTGTATGGAAGAACATATTCACAAATGGTATATCCGATAAAGGGTTAATTTTCAAAGTAGATAAAAGAACTTATACAACTCAACACAGGGAAGGGGGAGCGGGAGCTACATAGAGGTGGTAAAGGCTGGGGGGTGGGGAGTGAGGGGGAGAATGGGAATGTCTGTAATACTGTGAAAAATAAACATAAGTTAAAAAAGGATACAAATTTGTTGTGGAAACCTCTCAGGAAAATTTGATGCTTGACACTCCTAACACCAAGATGCCTTCCTTCTCTTGGGAAGTGGACTCACTACAGTAGGCTATGATTTTTATCTGTTATTTTCTCTTTTTAAAGATTTTATTTGCTTACTTTTATAAGGAGGGGAAGGGAAGGAGAAAGAGAGGGAGAGAAACATCTATGTGCATGAGAAACAGCAATCAGTTGCTTCTCGCATGCCCCCACCCAGCCATGTGCTTTGCCTGGGAATCAAACCAGTGACCTTTCATTTTGTGGAAGGATGCCCAACCCACTGAGCCACACCAATCAGGGCTATCTGTTGTTTTTAAGCAAGGCACATAAGGATCTTTGTATCCTTTCCTAGAAGAGAGGTTAAAACAAAGAATTCTCAATGTCTATAAATAATCTTTAAAGTCTATTCTGTAGAAATTGCTGTTGCTCTTCCTATTTTTGTAATAGTTAGAAGTCTATTACTCTTCACTTATTGGAGTAAAATATTATAATTAGTGTTATGAGTCCAATTTCTGCCATGAGGAAATAATATGAAGGGCAAGATAACTCTGTTCCCCAACCCACCCAAACAATTAGCCAGATGTTTCTGCAAGGCATGGTTGTAGGCTGCAGGCAAAAATCCTGCATTGGCTTCATGCCTGGTCAGGCCCTCCTGTCTGTTCAGACAGTTGAAGAATTCTGCCTTTTGTGGAGCAGTGCAGGTAATACCTGGATAATACTTGATATTGTTTAGTAGGGACTGAAAGGAAAGTGAATGAAACCCTTGAATGGTATCTATCTCTTGGTGTTCTGTAATTTCTATTTTACTGCAAACAAAGTAATCAAGGTAAAGAAGATGGGGGAGGCATCTCTAATTTCATGGAAACTAGCGCAATATTTAGTACAGTAAATTAATCTAAGAATTTATAAAGTAAAAAGTATAGTCTACTGGAAATCCCACCATATCCTTGCATTTTACTATGTATACATCTTCATGTATGTACATATGCATATAATAGACTTAGTTTCTACAATTGTGTATATTTGTGATCTTTCGTGGACTTTTGTTTATGTTCAGAAACCAAAATCTTGAATTGTATATTGAAAATGTAATACAGGGTTTTTTAAATTGAGATTTGATTATCAGCAAAACTTATTGACCCTTATCTTTTATGTTTAGTGAGAGACACCTGTGTCTAACTTAGTGGACATAAAGCTGAAAGATTTATAAATTAGAATTTGAGAATATTAATATTTTCCATTGATTTATAATATGAGATTTTTTTTTTACTTCCACTTGGTCTCCCATTGGCTGTGACAATAAGCATAACATTTTTTCTTCTTTATGAAAGGACAATATGCCCATTAAAACAGGTTGGAAATTGCAGAAATGTTCAGATAAGAAGATAATTTCCTGGATCCCGTCATGCAGAGGTAAAACAATCCTGACAGGCTATCGCCTGCCAGCTGTCTGTACTTGCATCTACAAAGAAACATTTTTCTTTTTTACCAAATTGAGATAACACTATGAATTCAATTTTGTGGCCTGCTTTTTCTTAGTTTATTGTAACAATTTTCTTATGTCTAAGTCATTTTTAAAATGCGATTAAGCTTGCATTTTCTTGATTCTGCAAAGTTTGAAAGGTACAGAAAATATGAGAAGACAAAAAAGTCTGTAATTCCACCACTGAGAGAGATCCGCTTACGACATTTGTATATCCTTCCAAGCTGTGAGCATCTTGGCTCCAACATTCAAACAAACAAAACTTAAATGTCCATAGTAACTCCTTATTTAATTTCTTTTGTTAAGTGAATAATATTTTGAAAAATGAATTTTTAAAATGGATTTGTTATTATGTAATTAATATGATTAGTAAATTCATTTTTTCACACTTTGTAGAACTTTTGAATTTTTAAAGGACTTTGAATATAAGAACAGTTAGTATAATATTTCCCCCCCAAATTTATTTGTACCTGTGTGAATGTTGAAAAGTTTAACCCTTAGAAGGCATTTATGTTGGGAGGTATGGGTGTGTGTGTGTGTGTGTGACACAATTGTGGAATCTAAAGACAGATCTGTCTCTTTTTTGTATCCAGATGGCCTTGAGCAAGCTTCAACTTCTGTGAACCTCAGTTTTTACATTTTTCAAATTGTAATTCTAGAACCTTTCCAAGTCCCAGGCTAGTTGTAAGGAGCCAATAACATAAAATCTGTGAAAGGACTTCTTAAATTATAAAACATAGAAATGTTAATAGTTATCATTCAAGGAGCTCCAAGAAGTAAAAGTAAAAGACAAAGGCAATTCTTGATTCCAGCAAGTTGTGGTCAAATATTTTTTTCCACAGTGAAAAACTTCATGTGGTGAATGTAGACTATAACTTTGCCTTGTTTTTTACATTTTTCTTAACAAAATGTAAAAATTTTCCTACTGACCATGTTTAAATCTTAGGGCAAGAGAGAATATAATTCTATTTGTACAGTTTTAATTTTGAACAAACTATTATTTCGGTACCTAGCTCTTAGGAAAAAAAGAGCAAGCAGAAACAAATATATCTGCCTACCACCGCCTGCTATTTTTAGATTGGCTAGGAAGTCCTACTTGGCCGCCTTTGCCCATCTCATTTGGCAACTCTTGAGCCTGCATCACTCAGAAGATACAGAACCTTAGAAGGTGGAAAACTGATTTTCTTTGATTTTTCAGATGTCATTGCTGAAAAAACATACCATCACAAGCAATTTGAAGGACATTGGCTGTAAGTAAAACAGTAAGTATTTTTATTTAGTGAGATGGGCACCTTAGGAAAGAAACACCTTTTGTGTTTCCTAAGCCCACATGATGTATTTCCACCTTTCTGCCTTAATAGGGGGTGAGAAAGGGATGAACCTTCTTCCCTGATTTTATTTTCATTCATTACTAAAATAAATATAAATTTAGAAAAAGATGTAATATTGTGCACACACACAGATACAAATATATATATGCTCATGCATTGTTATGGCTTTTTAGAATAAAATACTTGGAAAGGAAAGGGCAACAATATGAATGCCAAGGAAAGAAGCACAGAAACAATCCTGGAAATGACAGTTTTTTAAATTCATGTACTGAGATGAATTGAAAGCTAAAGAAATAGAAAATAAACAGAAAAATCTAGTTTTTTATTTACTTGGATAAAAGGACATAATATTATACTCATGGATCAGTTTTAAATGAGCATACATGTGGACATTCCACAGTTAATGAAATTTAACTTATTTTATCTGTAGTTTCTATCAAGGGTTCTAAAACATTTCTGTTTTGGGGTATAATTTATAATTTACCAAAAGTCCTGTTAAAATCAGGTTATATATGCTATGTATATATTTTTTGTCTATATAATTTTATTAGTGTCCTATACTAACTTTCCTTTAGCCATTAAACTTTCCTTTAATTGTTGAAGTATTATTTTCCTATAACTGAAGAATTTTATTAAATGAATTAACAAGTGTCAAGTGCTCAATAAATGTTTTCTATTGTAATTGTGTTGGTATTTTTAATATGGATATGAATTCTAATAAAATTATATCGGTAAATTCATTTAAAGCCAGTCTTATTGCAAGCCAAATTAATTATTTTATGTAACTGCACATTTAGGATGAAATTCACTTTCTCATAGCTATTCCAAAGTTGATATTTTCTTCCCTGTTCAAATAATTTGAGAAAAACTTATATTGTAAAAAGAAATTGGAGAAAAACATTGTAAGCTTGGTTTTATCTAGTAGTATTGTAAAGTAATCTTGCATTAAAAAGAGCTGTTGACATATTGTTGTATTTAAATTTGTGATTATGAAATAAGTAATGTATGAAAGACAATCCATTTGTAATAACTTAAACTTAAAAATAAAAAATGCTTTGCTTGTCTGAGTTACTTGTGAAGAAGCTGAGGGAGCGTTGGTAAAGTGCGTCACTGCTGGCACAGGACTTTGCACACTTTTTCATTTCATCCTCACAGTGACCCTGAGGTAGGAAGTCGTACTCCTTGTTCTGGACGAGGAAACAAAGGCTCGCAGAGGTCACAATCTGCATGTGACAAAGCCAGGCTCTCAACAGGAGACTGGATCGCTGGATAGGATTCTATCAGAGAGATGCCCACACAGGAAGGGATCATGTGAACCATCCTAGGAAGTCATTTCAAATCCACATTTCTGGGATTTCTATCATTTTAGATGGGAAGCAGCATGGTGTAGTAGGAAACACAGGAGAAGAGCTGGATTCACTATACCCTGGTCTTGAGCAAGATAACTCAGTTTCTCATCTGAAAAACAGGATAACATTTTAATAACTTGCAATGTTATTGAAATGAACTAGTGTAGAAATGGACTAGGTGTTAACTGCTCAATTGTAGAGCTATTATTAATATGTATAAAATCCAAACACAATAATCCAAAATGTCTCAGTTGCCACATAACCCATAAGAGCGCTGCCTTTGAAGGTAGGTATAGTGCTCCTCTTCAGGTTTTCGGTGAGCGAGGAAAATGAACGGAGAATGTGTTGAGGATGTTAAGAGCAGAAGGCAATTGCATAGCGTGAAACCCATCTGTTGGGCTGGCCAAAAAATCCATTACGTTTTTTCTGTAAAATAAAAACACATTTTTCATTTTCTCCAATATTTTTATTGATTTGGATATTTTGAGTATGTCGGCTATCTCCCGCATGGTATAACATTGATTGTTCTCAAGTAATATGTAACAAAAATGTAAGATTCGTATGGGCAGAACCTTTGTTTTGTTCCCGTACCTGCCATGTACATATAATAGTAGACAACTTAAATATTTGTTGCATGACTGAACAAATGAACTTGTCAAAGTGTTCTTGTGTGTGTGCATATATAGATACGAGGGGTGACCAACCCCTGCCCCAGAATTATCTTCTGGAGGGTGAGCCCCTTGTAGTACAGTCTTCCCCTACTAGGGGAGCATTCTAGGAACCCTTCAATATTAGTGTACCAGCTGGTGTTGTGGTGAGAGGCTTGATTTGGGTTCAGCGAAATTTTTTTGAAGACTCAATGCATTCACCCACTTCATGGTGGGTGATTTACAATTACACTTGCCCACACCATGCTGAGTGTGATCAAAAACAGCATGGTCCCCTGCCCCCAACCTCCCTATCCACCTGATCTCATCCTGGCAACCTTTCTTTTTGTTTTCCCAGATTAAAAAATTCCCCAAAGGGAAACATTTTGCCGATGTGGAAGAGGTGAAACGAAAAACTGCCGAAGCACTAGAAGGCATCAAAATCAATGAGTTCAGAACTGTTTTGAACAGCGGAAAAAATGTCTCAGTAGGTGTATTGCATCAAATGGAGAGTACTCTGAAGGTGACTGAAGCTTAAACATGTAAGAATAAATACACAATTTTTATAAATAAATTCCTGGTTTTGAGGTATATTCAGTAAATGTTATGAGGAAAATCCTCCCAAGTTGCAGTGGCGTTTATAAGATTTTTATCACGGTCAATCCTTGTCTGAATGTCTATTACATTTGTTGTCTAACCATTCAAGTAATATTTAATCACATTCTGTTTTATGTCATAATCTGTTTTATTTTCCTAATTGGACTGTTAAGCTCATAGAGCGTAGAGAGTGGTATTTATCCCTCATCACTGAGGCCAATGCTGTGCTCATAGTATCACTAGATTGAAATCAGAACATATGTTGTGAATTATCGGGAATTTATACCTGATAACGGGGCTTAGACATGGCCAGATTTTGGCTGAGGACAAAAATATGTTTTCTTCAATGGTCTTTGATGGATCTCTGTCAGATGCAAGTTTGAAAGACATGATGTCAAAGGGCAAGAAAAGGGCAGAATGAACTGTACGAGGGCGTTTGTGTTATATTCCAGAACAGAGATGTGTTGGTGGCTATTTTGAGGTTTTTCTTGATAAACATTATCTCTCTTGCTTCTGGGCCTTTGCAAGTATCTTTTCCTGGAAATTTTCCCTTACTTCCTCTGCTTCATTTGTTAATTCCTATTTATTTTTCAGATATCAGTTCAATTACACCTTTCCCAAAGGCCTCTGTGATACCAACCTAAATTGGATGAAGTGTGTCTCCCCTGGGTTCCCAGAGTGCCCTACACTTTTCCTGTTGCCATCCATACAAAATCTTATTCTGATTTTCTGTTTATTTGTTTGCATCCCGTTAGATGATAAGTCCATGGTGATAGTCATGTGTGTCTTATTGTTAAAACCGAGCACATTTATTCAATAAATATTTGTTGAATAAATGATTGAAAAATAACTAAAGGAAAGGAAAAAATCTTTAATATAATCACTGTTTTATTGGATGTCTGTTAAGTGACTGGGCCTTTATGTAAGTTAATATTTAATCCTTGCAACAATCCAGATGGAGCAATTGAGTTCACGAACTTAACTTGGTCAAAGTGATACTGCTGGGATCTGAACCAGGATCTCTGTTCTTCCCACATGGTGATACCACCTCCCTTACATGTGTATAAGTTGTTACAAGCGACAAAACTTTTTTACTCTTTACGACAGCCATGTGGAGCTAGGCTTTGTCTCCTATGTTATATCTAGTAAGTGACAAACCCATGATTCTCAATTAGATAACCTGCACCCCATTTCTTTCCCTTTCTAGGACAGCACAGCTGTCCCCTTCCAGAGGATAAAAAGGTGTGAGGCCTTCACAAAAATTATAAGATGATAAAGGTTTAAAAAGTGATAAGGAGTTTTTGATTCATCAGTAATAGAAATAATTCCAGGTAGATGTATTTTAGTAGGCCTGGAATAAATTCTACAGTTTCTTTGTCATTTCTTTCCAAGAAGAGAAAATTAATAAAGTTGGGACTAATTGCTATTAATACTATCAAATTCTCCTTTCTCTTTATATTTTTTCCTCCTCCTTAATATTTGATTTTTTTCTGGCCTCACGTTGTTATGAGCTCAGAATTCATTGGATCCCTACAGAAGAGAGCACTGCTAATGGGGCAAAATCATGCTGTTGAGTGAATTTGATGCAGCTCCCTCCTCCCGTTAGCCTTTCTACTGGTAGCAGTTTATTATGACCTTACTTTGCTTATTTTCACTCTTCAAATTGTGGCTTCTGGTAGGAGGAAGCTTAGTGGGTTTGCCCAAGGTCATTGACTTTGGCCACCCTTGGCCTATGACTTGTCTGCTCTTTACCCTCCTACCAGGAATTGCTTCTATTGAAAAATAAGGGGAGGGAGAACGGGGTGGTGGGGGGAGTTGTATTTTTGACTGAAATACTCAGAGGCTCAGAACCAGGGAAGTAGATCTCTATAGCATCTTCCTGAAACCAGAGAAATTTTCCATACATGCAGAGGAAAGAAAATTTAGTGTGAAAACTAGTCCTGCTATAGTGTTTGGCAGCTGTTTTGATACATATGGGTCAGTAGACTGTGGGGCAGTGCAAATGCAAAATCTCCAAAAGGAAAGAGTTTTATTATGATGTCTTAACAAAATGTTAGATTTCAGTGAAAAACTTTGAAACCAATTGCAAATTTGCAAATAAATTGCTCTAAAGCAAATAGGATCCTGACATGTATCTTGATTACTGGCTTCTTTGTTCTGCCCTGCACTGTTCTGTAAATGTTTGATGAAGCCACAGTTCATTATTTACTTTTCTTTGATCTTTCCACCAGCTAAATATATTTGTGTTTCTGTTTTCCTTGTGACTTTGCATTTGTGCTATCTGGCACAAAAAATTGGAATTTTGCTGAATAGGTGAGTTTGACTCTTAAAGGGGAGAAAGAAAGGAATGTGGATAGCTTAGTCCCAAGTATGTTGTGGTTGAATAGAAGGAAATTCCAGGCTAGTTTTTTTTTTTTTTAATTGGGATACAGTTTATATAAAATCTATAAATTTTTTAAAAAATATTTTATTTATTTATTTTTAGAGAGAGGGAAAGGGGAGGGGAGAGGGAGAAAAACATCAATGTGTGGCTGCCTCTTGCATGCCCTCCTACAGGGGACCTGGCCCACAACCCAGGCATGTGCCCTGACTGGGAATTGAAGTGGCAACCCTTTGGTTCACAGGTTGGCACTCAATCCACTGAGCCACACCAGCCAGGGCTAAAGTCTGTAAAAGTTTTGCAAATATTTTAAAGTATGTATACATGCATTTAATCATTACTAATGAAAATATAGAATATTTTCAGTACCACAGAAGGCTCTCAGATGTACGCTCTCTGACATTACCTACTCCCAAGAATAACCCAATTCTCATTTCCTTCACCATAAGTTAGTCTTATCTGGACAGCCTTTTTCCCTGTTTAGGTTGAAGCAACTGGTAGATGATCTATCAGTTATAATACTCACCTCCTCCTTTGCTATTTTCATACCTAATTTCTTCTTTTGACCAATTTCATTGGCTACTATCTCCTCCAGAACAATGTTAGATAATAATGGTGAGAGTGATTATCTTTGAGCTAACATTTAAAAGTGTGTAAAGTGATCCAAAAGACTATAAAATATGGTTCCTTAAAACCACCACAGAGAATATATTTTTAGAAATGAAATAACATGAAGTCAAAATGCTTCTTGAAAGGGTATCCTATGTGTTTGAACCTTTCAGATATTTGTTCAAATGAATCTTTTCAGTGATGCCTTTCCTGACTGCCTATTTAAAATTGCACCTCCCTCCCACCTAGTTGTCCCTAGCCTCTTTCCCTGGCTTGTTTTTCTCCATACCATTTACCACAATTTTCCCAGCTATGTATTTCACTTACTTAATTTTATAATGTATGTTTCCCTGCACTGGTAGCAATAGCAGGAACTTTTTTTTTACTTATTTTATTTTATTGTTTGGTTTACTGCTATACCTCTAACACCTAGAATGATGCCCAGCACATAATAAATGTTCAATAAATATCTGTAATATTTGGATAGATGAAACTTCCTATGGAAACCAGGAAAGGCGTTATAAGAGAGATTTTCTTGCCTGCAGTTAGGTGTCAATATAGAATAGGATTATTTATCTGAAGAACTAGGTAGGATTAAAAAATTTTTGTGGTATCATCACATTTTAAATTTTTGTTACATTGTTTTTTCCTCCCTAGTGATGAACGATAAATATGAATCTTCAAATCCTAATGGGTCTGGAAGACAAGGACAGGGTGGTGGTAACTGTGAAGAGAATAGGTTGAGATCTGAGGCAGCAGGAATTCCCATGTAGTTCCCTGACTGGCACCCATTTTGAACAGTGACCACAAAAGTGTTTCACCAGGAAGAGAACTCACCAGGACTGCTTGAGCTCCAGAGTACAGTCTTAATATTGCCCAGCACAGATGTCCTTTTCTTTGTACCTAATTGACCGTAAGAATGAAACATAGTAAAGTTCTTTCACTAAAGCAGGGAGAGACTTCATCCCTAAAGGAGATGATTTAGCCCCAGGATGTAAGTACTAATAAAAAGAAAGGAAGAAAGGGAGGGAGAGAAGGGAGGAAGGATGGTAGGGAAGGAGGGGAAAAGAAAGGTTGCAGGATTCGAAAACAAATTAGCTGGTGAAATTTTGTGCACTTTCTGTGGGAAAATTGTTCTGGCAGCCTCAGTGTGGGAAAATGAGTTGCTCAGTAGCGACTGCTAAAAGTTCAGCAATGAGAAAGACGGGTTACTGCATGCCAGCACATTTGCTTGGCTAGAGCTTGATAGTTGTTTCTTCTGAGTTCTGGTTCTGGTATAATGTTGATGCCTGTCTTTAATTGCTGCTCACCACAGGATGAAGATTAACCTGAACCTGAGGACATATAATAAGGCTTAATTAAGAAGAATTGGGCATCTCTAGCTCAGAGGCACTCTTCACAATTGTGCTATTATTAGCATTCTGATGAGGCCGAATTTAGACTAGAATTCTATTTCCTGATGGGAAAATAGGAGGTTACTGCAGGTAGACTGAAGGTAATCACGAATGTCAGCCTGCTATTGTATTCACAATGTTTTCAGATAAAAATCACAAGAGTCACATGTTATGATCTTGAAGTAGGTTTCAAAGCAGTCTGTTGTTCATCAGGACTAGTCTCATCCCCCCTTGGTGTTGTGATTCCTGTTTAATGTATTCCTTTCCTTCAAGACTGACTTCTCAGTTCGATGTGGCCCCATTTGTTTATTTTTTCTTTTGTTTCCCTTGCCTGGGGAGATATATGTGATAAAATATTGCTACAAGCAATGTCAGAGATTTTGCTGCCTATGGTTTCTTCTAGGATTTTTATGGTTTTGGGTCTAACAGTAAAGTCTTTGATCCATTTCAAATTATTCTTGTATGTGGTATAAAAGGTGGTCTAGTTTCATTTTTCTGTCTGTATCTGTCCAATTTTCCCAATACCATTTATTGAATAAACTGGTATTCAATATATGTATTTATGTGCTTGTTTTCTCTATTGAATATTAATTGACTACAAAAGTATGGGTTTATTTCTGGGCTCTCTATTCTGTTCCATTGATCTATATGTGTCTGTTTTTTTAATTTAATCTTTATTGTATTTTTTATTACCATTTAATCCCCTTACAATGTATGTTTGTGTTTATGCCAGTACCATGCTGTTTTGATTATTATGGCCTTATAGTATAGTTTCATGTTAGGTACCATGAGTTCTCCAATTTTGTTCTTCTTTCTCAGGATTACTGTTGCTATGCAGGGCCATTTGTTGTTGCATATAAATTTTTGAAATATTTGGTCTAGTTCTGTGACATGTATCTGTGACATATATCACTGGAATCTTGATAGGAATTGTGTTGAATCTATAAGTTGCTTTGGGTAGTATGGACATTTTAATGATGTTAATTCTTCCCACCTGCGAACACAGTGTGTTCTTCCACTTCTTTGTATCTTCTTCTATTTCTTTCCTCAATGTCTTATAATTTTCTGAGTACAGGTCTTTTACATCCTTGGTTAGGTTTATTTCTACATATTTTATTCTTTTTGTAGCAATTGTGAATGGGGTTGTTTTCTTAATTTCCCTTTCTGTTAGTTTGTTATTGGCATATATAGAAGTGCAACTGACTTCTGGATACTAATTTTGTCTCTTGCTACTTTTCTGAGTTCATTTATCAGTTCTAGTAGTTTCTTGGTGGAATATTTGGGGTTCTCTATGTACAGTATCATGTCATCTGAAAATAGTCACAGCTTTACTCCTTCTTTTCCAGTTTGAATGCCTTTATTTGTTCTTCTTGTCTGATGGCTGTGGCTAGGGCATCCAGTACTATGTTGAAACCAAAAACTTTTTGTACAGCAAAGGAAATCATCAACAAAATGAAAAGACAACCCAGAGAATGAGAGAACATATTTACAATACATCTGATAAAGGGTTAATATCCAAAATTTATAAAGTACTTAAAAAACTCAATACCAAAAAAACTAACAATCCAATTAAAAAATGGACAAAAGACCTGAACAGACACTTATACAAAGAGGACATACAGATGGCCAATAGACATATGAAGAGATACTCAACATCAGTAATCATCAGAGAGATGCAAGTTAAAACCACAATGAGATATCATCTCACACCTGTCAGAATGGCTGTCATCAATAAATCAACAACCATAAGTGCAGGTGAAGATTTGGAGAAAGAGGAACCCTTTTGCATTGTTGGTGGGAATGCATATTGGTGCAACCACTGTGGAAAACAGTATGGAGATACCTCAAAAATTAAAAATGGAACTGCCTTTTGGCCCAGTGATCCCACTTCTGGAAATATATTTGAAGGAACCCAAAACACTAATTTGAAAGAATATAAGCACCCCTGTGTTCATTGCAGTATTATTTATAATAGCCAAGATAAGGAAGCAGCCCAAGTGTCTGTCAGTAGATGAGTAGATAACAAAGCTGTGGGACATTTACACAGTAGAATACTACTTGACTATAAAAATGAAGAAAATTTTACCCTTTGCGACAGTATGGATGGACTTGGAGAACATTATGCTAAGCGAAATAAGCCAGTCAGAGAAAGACAAATACCATATGATTCACTCATATGTAGAGTCTAATGACCAAACTGAACTAACAAGGAAAATGGAAACAGATTCCTAGGTGGAGAGCAGGCTGACAGCTCGTGGAGGGGGGTTGTGGGGGTAGAGAGATTGAGCAAAAAAGAAAAAGGACTCATGGATATGGACAACGGGGTGGTGATTCCTGGGGGGCGGGAGTGTAAGGGGACTAAATAATGGTAGTGGAAAAAATACAATAAAGATTAAAAAGAAAAAAAGACGGACTGACTTCTTCAGAGGAGTAAAGGAAATGTAATCCCATCTCTGTGTCTTGTCATGTCTCAGAGTCAGGATTTTCTTACCATGTGCCATAAGGTACTTCATGATCTCCACCTTCACGTCTTCCTACTTTGCTCCTTGCTCACTGTGCAGCGGGCTGGCCTCTGTGATCCCCTGAACATGCCAGGCACGCTCTAGTCCTGGGCACTCTGCCATTGCTAGTCATCCTGCCTGGGGGCTTTTCCCCCAGATCTCCTCCTGGCTCACTCCAACATCCTCTGTCTCTGCTCAAACATCTTATTAAACAGGCTTTACCTGACTACCCTGTCTAGAAGTACATCCCCTTCCTCCTGCTTCTGTTTCCCACTATTCCCTTCCCCCTGCCTTGGGTTTGTTTGTTGCCTTTATCACCACCTGACAGATCTACATTTCTTTATAGTCTGTGTGCCTTCACTAGAATGTAAATTCCATCAGGGTAGGTACTTTTGTGATCGTTGCTGTGTTCTCAGTGCCTAGAATGGTATCTGGAAAATGAAGCTGATGCTTGTTAGATATTGGTTGAGTGACTAAATGAAACTTCTTTAATCCGTGAACTTTAATGTATAGGTTTGTTTGTTTTCTGTAATATACTTAATTCTTCTGTGGCACAGGGAAATGTATTTGTCACTTAGCATTAATAATCATTTAATTTTGTGAAATGTTTTATAAATATGAACTTTTTAGAAGTTAAATATAATAGATATATGTGTATAAAGTTGATTATGAAAAATGGCCCTGGACTTCTCACAGAGTATATAATTTTAATTTCAATTACCCATCACATACTGTTAGGTAGACAAAGATAAAGACCAAAATAAGATGTATACTCAAGTTTTTCTTATCTAGGCTAATGAGGAAGCCACTTGCTGTATTTTGTCTTTGTTTTTGTACTTTTTCTGAGTCAAAAGAATCAGTGTTTTGGTTGAGAAAGTTTGGTTGTAGGATACATAGGAGAAAAAAGGAAATGAAAAAAATGAGCATCGTAGTACATGGTTTTATTATCTGTTCTGCTTAATGATGCCTAAGAATGTGAAAGCAAGATTTGCTATGGATTATGCTCCTTTTATTTTTCCCCTATTGCACTCCCTTAGTTTCTTGTTTCTTCCAAGGAAAATAGACAATCAGGAGTTCTATGCACATTAACAGACAAAAGAATTACTGCAAATATAGCCAATAACTAAATATACATTATTTAGAAAAATCAATACAATGTATTTATGTTAATTGTGATTCTCAAGAAAATACATATTCAACTAAAATGTGTCTTCTTTTTATCTAGTTATTTGGAAAGCCTTGGTAAGAAAGATGAGATTCTAGAAACTATAAGAAAAAAATGATGTATTCTATGTAGGAAGGATAACATGAGAAAAGATTTGGATATAGGAGTGCTATGGTCCCATGAAACAGTTTTGGGAGTTATCCAACACATTATGAGCACTCAAAGTGCATCAAACCATTTTTGAACATACAATTGACATACATACATTTATTCGCTTATTCTTTAACTATCACACATTACCTGAATGGCCACTATGGACCAGAATTTTTTGTTTGTTATGCATTTAATAATATAAAATTGCATAAATAATAGGGCCCTACCCTCAAGTTGCTCACAACCTGCTTACAGAGAGAGAAATGTATTAATCAGTAAGTGTAATGAGTTTCTTAGAAATCGGTACAAGATACAGAGGAAGTGGCAGAGAAGGGAATTGCCGACCGAAGCAAGCTGGGCAGAATTGGAGGGGGCCTTGGAGTAGTGGAATCTAGGAAAGACTCAAGGAAGATATCTTGCATGGCAAGTAAGAGTTGGAATGATGCTGAAAAATGTAATTGGTGCAACAAAAGAAAAAAAACTGATACGTTGGACATCATCAAAATTAGAAACTTGTGCTTCATAGGATGCTGTCAAGAAAGTGAAAACATTACCCATAGAATTGGAAAAGTTTTTGGCAAATCATTTATCTAATAAGGAATTTGTATCTCGAGTACATAAAAATGCCTACAACTCAACAATAAAAAGATAAATAACCCAATTTAGAAGATGGGGAAAACATCAGAATAGACATTTCTCCGAAGAAAATATATAAATGTCTAATAAGTGCATAAAAATGAATGATATCATTTAGCCATCAGGAAAACACAAACCAAAGCTACACTAAGATAATACTTTATACCTATTAAAATGCCTATACTCAGAAAGACAGGTAATAACAGGTGTTGGTAAGAAGTGGAAAAATTGGCATTATATTCACGAGTTTTTCTCACACTTTTAGGGAGGGGATCATACAGGAAGTCCTCACTTTGTATCATCTGTGACTTTAAGTGAAAGGTAGAATGAAGCCAAGGTTAGCATAGGCAAATTGATGTAAGTAAGAGTTAAGGTCCTAGGCCTTTCATCAACGTTGTAACAAAGTGTCGTTTTCTAGGACCTGTCACACAGAGCCTGTGCTCCAGGGGTGGGAATCAAGGCAACCTTTACTCTGCCCAATTTTCTCTTCATCCTTTTGTTCTGCTACGTAGGAGATGTCAGCAACTTTATATTCCAAATCATGGATTAAGTGCTTTCAAAATTTTGGCATTTATATTTAACTTCTAAGAGTATTTTCATGTTTTATGAATGCTTAATTTTTTTTAATATCAGATAGCTTATATGTAATAACCTCTCTTATCTGAGGTTAATTTTTAGTTAATTTTTTTCTGTACCCTGCACTGACTATTTCCTCATAATTTGTTTTGTCTTGTTTTGTTTTTTTCTCCTGTTTATGTTTTAGCCTCTGACTTTCATGTTGGAGATTGTCCTTAAATGTCTAGTGACTCTTGATTGTCCACTCATGTTTAAAAGTGAGTTACAGGGAAGACGCTTAGAAGCTCGGCGGGCTTGTGTCTTGGTTGGTTTTACTCTGCAGTGATTGGGCAGGGATGTGGCTGCCTAGGAAGGTTAGAAAGGGCCAACTCTGGTGGTTTGTCCAGGGAAGAATTCTCCAACTTCTTGCAGGGACGACTAACTGTCAGCATTCTGGGAGCTGAATAGAAAGAGGGGTTCTGGGTTCTATAATTCAATGTGCATATTTTCATTTAATCTTCTTGCTTTCAATATGGACCCTCATTCCTGCCTGTATCTGAGACCCAGCTGTTTTCATGTCTTGGGCAGTATATCTGTCTTCAGCCAAGGAGTTCCTGTTTCTATGGGCTGAGGAAGGGTATCTTGACATATAACTTTCTAATAAAGACTTTTAATTAATCTTTCTGTTTCAGCCACAAGGAGGGACAATAACAAGATTAGTGGGGCATGAAGCTTATATAATTGAAGGCTTTCCCTTAAAGAAAAATAATACAAAATTGATGACTGGGCTTTGGCAGATCCCTGTGTAAGAGAATAAAACTTGGCTGAAGTCACTCTCTGGTCTGCTCTCACATGCACTAAGCATGCCTTCAGGTTTGTGGTGCTCTGGGTGGTGAGGTGAGTGGTTTCTGTGCGGCTGCTTCAATCTCTGCCCAGCTAAGTCAGCTTCACTTGTTCATCCACTTTCTACCCTTCAGCTTTTGTTAACATTTCTTCGTCCCTATTATCATTATTGTTTTTCGGTGATCCCTCAACTTTTCATAGGCCTCCTGTCCCCCAAGAGATGCTCACTTCTGTTGTCTTAATAACTCAAAACTTTGGTGCTGTTGACCTCACACACCACTTTGCCAATCTGTGGGTAGTGGTCTTTTGGATGGGTTGTATGGAGTGGCTGTCGTCCAGGGAGGCTCCAAGATTGACGCCCTCCCCTTCTGTCAGCAGGCTGTGGTCTGTGGTAATCCCAGCCCCCAGCTTGGCCTGGATGTTCAGCAGGGCCTCAGACTCCTGGGCCTGGTGCTGCCCCTCTGCCCTGGTCTGGGCCCACTCTGACTCCAGGTGCAGCAGCATCTGTTGAGGTGAACCATCTGAATGGCATAGCACATCTCCACCTCCCTCAGGCTGTTCTCCAAACTGGCCTTTGAATTTCTCAGAGTCCAGGTCAGTCTCCAAGGACTAGACCTTGCATGTCAGATCTGTGGGTGTCATCCCAGCAGCTCCTCTCTCAGAGGTCTGTGAGGTGACCACTGCGGGGCTCTCCTCAGTCTGCTGGAACCAGCGCTTGTCGAGCTCCTCTCGGTTCTTCCAAGCCAGCTTGTCGTATGGGGCCCAGATAACCTTGCTGAAGTCTTGAGATTTGGGAGCATCCAACTCCATGGTCAACCCGGAGCTGGCAATCTGGTTTGTGGACCATTTACTTCCTCCTCGTGACTCTTCTTCATGAAGAACAGCTCCTCCTCGAGAGCCTCGATCTCTGTGTCCAGCTGCCGAGAGATATTGGTGTCATCAGTGACCTTTCAGAGACCATTGATGTCAGTCTCTCTCCACAGACTGGCGCATGGCCAGCTCCGTCTCATACTTGACTCTGAGGTCCTCAGCAGCAATTTGGGCATTGCCAATCTACAGAACGATGCAGGCACTGTCCACAGAACTTGCAAACATCTGAGCCCTCAGCTCCTTGATGATCTTGAAATAGTGCCCCCAGTCTCTGACCTGGGTCCCTTTTCCTCCAGGCTCTCTAGTCTCTGATTATCGCCCTCTTAAGGTAGGAGGCCAGGTGGTCATTCAGGCATTTCAGGGTCTTCTTCTTGCTCTTAATGCCTCCTGTGCCCACCAGACCCCTGGCCATCCCCACTGCCAGGCCCCAGACCCCCAGCCACCCCACATGCTGGTGGAGTGGGACACAGAGATCTGGGCCCAAGCCCTCTGTGCCTGCACATATATGCCACGCTCAGTGGCTGGGTGGTTGCATGGAGCCCAGGGTTCTGTAGTTTGTGGAGAAGCTGGAGTGGGTGCTGAAGCTCATGTTATTCAGGCAGGAAGGCGAGAAGCAAAGACTTAGGTTCCAGCAGCAGTGAGTCCCAGGTCTACAACTCAAGTTATAGGCTACTATTATTTTTGTTATGTTTTTCTTGTGAGTTTTTAGGAGGGATCAAAAAAGCATGAGAGTGTTTAATCCATCCAGTTTAGATAGAACTTTCATAAACTCATTTGAAAGTTGGAAGAAATCTCAGATATCATTTAATTCAAAGGTTTTTAGACTGGATGTTAGGAGGTTCAGAACCATCTTCTCCTCAGATTATATGCAAAATTTTCTATGGAAGTCTTGCGTTTGTTTTTCTGGGGCAGGGCCTAAATCTCTTGTCAGATTCTCAAGTGTTAACATTCCTTGGTAGTCACAGTTGAGGAAATGGTGGTCAAGAGAGACCAAGGCCACACTTGTCTGTGATTCTATGTGTCTGACGAGAGAAAAGCCTAGGGAGGTCAACTAAGGGAGGAGTTTTTTAAGCTATGAGCTTTCTGACCCGTTTTCCTCAGCACACTCTGAGGTGTATAAATGTGGACATGGGCAGAATCTTTGCTCTTCCACACTTGAAGTTCTTCTCCCTCACTTAATGATATTGGGTTGGCCAAAAAGTCCCTTGTGATTTTTCCATATGATGGCTCTAGTAGTGCTTAGTTGTCTTTAACTTCATTTGAAACAATTTTGTTAGATTGTATTGTGACAGATTTCATATCAGTGTGCATTTTAAGAAAATGTAAAAATTTATTGAGTTTTTGTCCAGCCATTTTAATATTGAAGGTGGAAGAAGATACTCAATGTTTTTGGTGTGTTATGCTTTATTATTTCAGGAAAGGTAAAAATGCAACTGAAATGCAAAAAAAGATTTGTGCAGTGTATGGACTAGGTGCTGTGACTGATCAGATGTGTCAAAAGTGTTTCGTGAATTTTCTTGGTGCTATTGACATTTTGGCCACATAATTCTTTGCTGTAGGGCTGTCTTATGCATTGGAAGATGTTTAGCAGCACCCCTGGCCTCTACCCACTAGAAGCCAATAGCAGGAGATAGCTGACATAGTCAAAATATCTAAATCAATAAAGCCATTGGTGAAAATGAAAAATGTGTGTTTTATTACATGGAAAAAACTAAATGAACTTTTTGGCCAATCCAACAGTTTTGTCTTTCATTGTGGGGAAGAGTCATTTTCCTTGAGAGAATGGTGTCCATGGTGGTAAATAAAGTAGGGGGATCTCAACTTGCACCTTACCTGTGTATATCACACATTTGGCCATTCTGGGAGGTCCATGTCTCAGACTCCCCTAAATCTGCAAGGCCTCCAGTAGTCTATCCACAGAGCAGCCTGAGTAGCCTGCTGAAGGATAACTTATCCTAAAGGAAGGAGTAGAGGTAGTCTGCGCTTGGTGTGGATGGGTGATTTGGGGAAAACTTGAGATAGTCTTTATTTAGCTCTTTTTAAACAATTGTTGACACAATTACAGATGTCCCTCTTTCTCCCCCACTTTGCCCACCTCCACCCAGCCCCTGCCCCATGCCCTCCCCTTCACCACACTATTGTCTGTGTTCATGGGTTATGCATTTATTCTTTTGTTAATCTCTTCAACTTTTTTTTTCCAGTCCTCCCCAAAACCCCTTCCCTCTGAGATCTGTCAGTCTGTTCCATGTGTCCATTACCTGGTTCTATTTTATTTGTCAGTTTGTTTTGTTCATTAGATTCCACATATAAGTGAGACCACATGGTATTTGTCTTTTTCAGACTGACTTATTTCACATAGCATAATAATCTCCAGCTCCAACCATGCTGTCACAAAGGATAACAAATTTAAGACTAGAAGCATTAAAAGTTATTCCCAATGGGGAGGGGTTATGGAGAGGGAAGTAGAAGAGGGTATAGGGAAGATAAATGGTGATGTGCACTTGAGAACTATATAATTCTATGAACCATTGTCACCCAATAAATTCAATAAAAAGATAAATAAAATAAAATAAAATAAAATAAAAGTTATTCCATACTTTGGAGGAAGGTGACATACTATTTGTTTTTTGACAGCTTCAGGGTGCTTCTGTGGCAAAGGAGAGATCCTTGGCAGTTATCTTGGGAGTCAGGAAAGCAGGAAAATGGTGTCTGTGGCTTGGTAGCTGGGAGACAAGTAATTTCTCTCATTGCTGGTGAGATGCCTCCTAGGGAGGGGAGGGGCTTTGGGGGTCTTAAAATTGCTGGACATTCATATTGCAAGCCTCTCACTGGGATGAGGCAGGGGAAACGTGGGGCACATGTGATGTGTAAGGACACCTACGGCTGTGGGGGGCCATGTCCTCTTGTGCTTTGGATTTCAGGCATGCTCTCTGTGTAGTCAGCCTGATCTCCAACTAACCATCAGATCCTCAAGTCCTTTGATGATGGGATTTGAATTTCACCAACAAGAAGTGCTGTGATTTGCTGTGGTTCATTTTCCCCAGAGCCAGGCTGCCAGTTAGTCATCATATGTCACTATTTGGAGACAGACTCCTTGGTGGGAGAAGTCTTTATTGAAATCAGTAAGGAGATATGAAGTGTGAGGACTCTGGCGCTGTGTTTCCACAACCTAGAAATGCTGATGAGCAGTTCTTCTGCCTATATTACATGCTTCCAACAACAGCCGTCTCTGCGGGGATTAATATACTGATCCGTCCTCTGGAGAGCGGAGTAACCTTCCCAGTGGGAGAAATCTGGCTAATCCCATAGTTTCTGACAGAAGGCCCAGAAGGAGTCTGTTGCCAGGAAGGAATCTGTTGCCAGGGATCGAAGGTAGTTGTTACCTTGACAGTGGAGTGCAGCATGCATGCATCTCTCCTGGTCCCCATGTGGTCCTTTGCTGTGACGCTTGTGTGTTTATACCTGTGAAAGACTCAGGAAGGTAGAGACAGCCCACATGTGTCCCATATGGCCTCTTCAGGAGGCTGGGCTAGGCCCTCTGGGGTCGATGTGCTCTCTCCCTTTGCCACATGCTCTGGAGTCAACTGATGGGACTGCTTCAGCCAGAGGGGAACACTCAGGGAAGGCAGCATGATTTCTGAGATGGGCAAAGTGCTGGGTAAGTAAAAGTACCTGCACTTTCAACAAAGCAGTCGTCTAAAATGCTTCTCAATATTGGGCCCACGGAAGGAGATGACTATCTTCCCTTTCCAAGTGGCTGTATATGTTGCTGGACAAGTCTCAGCATCTGATCTGAATTATCTCAGATGTTTCCAGCCACCCCACCTTTCTCATTACATTATTTGTTCTTTCTTCATATATGCAAATGGGCTTTGTAAACTGAGGATTGCTTGTGCAATGGGCTTCTAAGTGTTCAGGGATGAGTTGGGGGCGTTTTTAGATTTGAGGCTGACTCTGGGGTCACTGTTGCTCAGCTCCTCCTCATTTCACCTGGATTTGTGTAGGTAGCCATCCCCGCTGGCGGCACACTGTCACCTGTCCTCTTCCACTGTCAGGCTTCAGACTAACATTTTAGCTGTCACACAAAGTTCCGCTGGAAACAGCCTCCAGGATCTCATGTTTCTCATTGTTTACAGTTGAAGAGATTGTCATTGTGACATAGTCATAAGTGGATATATTTGATCATTTGCAGTTTCTTCCTCCCTCCTGTCCTTTTTCTCTTTCCTTCTTTTCTGAACCAAAAAAATCCTCTTAGCAGATTCCGTATCTTAGAGGGATGCAAAAACATTGGGAAGAATGATCTAATTCAAATGTGTTTTATTTCGTTAGTTTTTTTTTTCCCTCTGCAGCCCAAATCTTTCATAAACCGGCTGTCTTTCACAGCAGCCAAGTTACAATGACTTGAACCTCTCAGCCTTTCCCACCCTGGGTGCCCAAAACATTCACATCTCAGTGCCTCTGCACTCCACCTACCTACGACAGCTCTTGCGGAGTTCCCTTCCTCCACATAGTTGTGGAAATTACCCCACAAGATGCTTTTCATTTGTCCATGCAGAGTCCGGGCTGGAGTTCACTGCTGGGCCTTCCAAGACTGGTTGCCACAGCTGCCAGAGCTGGAACTCTGCTGTTGCTACTGCAGTCTAGCTGCAGGTCCCAGAAAAGGCTTGGTGCTGCCGCATCGCATCGGTGCTGGCATGCCACAGCGCTGTCACCACTGCCTGGGTGCGGCTCTTGTCTCAGGCACTTGTCTCAGCCAATGGCACCGCTACAAAATGAGAAAAAGAATGCTCCCTTGCTCTAGGGGTCCAGAACAGGCTGGGCTAGCCTGAAAGCACAGTGAGTTAGACACACGGTGCTTTCTTCTGAGCTGACCTGCATTGCCTCTGCTGCAGCCAAAACTTCCACCTGGAGCTCTGGTGGGAACTCTGATGTTGCAGCTGCCTTTGAGCCTGGTAAGCTGGGACTTTGCTGCCACCAACACCTTGTCATTTGAGATCCCTGCTAATATCTTGGCCAATTTTGTTTTTGGAAATGGTGGGAAGGTTTGAGCCCCAGCATTTCAAAGCTGGGGGACAGCTGTTCATTCATAGGCACAGGGCTCAAACATGCTGCTGGAAGGCCCGGGTCCCCTTGGGTTCCACTTGCAGCTGCTGAATCCACTGCCCCCCAACCCTTAGGTCCTTCTGCTGAATCACTGCACCAGATACCTTGCTACTTTTGGTAAGTGTTCTGTTGCCTCTCATGTATCTTATTTTATTTGAAGTTCCCCCAGTTAATCGGATATAGTTGTATGTGTGTATGCAATCTAATTGGGGTCAGGTTTTAACTATTTTCCCAGCAGGATCTTCGGTCTCAGGTAATCCAGCTTACTTGAAGAGACTCTGTGTCTGTCAGAGGGATGGAGGGCAGCGAGGCTCCTCATTCTCCCTTACTCGGACGTGTCTGAGTCTCAGCTCCAGCCCAGACAAGGCTCTGCATTTCCAGACAGTTATGGTTCAGGTTTCAAACATTTGACTTACCTGTGGCTCCCGCACCCTCGGTACACTATCTCTCCCCTCCCTTTCTCCTCCCACGCCTTACCTAACCTTTGCTTCCACATGTCCCCTCCCCAACACACCTGCTCAGAACAGCCCCCAAACAGCCACGCGTTCCTAGTGTTTACCAGGGATTGGTCAATCCCCTTCCCAGGGTTTTCTTTATTTTTCCTCAGAAAGAGAGTATAAACCATGTATCAAATACATTGCACACTTCACAACACGTAATTGCCTATTTCTCACATCTTTTTCCACCTCAGTTGTTCAGTTGAAATGATAAACTATTTCCAACATTCAGGAACCTATAGAAACTAACATAACCAGTGCCTGCATTTAACAAAGGGGAACATTTGACCATCTTTGTTTCAGATATTTTGAAATAAAAACAGCATTACAGATGTAGTCATAGTCTTCTACTTTTCCTCAGCCCATAACTCCCAAAGTCCCCCAGAAGTAACTACTTCTGAGATATATTTCTTTCCTTCTCATCAATGTTTTATGCATTTATTTACATGTGTGGATCCATATCTATTATCTTATAGGTTTAAAAAATAAACAAATGACCCTGGCTGGTGTGGCTTAATAGATTGAGTGCCGGCTTTCTAACCAATAGGTAGCTGGTTCGATTCCCAATCAGGGCACATGCCTGGGTTGTGGATCAGGTCCCCAGCTGGGGGGTGCATGAGAGGCGGCCACACATTGATGTTTCTCCCCCTCTCTTTCTCCCTCCCTTCCTTCTCTCTAAAATTAAGTAAATAAAATATTTAAAAGGTAAACAAATGATATTAAGTACATAACGTATTCCAACTTGATTTCTTCATTCAGTCTGGTTTTTCATATTGTGGCACTAGATGTAACTCATTTATTTTAACTACTATGGCGATCATATCTGAGAATAAACCACAACTGAAAAACACTATTTCCAACCCATAGGCCAAGTTGCTGCTTTGCAACAGAGACTCCCTTCTTTCCTGTTCTTCCGTGTTTTGTTTTATTACCTCTGAAAAATTTCACTATTACTTCCTGATTCCGATTATTGGTTCGGTTCAATTCTAGAAGCCTTCTTGCCTTATTTGGCTTCTTTCAATGTGAAGGAAGCAACTGATACTCGAACTGAAAGACAAGGCAGCTTAAGGATAGGAAAGGAGTACGAAGTATAAGCTCTGAAATGATGATTTGAAGATGCGTGAAGGGATTATGTAGGGTCGGTGAAGATGCTGTGGCTGAGACAGCAGGAGTGTGGGGCTCTGGGGGAACACAGCCCAAGCCTGGATTCTAGTTCCACTCTTTTCTAGCTGTGTGAACTTGGCAATTCTCTCTAAACCTCTAAAAACTCTCTAAACCTCAAATCATGGAGAGCTTATAGAGTTGTTCTGAGAACTAAATGAAATAATTCATGCAAGGCTTGTAGTGCAGTGCCTAGCACAATATAAGTATTCTGTTCATCTTGGTTATGAGTAATAGTTGTTACTTACTTGAATGCAGGTACCTTTAGTTTCGAGGTGGGGTCCAGGTGGGGGTCTACCTCTGCTTCTCGGCTAGAGGACACTCTCTCCCTCTCTGTGTATGTGTGTGTATTATGTGGTTTAAGGGGGAATAGACAGGGAGTTACTGTAAAGCTCTTACAACCTTAAACTTACTTGGAAATACTACCCTCACCCCAACCCCTGCTTCAAAGGCAAGGAGTGTTGAGAATTCTGTATGTAAGAAATTTATTCAATATCCTAACATTTTTTAGAGTATTACCAATATTGGAATATAAAGATTGTGTTGAAATATATTTTATAAGAGTAACTTCAATAATTCTACAATATTCAATATAATTAAGATGGTCTTTTCATATGTATGTTTTAACTTATCCAAGGCATCCATGAAACTAGTCAACTCTTTGTTAAACCCATCTCTGATGGACATCTTTATTAGAAGTTAAACACAGGCCCTGGCTAGGTAGCTCAGTTGGTTAGAATGTTGTCCTGATACACCAAGATTATAGATTTGATCCCAGTAGGAGACATACAAGAATAAACTAATGAATGCATAAATAAGTGGAACAACTAGTCAATCTCTCTCTCTCTCTTTCTCTTCTTTTTCCTCTCTCTCAAATCAATAAATAAAAATTAAAAAAATACAAAAATTTTAAGAAGAAATTAAACATGTATATATGCAGGTAAATGTAGTAGTAGACCATCAGGTTCAGGGGATGCTTTATGGCTTCAGAGATTTCAGTGACTTCATTTCCATTCTCATAAAAACCTATGTTGTATTACTGTTCCTTGAAGGCATTATTCAGCCAAATACATACAGATGCTATTGAAAGAGACAAGATTTGTCCTTTGCTGGGAAAAAATGTTAAGGCTAAAGGTAGAATGGGAATCTCTTCAGAGTGGCTTTTTCTTTCCAATTCTCAAGTAATTAGTAAGGGTTACTCAGAGATTTGCTCTTTCAAAGGGCTCTACTAAGACAAAACAGTGTCTGTGATGCTTATAGCCAGAGACACAGAAGGAAGTGGTGCCAAACTGGGGTGGAGAACTCAAAGCAATTTCACACAGATGGCTGTTCATTGTGGAAAATTTTAAACAGCGATGCACTAATCCTGAGGATGAACTGAGGGGGTGCATTGGTCAAGCCCCAAGTAGCCAGCTGTGTGCCTGGCCATCTCACAGTCGGTCTGAGTTCTTATTCTCTTTATTCTGCAGGCATTCTGAAGTTTTCATTTCTTTCACAGGGATAGAAAGTGAGGAGATATGAGCTTTGGGAAATAGTGCATGTCTGTCAGGAGTAGGCTCCTGACACTAGTTTTGTACCTGTTTTCCGAAACTGCATGCTTTATGCAAAGACTTTCCCAAATATCGTAATGTCTTTAGAAACATCCAAGATACATGAATTTGGTCACTGCTTTTGTGCAATAAGTATTAAATCCTTAATGGCTTCATATAGGCTACATGTAGAACTACTCAGTAAGGAAATATAAAGATGATTTTCATTAAGCAATAGAAGGTACACAACATGTAAATGGGAACCAGTAGTCTCTTAAATGAGGATAATAATGGCCATAATTTCTATACTGAGACCAATTTAAGTGAAAGTTTTCCTTAGAGAATTCAAATCCTTATGGTTCATGGATTTCAATAAATTTATATGTTTTGTAATATTTCAATATGAATCTTTTTCTTTTATGTTTTCTTATAGGGACTTTTGCATTTTGACAAACATTTTAAAATGAATATTTGTACTTACATATTTCAAATCCCATTAAGAGGTTAGGAGTAGACAGCCTTATATGAGTTCTTCCAGAGATTAGTTAAGACAATTTCCTACAGATTTTCTAAGAAATCTGATTTTTATTATTTTGTCAGTTCATGGAAATCTGTACATCATATTACCTCAGCAATAAGAGTGCAGAAACCCACAAACAGTATGCCAAGAACAGATCCTGAAAAGGGGCCAAGAAGAGAAGGAATGAAGAGATTCTTATATGGATTTAGCTATCATGAAGTATTATACTCTCAATAAAATTTTTCGTATGGTTTGAGATTCGTCAAGTAATTGTTATTTTTCTTCTTACAGATGTCAATACGTGTTTCACAAGCTCCCTGGCTGTATATCTGAGCACCGATGCTTGACCTATTGTAAGTCAAAAAGTCATGTGTTGGGAAAAAGTTTTGCATTTTAACCTTTTTCCTGTCTTTATTTTTAAAAAATTTTAAATCATAAATGTTAGAAACAGAAAAGCTTATTTGTTTCTGTAAGCAAATGTCTGACCTTGTTCTGAATTGATAAATTGCTTAGGTCTCACTTTACTAACTTAAACTTCCAGAGTTCCTCTGGTGGTACTGGCGGGGACTCAGTAAACCATTACTCTTGTTGATAGCATAACAACAATATGATAACAAAAGAGTATTTTTCCCTTTTGTGGTTTGATAGTAAAAAATTTCCTTTTCAGACCATTGTAGGGAGCTATCTATTCGTAGGTTTCCTAATGGTGGGTCATTTACGTATCCCATTATAATTTGGTCTAGACACAATAGTGTGTCTTCACACTATTTATCTTCACATGGAAACAAATGGAAGAGAAGTGCCATGACACCATTTGGAATTGTTGGCAACTCTAAATGTTCAAAAAAATGAAGTGATAAAAGCAGGAGAACAAAAGGCCTCCTCCTGGCTGATTAGATGATTTAACCAGCAGTTGGTGTTGGCATCAGAAGTCAGCCAGACTGGTAAAAAAAAAAAAAATCTCAGGGGCTGGAACTCTGTCCTCTGTGGGGAAAAGATCTAAAATGTGTCCCTTATTATACCTTTCGGTACACAGATTTCCATTCAAATTTCTAATTGGAAGGGAAGTATGAGGATATGGCATTGCAAGAAAAGCCGAGAGTGGGACATACAGCAATAAAGTGGAGGGGCCTGTCTGCAAGGGAGTGTTAGCCTTGCAGTTAGGGAGGCAGTCTGAGTATCACGTCTTGTGTTACCAGAGTGTCTCCTGCTGCCTGCATCCAAGCACTCTTGGCCCATATGCTGTGTTCCACAGGAAAAATCCCAGGGAGAAATCAATGGGAAAAGTACTTACACTCATTGTAAGGATCCTCTGCAGTGTGGAGTGACATGTACATGATCCTTCTCTAAAACTAAGCAGTGTGTGTCTATTTTTGGCATCACGTTTTTAAATGGGGCTCAGTCTCACGCTTACTGGGATACAGAAAAAAAGGCTTCCAAGATTTACATTCCACTTTACCGCTTTATAATATTTTAGGCTGCACTATTTTTATAGATTACACTAATTTCTTCGTTCTGTGAGTCTATGCTTTCAGTACATTAGGGATAAATGTTCAGGGGGAGCTCTGGGAGTGTTTTCTGACAAATCCCCACATGCTAATAGGGAGTATTAACCACACACAGTGAGGTTAATGAAGTTCTCTGTTCTCCGTTTTAAAAATATTTTTTCTTTATTTGTATTGTTGACACTACCACAGATGTCCCCATCCTCCCCTTTGCCCATCTCTACCCGCCCCTACTCCTCCCTTCCTCTCCCATCACCACGCTCTCTTTTTTCTCTTTTCAATGAGCTTGTTTGCACTTTTTGAGGTTATAAGAAGTGGAATTTTTTTGCACATGTCCATCTCATGTGACAGTCTTCAATCTCCCAGGACAAGAAGAGTCTCTTCCTTCTGCAGGCTTCAGTGAAGTCCCCCAAAACCAAGGCCCCCATTTCCCAGCTTGAATTTGTTGACTTTTGTTTTATAGATACCTCATCCAATTTAGGCTGAAGTTTGGCAATGAATTTTTTTTAAGCTACGGAATCAGGCTTGTTCCAAATTGCGGTCCAGTAAAACCGTGGGTGTTGGCTTTAAACACTTTGTATAATATGAGCATTATGTTTGATCAGCATAACCTTTTATATCAGCATAAGCTAACGATATTAAGTAGGGGTTTCCAACATCAGGGCGAGCTTTTGGGATCTGGCATACTTGACCCTCTTCCTTACAGTTATGTGAAGCTTTACTCTGGCGAGGTATAATAGCCGGCAAGCAACAAGCAAAACCCTACATCTAGGAACAGATCAATGGGCAGAGCATTTGATCACAGTAGAGAAGAAATGAGTTTCAGGAGGGAAGCAAAAGGCCACGTGGCCCTGTAGAGGTCTGCCAAGATTTCAGTGGCCCCAGGCCCCAGCCAAGCCAATAAATAGACTGTGCTCTGCCTATTATACAGACAGCACGAGGGCAATGAATCCTGGTTATTTAGCAAAGGAAAAAAAAAAAAAGTTCAGGGTTAGAAAAAAGTGAACTTTCTGTTTATCTGGTTTCTAATAGTGGCTGGACTTTGTGATCTAGCATCTGCTATCTTTTGCTCATTTGCTCATTGACCGCACAGGTTCTCTTTGGTGGGTGTTTGATTCTCAATGACTGCCCTTGTTCCCTTTCATAATTACCTACTGAGTGGCTGATGCATCCTGAGCACTGCATTAGACCCGGCTATATAATTGTGAACAAGATGGACATGGCTTCTGCCTTCATGGAGCTTGTGGTCTAGTGGGGAAAGTAGAAAATGGAAAAGTAGTTATAATAATATATAATGAGGGATATGAAAGAGAAAGTACAGAGTCCTACAAGTGCACGTAATAGGAGAACTTAATATAGTATAGAGGTCAGATATGGTCTATGTAGAAGGGGTCTGTAGGCTGAGACCTGGAGGATAAGTAGGAGTTTGTTAGCAAAAGTTAGAAAACATGCCAAATAGAAAGAACAATGTGTTTGAAGTTGTGAAATTGAGATATTTTGGCATAGTTGAGCAACTGGAGTATGAAGTAGAGGGAGGAATGAAACGGAGGGCCTGGAGAGTTTCTGCTGCTATCTCACCCTCCCTACACCCTAGGGTATGAGCAGTCCTGAGGGGGTGGGGAGAAGGTTTGGGTGAGTACAGAAATTTAAATGTTGGCAGGAGGACATACTTCATTGGAAGTGGGAAGTTGGTCTCCAGAAATGCATCATGGGAACAGGAATTGACTGACCCACAGAGGCAGAAAATTGGGGTTAGATCAGGATTAAGTTATCCATATAGTGTGGGTGCTAATGTAGCTGGAAGGTAAAGTGAAGAAGGAACAGTTTGAGGATCAAGAGAACACAGAGATAACTGAGATAACTTGGATGTGTATGTAGAGAAAGGAGAGAACACTTTAAAAAAACTTGAAGGACATTGGCATTTAGTTGACAGAGGAAGAGGTGCAAAGAAGACTCAGAAGGAGAGGCCAGAAAAAGAGCAGAAAAACTAGCAAACTGTGGTTTGTCACAGAAGGGCCAGGCAGAGAGTCCTTTCAGTGTTGGGACTACCTTCAGAACACAAAATTGAAGGGATGCCAAGCACCCAGGAATTAAGATAAATAATATTTTAGTGCAATATGTAAAAGATCTGAGTTAATACAAAAGATCAAATAGAAACAAGATCTTGAAATAGAAACAAGATCAGAATTTTTGAATTTTCCTTTTGTCTCCGACTCCAGTAGGGCTCAGGACAATACTACACTATTAGATTTACAAATCTTTTCTATTTAGAAGTTTGTTATTTTGTGTATATGAAGCAGGGAGTGATAAACAGTGTTGCATGTGGCTAAGAGATCAGTCAGGAAATGGGTCCCTTGAATTTAGGGACAAACTATTGTTATTGAATTTTTTTCTCTACCTTGTTTTATAAATAAAAATAGAGGTTATATAATTGTCTCTGCAAACATAATCATCACCTCCTAAAATGCTGAGTCCTTTCTGAATTAGGAGATTATATAAACACAAACATACATTTTTTTCTTAAAACATTTTTTTCATGGTAAAGTACATATAGCATAAAAATGACCACCTTGACTGTTTTTAACTATACTGTTCAGTGACACCATCATCCATGTCCAGAACTCTTTACATGTTGCAAAACTGAAATCCTATATTCATTTGAAAACTTTTTGATTTAAAGTTTATTTTGTCTTATGTTAGTATAGCCACTCCTGGTCTCTTTTTAGTTTATTTGCATGGAATAACTTTTTCCATCCTTTCACTTTCAATCTGTCAGTTGTCTTTGGATCTAAAGTGAGTCTCTTATAGATTGCATACGTATAATTGTATTATTTTTTTTTCCATTCTGCTAATCTCTCTCTCTTTTGACTGGAGAATTTAATCCATTTACATTTAAGGTAATTATGGACAAGGAGGGACTTTTGTCATTTTGCTATTTGTTTTCTATATGCTTTATAGTTTGTCTCTCATTTTCTGTGCTAAGAGCTGAAGTGGACTGAAATGAACCACAATTGACTGCCCATACCTTCCCTTGAAAGTTGCAAGCCTTCAAGAGATTTCAGAATTCCAAAACAGTTCCAGCAGACAGATTCTGCTGGTACAGTTACTAGCTGGGTGGGAAAACAGATTCCTGGTGCTCCCTACTACACCCTTTTTCCAGGACCCTCTCTCCTTAAACATGTGTATTCATAAGTATCTTTCATAAAACTGATAGTATGAAAGATTTGTAGTATCTTTCATGATAACCTTAAAATTTTTTTATTAATTTATTTTTAGAGAGAGGGGAGGGAGGGAAAAAGAGAGGGAGAGAAATATCAGTGTGAAAGAGACACATCTGTTGGTTACCTTTTGTATGCCCGCCCAGCAACCAAAGCTACAACCCAGGCACGTGCCCCATCGGGAATCAAACCTGTGACCTTTCACTTTGCAGACAAGGCCCAAGCAACTAAGCCATACAGGTCGGGGCCTTTCATAATAACTTTAAGGTGAAATGAAGTAATTCCTTAATTTTATGAATTCATCTTTTCTGTTTCCTTTTTCTTTGTTTTTATTTACTTCTTTCTTTCTTTTTTCTTTTTTTGTTTGAATTCATCTTTAAACATTCTCTGGATGGATCCATGTTCTTGCCTAAATGCCTGGAGCAGGCATATCTAAGGGTCAGAAATATAAGCTGGGGAACCAGGTAAATAGGTAAAATTGCTAAGCAGGTCCATGTTTACCTCTGAGAGGAATCAATTGCTATTCTGTTTGTAGGTTTTGTTAACTATTTGGAGGCACCAGATTCATTTAAAATAATTTGCTTCCTGATGGGGTCTTTAGTTTGAAGTGCTTTGTGTAAATTAGTTGCTATTTACAATACAATCCCCAGATCCCTCTCTAATTAAGGTGTTTACCTATATTCCTTCTCAAGTGCTCTTGTTGCTTTTTGTTTAGGTCTTACCTTAGGTGCTTTCATGCTCAGACGCTGTTTTTTGTTCCTGTCATGGCTGAGATGCCTCAGGCAATTAAGTTACTGGTCACATCCCAGACATTGGTCCAAAATCTAAAGAGCTCCAGCTTCAACCCTCTGTAGGTCAAAAACTTAATTATATTTACAAGGTAGAAAATTTTCCTTTGTACTTCATGGACTCAACCTCTTGCCTTAGGATGACCAATAATGCTGCTTTGGCTATGACTGTACGGGTTTTAGCACCGAGTCTGGTGTCTTGGAAAACCCCTTAGTGCTGAGTAAGCCTGTACAACAGGTTACCCTATTTGGCCTAGAAATATTTCCTGGATTCCATTATTAAAGCCACCTAACTCTTTCTTCAAGGTCTAATAGGAACAGGTGACTTTGCTGATTTTACATGTTCATGTTCTTGCTAAATTTCTGAGGATTTGTTCAATGATTACAGTCATTCACGGACTGCTGGCAGATTAGAGTCGCAGGCAGTCCAGAGACCCTGCAGCACCGCCCTCTCACTTTACAGATGAATAAAATCTCAATTGCATTGGAAATTTTTTGACTATCTTCGTGCACTCTTGCTGCTGTGGCACCAGACTTCTGCAATGTCTTCAAACATCTCCTTTCCCACTAATTAAAAACAGATGGTTGTGTTGGAACCTCGGTTACAGTAACAGGAAAAAGTAGCATTTGGTTAGTTTTAAATTGTCCAATAATCTTCTTCTAATGCCTCTATTTGCGTCATAGGCATTTTAACTTCCCTTGTGTCTAAAGTTCAGTGTCTCTCATGGATTACTCATATTATCTGAGTGTGAAAATAAATATGGTCAGGTTAATTAGCATCAATTTTAATAAGATCCCAAAGTAATTCTATACAATGCTTCCTGGTAAGAAAGAAATTAAGCTTGATAACTGAGATAATAGGATCTAAAATAGAAGCAATGCAAGGGGCATGAAAGAAAGAAAATAAGCCTTCAAAAGGGAGAAAGAAATTGTGTGTACTGTGTGTAATATATGGATAAAGTTTTCTTTTCCAAAATCACACAATGGGTCTTCATTATTTTGCCTCCAAAGGAAGTCAGAGTCCAGTGGTTTTTCAAAAACAGATTGATCTCACAGGTTTGTTGAAAATTCAAATACCTGGTTCCCAACACTGGTCATTCTGAGTCAGTAGCTGTGGAGTGGAACCTGGGAATCTTGAGTTTTAATAAACTTCAAAAGTGCTTCAAATGCAACTGGTCATTGGAGTGATGTCTGGGAACCATGAAGTGAGGCTCTTTGAAGAAGCTTTCCTATTTTTCACTTTGGAAAAAATATTTGATGGTCATTCCTCAGACTTCACTTATTTTTGAGATGGCAGGAATAATTATTTTTCCTTCAAAGAGAGGGAAATTGAGGAAGAGTCACATTTTATTGTAAGAATATGAAAACATGAGAATTTCCCTTGCCCCTGTTTCATCCCAAAGAGTATATTAAGGTTCTGAAATGAGACCTGCTGTAACGAGCGAGGGTGAATTCCTCCACAGGGCGTGTGGGACTGTGTAAGGCAATTTGTACATTCTCCACTTGACCATGATAAATAAATAGATGGAGTGGGGGGCTCGACACTGCTCAAGAGCCCAGTCTTTTTCACCCCTCACCTGATTTGTGCTGTAGAGATCGTCCAGCCCTAACTGAGTGGAGCAGAAAGGACTGAAGTCTCTCTTGTTCACGAACCATGAGAGAAGCATCTCTTGTTAAATGTATGTTTACATGGACATGTAGAAACACCCACATAGCCTGAAAAGTCCTCTGGGAAACTAACACAGAGCTCCTAGTTCTTAATTAGCAGAGTGAATTCCCCAGCCCTGTCACTTAATGGTATTGCAAATGATGTGTTTGGCAATTAATTGAATGATCTGTAAACCTGGAATCCTGACCATTGGTGGTCATTAAAGATCCCAGGATACTTTTCCTATGGCAGGCAGGGTCCTGGAATAATCCCAGCCCTCTTAATTAAATTAGATTCTGTCCTGCTGCCCTTTGTATTTTCAACTGGACTCTATTCCTTTTCTATCCTTAATTTCAGTGAACTTGTGCATTAATAGAGAGCCACTGGATTCCACAGAGGACTCCAGTACAGTAGCAATGTCTCCTAAATTACGAAGTGATGTGCATTGGCTTAGTGGTGGACAGGCACACTTTGTACAGAAGGGAAATTGTTGGACTGGCATCTGAAGAGACAGGGTACTCCTGAAAAATTAAGCCTGCTAAACATTTCAGTATATAATTAAAAATGCACATCCAATTAGCTTTTAGAAGTGAGGATTTTTTTTACCTTTTTCTTTTACGGGTGATATCTTTCTATAAACAAAGTAATGAATAGGCATATTTTATTAGCAGAAAAAATCTATGTGTTCAATAATAATAATAATTTTTTAAAACACCAATATATAAAAAGGCTGATCTCAGTCAGTAGGATAGAGGTAGAGTAAGAACAATAGACATACTGGAAACCGGTTTGATGGCTTGAAATTTGTTGATGCAGAATTCTACTTCATGTTTCTATACTATAAACAGTTAGTCTACTTCTGATCTTCTACATTTTTTTTCCTCAAAATGGGGGGGGGGGGCTTGAGGACAGTAAGCTTTCTCTTACCAGTCATATTTTTTTATAACCAGAAATTGTTTTATTAATATAAAAGTTTTTTCAAGCAAATGAAAATTCAGTAAACTGTATATTTACAGAAAGTAGAGTGCTGTTATATAAGGTTAGCAAACTCCTAGAAGTTATTATTTAGCAGTTTGTTTCTGATAATTAAAATTCTCTGAAATATTTTTAAAGATATGGATGAATATTATTTTTTCATTGTGGATAACAACTTTCCATTTTAAAAGTATTTAACTCTGTTAATAGACCATAAAAGCCCTTTTTCATATGCAGATTAACTCATACATATTCAGGAAAGTAAATGTACTCCCCAGTTTAGATAGTTTGTTAGCATTTGAGACTCAGTTGGGGATTGTTTTTGTCTACTTTTGTTATTGTTAAACTAATTTTCTGTTTCAAATAATATACTTGCCTCACAATTTCCTACATTTAACACAGAATAGGTCAACACACATACACACACAAGGTTTCAAACCTGAGAATTTTGTGACCATTTTCTGTGCGTCTCTTCTCTAACCCACAATAAATAGTTCTTTACTTCAATTAAAAAAAAAGTTAGAATCAGAAGATAGACACCAGCTTGTCTTCATTATAAGAAAGCTGATTTTATTACCTGAGTTAATGTGAGAAAGAATTTTTTGAAAATACACTGTGGGTGTTTGCAAAAGTGTTTTAAGTATAAATATATTTCTGTAATGAAAATATAAGTAACCTCAACAACATGGATAATAGTAAAAGGTAGTAATATAATTAGGAAGTGTAAGTTTTGAGAGTTATGACCTTTGTTTTTACATGATTTATTTGTTTGTGTAATTTAATTTTTAATAATGGTTATGTTTAACAATTGGCTTGCAAAATTTATAAAACAATTGGTTCTTGCAATCTGGCCCAAGCAGGTTCCAACATGCCGCCAGATAGAGTGCTATTGGGTGAATTGGGGAAAACTAGGTTGGAAATGGTATAAAACAGATAAATCTTCACTTCCTATATCATTAAACAAAAATGCAATGATTAAGATATTAAATTAAAATAAAGATTTTTCTAAAGATTTTTCTATAATCACTAAGTTATTTAACTATGATTATAGGGAGAAGGATAGGAAGCTCACTGGTGGTGGGACAGGAGAAAGCTTTAATTAGAAGGCTTTCAGTTATTTGAAAAAGATTAACAAAAATCAAGTAACTAAAAGTAAGAAATGGTTTAATAATACAGACCTTTGGAAATAGTGTGAGGTGGTCCTCTTCTTCATCTGGTCTGTCTTGTTCACTGCCCTTGTCTGTCAACAAGGAAAATGGTCTGGTTCACTATTTTGAGACTCGTTTGCATCAAATCATTTCTAAGAATCTAAAATTTGATGTAACCTTCAGAAATTTCTGACTGAGCTCATTTTAGCTGGTGTTCAGAAATTTGCTAATTCTTCATTGAAATTGTCAGTTGGGACAAATTTGAGATATTTCCACTTAGAGTGTCTAATTTGCTGCTTTCCTCTGGCAGTCACTAAAGTCTTACAATTTGGGCCATTGTTGGCTCGCTAGGATTTAAATGAGACAGCCGAATCCCATATGTTTATGCACACTGCTTTAATTTCTCCAGTGTGTTTATTTGTGTGGCAGTAGCACATTAACACTCTGCTTTCCTAAGGACACATAAACAGTCTGGCAATTCGATGTGTGATGTAACCATAAGGACACATACCAGTTAATCAAATGTCCTAAACCCACCCACACCTTCAGAACCTGTCTGGTAAATGGGTGCATTGTAAATTCTCTTCATTCTCCTTTGATCAGGTCAGTGGCTTTTGTTTCTTCTTTCTCGTTCTCATTTCCACACTGCTACCTCACATTCATACCACCTCATTTTTGCACTATTGCACTGACCTACTAACTCATCTTTCTACTTCCAAACTCTAGTATTCAGTCCATTTTGAATAGCACTGTTAACCTCATTTTTCAAAAATACAGCTTTAATGTCTGTCCTATGCTCAAAAATCTTCAGTGGTTTCTTCCCCCTGCCTAAGATAAATCATATTAATTAATTAGACCAGAGATCTCCAAACTGAGGTAGGTATATCCAGGAGATGTGAAAGAAAATCCATAGGAATGCAGAAGAATGTAGCAGAATTTTTAAATTCCTATTTCTACACAATATAAAAATTGCACATGCTTTTAAGTAAAAAGAAAAGTTAAACGTTGCTAATGTTTTATATATGGGGTAGGCAAAGGCAGGTTTACATAATACAAATAAGTAATACAGTAATAAATAATAATAATAATAATATAAGTTGTTTTGTGTACACAACTGTAAACCTACTTTTGCCCTCCCCTGTACAGACTGATATGGGGACTGCCTTTCAGACTGTATGTCCGGTGAGGGTGTTGCTCGTGGTATCTGAGTTATCTGGAAGTAATAGTTGAAGTTTCAAAGTACTTGCAGGTTATCAGTGATATCTCACTTTTGGGGTTAGCTTCCAGTGTATTGTGATATTTTTCTATTTAGATGCATTGTTATGGATTTGTTGATTTTTAGTTACATGAATGGGCAAGTGGCTTAAATACATCCCAGGAAAGAAATCACAGACTGAAGAGAAGAGTAGCTGCAAAGATAAGAGAACAACAAAGACCAGCCATTACTTCTATTCTTGGTGTTAAAATTCACCTTATGCAACAATGATATTGCGAGTAATCAGCTCTGACAAGAATTTGGTCAAAAGGATTTAAAATTACTGAAAAGGCCATTTGAGATATTTATTACTATATTTCATTTAAGTGTATATTGTGCTTGAGATTTTAGTTAAAGTCATTAAATTAGCTGAGATATTATAAACTGAGAACCTAAAAAGGACATACTCAGATTTTGTGGAGCTTGAACTTGAGTTAGTTTTCTATAAAAAAAAAATACAAAACTACAAATACAAAATCCAATATGAAAGGGAACATTTGGTTAGAATGAGAAAAGAAATCACAACAGATAATGTACTTAAGAAGTAGGAAATACCACAAGCAACACAAAATCCACAAACATAACGTAATGGTTTTATAAATGAATGGCTGGCATGCCTTTATAAGAACTTTCCATTTTTGTTTATTTTTTACTATTATATATATTTTTATTTTATATTAGATTTGTCCCGATTTCCCCCCCTTTGCCCCTTCCACCAAGCACCCCCCACTCCCTCAGGCAATCCCCCCACCACTGTTCATGTCCATGGGTCATGCGTATAAGTTCTGTGGCTACTCCCTTTCCTATACTGTACTTTACATTCCCATGGCTATTCTCTAACTACCTATTTGTACTTCTTAATCCCTTCACCTCTTCACCCATTCCCCTACACCTCCCTCCCATCTGGCAACCATCAAAACCTTCTCCATATCCATGATTCTGTCTCTGCTCTTGTTTGCTGAGTTTGTTTTTCAGATTCAATTATTGACAGGTATGTATTTACTGCCATTTTAATGTTCATAGTTCTAATCTTTTCTTAATAAGTGCCTTTAACATTTCATATAATAATGGTTTGGTGTTCATGAACTCCTTTATTTTTTTCTTGTCTGGGAAGCTCTTTATCTGACCTTTGATTCTAAGTGATAGATTTGCTGGGTAGAGCAATCTTGGCTGTAGATCCCTACTTTTCATGACTTTGAATATTTCTTGCTAATCCTTCTAGCCTGCAAAGTTTCTTTTGAGAAATCAGCTGACAGTCTTATGGGAACTTCCCTGTAGGTAACTAATTTCTTTTTCCTTGCTGCTTCTAAGGTTCTCTCTTTATCTATAACCTTTGGCATTTTAATTATGATGTGTTTCAGAGTGAACCTCTTTGCATCCATCTTGTGTGGGGAAGCTCTGTACTTCCATTACTTGCATATTTATTTCCTTCACCAAATTAGGGAAGTTTTCTTTCGTTATTTTTCCAGATAGGTCTCCAATTTCTTGCTCTTTCTCTTCTCCTTCTGGCATCCCATGATGCGAATATTGGAATGTTCAAAGTTGTCCCAGAGGCTGCTTATACTATCCTTGTTTTTTTGGATTCTTATTTCTTCTTTCTGTTCTGATTTGTTGTTTTTTGCTTCCTTGTGTTCAAATCATTGATTTGATTCTTGGCTTCATCCTCTCTGCTGTTGTTTTTACAATTTATTGTTGTAAATTGTTTTTTATTTCAATTGTGTATCCTTCATTTCTGACTGGATCCTTATAGCCAGTGTTTTGAACTCTGCATCTGATAGATTGCTTGTCACCATTTTATTTGGGTCTTTTTCTGGAGTTTTGATCTGTTCTTTCAGTTGGGTCATGTTTCTTTGTCTCTTCATTTTGGCAGTCTCCCAGTGTTTGTTTCTATGTATTAGGTAGATGTGCTATGACTCCCTGTCTTGGTATCATGGGCTAATATAGTCAGTGTCCTGTAAGGTCCCATGGCACAGCCACCCCTATCATTAAAGTTGGGTACTCAATGTACGTCCTTAGTGTGGGCTGAGTATACCTTCCTCTTATAGTTGAGTCTTGGTTGCTGTTGGCAGGTCAATGGGAGGGATTTACCCAGGCCAGTCAGTTGCAAGGATTGGCTGTGACAAATGATCACCAATCTCTGCCCTCTGTGAAGTATCAGTTATGCAGAGATAGGGTGGTAGTGCTTTGACGTGGTCTCAAGCTGTCCACTGGGAGCACAGGCCCGGAGTTTTTTGGGGTGGTGTAGGCCAAGGTCTGCCCCCATTTGTGTTTTGTCCAGGGCCACCTTGACTGAGCTATAGAACAATTTGAGATGGCTTCTACTTGTTTTGGGCTTGGAGATTCCCATGTGAAGCCAAGCTGTGAATCTAGGCTGGTTGCCACTAGTGCCATGCCTGGGGCCACTTAGCAACACGTAAGGGGTCTGTGGCTCACTGAGGCCAGCTATTCCTTGTTTGAAAGGATTTAGGAAGTTTGAAGCTTGAGTCAAGACCAGCCATTCATATAGAAAAGCTACTGTTAAGAGGTGTAATTTGGGTGTGGCAGAGCCTCAGGGGACCTCCAGGGCTAGGCAAACAGTGTTAGCCAGGTTGATGGAGTCTCAAATATGGCATCTTCCTGCTGGCTCTCCCTTTTTCTGTCTGGGAGAAAGCTGTCCCCCAGCTCTCACCTTGATACCAGCCACATCAGTTCCTTTCTGTATGCCACTGGTGTTTTTCAACCTGCTACTTTGGTGCTGGAACTCAGAGGGAGTGAGTCTGAGTGTTTGTGTGTGGGTTCTATAAAAAAAACTGCTTGGGGCTCCAGAGGTTTCTTCCACTGACTCAACCCCTGCTGGTTTTTACAGCCAGAAGTTATGGGGACTTATCTTCCTGGCACTGGTACCATGGGCCGGGGGAGCCTGATGTGGGGTTGGGACTTCTCACTGCCAAGATATCCCTCTCAATTTTTTATCCACCTCATGTGTATGTGGGACCAGATTGTTCTGCATTTCCATCTATCCTACCAGTATGGATGGATGTGATTTCTTTAATTCTGTAGTTGTCAGACTTCCATTCAACTCAATTCTGCCAGTTCTGAGTAATGGTTGTTGTATAATTTAGTTGTAATTTTGATGTGATGTGGTTGTGTGAGGAGACAAGCCGTGTTTACCTATGCTGCCACCTTTGCCAGGGAAGCTAATACATTTTCCCTATATTTTTTAGTTGCAGCTTTTCTGAGCACCCCTTATGACAATTACTTTGTACGTTTTCTACAGACAAAATAGAAAAATAATCCATACTTCAGAATGACTGATCAAAATTTGTTTCTTATTATTGAGAATAATTTGCTATTAAAATACCACTTTGATTTTTTTTATTGTAGTTGAATTTGAAGAAACCTCTTATAATGTTTATATTTAAGCTGTAAGATTTTTGGGAGGCTCATATTGTATAATGCAAGACTAATTTTAAATGCCTTTTGAACTAGGAATACTAATTAATCAGAGCAAATTCAAAAGCATTTAAAAACTGCTTTTGTGTTATAGTGAGCTATATAATTATATAATCAAGTTATTCTTATGCTATATATTTTGGCTTACTGGTAAACATGTGTAGGAGTTCTATGATAAGCATGCAGGCTCTTTATTTGTTTTGCTATGTTGGTGGCAATCTTGTATGCCACTTTACCTGGAATGGCCAGATATCCTCAGAACAAGATACCTGAGCTGTGCTAAGATGTGCTCTGATAGCTGGGACACACAAAATATGTGACTTCACACAAAGACCTACTCATTGGTTCTAGTATTGCTGTAAGTTTGTGCCTTACAAACAGGAATTGTGATAGATTCTGTTTCAGGTGAATATAATAAAACTAAAAAAAGTATGATTCGTTTAAAATTGAATACTATAACAGGAGAGAATTTCCATTGAGAACCAACTTCTTTGCTTATACTCTGACATATACAATTACTGGAAGAATTCTTTACAGACAAGCTTCTAGTTCCATAATTTCAAACCTTGTTACTTTCCACTTCCACATATTTTTGACCTTGCACACTTTAGGACACACTCATTTTGCACGTTGATGACACAACCACACATGAGTGAATACAGTGGGCAGGAATATTCCTGGAAGGCATCTTCTACTGGGATGGCAGGTGATAACCAAAGTCCACATAGAAGAGCCTGGGAACCATAGAAATATATCCCATGAAACCTGGGCTAAATGTGCTCCCCAGTCTACTTTCCCTTTTTTGATTCCAAAAATGCTTGCAGCCACGTGTGCCTCATATAACATGAATGGAGTGTGACAGAAGAGAGTCAGAGTAGAAAGAAACAGCTGTCTTAATTTTGGTCAAAGTATCTTCCCTTTATCTCACCTCTGCAACCTTTACATGTAAGAACGTATGGTCTTGTGGGTACCATCCAGGGCAGAGGCTCATGCAGGCGAGGGTTCCTGAACTTACATTTCATTAGCTTTGTGGTAAGTTTATCTCTATCGTCAGAAAAAAAAAATATTTTAATGGTGTCTAAAGGCATTTGACCCAATAAAATATAGAATGTTGCTGAACTTAATGATAAATTCTTTTAAGATTCATTTCTTAGTTACAAGTGAAAAAAAAATACCATTCACTTGTCTTTTGTCACCTATATCAGCCAGTACAGTCAACTATCAAAATGAGAGAAATGTAGAGCCAGACTTCTGAATTACCGTGTCACCACGTGGTTCAGAGCCTAACAAAAAGTATGTTAAACCATATTGTTCTTATTTAAAAGATTGATTACTTCTACAGATGACAAAAAAGATGTTTGTACCATAATGCAAAAAATTAATACTATTTATTTCCTCCTTTAAAAATATGTTATATAATTGTGTGACCTGGCTGAGTAGCTCTGTTGGTTAGCATGTCATCCCTATACACCAAGGTTGTGGGTTTGATCCCCAGTCAGAGCACATTCAAGAAACAAACCAATGAATGCTTAAATAAGTGGAACAACAAATCAGTGTTTCTCTCTTTCTTTGTTATTCTAAAATCAGTAAAAATTAAAATGCATAGTCATATGTCAATTTGTTGTACATGCTTACAGATTGGGAGGTATGCTCGAAATCTTTAGTGATAAATGCATAATCCAAAATACTTGGATATCATTGCATTTGGCATTAAGAGCTTCAAAATTTGAGCCCAAAAGACTCCAATTCTTTAGCTAATCAGAGTTATTCCTACTCCCTTAAACAAGTCTTCATATTCCCATCATTATCCAGGTAAATCCTATCCCATTTTCCATCTTGGGATATCCCCTTTCTTTCTGGCTAATTCAAATATTACCTATCTTTAAGGACCTTTTTTTCAAATACTCTCTTGGCTTCCTCAGTTTTCACAGTTCTCTAATTTTGTTAAAAAATAGTACATATTATTTTTAACAGGCCCTTAGCACCAAGTGATAGCATACTTTAAGGTATTTCTTTTATTTTGTTATTTGTTTTAATGCTTACATGAGGTCTGTCTGGAAAAAGTCCAGCCATTGTTGATATAACAAGAATGGTTTGCCTGACATCAGTGTACCCTGGCAGCCAAGGAGAGTGGACTGGAATGTGCTTGCATGAACAATGACCACTTCACTGTACTCTAGTCAGTGGGGGTGCTAGATGCTGTTGAGTGAGCATGTGTACTAAGTGCCCGTGGCATTCAAATGACTGAGCAAGTAGAGCAAAGAGTATGCATCAAATTTTGCATTAAGCTTGAACATTCCTCCACAGAAACTTTCAGATGATTCAGAAGGCCGCAGCTACGGGCAACTGGTGACTGGCAGCTCCATCACTACAACACGCCTGCTCATGCGTCATGTCTCATGCAGAATATTTTGGTAAAACATCAAATCACCCAGGTGACTCAGCCCCACTACAGCTCAGATTTGGTGCCCTGAGACTTCTAGCTTTTCCCAAAATTAAAATCACCTTTGAAAAGGAAGAGATTTCAGAACATCAATGAGACTCAGGAAAATATGATGGGGCAGCTGATGGCAACTGGGAGAACTGTGTGAGGTCCCAGTGTACCTACTGTGAAGGGGACTGAGGCATCATTGTCCTGTGTGCACTGTTTATTGTATCTTCTTCAAGAAATGTCTCTACTTTTCATATTACGTGGCCAGATACCTTCTGGACAAACCTTGTATATCTTATTTTGCAGCTTCTCAAACTCCAAACCTCTCTCTCACACTTTTCTATCCCCACAGTACCTATACAAGTCTATGTAACTAATACATTCTCTATGAAGATTTGTGAAATCAACACATTTTGGGGGGAAAAAAATCAAGTTCACGAAAGATATCTTTGGAGCTCACAAAACCCTCTGCTGGGGGAGGTGTGTGTGTGAAGGCAGTCCTAATGGCAGATTTGTCTTGCCGGTAATGCAGTGGGAGGAAGTTGGCCCGTTTACACGTCTCTCCCAGGATGAGAATATCGTCCTTATGATGAATATGTAGGTAGTATACAAACTATGAGAAAAAGGGAAAGAGTGGCTTTATATAGAATCACAAGGTGATTAATATACTCTTTTCCCCAAACAAGATAATTTTACCTTCTCAGCAACTTACTTTTCTGTCTTCTTCATCATGAGATCATGTTCACTAACGACGCCAGGTGGCAGGCTGGGGTGTGCCAGTCCGTCTCTGCTGGTTTGGCATCTATGTAGACAGAAAACAAAATGGTAATAAAGAAATCCTGTTTCTTCTTCAAGTATCCTTGTGGTGGCTCCTTCTGGTTTTGCCTTTTAGGAACTGCACTCTCACTGTCCCTCTAAAGACGCCGGCTCTTTTTCAACAGCAGAGTCCTCCTTGCTCACGGTCCTCTGGGGTCAAGGAACGACTGCTCGTCCTCACAGGGAGGTAGCTGGGAACAGCATGACTTGAGAAGACTTACACAAGCCGTTGTCTGTGCTGAACTGGTTTAGGATGTCTTTTCATCTTGACACACTGACATCTCAAGGTTCTAATTAGCTGACAATCAGGGCAGAAAGATCAGAAGCAGCAGCACTGTGCCTGGAATTACTATGTAGATGTATATGCAAATTACTAGGGTTGACAATAAGAAAGAATCTATACTTTAGAGAGTAAAAAGCTACATTGACCCTGACTAGTGTGGCTCAGTGGGTTGGGCACCATCCCACAAACTGAAGGGTCACGGATTTGATTCCCAGTCAGGGCACATGCCTGGGATATGGGCCAGGTCCCCCGCTGGGTGTGTGTGAAAGACTACCAATCAATATTTCTCTGTCTTTCTCTGTCCCTTTCTTCCCCCTCTCTAAAATAAATAAATAAATATATTTTAAAAAAAGCCACATTAATCAAGAGTTATCAAATACTGGTAAATGCATTATTGACCTTGTCATGATGCCAGACAGAATAATACTGCGGTCTAGAGCCCAGATTTCCTGGACGCTGGTAAAACGTGCTGGCTCTGGTGTGGCTAGTTCTGCTGGAGTCACAGGGCACGGAAAGAACCAAGCCGTACTCATCTGAGTGTGTCTGGGGTCCCAAGCCCATGAGATTAGGACAAGCTCTACACTGTGCCACCCACCTTTTCCCATCTGTATCCATGTCCTCCTGTGTTATCAGAAGCTCCAGATGGAGCTTCCTGTGCAATTGTTAATTATTATTATTTTTATCTCTTCACCCATAATGTCTCTAAATCTCCTGGCATTGAAACTGTTGTCTTTGTTGAAAGAGATGATAGCCTTCCGAGATGGTGATGGCGGCATTTCTTTGTGAGCTCTCAGGAGCAATGTGGATACTATTTAAGTTTTAAAAAATAATAATTATGTCCTGACACTTTAAAAAAGTGAATTTCTTTGTAATTAGTTCTAGTGTTTAGGACTGCTTTGAAATTCACTAGGGTTTTTCTTTTAAACAAGGAAAAAAGACTCAGTTTGTTTCCCTTGTTTGGGATCTTTCGGGATAAAAAGCACTATAGAATTGTAAGCTATTATTAATCCGCCCCTTCTCCAGACACACGTCGATGGGGGCTCTAAAATATAGATTAGCTGCCAGTGTGTCCCGGCTCAAAGAAAGCTGCAAAATTATTTTTAAGCATGTACTTTGAATGTGCTCAAAGCCTGTCTATTTTCACGAAAATAGAAGTGACATCCTGTGGCTGAGGCTCCTGTTGATTTGAATAGTTACAAGCAGGTTCATTCAACTGGACAGATGCTACCTCCTGCATAACACCCAAAGCTTTTCTCTGAGTGGTTTGTGTAGCAAGGGTGGAGAGCAGGCTTTGTTCTGCCAGGATGTGGGGGGGTAGAGGTTGCAGATTTCCTCCAGAGCTTTGCATTCCATAGCAGCATCTTGCTGACTGTTCAATATTTTGCAGTTGCTTACAGGTATTGAATAGCAAGAGGAAGAGAAAGTCACCATGTCTTGACTCGTGTAGCTTTACCAGCTGTGTGCTTAGCTGGAATTTTTGAGCAGTACTTCCTTTTCCGACGTTCCTTCACAGCTAGTGTTGACTGATCCCAGCCAGTCCAGAAGCTGTGGTCTCTGCTCCTATTGTCCTCTGTGGGGTATTAAGTACTTACATGTGTGTACCACTGCACAGGCAAGGCAGATTGACAGCTTGAGATGACCCCAAAACAGAAGGACATGTGGAAAGTGTGGGGGAACTAGCAAGCTCTGAACACCAAAGGAAGAGACGAGCCTACTGATTTGCATTGCGTATCAGTTAAAGTAAGTACATTTGGTGAATTTCCATGTTTACCAGGGTGGTATTTGTGGAAATTTGGGATATTATTATTCTAATTTGAAAATGAATGAAAGCTCTAGTGCCCTCCCCCGTTCCCTGTCCCTGAACTTCTCAGGAGAACTCCAGGAGCCTTCGCGGTGTGCAGAGCATCAGGACATCCTCTCCTCCAGTCCCTCTTGCCCTCTTTCCTAAATAGGTCTGTGGGGCCCTCATCATGTGTTTTAGTTAACTATTTTCCAAAAAACTCAAAACAATGATTATTTATTTCCTTATGATTCTTTGGTCTTTGTTTTCTTTGCTGTTCAATTTTCAAGGATTCTACTGCTACATCCTGTACCTTAGAAATCCTTTCTTTGGCATTGTCCACTCTGCCATTCTTCATGTCTCTTACATTGTCTTTGATCTCTAGCATTTCTTTTGTTTCTTTCTTAGGATTTCCATCTCTCTGCTTACACTGCCCGTGTCTACTTTATCCACTGCAGCCCTTAGCTCTGGGATTCAGCATAGTGGTTTTAAATGTATGGGCTAACAATTCCAAGATCCCTGCCATGTCTGGTTCTGATGACTGTTCTGTCTCTTCAAATCATGTTTGACTTTTTGGGTGTGCCTTGCAATTTTGTCTTGATATCTAGGCGTGATGTAGGGGCAATAGGAAGTGCTATAGTTAGGCCTTTGATAAAGTGGCGGCCAGGTGTGGGGAGCGGAGGGGAAATGGTCTACAGTCTTTCAGACGGTCTCAGACTTCCAGTGAGCTGGTGCCCTTGGGTGTGAGCCATGCAAGTGCTTCTCGGGTTTCCCCTCTTAGGCAGGACGAGACGGCTAGAGCAGGCTGGAGTTGGGTGTTTCCTTCCCTCGAGAAAGTCAGGCTCCGATAATACCCTAGCAGGTTAGGCTCTGGTTAACTAGTTTCCCCTGAGGGTAGGCCTTGTTAAGAAGAACAAAATAGAAAAGATATGTACAGCCCCATGTTCACCAAAGCATTATTTACAACAGCCAAGATATTGAAACAACGTAAGTGTTCATTGGCAGGTGAATGAAGAAAGAAAATGTGGTATGTATGTACAATGGAGAATTATTTAGCCATAAAAGAGAATGAAACCTTGTCATTTGTGGCAACATGGATGAAATGTGAAGGCATTCTACTAAGTGAAATAAATCAGATAGAGAAAGACAAATACCATGTGATCTCACTTATATGTGGAATAAAAAACAATACAAAACCAAACCACCAAGCTCATAGACATGGAGAAAAGATTGGTGGTTGCCAGAGGTGGGGGTAGGCAAAACGGGTAAAAAGGGTCAAAGATTAAAATCTTGTAGTTATAAAATAAATAAGTCACCGGGATGTGGTGTTCAGCATGCTGACTATAGTTAATAATACTGCGTTGCATATTTGGAAGATGCTAAGAGAGTAAACCTTAAAAGTTCTCATCATGAGAAAAAAATTCTGTAACTATGTGTGCTGATGGATGTTAACTAGATTTATTGTGGTGATCATTTTGTAATATATGCAAATATGAAATTATGCTGTGTATCTGAAAATAATATAATGTTGTACATCAATTCTCCCTCAATTTAAAAAAAATGAAAAAATAAGAGCAATGTGCTCTGGCTCTTTCAAAATGGTTCCTATTCCTCTCCCCCCGGAAGCACAAGATTTTTCTTGATGTTTACTATGCAAACATCTGGTTGAGCTCTTGGAGGTAAATCTCACAATATTATGGGCTCCCTATGACTTGATCCCCTTGGAATCTATAACTCAGAGTTGTCGGCAGTGAACCTCCAGCTCAATTACAGCTCAGGCCCCCCACCCACCCCGGGTGCAGACGTTCCCTTGGTGTCTCTGCTCTGGTATGTTATTTTCTGCATTCTCTTTTTGGTCTCTCCAGTCTTAGGGGCAGCCCTTCTCCTACAGATCCAAGGAGAATTATTGATTTCTTGAGTCTGTTCATCTTTTTATTTATTGTTAGGACAGAACGGTGACTTTCAAATCCCTTACAAGCAGAACCAGAAAACCTGCTTATGATTCTTTAATTTGGCCATGACTCGGCAAGGCCAGTGTGAGACTGCCCACATGGTGTTACCTTCCAGGATGGCTTACTCGCGTGACAAGCAAATTGGTGCCCAGCTGGGCAGCGAGGCAAGGGTACCTTGGTTAGTAGGATTCCCAGGTTACTTTCCATGTGGCCTCTCAGTGTGGCCAGTCTGGGCTTCCTCACAGCAAAGTGGTCCAGGGGAGTCAGGTTTCTTACACTTGACTAACTTTCCCCAGAGTACAAAAGCAGAAGCTGCCAGACCTGTTAAAGGCTTAGTCCTGGATCTAGCATAGGATCGATCACTCCTGCTAGGTTGAGGGGCAGCTCCGATTCAAGGGGAGGGGCTACATCAGGGTGTGCATACATACCAGCAAGTGTGATTCACTGGGGCCCTCAGTTCAATGACAGTCTTCCAGTTTGGTCCCCTGGTTCCAGGTGGCTCTCCCTGCCTCAATACCTCCATTATTAATTTGGCACTATCATTCCTCCAAGTTTTAGGATCCTGCCTTCCTCTTGCCAGAACTGCTAAGGACTGAAGTCCTTCTCTTCAAACTTTGTTTTCATGGCAGCTACCCAGCGCCTTGCTCTGCCTTGATGGAACAACCATTGCTTTCTGCCATGAAGTTCCTTGAGGGCTGCCTGCCAGATCACCTGGGCCTTCGCTGCATTCCTGACTCTCAGACAGGGGCCTGAGCACACCTAGGTGTGTGGAACTGTGTGCCAAGGATGTAGGCAATCTGAGAGAAATCATTGATCGTCTTCCTTAATGTAGATTTAACCCAAACAGTGTAGGTTTAAAGAACTCATATTAATCATTATTTTATGTCAAGTTTTTACTGAAAAGCAAATGTGTATCATATCATGGAATCCATGAGGCTCTATTGAATTTTTAAGAGAATACAAGGCTCCAAGGACATGTAAAGCTTAGTGCGGCTGCTTCAAACTCTACCCCCAGACTCCTGGGGACATGGGTGCATTCTCTCATGTCACCACAGGTCTGGTCACTTTTTGTCCCTAGAGACTCTCTGTCTCACCTCGCTTATCCTGGCATCCATTCAGGTCCAGACGAGACTACATTAGGGCTGAGCCCTGACTATGGTCCTTTTGACACTTTGTTGTCTAAAACAACTTCCCTATAAAGTTAAAAAACTGTTCCATGGAGGAGGAGGGAAAAGTACACTGTTTCTGTATCCTTCTGGGGCCCAAATCCTGTTCTAAATTTTGCTCCATTAAAACCAGACGCTGCTGTCTGCTTACTGTTCTCCCCTCCCTGGCCCCTTGCTCTCCCAGCCAACCTCTCAACAGCTCTGTTTGAGATTACTCGATTAATACAATTGCTTGGCGTGGAAGGAAGCTCCAGAGGCCAAGGATTTTCCCTCTGTCCTGTTGCTAGCATGACTGAGCGCCTCCGGTAGTGCTGTTGGGAACTTCAGTGATTCCTCGTTTCTGATTCCCGGTGTTCTACAAAGTCTCTGAAGGCTGCACTGCCCCAGGGCTATGTGCCCAGTGGGGACAGGGTGGTGCCTAGACAGTTTTGTGGTGGATTTTGGGCAGGTCTCAGGAATGCCAGCCAGCTTTGTCTCTGTGCAGCGCAGGCTGTGGCCTCCACTCTTAGGAAGCCAGGGAGATTGAGTCACTACTGAAGAGGGTGGCATGAGGCTATGGACCATGGTCAGTGCTTGCTGGGAGTTAATTGTTGAGGCTCTGATAATCCTTTAAGTAACTGTAGAAGAAAAAGCTTGCTCTTTGCAATAGCTCACATCTTAGCCTAAGTCCCATAGTATTTAAATCCTGTCCCATCTTTACTAGATCCCAGAGGTAAATATTTGTCTTGGGGTTGTTGAAGCCCAGCCTAGGCAGACTCCTGAAAGAGCTTAGTATTTTGGATTCAACTGAGATGCTCAGAATTTTTCCTGTTGTTCTGATTAAGTTTTTAAACCCTCAGAGCTTCTCTTATTGAGGTTCACAGTGCTGCAGAGACTAGGGGAACCATAAGAGGCTGAGCCTCCTTTTCTTACCTGTCCCTTTGATGGGCAGAGCCCAGTGCAGCCAAGCTTCTTGAGAGCACAGGCTCAGGTGTTCACTGTTGATGCTTTTTGATTCAACATTAACCTCCCTTCAGTGGGGGCTTTAGCTGGGTGCTCTGGGGCCTGGGAATCAATACTAAGCATGTCTTTGATCACCCAGAGACCAGCAGAACTTAATTCCAACCCAGTGTAGTCAGAAAAGGGCCCTCATGCATAGCTGAATGCTTTTTCTCGCCAGCCTTACCTGGGAATCTATGTTTTGAGTTCTTTTGAAAGAGAACCAGAGGTGCACCTGCCACTTCCAACAAATTAGAGCAGACGTAATTATTGCTGCCAAGTAACCACGAAGGGTCAGTGTGGGGTTCCCTATAATCCCCATATATGATGTACACCATCCTGTGAGGGACCCTCTGGGGGGCCATCTGGGATTCCAAAGTGGGCTCGACTCAGTTATGGTTTCATATTTTTAAGAATTGGTATATCGTAAGAGCAAAGGTTCTGTTCTCTGAAACACCAGTTCCTCCATGTACTAACTGTGTAACCTGAGTGACATAATCTCTCCGGGGTCTCAGTTCTCTCATTTGTAAATCTGTGACAGCAATAGTGCCTACCTCAAGGAACGCTGGGTGGGCTAAGTGAGGTGATGTGTCTGGCTTGTGGGAAACCCTCCTCAGTCCCTGAAATAATCATCACAACTAAATGCTAGCATTTTCTTGCAACTTAGTGTAGGTCTGGCACAGTATTAAATATATTTACTTTCCTTCCACACAAAGAGCCCATGTTACCATCATCAGACTACTGTTGGGTGACAGGTGAGGAAGCTGAAATTTTTGCTTGACTCCAAAGCCTATGTTCTTACTCTTGGCCGCTCTCTGTGTCCTGGTAGCTCCACCCCATAACAGGAAGGAATCCTGGGCAGGAAGATAATATAATGACTAGTCTGGCTCCCTTATCAGTTTGTCCACCAGTTTTCCAAGTTGAAGTAAGTCTCTGACTGAAGCTTAGATCTGGCCTGGACTGCAGTCTAATCAAGGAGAGTATTAGCTCCGGGCCAGGAGGCATCTTACTACTGACTCGGGTCAGATTCTTTACCATAGTTGTGACAGGAGCCTGTGTCCTGTACCCAAGTTCTGATAACTGGATCTCTGTCTTATTTCTTTCCGTTCCCGCCTATACTCCACCCTTAACCTTAGTTCCTCAGTGGTCATCCTCCACTGCTTGTCAGTCCAGGGAACTTTGTGATCCTGATCAGTTATCTGTCTAGACGTCAGTCTCTCCTCTGGCCAGGATACCTGATAAGTCTGCTCAGCGTTCCTCTGATGGCATGGAAAGTGATACTTCATGGATTAGCTTCTTCACCTGAAAATTCATTTGTTCATTTATTCAAAAATATTTAGTGAACACATCTACCAGTCTTCTGTTCTCAAGAAACCCACATGATCCTTTGAGAGACTGGCTTGAATAAGCCATCATTTCTTCTGAGACATAGCTTCTGGTTCTGCAACAACTGTATTTTTATTTGCTTTTTGCATATTTCCTGGACATTCAGCGATCTTAGGATAGAAAATTCTCCTGTGGTTGCTTCCTGCCTCCCTGGGAAACTGGAGTTCTGAGGATGACTCTAGCCGCTGGCCCCACCTGAAGGAAGAAGCGGAGATAAACAAAGGTGCTGCGTTGAGGCGCGCTCTGTTAACGCAGGGGACGACCCTCCTCTTTCTGGCCGGTTTTGCCCACAAGCTGAAAGGCAGGGTTTCACTTTAACAAGAAGTTTCATCTGCAGAGCAGTTTTATGAAATGGCCCCAATACTTCCCTCTGGTTGGCAAGGGCGGCTCCGAGTACACACAGAAAACACCCTGGGGATTTGCTCTTTTGCTGATATTAAGCTCTAATAAAACGATCTTGCTAGTTTGTTAATATAAGAATGCTCCATCAGTATATTTGCCAAACTCATTTCTCTGTTTAACAGTGTGATAGCAGGGCTCCAAAGACACACTTCATGCATTATGTCAGCGTGGCCTTGGCATGACAGCCCAGGTAGTTAAGTTGATTAATGGAGGGTGTGTTTAGTCACCACTTCAAATAAAACGAAGTCAAGAGGGGTCAGTTAAGTGAACTCTTTCTACAGGCCAGCATTATCACCCCTATGAAAATATTAACGCTGTCCATTCCCTGGCTGCATCACTAATCAATTCTTCTTTCATATGAATGTAGTTTTTAGGCCAGGCTGTTTTCCAAAGCTTGCCCAGGCAAACAAGATAAATCACAGGTGGCAGTCACTTCCAATGACAGTCATGGTTAGTGCCAACTCTCCTGCAAAGCTCTAGGTGGGGCCTGAGGGCAAGAACTTTGTTAGAAGAAAAAGACAGGTGCACCAAGGTCACACTAAGACCTTCCCTTTTTCCAGTTTGAGAAATCAAAGCGTCATTAAATCTCACTCAGTTCGTATTGTCTCTGTGGATCCGTACCGTGAACAAAGTTCTCTTGCACAAGCATGTCCCAGGGTTCACAGGCTGTCCAAGCACCATTTCTTCTAGGTACCGGTTGTATCCTTCCCTTCTGCCTTTGCCACAGTGATTCATTCACATTTCCCTGCCAGGCAAACTGGATTTTCCGTTTCGTGGGGAGGGAAGGAGCTGGTGGGGTATGTTGGAGGCCAGAGAAGAGGGTACAGGCCAAAAAAAAAAAAAAATCAGTGAGTCAATGATGGATCCCTCTTTCTCAATTAAACCACCAGGTATCACCCGGTTGGGAGGGAAGTGGTGATTAATTCAACAAGCTAAACTGTTTCTTTTTGGGATAGCTGAGGCCCTTGATTTTCTGTTCTCCTTTCCTTGGATTTTGTAGTAAAACTGTTTTAAAACAGGTTGCTTTGGAACACATCATAGCATCTAATGGGAATCAGTACAATCTCTGTTAAAGATGTCCCAGTTTATGACTCCAAGTCTGACTTCTCTTTGATGTCCAGACTTCTGTATTTAATGGCCTTGGATTTCCACGTGGATTTGTAGTAGACATCACACACACAGTGTTTCGATTTTCCCTCCAAAGCTGTTCCTCCCCACCTCTAACTACCTGATCTCATTAAATGGCATCAATTACATTTCACTAAATTGTCTAGGCCCCAGACCCAGGACTCATGCTTGATTCCTCCCTGTCTCACTTCCCCACACATGGCACTCCATTAGCTCACTTTCAAAATGTGTGGAAAACATGCCAGTTCTCATCACCTCCACCGCTATCACTGTAGTTCAAATGCAATCGATCATCTCTCCAGGACAACTGCGAAGAGGACCCCTCAGCTTCCACTCTTGCCCCCTTGGTATAACAAAGCAGTCACCCAACTTCTTTGTTCAAAATCCTTGAATGACCTCCTGTTATGTTTAGATAAAATCTAAACTGCTTACCTTCTGCGTGAGGTCCTCATGATCTTCTTATGCCCATTTTCTGCTGTTCTTACCCTCCTTTGTACTGCTCCAGCCACACGGCCTCACACATTTCAAGATTCTCCCACCTCAGAGCTTGTGTTCTTGCTGTGTTCTTTCTGGACTGTTCTCCCCTCACGCGCTCACCTGGCTTGTGCTCTCACTTCATTTGGGTCTCAGCCCCAATGTCTTCACCCCTTTAGAAATGTCTTCCTAACCACCTTGCCATAAATACGTTTCAAAACTTTGTTAATATTTTGTGTTCCCCACCGGGAATCAGCTCCAAGACATCAGGGACCTTGTCTGCCTTCGTCATCAGTATCCCCAGAACCTAGAACAGAGCCTGAAACACATTAACGTCTAATACTATTGAATGAAAGGATGAATCCACTGTACTAGGAACTCAGCTGGGGAGAATTGGATGTATTAAAGATCAGCAAAGCTCTCAAGCCAGGGTTCAATGTTTGGCGAATAGTAGAAGAGTGAATAGGAAAGAAGTCAATTCTAGTTGCTTAGGTAGCTACATTCTAACCTTTCCTATCTTGAACTAAGCTAAAACAACATTTATTGATAATCTATTGTGTCCGAAGCGTGAGAGCATGGAATACAAAGTTGCATGACACTTGGCCCCAAATACTTACGTGGGGTGTGTATGTGTGTGTGTGTGTGTGTGTGTGTAAGAGAAGTGGGGACACCTCTTCCACAGCTGCAGGTGGTCACTGCTTTACAACTGGCCCCGATGCACGGAAGAGCGGTAAGATCGTACGCGGATAGAGTGCAGCGGTAGGGCAGAGCTTCCCAGTGAGTTTGCAGCCACAGTGAGCCTCATGCAGAGCCTCCTCCCAAACCCAAACAAACATATGCAGACTACAACTAAACACCAGGCATAAAGAAAGTGTGGGGAGCGTGTAAGCATTGTACATAAAACAGAGGAAACTGCTGCGTTTCGGAATCTGTTGAAGCAAATTTGGGAAGAACTTGTTGGGCCATTTCTGGGCACCTGTGGCATTCAACCTCGACCATGGTTCTTGCTGCCTCTATGTTTTATGACAAAACAGTGCCTCAGAGAAGTTACCAATGTCAGGCATCCGCCTATGACACGGCAGAGGCTGTATCTGCTACAGGGAATTCGCCAGCCCGGGTCTCAGCCTCTTTGCAGCACCCCCCTGTGTTTTCCCTGAGATGACATCCAGCAGCTGGAATACAGGTGGAGTGAACTCTGTGCTCTCCAGTTATTCCAATGAAGTGACCAAAAAAATTTTTTTGAGAGAGAATTACATGGGGAATTGGAAAGCGTGTGGGTTTTGTTGTTTACAAAAAAGCCCTTTTTTTCCTTCTCCACTCAGATTTCTCCTCTTTAAGTCCTTTATTCTTCTTCCTTCTCCTTCGTGTTTGCTCTTTCTCATCTCTCCCTGCCCTTCGTACCCCCCTTCCATCCCGGTACATCTGTCCAGACACTCCCTGGAGTTGGTGGTTGATGACAATCAGTGAGTAATAAGCAGTCAGAGGGATTAGTCCAAAGTCAACTGCGGGAAACCAAACCACACGCCACAAGTGATGCTTTTCCTTCCTTTCTCCTTGTGCCTCTCCCCGGCAGGAACTAAGGACCTGGGTTTTTCTGCCAGTGCCCCACGATGGAGTGCAGTGGGAGAGAGAGGAAATAGGAAACAAATGGGGCTTGACTTAGTCACACCAGGACTTCATTTGTCAGGACACCATGTTAATTTATAGCATTGTGACACGGAACACCATATTTCAAGAAAAGGAATGAACTCAGTTGGATATCCTGGTCTTTTGAGTAGGGCCTTTCCAAGCAGAGGGCCTGCAGAGATGCTGAAGCCATCTCTCTGCATTCTAGCCGGAAAAAGAGCTGTTTCCCACATACGGCAGCAGGGTTTGTTTGGGCTGGATTCCGTGTGCCTAGTAAAAGACTGGTCTGTTCTTGTTGTTCTGAGGGAGGTCAGAACACTTCCAATAAGTGGTGATTCTAGAGGGAACTAAACTGCTTTCAAGAAAGCCCTGGGCCTGGCCAATGAGAGAGTCAGTTCTATCTTCCACGTTCCTCCTTGCTCCCTGCGATTCGGGATTCAGAGCCTTGTTTCAGAACGCTGGGAGGAGACACGCAGAATCACAGAACCTCGGGGCTGAAAGGACTTCAGGGGTCCTCAGCCTCACGACGCACTAATGCTTCTTCCTTACTCTCTACTTTTAACAATATTGAAATAATGTTTACTGACAATTTACTGTGTCCAAAGCATGAAAGCGGGGAATACAAAGTTACATAAGGCTTCCATGTTGTGGGTGCATGTGGACAGTTCCCTGAACAGCGACAGGGAACTTCCCACAGCCTGTGACAGCATATCTGATGCTTATACTTCCAATCAAACTCCAATGATTGGAGAGCTCATCTTCCTACTGAGTGAATATCTCCTTTCTGCCTAAAGTTTTCCCATTGGCCCCTCTTGGCGCTCTTCTGGGACCCTGTGAAACAAGTCTTCGAAATGGAAACTGGACCCTCTAAAGCAGGGGTCTCATTTTCACCAGGGGCCACATCAGCCTCACGGTTGCCTTCAAAGGGCAGAAATAATTTTAGGACTGTATAAATGTAACTACTCCCTAACTGTTAAGGAGTTTAAAATACGTTCAGTCCTTTGAAGACAACCATGAGGCTGATGTGGTCCCAGGTGAAAATGAGTTTGACACCCCTGCTCTAAAGAGATGGCTCTCTGAGGGGCCCCTGTAGAAATAGCCTCAACCCGTGAAGCTGGACTGAAAGCAAGTGGTTGAAGCGAGGCTTGCCATGCGCTCAGTGATCTTAATCAGAATGGCGTAATTCTCTTTCCTGATTTTCTCACTGTTAATTCTTTAGAAGATGGCATAGAGGCACTCTTTACTATTATTAGCTTAAGCAAAAGGCCTGAAAATAGATTCAACAGTAAGACAAAAATTCTATGCTGATTCTCTCCCACAAATGATACAGTCTTTTTCGGGCCACTCTTCTGATATGATTTAGGGGCATTGGTTCAAAAAGGACATAGAAATTGGACACAACTCTTTCAGCAGGGAACAGGAAGTCCTAACGTTTGTCTGTTAAAAGCACGGAGTGGGAGAGCATTCAGTTCCTTCAGCTACTGGGTCAGACCAATGTGGAGACCTCTAAACTTTCATAGTTGTGAATCTGAAATTCTGTGACTACCCATAGGTATGGAAGGATGTTTTCGACCCTGTTTCTCATTATTTGTTAGTTCAACAATGTTTGTTAAGTGTCAGTCGTGTCAGGCACTGTGCTCAGAGTGGATGGGGGTGGGAGAGGGGCAAGGTTCTCATTTTCCCTTCCCAGGCTTCACTTGGAATTGGTTTGGTCAATTCTGCCGACAGATTTGGGTGAGATCTACTGTTTACTAGTGGCTCTGCTCTTCCCATCAGTACAGAAGTGCAGGTGGGGCCAGAGTGTTCCTGGCCTACTTTCAAAGACGGCATTACTTTTTGATTCATCAAATGGAGCCCCTAAATCCAGTTAGCCATCTGGCATCACTTAATCATTTGTAAATGTAAGTGTGAATTTTATTATATACTAATATTACCTGCTTATAAATACTTCTATATAGTATATGTTCATACAACCATTTTAATGCTTCAGTATCCCTTGAATTTTGTGGCTGGAGAGAAAACACTTTGTTAATCCTGAGTATTGTTACAAACATAACTGTTGTGCCCTCACAGTCCTCAGAGGGTTCAAGCAGTAAGTTTCTACATGCAATGATGTTGCCCAAGGCTACAGAGACGACCTGGGGACAAGAGAAAGCAAACCAGGGTTTGGGTGAGGGTGGAGGGCAGAGGTGGCCACTAGGTTCTGGGCAGAACCGGGAGCCATTTGGTAAAATGTGGCTGGGAAAACAAATGCCCTTCTCATAAACAGAGATGTTCTGCAAGTCGCCTTCCTCTGTGAACCAAGGTTTAGGTTCAGCCAGACACAGTGGTATGTAAACACCCTGACTCCCTCATGTGCAGGCAAAGCACTGAGCCAGTTAAGTACACAGAACCTTTTTCAGTCCGAAGAGGCTAATGAAAGCTCAGTTAAGTGTGTTACCTAACTGGAAAGGTAAATTCAATTTGCAAAATGCCGTAAAGGTTCTGCCATTCAACAGGGCTAGCAGCAAAGATGATTTAAAAAATGAAATCCTTTGCCTTATCCCATCAACCGCTTCCAACTAGCAACTCTTCAAATAAATGTGCAGATATGGGAATGAGAAACGCGCAGGCGGGGGTATTTTGAGGCTGGCGACCTGATTTCCCCTTTTGGCAGCCTGCTTAAGGGCTCTAGGTCCGCGCCGTCTCTGGCTTGGGTTAACCATGCCCTTTCCTTCTTGCGTTTCCCTTCTGTCTTCTCTTAAGTCTAAAGGAACCTGGCGATGATGATAGAAGAGCTATGTGGTGATCAGTGTGCTGAGGGGGAATTATTTTGCTGCTTGGAAGTCCATGCCTCAGATCCTTTTCTGTGACTTAGTTTCATTGGTCAGTGAGGGGGTACAAGGACATTCTGCCCTGTCCAATGCAGTGGCCACTCGGCACTTGAAGCCCTCTACGTGGCAATTGAACACTTGAAATGTGGTCAGTGTGACTAAAAAAATCTGAGATTTTAATTTAAAAACACATTTTAGAGAAATGAGGAGAGAAGATGTCTGTGACAAGAGACGGCGCAGTAAAGAGTTACCTCAGGAGCACCCGGTCCTCCAGAGCACAGTCAACAGAACCTGGGTAAGTTAGTCAGTAGGGTTGGAAAATGATTTTGAAAATGTATATTGGACTTGCTTACAAGGAAAATAGAAAAAGAATAATAAATATTGAAAGTACTAACAGCTTGAGATAAAGTAGAAATCCTAAAATGCATTAATGACAAAGTCAGGAAGACAAAAATCATAATGGTGCGTATTATAGATTAAGAAAAACCAGGGAAAAAAGAGCAAAGCTATGCCAATTTAAAGAAGAATGGTTGTAAGTGATTCATCCTTTATTAATTTTTTATAGTTGTGAAGAAAATGTGATGATCTGTGCTATGGAAATATTAAGATAAGTCTGTTTGGTATCATTTTTAACATTAAAAAGTGGGTTTCATCTATAATTTATTTCATTCTTATAAATTGCCAAGGGCTGGAAGAGGGCCACTTTTTTAAACTCTGGGTTGCAACCCACTTAGTGGGTCACAAAATCAAGGGTGGGTTACAGTGAGCATTTGAAAATAGAATAGAAACCATCAAAATGCACTTCATGAGATAAGGGAAATGACTGTTTTTCGACATTTGTTATGATGATGATGATGATGATGATGATGAGTGTGCAGTGGGTCTGTGGCTGCAAGAGTCTGAAAGCCACCAACCGAGATGAATTCTCATGAATCCTTCTCATGCTGGTGTATAACAATTCTGTATGAAATAAGTTGAGTCCTGTGTAGAAATCCTTTCGTAGGATTTTAAGTAGTACTTCCATCTGGGAATAGCACTAGTTGCTGTTGAATGGAATATGACTTAAGGTGTCTCCACTCTGGACTGCAGAAAACAAAGGAGTACTTAATAAAGAACCACCAGTCTTGTCTTTAAGGCAGTCCAAAAATATGGAGCTGGTAGATATAATTAACGGAAAGCTCCATTATGTGACAATATTTCTTCTATATTTCTGCTGTATTTCTCTGTAAGAGTTCATCAAAATTACCCAATTAATTAGGGGCACTTTAAGTGCATGAGTTAGAATAAATGTCTGTATGATTTCTTTAAAAGCCCATTTGCTATCACAGGAATTGGAAACATTTCTTGGTAATATATGCATGCATAAACTTGGCACATCATGATTCTGTATGGAGCAGTCAGTGCAGAATTTACAAAAACACCCACGATCTCTGCTGGCTTTTCACACACAAATATCATAGAAAGGATCTCAGTCTATCTTTCCTTATAAAGCTCTGTTTTGAACTTGCCTGGATGATGCTGCACTGAACAGGCCAATTCTGTGCCATCTGATTCCACAGAGTGCTGCCAAAGGGCAGTGGTGGTGGGCAGCGAGTTAGCATCCTGAGAGCCTGCACTGCTCATGTAGTGGTCGGAGAGGCCGGCAAACCTCAGAAAGGATTCTTGACACCTGACCACAGCTGGACGACATGAGAGTTTTTTTCTTCTTTTTTGATCTGTAGTGTTAATGGAAGTTTCATTATTATGATGTATTTTCACTCTTTGAGCAGCTATGTGCACACCTCAGGTACCATGACATGTTTTTGGTATATCCTCATGGTCTTTGGCCATACTGTGCTCACAACTCTTACAAGTGAAAAATGATAGGTTTTCCCCCCAAACTGACTCTGATATAACCAAACATATTGATAAAAAGACCATAAAATTATACCTTGAGAGAAGTTGGCTTATGTTCAAACAAGCACACACATTGTGATTCCTTAGATGACTGATGTAAAAATATTGTATCGAAAGAGAAATAACAGCCCTTGAAACAATGTGAGGCTTATTTTATCATGAAGCCATCCTTGCTACCACTAGCATTCTCCTATAGATTTTTTGCATTTTATCAGCAGGAGTAGTTGGCCTTGTTTTAGCAATGCTGAGGCGGCGTTTTCTTTTGGCTGCAAACCCTTAACAGCTTTAATTAACAGTACTTATGCGGCTCATGCTTAGCAGTTTTAGTTTTGCAAAGTAATTTATAATCATTTTTATCAGTTATTCTAAATTGAGATTTAGAATAGCATGTCATAAAGAAAATCCTTCATGTTTGAGAAAGGAGACCATTCTTACCCAGCATTTGTCTAAATAGCATAATTGTGGCTACATTACTCATGAATTGTTAATTATTTATTTTTTAATCTCTAGATGTAAATACACCACTTCAACATACAATTATGGAAGGTCTATAAACCAGACTTGTAAAGTTCAACTGATATGTGTAAGAATTCTTAAAGCAAAGTTGAGTATTGTGTATATGGCTAAAACAGTATTAAAAAATGAAGTGGGAGTAATGATATGAATTATCAGATACTAATGACAATCCAAATACACTAGTGTATATAATGATGCCACATCATTAGAAATTAAAAATGTCAGAATCAAGATTGCTAAATGTGGATTTTTGAATTTTCTACATTCTGCATATACCAAAAGAATAAAAAATTAGCATAGGCAATATTTTAATGACTTGGTGTATACTATTTTTGCATACATTCAGAAATGTAATATATAAATGCAAAGCTCTGAAATTAGGAAATTTGAAATGAAATGTGATGTTCTAATTACATTAAGTTAGTATACAATTTTCAACTGATTTTTGATTATTCAAAGACTGAATCTTGGATTATGTGCACCTTGGTTTGCCTTTTGCACCTGCCTGTTTTCAACTGATCATGCTATTCCAGTTATCCCAGTTTTCCCCCCTTTGCCCTCCACCACCTAGCCCTTCCCACTCCCTTCAGCAATCACCCCTCCTTTGTTCATGTCCATGCATCATGCATATAAGTTCTTTGGCAACTCCATTTCTTGAACTTGCTCTTAACATCCACCTGCCTATTCTGTAACTGTAAACTTGTATTTCTTAATCCCTTCACCTTTAACCCCATTCCTCTAGCCTCCTCTCCCCAATGACCACCATCCCAATGTTCTCCATATTTGTGATTCTGATGAGATCGGCCGTGTTCAGGGTGGTATGGCTATAGACTATATTTGTGATTCTGTTTCTGTTCTGTTCGTTTGCTCAGTTAGTTTGTTTTTTAGATTCAATTGTTGATAGTTACGTATTTGTTGCCATTTTAATGTTCATAGTTCTGGTTTTCTTCTTATTCTTAAATAAGTCCCTTTAACATTTCATACAATAATGGTTTGGTGATGATGAGCTCCTTTAGTTTTACCTTGTCTGGGAAGCACTTTATCTTCCCTTTGATTCTATATGATAGCTTTGCTGGGTAGAGTAATCTAAGTTGTAGGGTCTTTGCTTTTCATCACTTTGAGTGCTTCTTGCCAATCCCTTTTAGCCTGCAAGGTTTCTTTTGAGAAATCAGCTGACAATTTTATGGGAACTCCTTTGTAGGTAATTGACTGCTTTTCTCTTGCTGTTTTTAACATTTTCTCTTTTTCTTTCACCTTTGGCATTTCAATTATGGTGTGTCTTGGTGTGAGTCTGTTTGTGTCCACCTTGTTTGGAACTCTGTGATTGCTGGACTTGGATGTCTATTACCTTCACCAAATTAGGGAAGTTTTCTTTTATTATTTTTTCAGATAGATTTCTAATTTCTTGTTTTTTCTCTTCTCCTTCTGGCACTCCTATGATGTGAATGTTAAAATGCTTGAAGTTGTCCTGGAGACTCCTTATGCTATCCTTAATTTTTTGGATTCCTTTTTCTTCTTCTGTGCTGATTGAATATCTTTGCTTCCTTATGTTCCAAATCATTGATTTGATTTTTGGCTTCCTCCACTGTGCTGTTGATTCTCTGTAAATGGTTCTTTATTTCAGTTAGTGTCTCCCTCATTTCTGATTGGATCATTTTCTGCTGTTGAAGTACCTACTGAGTTCCTTGAGCATCCTTATAGTCAGTGTTTTGAACTTGGCATCTGACAAATTGCTTATCTCCATTTTGTTTAGTTCTTTTTCTGGAGTTTTGTTCTGTTCTTTCATTTGGGCCATATTTCTTTGTCTCCTCATTTTGGCAGTCTCCCTGCGCTTGTTTCTATGTATTAGGTAGAGCTGCTTATACTCTGTGTCTTGGTAGTGTGGCCTAATGTAGTAGGTGTCCAGTGGCACAGCCTCCCTTATCCCCCAAGCTAGATAAAGGCTGAGTACTTCCTCTTGCACCTTCCCTGTGGTCTGAGTACTTCCCCCTCTTGTAGTGGAGTCTTGATTGCTGTCAGCAGGTCAATGGGAAGGATTTACCCAGGCCAGAGAGCTGGTAGGACTGGCTATGACTACTGGCCACCCCCCACTTCCCTCTGTGGCTTGTGGTGGTTGGCTGGTGACACTCTGACATGATCTGTAACTGTCTGCTGGGTGTGCACAATATGGGGTTTTCCAGCTGGTGTAGGCCATGGTCAGCCACCATCTGTATTCTCTCTGGGACCCCTTGGTGTCAGCTATAAAGTGATCTGCAGATGGCTGCTGCTAGTCCTGGGCCTGGTGCCACTCTGCAAGAGGTACAGGGTTGGGCTCAGCTGTTGCTTGTTCAAGTGGATCTAGAAAGGTCTGAAGCCTTCACTTAACCCAGCCCTTCATATGGAAAAGTCACTGTTAACAGCTTGGGCGGGCCCATAAGTTGGATGGACAGAGTCTTAGGTAATAATCTGGGGTAGGTGGCAAACAGTGTGAGTTCGGTTGATGGAGATGCAGATATGGTGCTGCTGCACTATGGCTCTGTGGCTCTGTGTGGGGGAGGGCTCAGAAAAGGAACAATGGCCACTGTTTGCAGTTCTCTCTGGGGGGGAAGCTGTCTCCCAGCTCTTACCCTGATGCCAGACACTTCAGTTCCTCCCTGTATGCCACTGGTACTTTTCAAGATGTTGCCATGGTACTGGAGTCCAGAGGGAGTGAGTCTGAGTAAGTCTGTGTGCAGGGCCCTCTGAGAGGAGATGTTTGAGAATCCCGCAGTTTCCTCTGGCAACCCAACCTCCACTGGTTTTTACAACCAGAAGTTATGGGGATTTATCTTCTTGGCATGGGGATCCTGGGCTGGGTGGTCTGGTATGGGTCTCGGATCCCTCACTCCCAGGATATCCCTCTGTTTTACATCTACCATACATGGGTTTGGCACCAGCCCATTCTGAGTCTCTGTGTCTCTACCCTTCTGCCCTTCTTATCTGTCTGGATGAATGTGGTTTCTTTATTCCCTAGTTGTTGCACTTCTATGCAGCTCGATTTCCTGACAGTTCAGAGTGATGGCTGTTCTGTAGTGTAGCTGTTATTTTGCTGTGGTTGTGCGAGGAGGTGAGTCATGTTAACTTGTGCCTCCATCTTGACTGGAAGGCTGACTTTGGGATATCACACGGCCCCTGTAAGAGTCTTTACCGGAGCAGGCTCCAGAAGGGAAAGTGGGGAAATGGAGACTAGCTCCTTTGCTTGCTGGGGATGGCAGTGGTGGGAACATGGAAATAAGACCAACTAAGAAACCCTATGCTTAGAGAAACAGGTACCCACCTGATGTAAAGTCAAGTTTTCAGATTTAAATCCTGTTTTCACACTATTAAATGATGAAAATGGACTTCAGAAGTTCTTTTCCTTGGTTACCATGGTGTTTGTAAGAAAAAGAAACTATAAACAACAACCTAGGTTTATGGGGGGAAACCTAATTAAAAATGGGGATGCCAGGTAAACACATCCTTGACTCAATGTGTCTCCTTTTTTTAGGAATGAGTAATATAAACATCTAGCCACATAGCATCTGCATAGATGCTAAGTAGCATAAAGAGATTTATGAATGTACAACTGTGACCTGAATGAAAGGGCATGTCTAAGTACAATGAATCCAATTCTCTGCTTATACTGGCAAAGAAACCAACTACTGTGCCTAAAAAAACAGTTTAGTTTTATTAGCTAAATAGACTAATTAACACCACTGCTTCTCTGCTCCCACTTAACCAAAGCTTTTTCAAAACTGGGGATGGTTCCCTCTGTCTCTTTAAAATTTTTTTTTAATTTACTGATTTTTAGAGAGAGAAGAAAGTGGGGGAGTGAAACATCGATTCGTTGTTCCAGTTATCTATGCACTCATTGGTTGATTCTTGTATGCGCCTGACCGGGAATCCAACCTGCCACCTTGGCCTATCCCGACAACACTCTAACCAACTGAGCCACTCAGCCAGGGCACAAAACCTGGGATAGTTCTCAAAGGCAAGGTACAGATTCTACCTGACGAATTGAGGTTTTAGGTACACCAAAATTTAAGGGATGTTGTAGTTTTTCCTTCAGCCACTTAACTTGGAAAGGCAGAGTACCTCCTCTTCTAACATCAGGTCCCTTTAGCCTTGTAACAATGTGCTAAAAAAGGAGTGGTTGCCTTTGAGAAGGGTGTTTGGTGTTGGCAGGCACCTCATTTGTCAGTATAGATTCTGGTTCCTCAGCAGACCTGGTTTTGGGCATTCTGCTGGGACTCCATCCATTTCTATCACTCATGGTGTTCAGGGTCAGGGCAGGAGGAGAGCATGGGTAAGTGTGAGAGGGAAGCAGTAAGAGATGAATTAATTTGTGTGTGCTTTTCAGACAGCAACTATCCAAAGGGGGATTTGATGTGAATGTGAGAACAGAGTCCTAAAGTAACATGTTTCATTATTTTCACCTGGCAGATCTTACAAATCCAGTCTTTTTACCCAGGAAACACCTGGGTAGATTTAATAGTACCTCATATGCGGCTTATTAAAAATATGTACCTAATAAAATAACAACAAAATGAAACTAAATACAAAGATGTAGTGTTAATTATAAAAGTAGATACCAAATGTGTGTATATTTATATGTGTATGTATGTGTGTAGTTATGTGTCTAAGTCTGTGTAATGAAAATATATACAGGACTCTTCCATTTTGCTAAGTGAAGATGAACAAACCTATCTGAAAATCTGGATGGTTTTCCAGTGCATTTGACTTGCATTTTCTATAGCACTGAGGTTCAAAAAAGAAAGATGTGGATTTCTGTCATTTGGACTTTATTGTGATAATAGTAACATCCATCAAATGCTTCCTGTAAGCACTCTATGTGCACTTAATTCATATACTTTTCACCACAACTTGATGAAGTAGCTACTTTTTACTAAGGTGGAAACTAAGCCTTAGAGAGGTTGGGTAACATTGATGAAGGTCATACAGGTAGTCGATGAACGTGTCAGGATTTAAACCCATGCAGTTTGATTCTGGAGCTGACAGTCTTAACCACAACCCAGTACTTCCTCTTTTCTCGATCTCTGTCTAGAAGGAATTAAACACATTCCCTATTGTTTTATCTTGTACACAGGTCCAGGTGTTAACTCTAGGCTTTTTGTTCTCCCTCAAGGACAAAGGGACAGCCATTACAGATGTCAAATTTTGCTCAATGCCATTTTTGGATACTTGATAAAATTGTAGTTCTTCTATTTCTATAGGAGTTTAGTAGGAAGCAAAGGAACATTCAGAAACTAGCTTAATGAGGAGAGGAAACCAGAATTGCAGGAGGGATGTGGGCAGAGGGAAAGGGGATGTATTATCATGAACTTGAGGGGGTATCATGAGATGGAGGATAGCAGGGCGAAGGATGATGTCAAAGGTAGGAGCTTAGAAAAAAAGGAGGGAGCTATGAAAAGAACAACCTTGGTCTAAAGAAAGTACAGCAATGAAGACGATTTGATAAAAATACCCACAGGCTAGCCAAACAGTGTTTGTATGTAGGAAATATATCTTTTTATCATATTTGGAGAGGAAACAAAAAAATCCTGATAATTTTTAAAAAAAAGGGCTTTACGTTGATTTTTTTCCTTACTGTCACACACTCATTTTATATAATCTCTAGATGTTACAAATTGGGCTTTCATTGTACTGAAGAAAGACCTACATTTTGGAGAAGTAAGGTACTTTCAACAAGAAATATTTCCCCTCCAGATAAATATAAAAATCTTAAGAATGCATAAAATTGAGAAGAAATCCTATTTCCTCAGTATTGATTAAAATTCTGTGCCTGAGGGGGAATGTGTCAATCAAGGGGCAGGAGGAGAGACTTTCTGACTTTGTTTCGATGGCAAGGATGACATCATGAGAGAGCCGTAGAGTTTTGATCAAGACATCATCCTGAGCTCTTCTCCACAAAGCAAATAAGTTTCTCAGTGTGCATTAAATAATTAGTGTGATCGCCCTAAAGGCAAGTACAGTGTTTCAGAGTGAGAGAAGGTACCATGTGACAATGCTTATTTTATTAATGTATTCTATAAGAACATTTCTGGCCCCACCCAAGCGTCATCATTCAGCCCCATTGTGGGTGCTGCTGAGGGAATGATGTCAGTGGCAGGAATGTGGAGGTAGAGAAGTCATCTCCAGCTACCATCTCATTTGGTGGAGACATGAAGGCTCACCAGGTTTCTGTAGGGCAGATCTTCGTTTATTCTTGTTCAGTTGTGACTGCCCTCTAATCTTATTTGTAATTCTTACAGCTGCCTACTTATGTATTTATTTAATGTTTATCTTTTGTAGGAACTCTACAATAAGCTCCACGTGTACAGGGACTGTATCAGGTGTTAACTATTGTTTATTGCCACTACTGAGCAAAGCGTTTGACACATAATAAACTTTACAAATTGATGAATGGATGAATACTGCAAAACAGAGTAGGGGCATGACAGGTGATAAAAGACATAGGCCCCAGGTCTAACCTGTATGCTAGGGTAACTTTTAAGGCTTTTTAAGAGATGAAGAAAAGATAACATGATACAGTGGGCAAGAATGATGTCTATTCTCATGGATTATTTAATTCTGTTCTCAGAGTTTAAGAAAGTTATGAAAAGGTATAAGTATGAGCTCTGGCTGGGTGGCCCACTCAGCTGTAGTGTTGTCCTTGTCCACCAAAAGGTGCAGGTTCCATCCCTGTCAGGGCACAAACTTAGGCTGCGGTTTCCATCTCTGGTCAGGGCGCGTATAGGAGTCAACCAATCAGCATTTCTCTCTCACATCTCTCTCTGTCCCTCTTCCTCTCCTTCTAAAATCAACAAACAGTGGGCTGGATTGGGAGTAAAGGGGAGAAAACTGTACTTGAACAATGATTAAAATAAAATAAAAAAATAAAATCAATAAACATATCTTTGGGTGACGATGTTAAAAAAGGTATAGATATGGATCTGTTCCTCCCTTCTATAATTCTGACCATACTCCCACACCAATCAACTAATTGTTTGTAGGATTACAATGAGGTTTGCAGTTCCATAGGAAATAAGGAGATGAATTTAATAATGAAGACTATTCTATTGCTTAATTCCAAGCCAAGCTATTACCCTAATTCAATCAACATCATTTGGAAGAGATAATATTATTACTCACCCAATGGAATATACAATATATTGAATAGATTGAGGCATTCAATATGTTGAATGGACTGAAAGTTATTTAAAATAATTTTAGTACTGTAATTGCGTCTTTCCTTTGTATGGTTACTGAGCTACCATTAATATCTTAACCTCTACCACCAGCAGCACTGACAGCCCACCATCACCATAATAACTACCCATGGAAGGTTATCCACGGAATCAATAGTAGAACCAAGCTTCAAACCCACAGTTGTCTGACTCTAAAGCCATGCTCTGTTGTTAGAAAGTGTAATCTCCACAGCAGATCCTCTGACAAGGATTAAGACAGTTGCATTCATTTGATATTGCTAATCTCGAGTGCATGCTTCTTAATCAGATAATTCCACATTTTGGTGGTTTCAGTTCAAGTCCAAACTGCAGAACACTTGAGTTTAGTCCCTGCTGACTTTGCCCTGATCTTTCCTTATCTTTTTAAGTGGAATCTGTAGGTCATATAGTAAGGCGTAAATCACTAATGAATGTAAGCGCAGGGTAATGTGGATTAGTGGATTAGTTTAGGAAAGAACTGAAGATTATAACTATGAAAGAACATTATACCATTATGTTTGATTTTGCATCTAAGTGTCTTAAAACTTGGAAAGACAGCAGAAAAGAAGAATAATTCTTTAAGAACACCACAAGTAGTCAAAATTTATGGGGAAGACAGGATACGCACGCACTCAACAAACAATTTATTTGATATTTCAAGTTTATTTATTTTTTACCTACTTTATTGCTCCTGATCTTGTTGTATACTACTTTCAGCAACTTTCTTTTTCACCAAAACAATGTTCCTAAAATTCTTCTGTGGTTTCTTATCAGTAATAATGAATCTTTGGTGGAAACTAGGGCATCAGGGAGCTAGATGTCGCGTAATTACATAGGAAGATGGGGGATGACTTTTTAAGAAAGTGATTGGTAATGAAAACTGAGAAGAAAACAAAAGTTTCAGGCAAGTTTGATCACATCAGCAGCATCATTTGGCCATAGGGGTAGGCAGGCCATTAAATATTTTATAAAGTTATTATTTTAATCTACTATTTTCCTTCATTTAATAATAAGAATGGTTAGGGTGTGGGCTTTGTTTTTGTCATGGAAATTTTAAATAGGCTGTCTAATTTATGTGACATGGGAGTGTCCACTTCATTGTGTGTGATATTAGTGCCTCTGAGGAGTGTACCCCACATCAGCCATGAGCTTTAATTTAGATGTATCTACACAAGGTAATAGGGGGCTTTGTGAGATATCTGAACTAGTATTTTTCACCTCCCTCCAACTCTATAATACTAGATACAGTCTTTTGGTCTGTTTCTTTCTGTAGTGGTGATCCAGGGTAGTCTTGTAGCATTCCAATCATTGCTGTAATATAATAATTAACTTATCTCAGTCCAATGCAATTGGGGAGGTTGGATGAGTGAGGAGGCATGTTATAGTCTACAATAAAACAAAACAAGAGTTATAAAGACATATTAAGAAGACATGAAAGGTAAACCTTTTCATAAGTAAACCCATTATGTTTTATTAAATGCAGTCTGCCTTTAGTTTCAACCAGGGGTTGGTTGGCAAAGTGTGGGCCTTTGTGGACAAATCCAGCCACACCCATTCATTTGCATATTTCCTATAGCTATTTTCTCATAACAATGGCAGAATTGAGTAGTTGAGACAGAGTATTTGGCAAAGCAGAAAACGTTTACTCTCTCTCTCTCTCTCTTTTTTTTTTTTTTGCTGAGAAAGTTTGGCGATGCTGGTTTAAACTAATTTCTTATCCTATTTCTTATGGAGTATATATTCATAAAAGAACCAGCCCCTAAATTCAAACTCTTTAGAAAACAACAAAAAAAATTGTTTTGAAGTCCTTATAGTACATCATTAAAATAATAACATAATGCTGTAAGTCCCAAAATAAAAATTTCTGTACAGCTGCCAGATTTTAAGCTTCTAAATACTGAGTGTGTTAGTTTATTTCTTTGGAAAGAAATGAAAAAATTTTTTGTAAGCACATGTAGTTACTATTTTTATTGGCTTCTGAAAATTTAACACTCCAAATAGAGCAGCAATATTGGCATTATCCATAGGGCATACTAGTGGAGGCAGAAGGAGAGTGAAGAACCTTGAGTTCAGTTTATTTCACCAATAAAAGACTAAAAATTTTATGTTGACTTTGAACCTGCAAGGGTAATAAAAAATTATTGGCTCCCTGAGGAGTAATATATGATCAAAGACCAGCACTGTCAGAGGCAGGAGGCAGTGACAAAAATAACGGCTCTTTTCCAGGGATTTAATTTATTATTAGCACTTCCTAAAGTCACTCATGGGTAGGAGTGAACAATTACTAAATATTTCTCATTGTTATAGAGGTAAAACAAATTGGCTTTATTCACTCATAGGATAGCAGGTACTAATTCCTAGGAAAATAATTTACTTTCCAAATTTAGTATTGTTTGTTGTATTAACATAGTTTTCAAATTAAATTATTGTTTTTAGAGAAATATCTCAATGTCCAAGACCAAATTCTCCTAATTCACACTTCATGAAAGAAAGATGAAGAGAAAATATTGAGTGGTAAGGAAAGAAAAAAAAATGCAGAGGATTTTTTGCTGAAAACAAAACAACTTCATGTCCCAATTCTCTAACCATCTGTCAGACCTAGGCATTTTATTCGTAAGCAGTGTATTCTATTTGTAGCTCCACTTATGTGAACTTAAAGGTATCCGTACAAAACTGCTTATGAAATGTTAGGGGAATCACAACACTTGAAGTGTGTACAAGGGCTTTAAAGTGCAGCTTCCTTTGCTAGCTTTTATCCAACTTGAATGTGCTTTCCTATCAGACTTAACTTTACCTAAAAGAATTCCGTGCCAAATTTATGTCAGGATTTTGGATTCATTTTCTGTCTCACAGTTACCAGTAATATGATTATTCAACCTTCCTTTGAGGAAGTAAAATGATGTTTAGTTTGCAAATCTTGTTTGGGGATTGCATGCTGCTCTAGAATGTAGCATTGAGTTGTACAGGCAACATAATGGTAGGATTATATGTATTTATTTTCTAACTGTTTGATTAACTGGCTGATGAGGTTACTATTGCTGCTCAATGAACTATCCCAATATTTAGTAGCTTATAATTACCACTTTATTGTGCTCATGGATTCTGTGTGTGAGGACAAGCAAGATAGCTTGTCTCTGCTCCACATTGTCTAGGATCTCAGCTGAGAAGATTGAGGGCTGTGGGGGTGTGATGGCTGGGGCTGAAATCATCTGGAGGCCCCTACACTTACTGTCTGGTGCCTGTGTTGGGAAGCCCTGGAGAACAGAACTGCCAACTACACTGTTTATAGGTGGCTTTTCCATGTGGCTGCTCCAGGTGGCTTGGCTTGGAGCCAAGCATGTCAACCTTAAGACAATTGGATTTCTTACATGGCAGCTCAAGGCTCCGAGTATGACTGGTCCAGCAAACAAGGTGATAGCTGAATCATCTTTTACCACCCAGCCTTGGAAGCCACACAGTGAACCTTTTTGCTGAGTTCTACTGGCCAAAGATGTTTTAAGCCCATCCAGATTCACAGGGAGGAGAATTAGACTTTACCTCTTCATGGAGAGTGGCAAGGTCACATTGGAAACAAGCTGTGGGAATGGGAGATGTTGCCGACACCCTCTTTGGGAAGTACAATCTGGAACACTGGCCAAAGAAAAAGTGAGTTGAAAAATTGTAGGTGTTCAGTGTAATGTTAACATTTTAGTGATGTTAGTTGCTTATCAGAATTCTAAAAGACATCTCAAACTTACTTTGGTCAAAACAGTGTTCTGAGTCTTTCTCCAAAATCAAAAAGTGTTTTTTTGTTTTCAAACTTGGTCCTCTGCAAGTGTCTTCATCTTAGAAAATGACAACAAATCCTAGCCAGAACTTAGGAGTCATTCTTGATTTTTCTTGTTCTTTCAACTCTTACATCTAATATCAAGTCCACTCAATTCTACATCCTACAATGTCTCACATACTCATTTACTTCTCTGTCTTCAGTGCATTCTCCTTAATGCAAGCTATCAGTTCCTCTTCAATCTACTCTCCATTTAGTAGTAGGAATGAACTCTCCAAACCGTAAGTTTAATTATGTGGCACCCTTGTTTATGATTCCTTGGAAGCTTTGATTGCTGTTCGAACATGATCTGAATTTCTTCCTGGACCTGAAAAACCCTGCAAGATCTGCTGCTGCCTCTTCTCCAAACCTCATCTCCTACCACTCTCTCCTTTGCTCATTGACCTACATCTTCACCAATCCCTTTTGTTTTTGAGCCTCCAAGAGATTTTGAACCCGTTGTTTTCACAGTGTTTTCTGCACAGCTGTATGCATGGCTGGCTCATTTAAACCTGTTGTTACCTCTTCAAGTCTTCCCCAACTCGGCCAACCTAAAGCATTCCCTCTCATTACTCTCTCTTTTATTATCATAACAATTTCTATGATATAATTTATTTTTCTATATGCTTGCTTGATTATTGGCTCTCTTTACGATTGGATTTTAAGTCCCCTGAAGATAATGGACTTGTCTGCCTTGCTTACCTGTTTCTTCAGTACTTTGCTGGACCTTGTACATAATGGGTATTCCCTACATATTTTTTAAATGAATAAATAAAAGACTGTTTAAATAAAAGGAAAAATTGTATGCTTAAGTCTAATTTATCATGAAAACTTATCCATACATTCATATTTTACTCAAGGCCATGACTGAACATAAAAGAGATCTTTACATTAATAATACAGAGAAGTAAAAATGTACAAGTGCTTCTGGAGTTCAATTTGACCTTTCAAGAAGGTTCGTACTATGTTTGAAGTTGTAATTGTCACTAAATCAACCAAAGTTTCATTTATTCATTCTTTCATTTATTCACTTAATTTTTGGTGAGAGCTTACTATGTGCTTGGGAGTCTTCTGGAGGAGATGAAAGGTGTAAAAATGTATAGGATACATTTCCTACTTTCATAGAGCCTACAATTTTGTGGGCAAAATGAGGAATATCTACCAAAAAGCTCACTACATTGAGATGGTTTATGTGACAGAACCTAAGTGCTATCAGAATGGAGGAGAAAGGGGTCTTTTGTGCCCAACTGATAAGAAAAGATAATACAGAATAGGCAGCATTTGAATTGCATGTTTAAAATTTAAAAAGTGGACATGGAGGTGGAGGTAAGAAAGGCATTCCTATAAAATAAATTATGCAGCAAATAACCAGGCCAAAAAAAGAAAAAGCATGATCAGGATCTGGTGAGAAGTCCAGGTTGTGGGGAGTTTCAAGCCATGTGTAGGATCAGCAGAAAATACAGCAGATTGAAACTAGGTTGTGAAAGGCCACTAACTACAATCTAAATAACTTGGACTTCATTCGATAGTTGATGACGAATGTTGAAAGTGTTTAATTTATTTTTGTATTTTTAGGGAGGGCAGGTGCTTCATTAAACAGTGCTTTAGGAAGATTAACCCGCTTTGTGTGTAGTATAGATGGAAAATGAGAGGGTGTGGAGAGGAAAGAGTATGGGGGTAAGGAGCCCAAATTTTATCCATGAAGGACCAAGTAATGTCAACTTTCTTCATGTTTGTCCTAGTGGTAGATGGAGGAAGCATGGTGTCGTGGGAACAGAGGGGCTCAAGCCTGCTTTTAGAACCCTGGCTCTGTAACTTTGGTACTTGTTATGACCTGAAGTGGATCACTTGACATCTCTGAGCCTCTGTTTCCTTAATTGTAAAATAGGGATAATTTTCATCCTATCATTTCAGGTTTTCATGAGCATTAGGAAGTGCTTGACAAATGGTAGCTATTATTAATTACTGCATGCAACATTGAATTCATTTCCTTAAAGTCTTTTAGCTTTATACTGGACTCCTTCCATTTGCCTTGATTGGTGGTCTATACTAAAGCAAGATTATGAAAGCAGTTTGTTAGGACAGTACCACTGCACCTAGCATGTAATATTTTCTTCTGCATTCTCTGAAAAATCACCTCCATCTATTTGATTACTCTGCTCTTTATTCCAAATAGTAACTGCAGCATCAGCAGAAGATTTTGAATAGTTGTTCCTCTAAATGGAATGTCTCTTACTCTTGCCAGGATAGACAAAGTGTTAAATAAGTACTCAATACTCACTGCATTTTAATTTAATCAGAGAAGTAGTAATAGAATTTGAGGGCTACTGACTGGAGCAGAGACAGAGCTGTCTAGCACTCTTTCTTCTACTTTGTTCCATTGTCCTATTATTCTTTGTTCCTCTTTAGGGTATATTTTAATACCTTCCTTGAAGTAGGATGCCAGGCTAGTGGTTCCAAGACATCACTAAACCTATGAAGAAATGTGAGTGCCTAGAAATAATTAGGGGTTACTTCACTTGGATCAAATTTACAAAGTACTTAAATGGAAACTTGAGAGGAAAGGAATTTACCTTCCAATAATTTGAAGATTTATTTCCTCTTTCAGTTTCTGACATACCATTACATATACTAGCACAGATGTTTTCTGACAATGTTTTGCTAAACAATAAGCTTTAAGTTTAAGCAAGTAAGTATTGTTGAAGGAACTTTGTTATCAATTTCTGTGTAATTCTGGAGGAAATGTTGGTTTTTGGTAAACAGAGATCAAAAATAAAAAATTTAACTTAGGAATGAAGCTGGTTAGGCCCAGGGCCTAAATACCAAAACAACAATAAAAGTAGCAGAACACCAAGAAAAAGATTTCCTTTGCCCACTTATTTTAATATGAAAAATAAAAAATTCAAGGAGGAACAGGACAAGCAAATACCATTGTGTTGCCTAATCATGGGAAGTTATTAATGGTCTTCAAACACATATAGATTGTATGCCTTTTGTGTGCCCTATAAGGATGATTGTGGATAGAAAGCACACATATGTGATTGAAGTTAAAAGAAAACACCACTAACAATATCATTTAAAATAACTATGAGACTTGGGGGTGGGGTGGTGGGGATGCACCGGGAGCAGTGAGTGAGCTGTACTGCCAACAAGATCTCATACACCTATGCACACACTTGAGGGCTCCAGGTGGTGGCCATGGCCCACATGCTCAGCAGCATTTCCAGGCCAAGTGTCAGGAAAAGAGGGGTTCCCTATTGTATGGAATCCTGAAATGTGATCTTCCTTACAGAGTCCTCTGTAAAAGCAATTCATGAACATAATTAAGGCACATCAACGTGAAAAATAAATTAATCTTCATCTGAAGGTCTTACTGATTACCTGATCGCATAATTGCTATATTTTCTGATTGTGCTTTTTGATGCTTTTTACATCCTATGAATTCTTCATTGAGATGATTCTATTAAAGATGTGTGTGTATTCCTGGGCCATGGGGCACACGGGAGCCCCACCCCATGCACCTAGCCCTGCCTCATGCCAGAACATCCTCAGCAGCTGCCACAGAAGCGGCCTCTTCCCCTCTCCTCTTTCTCCTCCCCCAAACCCCACTGCCAGTGCTGTCACTGCTACTGTATCTCCTGTCTCTTCTTGTCCTGCTCCTTCCCCCTATTCCTTCTCCTCCTCTCAGCCCCAGAGCCTCCTTCTTGGCAGCAAAGGGAAGAACTTCAGCAGCAGCTTCCCCTCACTCTCACCACAAAGAGGCTGGAACAGCTCAGTATACCAGACCTTCTGAACTCATTTTGAGTCTCACTTTTGTTCTTAAATATATGTGATATGCCTGCCAGCTTTGAATTATCTTCAGATGTGCATAAAAGACATGGCCTGGGTTGTGACTCCCAGTCAGCCAGCTGGAGGTGAGAACCCAGGGATGAATGAACCATCAATAATCAAAGCCTAAGTACAACAAGAGAACCTGCATAACTGAATAAAAGGGAACCTTAGAGAATCCAGATCAAGAGATCAAAGGGACTGCACCACAGAACTGCTACTAGAGAAGTCCACTCCATGAAGCCAGGCAGGCAAAGCAGAACAACTTGGGATGCCAAAACAAATAAAAAGAGCCACCTAAAATGGGGAGACAAAGAAATAACCTCCAATCAAAAGGAAAGGAGGAATCCCTAGAAAAAGAGATAAGTGAAATTGAGACAAGCAGTCTAACAGATACAGAATTCAAAATAAAGGTAGAAAGGATGCTCAAGGAAGTCTCAGTGAGAACTACAGTGAACTTCATGAGAACTACAAGGAACTTAGTAGGAACAACAGCAGCATGAAAAAGGATATAGGAACTATGGATAAGAACCAGGAAGAAATGAAGAATACAATATCTGAAATGAAAAATATACTAGAAGGAATTAAAAGCAGGTTAGATAAAGCAAAGGACCAAATCAGTGACATGGAAGACAAGGTAGAAAGAAATACCCAGTCAGAACAACCAAATGAAAAAAGACTCAAAAAGAACAAGGAAAATTTAAGGGAGCTTCAGGACAACATGAAGCGTAATGACCTTCGCATCATAGGAATATCAGAAAGAGAAGAAAAGGAGCAAGGGAGAAAAAACCTGTTTGAAAAAATAATGACAGAAAACTTCCACCACAAAACTACTTGACCTAATAAGTGAATTTGGCAAAGCAGTGGGATACAAAGTCAATATTCAGAAATTGAAGGCATTTTTGTACATCAACAATGAAATATCAGAAAGAGAACCTAGGAAAAAATCACATTTACTATAGCAACAAGAAAAATAAGTCCCTGGGAATAAATTAAACCAAGGAGGTAAAAGACCTGTACTCAGAAAACTATAGAACACTGAAGAAAGAAATTAAGGAAGACACAAATAAATGGAAGCACATACTGTGTTCATGGATTGGAAGAGTTAACATCATTAAAATGTCCATACTATTCAAAGCAATCTATAGAGTCAACACAATTCCTTTTAAAATACCAATGGCATATTTCACAGATGTTGAACAAATATTCCAAAAATTTACATGGAACCAAAAAAAAAAAAAAGACCCTGAACAGCCTCAGCAATCTTGAGGAAGAAGAAAAAAGTAGGAGGGATCACAATACCTGATATCAAACTATATTACAAAGACACTGTAATCAGAATAGTCTGCTACTGCTATAAGAACAGACACATAGATCAATGGAACAGAATGGAGAGCCCAGAAATAAACCCAAGTCTCTATGGTCAATTAATATTTGACAAAGGGGGAATGAGCATACAATGGAGTGAAAACAGTCTCTTCAATAAATGTTGTTGGGACAACTAGACTGGTCCATGCAAAAAACAAATGAAACTAGATTACCATCTTATACCATATACCAGAATAAACTCAAAATGGATAAAAGACTTAAATGTAAGTCATGACACTATAAAAGTCTTAGAGGAAAGCTTAGGTAGGAAAATTTCAGACATCCTACGTAGCAATATTTTTGCCAATATATCCCCTAGGGCAAGGGAAATGAAGGGACAAATAAACAAATGGGACTACATCAAACTAAAAAGCTTGTGCATGGCTAAAGAAACCATCAGCAAAATGAAAAAGGAAGTGACCATATGGGAGAACATATTTGCCAATGATACATTGGACAAGGGTTTGATCTCCAAAATATAGAAAGAATTCATATGACTCAACACCAGGAAGATAAACAATCCAATTAAAAAATGGGCAAAGGACCTGCACAGACAATTCTCCAAGGAGGACATAGAGAGGGCCCAGAGACATATGAAAGGATGCTCAATGTCACTAATCATCAGAGAGATGCAAATTAAAACCACAGTGAGATATCACCTCACACCTGCTGGAATGGCTACCATCAATAAATCAATATACAAGTGCTGGTGAGGCTGTAGAGAAAAGGGAACCCTAGTGCACTATTGGTAGGAATACAGACCGGTGCAGCCACATGGAAAACAGTGTGGAATTTTCTTAAAAACCTGAAAATGGACCTGTCTTTTGACCCAGCAATTCTGCTGCTGGGAATATATCCTAAGAATCCTGAATCATCAATTCAAAAGAACGTATGCCCCTCTATGTTCATAGTAGCACTATTTACAATAGCCAAGTGCTGGAAGCCCCTTAGGTGCCCATCAGTAAATGAGTGGATCAAAAAACTGTGGTACATTTACACAATGGAATACTATGCAGCAGAAAGAAAGAAGGAACTCCTACATTTTTGTGACACGAATGGAACTAGAGAGCATTATGCTAAGTGAAATAAGCCAGTCAATGAAAGACAAATACCATATGATCTCACCTATAAGAGGAATCTAATAAACAAAATAGACTAAGGAACAAAATAGAATCACAGGCATTGAAACATGGAACAGACTGAAGGTGACCAGAGAGGAGGTGGGAGGGGTAATGGTGGGAAGGAGGGGAATGGACTAGATTAAGAACATGTATGGATGACCCATGGACAAGGATAACAGTGTGGGAACTGACCGTGGGAGTGGGGGGTGGGATGGGCAGAAGAGGGTGAAGGGGGAAAATTGGGACAATTGTAATAGAATAACAATAAAACATAATTTAAAAATAAGTAAAATAGCCATGAGAAAACATTAGCCATGTGAAAAAAGAAAATAAAACCAAAGTATAGTGTCCTCAACCATAAAAATTTGGTTTTGGATAGCTGAGTTCTCAGAAGTATATGCAGGTGTTGATATAGTCTGCATGTGCTCTGTCAAGTTCAGTAGAAATTGGAGCAGTGGATGTAATTCAGGCGTTGTGCTGTGCGGATTTTCCCAACAATTCCCCAGACTCTTCTGGATCAGATATTTATGTTTATAGAGAACGACTGGCTCTCACCTCCAAACTTCCTTCAGATTTGGAGGACATCTGAAACAGCTGACATATACGAAAACGTATGGAGTTCTTGTATTCATTCATACTGCTTCTTCTGATGATGTGAGTGATACCACTTAATAATAATAGGGTTTTATGAATATTAATTGAGTTAATTTATGTTGAGTAATTAGAACAGTCTCTAAACATGGTAATGACTATGTAAGTGTTGGCTATTGTAGTTGTTGTAAGTGGGGCTATCAATATTTTCATTGCCTGATAGCAGAAACTGTCCATAGAGAGCCAAGTGAATTTTCATAAAGGGCAATTTTTGAATTATGCTGAGATAACAGCACAAAGCTACCAACTAGGTTTAGAATGATGGTGTCTGATCTACAACCCTTTTTTTCTAGCCATATCTCTTAAAACTTGTGTTTTATGCCAAAAGGGATTGTCTCCACTCAAAATTAGCCTCAATGATGACACTATTAAAAAAATATAATACAATCAACTGTAAAACAGAAATCCAAGTTATGCAAAAAAGAAAATATGTCAGAGCATGAGCAGTTTTCCCTGAAAAAGGATATTTCTCACTGCTGTTTCATCTATTTATCTCTGTTGCACAAGTTTTTTTTTTATTTTAATGATTGTTCAAATACGCATAAGTTTTTTTAACAATGAAACCATGTTACTTTTATCACAGACAAAAGAAACAGATTTTTGTTTTTGAAACCCAAACAGATATAATCAAAGGTACAGCAAGATGCCCAATAAAATATTATTTAAAATTTTTTACTGTTTTTATTTTCCCAGGTGCAAAAAAAGTGGCAGTATCCTTTTGAAGATGTCTTTGTCCCACGACACTGATTTGAACAGAGCCCAGGTGGGCAGTGAGCAAACACTGTCAGCACTGAGCAACATCCGACCCCTAGGAATGGGCTCAGGCACTTCATTCTGTCATTGGCTTTTCTGTAGCCACAAATTCACTATTTGTAAAGATATTCTCACTGTCCATCAGTAGGTTTCCTTTAATTAATAACAATATTATTCACATGAAAAATAGCTCTATGCATAGAGCTATTGTGCATATATTTATATGTAAGTATATGTATATGAGAGTATATTTACATATAACTATTTATATTAATTCAAAGTTAAGTAAAAAAAAAAAGCAATCTATCTTCATGGCTCAAAATTTTTAAAAAGTTACTGTGAAAAGTCTTACTCCCTATGCCTATCCCACTATTAGTTTCCCTCCATGGAGGCAAATGGTGCTTTTAGTGGCTCATATATCCTTCTAGAGATGTTTTACGCATATGCAAATAAATGCATAGATGTAATTTAAAAGTTATTGTTTGAGAAGAATGATGTTTTGAGAATTTGTGGAGACTGAATTTGTCTTAATAGAGCTATATTCTGGTTGAGGAACACTTTTAAGAAATGTTCCAAAAAGAGTGGATGCAATCAATCATCCTATATTCATAATTATTAAGTTCCTACTATGTGTAAGGCCCTGCACCCGTTGCTTTCAGTCCTGTCTGCTTGCCTTTAAAATTCTTCCTATTTATACATCTTGTCCTTCAGGGCTGTGCGCTCAAACATCACCAGGTCAGAGATGCCTTGCCTGACACCCATTGGAAAGTAGCTTCCCTCCTCACATGTGTTATTTCTTCTAGAGCTCAGGCGATACTATCATTTCTCACTAAATTTTCTTTTGAGAGTGAAAGCGTGCTGATATCATCATACAGCGGTAACAGGGATAAATGGAACTATGAACTGGGATGGTTGGCCTCCCTATTCATAGCATTTACTGCTTCATAGCAATTTGCATTCCAAGGAAATGGAAATTAACCTGTACATTTATTTGTTTACTTGTAAGCTCAATGAAGCAAAAACTTCATTCACTTGTTTTAGGAACACAGCACCTAGAAGAGTCCTTCACATATAGTAAGTAGATCCTTAATAAATATTTGTGGACTCGGTGGATGACCCCATCAGGCTTCTTGTTCTGTGTAGAACTGAGCATCCTTTGGTTTGTATTGGGAAACTGAAAAGCCATGAAGGGCAAGTTCCCTCAGAATGTTTCCTCCCTCAAGATAGGAGCCAGCTTTTAATATTTAGATTTCAATCTTGCAGCATTCCTTGTAAAGAAACGAGTCTGGTAGATATGTACGTGAAGTGTCAACTGTCCTGTCACTTGCAAGGAGATCGAGGTGCTGTGGTCCCCAAGATAGGCCTGGTGTGGGGAGCAGACCAGTGGGGTGAGAATAGTCATGGCCTAGTTCCATTCACTGGTCGGCTGGTCTGCAGAAGACCTGTCTCCAAGCAATGAAACAGGTGTGTCCATGTGACTCAGTCCACAGGAGACAAGGAAGAACAACTTCAGAGCAGCCAGCCATCTGTGCTTATTCTTCTCCCAAGATGGCCAGGAGGCCAGCGAGAAACAAAGGAACAAGCACCTTTCTGTGTCTGGTGTGGACACACACACACACACACACACACACACACCCCAACTACCAGATTCCAAGAGCCACGGGAGTCACTTCTGGTGAAGAAGACTGATGCAGTTCTTTGCTATCTTACCTAAAACCAGGCCAATCTTTTTTTTTAAGCAGCAGGCATAGGTTTTAGGGGCTTAGTAGCTCAATTTAATTTTTCCTTTATCTCTCCAAACAGAGAGGGCTGTGTCCTGCATTATGCTGATCCGTGGGAGAATTCCTGTAGGAGGAAGAGGCTGAAACTCTGGCCCAGGGTTATTAAACAGAGCATTCATAATAAATGTGTCAATGCTATGTCTGAAAGATTTGAATGCTTCTCCATCACAAACATATTGCTCACACTTTATTAGAGAAAAATAGTCTGGTTTCCTATCAGAATTATTATAATTACAATAATTATTATCATTATTAATTTTCTTAAGCCCCTTGATTTTATTGTGGGAACTAAGACCCAGATAGGCTGAATAACTTGCCTTCCTCAACATGAACCAAGAGAGGCTCCTGGTTTTAGAAGTTAGAACCTCTCCTAATACTTGATTTTAGGTATGATCATTGGGTATGGTTGGCACCTTAGTCGTTGAAGCTGTGAAGGAACTTCTGGCACATATTTAACCAAATGAAATTATTTTCCCTAGCTCATGTCATGCTGACAGCTTCTAAAAACTGTGTCCACCTTTCTTCTCTACTATAAAAAGGGGCTTATTAGTAAACCTGAGATTTGAAGGAGGTAATACAGATTATTTGTCTAGGTTGGCTGAATTTATCTGACTGAGTATGAAATTTCTGGAGTGTAAGTGAAACCAAACTGAGGTCTTTAAGTGACCTCTTTCCCTCTCTCTGTATCTATTCCTATCTTCAGTTTCATCCCAGGCTAGTCTCAGGCAGAGAAAGAGTAATCTTCTCTGTCCTTACTCTTAAATCATGTAGTGGTTGATTCAAATGATTATAGAGTGGCAACTTTGATGATTATTCTTTTGCAAGATTGTTTAATAACAAAACAAACATAAATAAAATATATCAGCACAACAAAACTCTCTATTCTGCATAGCAAAATGTTTGTCAAACTTCCACCGATGAGACATGTATTTCAACAGGAGCTGACACTGAGAAACTGAGAAAATTTCTGATCACGATCATTCTTGGCAGCTGGCAGTAACAGGATATAACGTATCTACTCCTGGCTTTCTGTTTAGGCCCAGAAACGAGATGTGTATGACTGTTATAATTTTGTGTAACTGCAGGATAAACATTTAGTGATATCATTCATTTTCTTTCTTTTCTAATAAAATAATGGGAAAATCCCTGCACATAATAGTTATACTTACGGGTTCTGCTATTTGCTGAACAAAAATGCTTTTTAGATAATTTCTAGTACAAGTCATCACCCTCTTTATTTTATGTAGTGAGAAAATATAAATACTGAGGTCTCTGAGTACAAAACACCAGAGGTCTTTATACAGAGGCGTGACTATACAAAGACACACAAAAATTTAGAACACAGTCCTTGGCAGTAATCCTATCTGCTGGTCAGATGAGTACCCCACTTAACCTGAAAAATCAATGCAGTGCCTATAGGTAGCATTATTTTATTACATACAACCTTTTTGTTTTAGAATCGGAGTGCTATGTTTACACAAGACCAGGAATGCCTGGATTGCCCATTCAAAAGTTTTCATTTCTTCTTGTTAGAGACAGGTTTCATCACCTGCTGCCACTAGATGGTGCTTGTCATTGAAATAAGGGTTCTCCCTCCCATCTTTCTGTTTTTCTTAGTCGCCTTTAGGACCTTGGGTGATATGAAAGAAACGTGATTGATAAGCTCAATAGTGGGTGGGTATTCTAGAAGGTCATTTAGCACAGAGAGTTATTGATTAAAAAAATAAATAAATCATTATCAGTAAAGATTACTTATACTGGTTTTCTAATTCCACTAATTTTTTTTTGTTCATTTATCTTGTCACTAAGCTGTGTGAACCCCAAGGCAAAAAGAACAAATAAATCTTTCTTTGGGCTCATGATAATCAAGGGGTATAACTCAAATTTTAGTATAGGTGAAAAAAAGGTCTCAAGATTTATTGTCCTCACCAGGAATAGCATTAGCAAAGGTGACCAACCACATGCGGAGTTAACAAGAAAAGTTAATCAATGACCTTTCAAAGGGAAAGCACATGCATCTCAATTACTAGACAATAATCAATAGGAAAGAAAATGGAACATGCTCTCTTAATTGTGGGATAGCAAACATCTAGTGATGAGAATGATAACGGATTATTGGCTCTTTGCCAAAGGCACAATTTTTCTTGTTAATTTAAGGCACACACAAAAAACATCATCCCACAGTGCTCTAATTCCCTCCCTGTCACTTACCCCACACACCGACTTTGTGCCCCTTCCAGGGTAAAATTTTGCCAACCTTGATAGTGAAATGCCTCCAGGGGTTACCTATTTGTTTTGTGTGAAGGACAGTTTGATATCTTTTGTAGCAGAGTATTGGAAAGCATACATTTCTTGGACTTTTCCTTTCCCAAACATTCTCCAATGCTGACCATTCCTGGCTGGTTCATGATTATAATGAGAAATTGCCAGCTATGTTGAAATACATAATCCACAGTGTGAAAAACTGCTGAACAGCAGTGGCAAATTCTTAATACAAAAGTGGCTGCCCTTTGCCTGGGAGCTTGCTCTGGGGTTGCTGATTCTTGCTAACTGTGAGCTCAGGTACTGAAAGTTAATTGTAACATTAGTCTAAAAACAAACCATAACTATGTAGGCAAGTTTAAAGCTATATTTTGAAGACTTCTGTTTTGAATTTCCCATGTCACTGCAGTGAGTCATGTAAAATGTGTGAACATACATGTTAGCCAGATGGAACAACAAACAGCCAGACACATGACATTAGTACATTTCAATCTCAGACATTCGACAGCCTTGGGTGGTTCCCAGTGCCTTCTGAGCTTTCACCAAGGATTTTAAACATGCCAGAATTTTAAAGAGATACAAGCTTATACCTGCTTCTCAAGCACTAGTGAGGTACAGTGGATCTCTTCCAGTTTTAAAAACTAGAAAGAAAAGCCTCTGCCCCCGAATTATTTTCCTCCAGTTTTTTTTCTCCCTGTGAAGGTTTTACTAGTTATAGCTTAGTACTGAAGAAAGAGTTGGAACCAGGAACAAGGACTCAGTATCGGAGATTATTTATCACGGGCTTTATGTAGTTTGATGGGTGCTTTTGAAAATTCAAAAGTTTGGTCACTGACTTCTGGAACATATATATTTTATTTACATCTATATCTCTATACAGTATGTACTAATAGGAAATGCACTATATGCCGTGCGCTTCAAATCCATTAAAGGGCTGCATTCTAGCAGTACTTAGAACCTTAGACGGCGCCTGTGTCGACAGTGTGTTCACCTACGGTTTAAGGGTTTACTTAGCTGGGCCATTGATATATTATTAGTATTATTTGCTTGGCAAAGGGGATTTAAATCTCCTTAATTAGCCTTAGGAAAGAAACTCCCTTGGGTGGACAAAGATGTTTCCCTAACTGTTCCAGGGAGACAGAAGCCACCAGGAGTGACATCTGCGAAGGACAAGGTCGAGAACCGCGCACTCCCGCACACCCCTCGCCGAAGGCGAACGGTGGCTTAGAACTGTGCCGACAGCCCTCCCTCGACCCAAACTCTTCAAGTTTCACAAAGTGGCTCCAAAAGTGATTTGCAGCTCGGAAACGCGAGCAACTTCAGTTTTGCCTGAGAGCACAAGCTTTCCCCAGCGGGGAACTCTGGTGAATCGGACAGAAAGCTGGACCTCGCAGCCTTCTCGCGGCTGCAGAGAGAAGGAACCGAGGGAAGCGAGGGCGGCGGGTTCTGAGCTGGGTGCCCAGTCGGGTCCGGGCGGGCGCTGCGCGCGGAGCCCGAGCCCCCGGCGGGGGCGGTGCGCCCGAGGCCCCTCCCCGTCGCCGCGGAGGCCCGGGCTGCTCACGCCCAGCAGCGGCCGGCCGCGGAGGGGGCCGAGCGGGCGTGCGCGAGGGCAGGGCAGGGGGCTGGCCGAGGCCACTCGCGGCTTTAAATATGGATCGCGGGCTCGCGCTCGTGGCACAGCCCTCCCCGGTTCCCCGTGCCCTGGCTGGCTCCCGAGGGGCGCCCGGCCGCGCGCCGCTGCTGCAGTGTTAGTTAATGGTAGGAACAGCGGAAAGCTCCATAAATATGCAGGAGCTGCAGACGGCAAAGTAGAGTAGACGCTCGCAAACGCTCACCCGCCGCGCACCTCGCGGGCCGTGCAGACATCTCCCCCCGCGCCACCCGCTGCCCCGTCCTCGCGGGCCGTTCAGGTGCCAGTCCCGCCGGCTCCGGAGACGCTCCCGCCCCGGCGCCCTCGCCCGGCTCTCGCTTCCCCCCGCCCGCAGCCCGCGCCCACCCAGGCGGCAAAGTTGTGACTTCTTGGGCACGGGTGGCTGGCTCCCCGCTCGCTCCGCGCCTCGCGCCGACGACTTCCCGCTGCTCGGCCCTGCGGCGCCCCGGCCCCGCACCTCCGGGGATCCCACGGCCGCCCGCCTCCAGCCTCGGCGGCGCGCCGGGCAGCGCTTCGGTGGCGGTTGCAGCTGTGGTGGCGGCAAAGGCGGCGGCGGCGGCCCCACACTCCACCGCCAAACTGGAGGAGCGACGGAAGCCGGACCCCAGGAGGTGAGCGCCTGGCCGGCACTGCGGAGCGGGCCGGCGGTGCGGGGGGCGCGCTCCTGGGGGGCAGGGAGAGGTCAGCGGTGGGGCCGGGCATCCCCTGGGCTGCTCGCTGGCGGGGTGCGGAGGCTTCTTCCGCGGAAAAGTACTTCCCCCCCCTTTTCCTTAGCGTTTAGAGGAGTTTGGGTGGTCCTGGTTCTACCCCCGCTGTAAAGCCGCCTTCGCGGAGCCCGCGTTGTTGCCGGGACTGTGGGGCCAGAGTACGCGGCCGGCTGGGCTTCGGCGCGGTGACACGTGTGTTCCCCTGAGGCCGGGTGGTCCCAGTGTGGCGGGGCACCTGCTTGGAGCGGACACGTCCCCCAGCCCACTAGCGGGGAGGCTCGGGACACTCGCGTTGCCACCGAGACCTGGGCTCCCACTTCACTGACCGCTCGGAGACGGAGCAGTCACATCTCTCCCTGGCACGCCGAAAGTGGGGGGTGAGTCAGGCAGATTCTCTGCTAGTGGCACACACTCCTGTGTTTGCAATGGGTTTGGGCGGCGGAGGCAGAGGTTAAACTGTGATTTCTCTTGGCCAGCGCCAGTGTAGCTCTTCCTCGGGTACTGGGCAGCATGTGCGTCTTGGCAAGGACAGGTGATTTCTTTCTTCCTAAGTGCATTTCCCCCAGCCTTTGCCAGTCCATTAATAAGAGTCACCAAAGGCAGGCAGGAGATGAGAACCGCATCAGCAAACTGCAGCAAGTACCACAGAGAAAAAGTTAGTAACAAAAGAAAACAAAAACCAAAACAACGAAACAGCAGCCCTGGACCTGGCATGAAAGACGAAGGAAGCCATTCTACCTCTGGTCTACCACTGGAAGGCATTTTTTTGTTCAGTTCCTGGTGTTTCCACCCCTCATTCCTTCTCAAGGCCTTAGCTTCTCAGCATAATTGCCTGCAGCAAGTGCGTTCCAGTCTTGACATTGAGCAGCAGTTAACTTCAGTTTACACTCCCTAATTCTTTCTCCATTTCACTTCAGTGCGGGAGAAAGTTACTCCTGAAGGGAAATCATTACCCCGGGGCTGTACTAAACACATTGTCTGAAATCCTGGAACAACCCCTTCCCTAGGAGACACTGCATTGTACTAGATTTCCCCTTTTCCTTCTATTTGGGAATTGAAGTTAGACTATTACTCAAATTAAAGAAAGCATACACTGCACATTACGGTTTATTTTTTTCCATTTTATTTTGAATAGATTCTTTAATGCCTTTAACTCAGTATTCAGTAGCTTCTTATAGACACTGTAATGTCTCTTAACAAGGTTTCTGGCTCAGAATTCTCCTCCTAGTGCCTGTCACATTATCATTTAAATAATTTCTATGCTCATCACAGCCCTTAGATTGAGGTTGTTAGTGGAACTTCAGTCAAAGGAAGCATGTCTGCTTATTGTTTTTCTGTAGTTTTAAGAATTTAGAAACAAATCTGTTTACTTTCATTTTAAACTTCAATGTACTGATAGCATTCTGTTTTCTTTATATGGAATCTTAAAATCGAATGGTTACAACCTGATCCCAGAGTCTCCGGTAAGATGACACAGAAGTCCCACATGTGGGGCGAGGCAAGAGTAGGTTTACAGTTGTAAGTACGTGAAACACAGTTTATTCTTGTGTTGTTATTTATTAACCATTGCATTATTTTCCATATGAACAACTGTAAACCTACCTTTGCTCCACCCTGAAAATGGATTGAGAAAGCAAAGTAGTCCTCTTATGAACTGTTGAGGCACAGGGCATTTATGAGAGTCAGGGTGGGAGGGAGGGAGGGAAAAGATGGGACATTTTGATAGTTCCAGGCATGTTTACCTTTGAGAAAACAGAAAGCCAGGAACCCCTCAACATTTTGTATGAGATGTTTTGGAAATGAGGTTTTTGGTGTCACTTAATGTCAGGGTTCATTCTTGAGACTTACTAATGGTGTATAAGGCACCCCAGACAGTGAAACTGCCAGAATATACACTTAGTTTATAACGACGTATCTCTTTTAGTTCATTTTACTGACATAAAATCACTGTAAATGTTTGAATGCTAGTGGTACCATTTTAGTCTTTAAAATGCTTAGATACATTTACAACAATGTGTGAAAGGAATACAAGGAATCATATTTAGAGAAGAAATGTGATAGAAATTAGATAACCTTTGGGACAACTTCCAGCAGGCTCTGCTGATAATTTTTTTTTTTTTAATTGAGCTCTGGCAAGTACAATGTTCAGGGTTTGATCCCTTGTTCTGATAACAAGAGAGATCTTCTGGCCATAGCTCGCTTGCATCTTACAAACACTAGGAAAGGAAGTGCAAGGTAACTGGTGGATCACGATAATCAGGTTTCTTGGCTTGCCTCTGAGGGCGCTGCAGGTTAGGACTACTGTTGTCAGGGAGAGAGTCCTGAGAGAGTCCACTGCTACTCAAGTGTGGCAATAATGCACACCGTCTGCTTGTTTCTTGCCATTCCTTTGTGTTTATTTTTAATGACATGGATGCAGTCTAAGACTGGAGGTGATACTAGAGTTGGGGGTGGAAAGAACAAGCGGAGAAAAGTCTAATGGTGATGAAAGTTTCTAAGTATCAACAGCTTCTCCTTCGTTGCTGAGATGGAAGGAATCAGGGGGCGTGATTTACTGGGACAGAGGAGGCTGCATGCAGGACCCATCTCATCTCTCACTGTAATTTGTGATGTTTGTGTGTTGTGCATTGTGGGGGGGGGGTCATTTAGCAACATCTAGGAAATTGATAAACTTTAGGAAACAAGATTCAGCTACTGTTAGGATTTTGGGGGGGTATAATGCAGGAATTTTGAGGGAAAGGGGGGACTAATGTTTATTTTCATATAAGGTCAGGGCCAAGTTGTATTCCAAATACATTTTGCCTTTCTCTCAATATCTAAACACTTGATATTTGTGTCACAAAATGGAAAATACGCTAATGTCCTTCTAACATGAAGGTGATGTTTCATATCCTTTGTGGTACACATTGTTAGTTATTTTTCAACAGTGGAGATGGAGTCTCCTAACCTCGTCTTTCACTCAGTTTTTCTCTGATGGACATTTACACACACGTGTGTGTGCATACACGCACCCACACAGCTCACTTGCACAGGTGGCCAGTCTTATTCCACCTAAAGCTGTTTATTTGTGACCGTCATGATGATTGTGTGACAGTGACTTTCACGGCATTTCTCTGGTCTCAGCAGTGCAATGGCACTTCACACAAGGCATTGGAAAGACAGCCAGCCATGGATCGTGATGGATTCATTTACCTGCTGTGGCAAAGAAGAGAGAAAACTTTTACTTTCCTCCTCCTCCATGAACTTGATCATTTTATTTCTTAGTTATGAGGATTTAGCAGCCTCTGAATTAAGTTATGTGTTCGAAAAAGATGGTGGTGTAAATAGCGGTGGTGGAACATTGTACATCTTTAGATGTTTTCACATAAGCCGAAACCTCCTCTTGGTCTTCTTCCCTGCAAATCAAGTAGATGTAAGGGATTGTTATGCTGGCTGGAGAAGCGAGAAAACAGACACAGGGAACTTTGTATGCTTTTCTTCAACAAAATGGAAAATTACTGTTGGAGGTTGGAATGAACATTTTAGCTTTGAAATAGTGATATCGGATTGAACTAGTGAATGACTGTCCTCAAATGAATGAATGTTTTAATCCTAGCTGAAGCCACTAAACTTCTCCTGGTTTAAAGTGATGGTTCTCCTTCCCTGTGGGTAATTCTGCTCCAGCGCCTTCTTGCCTCAACCCCATTTCAGGTCCCGCAGTGCCAGGGGTGTTCCACTAGTGAAGAACTTGCAGTTTGTGTGCACCAGTTTTGGTTCCAGTCTTGAGTGCTGACTTTTGTTTTTCATGGAGAATGAACACAGAAAGAACCATGAACTTAGGATGTTAAAGGAGGTAAATAATCACCAACTGACACTTCTCTCTTTTTAAAAACTTTGTAGATTATTGTGTAAAAAAGGTATATCTTTAGTGTAACTTGAATTTCTGTATTAGACTTTAAAAAGATTTTAGCCCTGGCTGATGTGACTCAGTGGATTGAGTGCCAGCCTGCGAACCAAAGGGTTGCTGGTTGGATTCCCAGTCAGGGCACATGCGTGGGTTGCGTAGGGGGTACACGCGAAAGGCAACCACACATGAATGTTTCTCTCCCTCTCTTTCTCCCTCCCTTCCCCTCTCTCTAAAAATAAACAAAATTTTAAAAAAGGTTTTAATTTGCTGATTTTAGAGAGAGAGAAAAAGAGAGAGAGAGAAAGGAGTAGAGAGAGAGATTTGTTGTTCCACTTATTTATGCATTTATTGGTTGATTCTTATATGTGCCCTGACCTGGGATCAAACCTGCAACCTTGGCATACAGGGACAATGCTCTAATAACTGAGCTACCCATCTAGGGCACACCTTAAAAAGATTTTAAATAAAACTCATAATAGGACATAGGACTTCCAGTTAAGATGGGAGCATAGGTAGACGTGCTTTGCCTCCTTGTACAACCACAAGAAGAATTACAACTAACCTCAAAACAAATAACACTCAGAACTGACAGAAAATCAAACTGTGTGGAAGTCCACCAACCAAGGATTTAAAGAAGCCACATTCATCTAGATGGGTAGAAGGGGCAGAGACACAGAGTGGAGCTGAAAGGAGAAGAAATTCTGTGGCATGGAGAGGCAGAGGTGGCGGCAGCTGTGGTGTTGGTGGTAGAATGGATAGTTCCACACACATGTGTGGTGGATAAAAATCAGGAGGGATACCCTGGGAGTGAGTTACCTCATCCCCAGTTCAGACCGCACAGCCCAGGGTTCCAGTCCCAGGAAGATAGATTCCAATAACTTCTGGCTGTAAAAAACAGTGGGGCTTGGGGAAGTGGAGGAAACTGCTGTTTCTTGAGGAGGGTCTGTTAAAGGGGCCCACATGAACTTAGAATGTACGTAAACCCACCCACTCTGGGATTCACCACCAGGGCAACAGCTGGAAGGGTGCCAGTCCCATATGGGAAGTGAGTGAAGGGATTGGAAACAGGGAGAGTGCCAGGCAAACCTCCAGAAGCTGGGCAGTGGCATTATCCCTTTCTGAGCTCTCCTCCCAACAGAGTCATAATGTGGTGAAGCGGGTTCCCTGCCCTGGCAAATACCTAAGGCTTTGCGCCACTCAACTTAACAGGTGCACTAAGACAGGGGGTCAAACTAGCTGTACCTAATACACAGAAATAAATACAGGGAGGCTGCCAAATTGAGGAGTCAGTATGGCCCAAATGAAAAAAACAGAACAATACTCCAGAAAAAGAGCTAAACTAAATGGAGATAGCCAACTTATCAGAAGCAGAGTTCAAAACACTGGTGATCAGGATGCTCATTGAATATGGCAGTAGCATAAAGGAAGAAATGAAAGTTGCACTAAGTGAAATGAAAAATCCACAAGGAACCAACAGTGAAGGGAAGGAAGCTGGGATTCAAATCAATGATCTGGAACAAAAGGAAGAAGTAAACATTCAACCAGAACAGAAAGAAAAAATAAAGAATTAAAAAATGAGGATAGCATAAGAAGACTCTAGGACATTTCCAAATATGTGAACATCCAAATCATAGGGATGCCATAAAAAGAAGAGGAAGAGCAAGAAATTGAAAACTTATTTGAAAAAATAATGAAAGAAAACTTCCCTAATTTGGCAAAGGAAACAGACATACAAGTCCAGGAAGCACAGGGAGTCCCAAAGAAGTTGGACCCAAAGAGGACCTCACTAAACACATCATAATTAAAATACCAAAGGTGAAATATAAAGAGAGACTCTTAAAACAGCAAGAGAAAAGGAGAGTTACCTACAAAGGAGTTCCAATAAGACTGTCAGCTGATTTCTCAAAAGAAACCTTCCAGACAAGAAGGGACTGGCAAGAAATATTCAAAGTGATGAAAAGCAAGGACCTACAACCAAGATTACTCTATCCAGCAAAGCTATCATTTAGAATGGAAGGGCAGATAAAGTGCTTCCCAGACGAGGTAAAACTAAAGGAGTTCATCATCACCAAGCCAGTATTACATGAAATGTTAAAGGAACTTATTTAAGAAAAAGAAAATCAAAACTATGAACAATAAAATGGCAACAAATTTACAACTACCAGAAACTGAATCTAAAAAAGCAGACTAACCAAACAATAAAAATAGAAACAGAATCATAAATATGGAGTGGAGATCATTTGGAGGGTTATTTGGTTATTGGGAGGGGGAAGAGGGAGAATGGTGGGAAAGGTACAGGGATCAAGAAGCATAATTGGTAGGTACAGAAAAGAGAGGGGGAGGTTAAGAACAGAATTGGAAATGGAGAAGCCAAAGAACTTATATGCATGACCCAGGGACATGAACTAAGGGGGTGGGGGTTGCTGGAGGGCAGGTGGGTACTGAGTGGGGAGAGGGTACAAAAGGGGGAAAATTGGTACAACTGTAATAGCATAATCAATAAAATATACTTAAAAAACAAAAAATCCTCACACTTTTGGGGGGACTTTTAAAATCAAAATACAAAATGAGAAAGGAATATATTATCTTTAAAACTGGTAAAATGTTGTATGAGTGACATAATTCGAAAGCTGTTCATAATGTCCTGGATAAGAAGTTAGCAGTTTCTTTTCATTTCTGTAATTGTATTCACTGATTGATATTCTGCTTTATACTATTTGCAAATGAAAAATGTGTGGGATCTGGAGTTTTATGTTAGTTGATTCTAGCTTTGGTCTGGAGACTTACTGTTCACTGGGAGGGCCCAGGCACAACTTCACCTGTTTGGAACTCTTGTATTTATGTTATTCTCCCGCACAAAGCCTCTGAGCAGGCAGAGTGGAAAGTTGAAAAAAGACATGCATGAACGAGAATTCACTTTACTCATAGGTGATACTTCACAATCTCTTTACTTTTAATTCACCTACAGTTTTAACAGGATTGATAAGATTTCTCAGATTTCTAATCCCATAGCAAACACTAAAACTACAAATTAAGAAGATAGAAATGGCCTGATGCTGGCAGCTACATGGATGGCATTGGAAAGTGCCTGAGGACAGCATGGTCGTCAGCAAGAGCGAGACCAAGGACCAACAGCAAAAGAAAGAATTAAAGCAAGCACAGTGCTGGCATTACTTAGGTGGGCCTTGAGAACGTCACTTCACTCCGCGGCCTTCTCTCTCCCGCCCTTTTTCCTTTCTTGCTCTCTTTTTTTCTCTCCTTCCCTCCTTCTTACCTATCTATTTAAGTTTTTATTGAAATATAACATGTATATGGAGTGGTATGTATGTTATTCAATCCTAAATTAACAGCTCTGGGTGATGAATCTAAGAGAACAACATATCCCTGTAACCGGCAGCAAGGTCACGATGTAGGCCACGGCCAGAAGCCCCCTGTTTCCTAACCCCTCGGTCATTACTTCCCTCCTAAAGGTAACTTCTCTCTTGACTTCTGAGACTACTGGTTACTTTGATCAATTAGTGAACTTCCTATTAGAATACAAGGTATGTGTCCTCGTGTCTGACTTCTTTTGCTCATTATGTTTGTGACATTTTTGTTTTGTGTGTAGAAACAGTGTATTTGCATTGCTTTATTGCTCTGTTTTGTGAGAATGCCACAATTTGCTTTGCCATTTTGCTCTTGATGTATATTTGGGTGGTTTCCAGTTTTGCACTATTATGAATAGTGCTGCTGTGAACATCCGTACATACATCTTTTGGTAAATGTGGGAGTTTTGGTTGTGTATGTTGTGCCGGACTATTGAGCCAGGTTTAGTAGAGAACGCCTTCCTTCAAAAGTGGTGCTGACCCTCTCTCCTGCCAGCCCTTAGGAGAGTCTCATCTACTCCTCATCCTTACACACCGCTGGTACTATCCTCCTGTTTTTGAAACAGCATCTTGTAACCTGTTGTTATTGCCCAGTGACCAGTGGAGATATGGATCAGGAAGATATGGGCTGGGGACCCAGTGTTCTCACTTGCTAGTTATTTGACATGGGGAATTAAAACAAAAAAAACCCTATGTCTTTTTTTGTCACTAATGATTGTAAACCCTGATTCACAGAGGCGTGCAGTGGACAGATGAGGTGGTATTTCTGCCAGAACCCCAATGACCGTTTGTGTGTTAGTTGCCGTTTTTAGTGCTTTGTTCTACAATGCTTTGTATTCTTGAGTTGAATTGCGCCAGCACTGAGAACAGTATTCCTGACATGTTAGTAAATGTTTGTTTGTTGAACGAATAAACACGTCTAAGTATGTTTCTTGATCTGTTACTCTGAGTGATTCAAATTGTGTTTTACATTTTTTTCTCCATGACTATTTATTGGTAAAGCTGAGTTGAGGACAGGGTTTATTAAATATCAGCTTGAAAAATTGAGACCAACAGCCAGCAGTTTGAGAACATGCATTTCCCTGCATTGCTCACATTACACTCAGGCCCCTGAGTGACCCTCGGAAGGCCCGGAGGATCCTTGAAAATGATTATAGTGCTCTTCACCTGGTTGGTGCTCCTCAAAAGCTTACACACTGAATACATTTAACTTCTATAATTAGAATGCCGGCCAACAAATTTCTAGATTTAAAATATTGTAGTGGATTCTCCAGTGCTGATACCTTGGAAACCACGTTTCACGAAAAATTGAATGTTTAAGGATGAATAATAGCTGGAAACTGGAGCTTGTAGAGAGCCCTTTCAGCTTAGTGTGGAAGAGGGGGTTCTCAGATATGCTGATTATAATATCAAAAGCAAACTTGCAGCCTTATATGTGTTTGTGTAACAATTCTTAATTCTTTGAAAGGTTTGATTTTGAACTATAAGTATGACTTTGTGACCCTTACTTTTCTTCATCTGAAAGGAGGTTAGTACAACAAAAATTTGTATGATTTTTACTATGGAGAATTACATGATAAATAGTAGGTATCTATCTGCAAAATCAGGTTTGCAGCAGAAGGAATTTAGATTTTGATGTGGATATCTGATTATATTTTCTTGCCCAAAGAACTGGTAGTTGTCTTGGTTGGTTGGCTCTCATTACTTAAGTAAAATATAACTATTTTGTAATATTCAGAGTACTGAGCATGTAAAATGTCACTTCAGAGTGACATAAGTCAATCTACATGTGATTAGGGCATTTGCATTTTAGGTAGCATCTTTCATAGATGCTTGACCCATATGTGGCTCCTTGAGTGATTTAGTGGAAAATGGAATCATCTGGTGTAGCAGATAATTTTGTTTTCTGTTATAGACATAATGCTATGGAAAATTGAAATAAATTAAAGGGTAATTATGGTGAGCCTTGTTTTAAAAATAGTGAATTTCAGAAAAACTCATCTTCTGTTCTGGGTGATTTGATTCCCGTGAGAAGTTAACACTGGATGGTTTTAAAAGAAAAGCTGGTTATTGCTGTGTTAAATTCTGAAAGCAAGTCTCCCATAGGCATCCACTCAGCACATGAAAGTTCTTTTTTTAAAAAAAAAATTGGCATGTGGATTAGGGAAGGGCAACTATTTAAAGACCGGGATCATGACAATGATAATAGCTAAACCAATATTCCAAGGGAATGGGGTTAGTTCTTCCATTTCTTGTGTTCCATTTCTTAAGCATGAAAATCTGTTGGTATGGCTGGACAGGAATCCTAATGTCTTTAATACAAACCAGGCTTTTCTGTCTTCTACCCCAAATGATCATGAATGAGGTCCTGAGACTTTTATTTGGTGAAACATGTTTGTTCCAAGTGAGGATTCAATGAGATCATCAGTCAGACTGAGAGTTTGACTGGGTTTGAGCCTTGATGGCCGTGCTCCTGAAACCCTCCCCTGGCGTGCTGCGTATTGACTGCAGCTGTGGCAGGACCTCACCGTGGAACTGCTTCAAGAATTCCTTCATTCCTTTGACCTCCGGAGACCGCCTCCGTAGGAGTGTGAGACGAGCACTCACGATGTCCGCAGAGCGGCCTCGTGGTTGGAGATAGCCGGAGTGCTGATTGCAGTCGCCTTTAGGAACTTGCAGGTTAGGCAGCAACACACAAATCATACATTTGCCCTTCACAAGTGGAGCAACTTCACCAGGGAACAGAGAGAGGAGGATTGGACAAGTCTTTAAAGATTTAGATGAGTGAGATAATTTTCCTTGAAAAATACATGAAGAAATGAAACAAAAACACACGTCTAAAAACATCAGAAAAAAAATAGTTTCAAGTACTGTCATGTTTTTACTGACAAAACTTGGGGGAGTGAATTCTACACTCCAGTCCAGGGGTGTCCAACCTGTGGCTCGTGGACTGCATGCCTGTGGCCCAACACAAAGTCGTAACTTTACTTAAAATATTATGAGATTTTTTTTTGTGATTACGTGTTGCATTGTATTTAATGTGTGGTGTAAGACAACTCTTCTTCTTCCGATGTGGCCCAGAGATGCCAAAAGGTTGGACATCCTTGCCAGGTCTAACTGATCATTTTATTCTTGCTTATTGCTCTGCACTGCCCTTTGTATTCTTCTGTGCTGTCTGCATCCTCATGGGAGGAAACGTGTCAGAAGATGTTCTGTGGTCCTCACAGTGGCTAGCATATTCTATAGTGAAAATACTTACTTAGTGGAAGGATACTTCATTACTTAAAGAATCTGAACAAACTAACCAGAGGTGCCCAGTCATTATACCCAACGTTATCTAAACTTGATTTCGTCTAGTTGTCCCTCCAGTGTAATAGCTTTGATTATTGCTGTTAGGTCTTGTTTTTTTAATTGATGAGAGAGAGAGAGAAAAACATCCGTTTGTTGTTCCACTTATTCATGTATTCATTGGTTGATGCTTGCATGTGCCCTGATCAGGATAGCACTCTGATCAAGTGAACTACCCAGCCAGGGTGCTGTTAGGTCTTTCAAGTATTTCTTGTGAAATTGTTGTCATGAAGTTTGGAATCTGGTAAATTTTGGGATGAAACTTGTTATTAGGCTTTGTGACGTGTAATACAGTTTCTTGGAAAAATTATGTAAGCTTTCTATGTAGATATGACTGTATTTTATCTCTTCTTTGAATTAGACACAGTTCTGTTTATTATCTTTTTGAGATTAAGTATGAGTTGTTAGTACTTAAAAACAACTTTTTATTTTAAAATAATCACAGACACACTGGAAGTTGGGAAGATATAATTTTTACAAAGCCTGTACCTAGCTTCCCCAATGAGTACCACTTTTAAGATTCCTAAAAAGGTATACCTAAAAAGATATACAAGGAAATGTAACTTTCATGCCTTCTCTGAAGAATTTTTGTCATAGGTATTATGAAAAATGCAAAATTAGGCACATGTAGTGTTTATTGGGCATCAGTTGGGAAAGGTACTTGTATTGAAGGCAAAAGGAGTCATTCATTTAATTATTCACATCTGTGAATTTGATGCATGCCTTTTTCAATTCACTTTTTGTATCCCTCATATTGAACTAGGAATTTTAAATCTAGATGTTACTCTCATAAAATTTTTAGAAGGTATAACACATATATAAATGAGGAAGAGAATATCATTATACTATGTATATTCATGTGTTAAATGCATGTTATTTGCCTGAATATAATACATACACTTTATAATATAGGTGAAGGCACAATATTGAGACAGTTTACAATAGATCTTTTATTTATGTATACATAATAACACTTCCAATGAAATCTTGGTGTAAACACAAGATTTCAATTGTCCTTTAGTATATAGATAAACATTACATTTCAACAGATTTATGTAATCACCTATTAATAAGAATGTTTTAATACTGGATGTCTGTGTTCGCCTGTGTGTCTGAACCTCATGCAGTCTTACCTAGAATGCTCCCTCAAAGGTTTGGTTTTGCACCTCAAGACACATAACTGAGAAGGGTGTGGAGAAACACACTGCAGATCACGAGATTAACAGTGTCTTTAAGAGGACAGACAGACAGACGTGAATGCTGTGGTCTTGAACAATGAAGTCTGAAAGGGGACTCATCTAAGCCTATAATGTTGGGAACAGTCTCCCCCAAATCCCCAGACATCAGAACGGGGAGGACCACTTTCAACCCAGAGAGAGAGGCTTAACACAAAAAAAGAAGTTTAACTTTATGTAGTGGGTGTTTATATGAGTAGCTTTTTACCCCACAAGGGAAACTGGCTTCTTCCAAGAGGAGAAGGCCCAGAACAAATCTTTGGGGAGATTAAGTTTTCCTACAGTTTAAAACAGAATGTTGATATATTTGGTGACTAGAGCTAATCTTTTGGACAATAATCTCTCTTTACCCAGGGCTCTCTCATAGCACTTTATTCAAGTCACTGACCATTTTGAAGAAGGATTTTTTGTTCTTTGATGTTACTGTCAGGTGGCACTGAATGTTGCTTTAGGGGAGTGTGGGCTGACCTCACATTACATTTCCTGTGAAGTTTACCTGTCTCAACATGTACTATCTTAGCTCTTGACTTTGACCAGATGACACTGGTATCAGTGCATTTTGATACTTGTGGTTATAAAACAATCAGGTCATTTTAGACCTCCTGATAGAATTTCTCTGAATCAAGTCCACACCTTACTGCTGGTACAATGATATTGGGTGTTATCGCTGAACTGAAACCAAACCTTGGGTTCCAGCCTTATTTGGGATAATTCCACTAATCTGAAGTGGTTTGCTTTCCCAACTAAATGAAATATATTTTTTTGTGTACCAGTTTAAAAATCATTGTGTTGGGCACGCTCCCCATCTCAGGAAATGCCCACGCCTTTTCCTTTCCCTTCTCCTTCCCCCACAGGCATGTATCTCCTAAACTCCAGGGGGCTCCGTGAGACTAGCAACCAGGGGAGCAGTGGGCAGCAGCGGCTTGTCAGAGCTGACCCCCTGAACCTGTCCCCAAGGCCCCCTTCTCGGGCCCCCTTCTCTTTGACTTTCTGGAGAGCCGAGGCAGTCCTGCTGTCTCGTTCCTATTGCTGCTTCTGTCCTAAGCCCTTCCTCTTTCACACTCCCCAGCTTTAATAGATGTACTCTCAAAAAAAAAAAAAAAATCAGTGTGTTGGAGAACTTTTTTAGATGTGATATTATGTTCACAAATTAGAGAGCTTGGGGAGCCCAGTGCCATATATTCCTGTTTGACCAACAGCTTTTAGCTTCTGTAATGGAAGGACTTTAGTGTATGGGCTTGACTGACGCAGCATACTGGATATAAAAACTAGAGCGGCAGAAAAAACCAGGCTACAGCATGTGGCCCAGACTTCAGGCAAGTTTCTGCTTGAGTCAGGAGCTGGCGGAATAACTTTTTAGTTCTGTAGAAACAGTGAGGTATTAAATTCTAATGTGGGTGTCCACGGATATAGTCCCTGACGGAAACTCAGTGACTTGGGGGCACTGTAAGCATGAACACCAGACAGGTGGGCAGCAGATACTATGAGTTGCACACTTGGTGGAATCAAGAGAGGGGAAATAATATTTGAGGAGTCTGTTTCTGGGAAATTATGAATCTGCTTAAGTGGCAGGAGTGGTCTGTTTATCTACTGTCATTACATTGTGAACTATTCACTTTAGTTGCATTTTCTGGTAACTGAAACTTGTGTCCAAACTAAAACTGTCTTAAAATATGTTTTGATGTATATCACTCCAGGTTGAATTGCACAGATGTATCTCCTTTCTTAACATACTGAGAATAATCGCCCCCTTTGTTCCTCTCTCTTGGTTATCATTGTGTAACTCAGTGATGCTCTTTGGAATGGGAATGTGTGGAGATATTACTCCTACATCAAGTGTTCCCATGTTGTGCTTTATACATTCTTTGGCTTATCCTTTATGTTGTATAGAAGGTGTCTTAGCTGTATTTAAACAGGGATGAAGGGCTTCATTATTTGCTTATATGGTGGGCAGTGATCCCCAAAGTATCTGTTTTCATGGGTTGAATATACGTATAAGGAGGAAATGTGGTTGTGATTAGAGGCCGGGATGAGGTGGGAAAGAGCGGGCAACAGAGGGCACTGTGCTGTGCGCTCTCTCACTGTGGGCCAGGGAGGAGGCCTTGGCCCCCTCGAGAGACAGGGGCCGTATGCTAAAGCTGAAGGCCCCATTTCCATGAGCTAGTCTGGGAGGGGTGGACGAGAAGAGGGCTTTTTCAGGATCCAGGTAGCAGAGTGTGGTTATGGGGTGGTGCACCTTGAGGTGATGATTGAATGCTTCAGTGTCTTGGAGAATCAGATATTAGGAGACTCAGGAGAGAGCATCCTGAGCAGGAAAGTGGCATTCTCAAGTGGTCATTGGCCATCAGTGAAGAGGCCCAAGTAAGAGGACATGAAAGGTCATGGCTGGCAGACCCTGGAAAAAAGAGAAGGTTGCTGAGATCCAGTAGTCATGTGGCAAATTTCATTGTTACCAAGGCCCTGTCTGAGGCGGGGTTCCCTGGGGAACTGTTTCTGGTTGCACAGGAAGGTCACTGTGGCTGGCACTGAGGGGTCAAATCTGTGAGGGAGTGAGGGGGGCTGGGTCAGGCAGAGGGAGGAGTCGAAGTGCAATTCAGAACCAATGAAGATCTCCACTGGCTGATCCCAGCAGGAGCTCTGGAGCTGAGGAGGCCCTGCAGAGTGGCCCCACCTTGAACTAAGGGAGCCAGGCCTTTTACCCATCAACCAGTCGTGAGATGCCGGCTGTCCTTGGACAGGGGTGTGACCTTGGCTCAGGTGGGTCTCTTCAACTAAGACAGTTTCTGGAGCTGAGCATCCTCAGTTACCAACACTCCCACCAACTGGGGCAGCACCTCTGCTTGTGATCTGGGCCGTGCAGCATAGCACCTAAGTACTTCATGCCTCATGACTTGGGTGACTCTCTGCTACCAGTTCTTCACCCCAGCCTACCTCACTTAATTCCTAGGGCTTATGTAAAGTAATATATGTGAAATGCTTAGAAAAGTCTGTAGCACACAGTGAGTGTGATTTAGGTGTGTGCTATTATAATCATATCTGACTTTCTCAGCCCCCACCTTTCCCTTATAGTATACTTCCTTTAATATTCTATGAGCTCGAAGGCTAATACTCTTTAATATTAATATTTTCTAATTTTTTTGCAAGGGGAAAACATCTGACAATATCTTAGTAAGAAATGATTCAATATACTCTGTGCTTTGCACTTTAAATTTTAGCGGAAGAGAAATGCAAAACAAATAATCACTGATGATGAAATTTGAAGAATTGGCACATAGGTTGAATGACATGTTTAGGTGTGTGTTAGTCTTAGCCTCCCTTAAATAACTTAGATAAGGACCCTCTACGTTAAGGGCAGACCCGTCCCTGCAGTTGAGCTGCGAAGTGGTTGGATGGTAGCCGCTCATGCCCAGGTGAGAGTGTGCAGCCGAGAAGGACCTCAGAGTCTGGGTCTTTGTCTTTCCTGTCACTCTCATTCTCAATCTAAACATTACAACACACAGTCAATAAATATAACATTACCACTTAATTAAATTGCTTCATTTCTTAAACATTTCACAATCATTCTTTTCAATATTTCAGTATTTAAGTTCCATAAATATAGAGCAGATCACCTGCAGTGTTTTAGAAATTTGGTTTTGATTCAAAGTAATGTTCTCATGGAAGCTCAGTCCCTGCCAATTCATTTCTCATTTACTTGGGGACATGGCTAATTCCTTTGGACACTTTTTATCTCCTTCATATTCCTTTGGATGGAAAACATTTCATCTGAAATGACTTAATTGCCCCCTCTTCCCTGAGTATGGCAACTATATCATATTAAGTTGCTTGCTTTTAAGAAACTCTGATTTCCCTGTTGACATTAACACTGAGAGAGTTAAGAATGTAAGCCACAAAACATTTCTTTAAAACATAAAGTGTGCCTGTTTTTTTCTGTTTGTACCAAGAACCCTCACAGAGCCAGCACAATACAAGAGGAAATAATGTAACCCCTCTTTTGAAAGAGTTTTTCTAAAGAAGCCTTTCTGTAATCTATTTTCCTCCCAGTTTTAAGTTGCTTACAGCTACTTTCACTATCTCTTAGAGAAATGAGGGTGCTGGAGTGAAGCATGAAAAGCTACCTACACATTCATTACACAGTGATCTGTGAAAGACGAAGATTGCATGGGTTCTGTGTAGTGAGCATGAAGCTGAGCAATGAGAAATTTTGTCTTAGCTGATGGGCATTCCCTTGGCTTTTGAGTTGAGCTGCCTGTTGTGGGTTCCATGCAGAATTCTGTTCACTTTTGTCAGGTGAGCCAGCAGCCTCATGGAGCTCGTCTTAGGCCGGCAACCAGCAGTAGTTTTTTTCCTACTGAGATTAGGAATATTGAGCCCATTTAAGTTTTCATTGCCACATTGTTTTGGGGAGGGGATGTTTGGGAGGGCTGAAAATGGATACAAGATTTAAGGTTGGTTAGTAGATGTATAAATGGTATTAATGTTTAAAGTGGTAAACACTCATAACGAAGCCTTTCCCAAAGCAAAGATGACTTTTATAGCTGTGCATCTTGGGGACTGAAATACACGAACCCTCTTTGTGGAGCTTGCTATCATGGGAAACGAGTTCCATATCCAAGAAGATTAGGTCAGCACAGTTTTTAATCTCAAAATATGAAATTATGACCTTTTTAATATATGATCTTTCACTTTGTAAGAGATGTGAAGTAAAAAAATAATAGTTTGGACAAAACTAATTAACGTGTCCAAAATGGCCATAGGAGGAATGATTTCCACTTGTGTGCTGAATCCCAGGCCAACCGTAACTACGGTGTGACCGCTTCACAGAGCAGCGTCCTAGTGACTCTCCGTTTGCACATCGCTTACTGTGCCCTCTGTTTTAGGGAACGCAGGTGGGTTTTTATGTGGATTTTTGTTAAACATTTGTTAAGAAATTTTTTCAATCTTGATCCATTGTTTTAAGTTTTAAAATGAATAAATCTAACCACAATACATTGGAGATGAGAAGAAAGATTTATCTAACTAAAACACTTTCTTATTCAAGTAGAATAGCTTATTATTTTCATTTAAGGTGCTAATGAAAGTTAATCAATTCTTAGATTTTTCATCTAAATTTGTACATTTAAAGTAGTCATGGACAGCTAAGTAAATATGCTTGCTTAAATGATAACTAATAGAGTAAAAGCATATTAAACTAGATTTTAATTACTCTCAAAGTTTTACAAATGAAATCCTTAGTAAATTTGCTATTTATTTATATCATGTAAATAAAAGGCAGCAGAGGAAAGATATCTAATGAACATAAACTATAAATTCCAGTGAAACCTCATTATTAGCCTTTACATTTTCTCTAAAAACTTAGGACAACTGTAGGGACATTCAGAAGTTGGCCAGAAGGAAAGGAAGGTCCATGTGGGTGTCGGCTGTCTGGTCTACTGGGCTAAATGAAATGGAAAAAGAAAGCATGGAGTTATGCTAATGGTTCAGTTTCCAACAATAAACCTGGTGAGTTCACTTTAAGTGCAGTCTGCTGAAAATTGATGATGGTTTTTAGCACTTAGCTTCTCGTCTCCAAAGCACTTTCCAAATGTTGAATAATTAATCGCCGCAACCCCCACGTGGGGGTAGAATATCAAGCATGTCTTTCTGTTTACCAGGAAACCATTATGGTAGAATCTGGAAATGTTGATTTTTACTTGTAGAGGTTTCTGTGCTTTCCAAGGTGACGACCAGCTTTTAAAACGCTGCTCTGGTTTTTAATCACCGGGTCATGGGAAAAGTAACCAACGATGTCGAATACTTGAAAACATTTTTTTCTCATTGTTCCTTGACAGATTTCACTTTTCATTTCATTTCTGCCTGCTCATCATTTTGCACGACAATTGTTTAAAAATGGAATATTAAATATCAGTAAGCTTAGTCTCTGCTATTGATACAGTGTCTTTTTACCTGGTAAATTCGGAATTGGGAAACATGGTGGAACTGTGAGAACAAATCTCAGTGGTAAAAAAATCATATTCCAAAAACATTTAAAAAAAATGCTCACCTGAGAATATGTTTTTATTGATTTTAGAGAGAGAGGAAGAGAGAGAGAGAGAAAAAGAAACACTGATGTGAGAGGAACACCTATTGCTTGCCTTCTCGTATATGCCCCAGTTGGGGGTCAAACCCAAAACCTAGGTGTGTGCTGTGGGCCTGAAATCATTTTTAATAAATTAAATAAATGTACCTTTCAAAGAACAGTTTTTGTAACTTTAACTTAATCTTGGAGTCTGAGGAATAATGAATTTAGACTATGTATGTACATATGTATCTGTTTAGTAGTATATTATAAACAGTTGAGCTGTGTGACATACGTAGAGGACAAACTTATGTTAAAAAATTAGAGAGCGTCCTCACTCTACACGAGGACACCGCAGAAAGTCTTCTATGAACCAGGAAGTGATCTCTTGTCAGACTCCAAATCTGCCAGTGCCTTGGTCTTGGACTCCCAGCCTATGGAACTGAGAGAACCCGAAGTCTCTGTCCTAGCCCGACTGAACAGTCCTGTCAGTTCCTTTTGGAGGACGTCACAGCCAGGACGTGGCCACCAGATGAGCGGTGAGCTGGAAACTCCTCACCCTCTCCTCTGTCCTTGGAGTGCACTTTCTTCTCACCATTCTGTAGTGGGAGTTGTTATATGGATGCAATGCTGAGAGAGTCAGGTGGTGTTGAGACCAACAGGCTGGTGTACATGATTGAACCCAGTTAAGGCCTCCATGTAAACTTTTAAGATTAAAAAAATTTATATAATAAGAAAGAATATGAGAGAGGCTAATTTAGTATAGAGTGGATAATTGCACCGTGGAGTTAATAAATCTGAAAGGAGTTTGAGCAGAGAGAGGTCTTGAGTGAAGGTGTGACACGAAAGGCTTGAGTAAAGTGGGTGGCAGACTTTACGTGGATTGTGGCCTGCCTACCAGACAGCACCTGCATTACTAGCCAGACTAATTCCCGGCTTGTTTGTGTTGCCATTGGCAGGGTGTCTACTGATTAACTCTCTGGAGACGTGCAGGATGAAGTCACCTGACTGGCTGGAAGGCTCAGCATCCCTCAGGTTCTCAACCTTTGAAACAGAAAAGAGTCAGGACCTTTCTCTGAGAACAGCTAATCCCTTTATGCTTTGAAAAACTCACAAGATAACAAAGACAATGCTTTGGTGATTATTTCTGATGAATACTGATTTTTTTTGTGTGAGATTATGAGATTACTTTAAAAGACAAAGCAGAATTAGATTCCTTTCAAGGTGATGAAATTCTAGAAATCAGACTTGTCTTCACATTTGTCTAGTGAATGTGGGGATAGGTTCTTAATCTTGATGTCTGGAGTACATGGGTGAGTGTTGCAGGGAGCTCATGAACCCCCAGATATTGTATGCAGAATTTTTTAAATAGCAAATCCATCACAGGGGTGGATAAGTACCCCTCAGCAGAGATTCCCCTCAGGCCAGATGGGCCCAGTCAGCCTGTCTGTAAGGACTTAAACTGACAAGATAGCCTGCCACCTGTGGGGGCCAATTTCCATAAGTGGGAACGGCTAGAGAGTGGTCTTTGTCATCAAGCCTTTGCCAGCTCCTATATAATATATGTGGCAGAGTCAGGCCCATTCGAACACTTAACAAATGTGCCACAGAGAAAACCACTGCGATGTGTGCAGAAATTGTATGTACACATGTTTTTGGAGGAGTGAATCCAAAGGAGTCATGATGTCGCTAAAGCTGTGACATACACAAAACATTTAATATTTAATATGGACTAGTGTCCCTTAAAAATGTTTGCTTAGTCCCCTCTAAATAACAAGACAAAATATCTATTTCCAGCTTTTTACTCTCCTAAAATCTAGATGGAAAGAAAATGAGAGCCTATTGGCTTTAGGATATCACTTTTAAAAATCTAATGTTTTTACGTTATCAGAAACATCAGAAAGTGCAGTGATGCAATCACAACCTGTGAACATGGCTATTTAACTACAGTACATTAAATTTGGAAAGGTGGTGATCAAGTCCATCTTACCTATAATCAGTCCAGTAGTTTTCTTACATCTGAAGAAAGCATGCCCAAAAGGATAAGGCACCTTCAACTGTGCATTTGTAATTTACGGTATTTTCACACATGAGGTGTTTTGATAGCATTTGTGTGGGAAACTTCTCACTGGACATGTGACGGAAGTCATACAGGAAGTAGGGGAGTTCTTTGCCTTGCTGTGTGGTTTCTTTCGTAAGCAGTGTGGCCGTTTTCCTGAATACTTGTAGATTAGTTTAATTTTTATAAATAAGATTTTGTTTATATGGAATTTTGCAAATAAGATTGTGATTGCAAGTTATTAGGGGAAGCTCGATACCTAACGGAGTACTGCAATATGAGAGAATCCATAAATACCAGTGCAAAGCAAGTACAAAAAATTAGGGGTCTTTTCTCGAGTTCATGGCTGGCCTTTGGGAAACAGGGGTTCAATAACCCCATGCAATTATAGCAATATTTTATTTATGTTTATATTTGTATTTTATTCTGAGTTTAGAATCTACAAATTTCATTAGATTTTCAAAAAGTCTAGAGCACTCCCCTCCCCCAACAAAGGTTAAGAATCATTAGCTTATAATGTCAGAATCCTATATTGGGTTGGCCAAAAAGTTTGTTTACCTTTTTCCATAAGATGGTTCTAGTCGTGTTGAGTTGTCTGGCTTCATTCAAAACAATTTTGTTAGATCGCATTTTGATGGCTGTCATGCATTTAAAACAAACTTATCAAAATTGGTGAATTTTTGTGCCACCATTTTAATATTGAAGATGGAAGAAAATCTAAAACATTTTTGGTGTATTATGCTTTATTATTTCTAGAAAGCTAAAAATGCAACTGAAAAGCGAAATAAGATTTATGTAGTGTATGGAGACGGTGCTGTGATTGATTGAATGTATCAGCAGTGTTTTTGCAAAGTTTGTGGGTACTGTTGACATTTGGGCCAAATGATTCTTTGCTGTGGGGCTGTCTTATGCATTGGAAGATATTCAGAAGCACCCTGGCCTCCACCCCCTAGAAGCCAATAGCGAGAGATAGCCAGCATACTCAAAATATCCAAATCCACAAAGTTATTGGTGAAAATGAAAATTATCTTTTATTTTATGGAAAAAAACAAATGGACTTTTTGGCCAACCCAATATGCCTATCTAAAAAGAAGCTTTCTACAATTTTGAAGATTTTGCCCAACTTCAGAAATTTAGACACGTTTATTGGTAAAGAATAAACTGGTACAACAAAATGGAGTTTGAAAGTGTTTAGGGCTGCCCTGGTCTGAATGTTTGTGTCTCCCCAATCCCAAATTCAGATGTTGAAATCTTAATCCTCAAGAGTGATAGCATTAGGAGATGGGGACTTCGGGAGGTGATTAGGCCATGAGGGTGGAGCCCTTACCACTGGGATAAGAGCAAGGTCAGCACTGCGGCCCAGTGAGCTGCGTGGAATTAGTGTTCTCACAGGAGGTCCCACAGAGTTCCCTCACTCCTTCTGCCCTGTACAAACACAGTGAGAAGTCTGTGGCCTGGACCAGGGCCCTTACCTGACCATGCTGGAGCCCTGATTGATCTTGGACTTCAGCCTCTAGAACTGTGAGCAGTAAATTTCTGTTGTCTATAAGCTCCTTGTCTGGATATTTTATTGTAGCAGCCTGAAGGGACTAAGACAGTGGCTAAAAGTTCTGCAGATCTATTGCACAACAATGTAAATATATTTAACACTACTGAACTGTACACTTAAAAATGGTTAAGATGTTAAATTTTAGTTATGCATTTTGTCATCACAATTTAAAAAAATGTGTTTAGGGATCAGTACGGTACTTGATAAATATGTATTAGATTTAACAGATGTAGAAGAAGAAAAGCAAGAAAGAGGGAATTAGTCGCTCCATTATCTTGAGGGTCTGAGATTGAATATATGGGTTGAAATCTATGGATAATCCATCAATCTAATTATGACCAATAGTTGGAGCCATTTTACTCATGAAATACACATTCATTTTGATTATTAAAAAAAAGAGAGAGAGAGACAGGTGGTTTGTTACCCTAGGGATTGGTTTGGGTTTCATTGCCTCTGGTGTAGTTGTCTCCTGGAGGCGTGTCATGCACTGGCTAAGTCCTCAGGCTCTTGCATCAGTCCAGGTGGTCATATCGCTCTACCTTTGAGGACGGTGGTCTTGGGCAAGTGACTTGACATCCCTGTGCCTCCCATCTGCAAACTAAACATAACAATTGTACTGATTTCATGGAGTAGTTGTGGAAAACCAAATGCTCTAGTGTGTGTTAACTACAGTGCCTGTCTCATGGTAAGGACTTAGTAAGTGCTAGCTCATTACCACTCCTGGAGTGATGCCTGCCAATAAGATAATAAGATACTGCAGGCTGAAGTGACAGTAAGAAGAAATAAGGTGTTGGCTGTATTCCAAACACTATAATCATCCCTTGAATAAATGAGAATTGACAGTTTATGTCATTGACACCGGTCTGAAGTCTCATGGAGATGTTTCATTTGATTTAAATGTCTAGACACATGAGTCTTCCAAATAGAATAATTCTTAGTTTATTAATTCAAAGTTATAAAGATTAAAAAAAAATCTGTATCCCTGTGTGAAGATAAATTTGTAGAATATGCTTCCATATACTTAAAGGAAAGTATGTGTATAGGTATGAATCACTATTGATTTTAAAACTAAATATAATCTCTGTGCTGGCCAGGTGGCTTGGTTGGTTGGAGCACTGTCCCATATACCAAAAGGCTGAGGGTCTGACTCCTTGTCAGGACTCATACCTAGGTTGCGGGTTTGATACCCAGTTGGGGTGCATGCAGAACTCAATCAACTGATGTTTCTCTCTCACATGGATGTCTCTGTCTCTCTTTCTCCCTTTCTCTCTCTCTAAAAATCAATGACTCTATCCTTGGAGGAGGATTAAAAAAAAATAAATGTGATTTCTCATCGTTGGGTGGATATTTAACTTTCTTTTTTCATACATGCACAATACACACACACTAAACAAAGGTCACTGACTATGAGATGAACGTTAAAGTGTTGAAATCAAATAACTTAATGAGTAAACTTACTTTTCATCTCTCTGCAGAGGCAAAGGAAGCTCTGGAAGAAAGTGCTGCAAAATTTGCTACTTCACATTCTCCATGAATTGCTTCATGGTCTCCCAAACAACATTGTATTTCGTGAAAACGTCATGAAAACTTTTTTTCTTTATGCAGAAAAAAATTAGTGCTTGGGTTCTGTTTTTATCTTATTTACGTTTGAGTTTAAACATTTTTTGGAAGGCTTCCTTTCTCTGAGAAATTAAAATAATATGATATAAGTTTATTATAACATATCTAGATATATCATTGGCCAATTAATATTTTCAGAATAAAAAAAATTATCGAGAATGAGATTTGACATTACAGAGTTTATCACATTACATTAAAAAGGTTGTATTGTATTGTGTAGAAGCAAATTTGGTTCATCTTTCAACCTGATTTAATTATAAATTATGGTTCTTTTTTCTATTGTGGTGCTTGCTTTTATTATTATTATCTGGACTCTTGTATTTGAAATCACCTTCCTGTTATGATTGTGTAAAAAGCAAATTAATGGAGTTAAGTTGGGTTCTAGGACGTCTGGATCAGGTTTCCAGATCCTTTGTACAGTCTCTTGAGGGTTCTAGATGGCACTCAGATAACTCTCCCTTGGGTCTAGAGTGATTGATGACACATGACCAAAAAAAGTTTGACATGAGATGAATATTTCTCAGCTTTTTTTCCTGGAGTTTGCAGACTTGAAATTGAGTAGTAATTAGTCAGTGTGTTTGGTTATGTAAAACAGCTTAAGTATCAGCAGAAACTTTGAAATCTTTGATCCTTATTCAATACTAAAAAAAGTCTGTGTCAGGCATTTTCTGCCTTTGAGGTTCATTCTGCACGATCTGGATAAGTTTGGCATAAGTGACTTCACGTGACCAGGACACATAGTTATTTTTCAATGGTCAGTATAGGATGCACTTCCAAAGGACTCCCTACATTATTTGTGCTGTTGGGCGCAATGTGTTAAATTTTTACATTCAGAATGTTTTTCTTTGTAATTTATCTTGAGAACATTTATTCATTTACAGATTCCGGATGAATGCATCATATACTTTTACCACAAAACACCTTCACAAAATGGTTTATATTTTCATAATTACCTCCCACTTTTGCTTTGTTTATTCCTACAGATTTTAGGGTTGGGCTGGCTGTTGGAAAAGGATTTATAGTTTATTTGCTGTTAACGATATAGAGACATAGTAATTTTCCTATGATTCTATACCATGGTAAATTTTAGATCTGTAATTACCATGCTTTATTTAAAATACAGAAGTTTTTATATTCCACCCCCAAATTCCCAGACAATTTGTGCAGTTAGTGCATGATAGCTCATACCGTTCCTTAGATTCTTTTATCAGGGATATAGAAAGATATTTTGGGTCTAAAACAGAAAATACTAACAATACTAATTTGTCCATACTACTAATATGGACAAATTTCTGTCCATATTATTGAGAATATGCTAGCAAAATCTAGCAGTGACTTTAATGTTGCTGCATTCTGAAGTTTTAAAAACCTGAGTATGTTTAACACACCTTTCTGATAAGTGTGAGCTTGGATCTGAAGAGATGGAACCCTGCCCAAAGCAAGCAGATAAACTTTTACAAATCTACTGCTATTAAAGTGGAACATTTGGCAATTTAAAGTCATATTTCCCATAATCCATATCCTTACTGTGCTCTTTGGTTTGGAATCTTTTGGGTTTTGTCCCTAATGTTCTGTGCCCTGAGCTTTGGTTTCTCACTTGGTTAGATTCAGGGTGACAATAGTCACCGTCCTGTGTTTCGTCCTCAGGATCAGGAATGGGTTAAGGCAAAGCTGTGTTTGTCTGGGAAAGCAGCATGGACGGGCCATCCTCTGGGGCTGGGGAGAGAAGGTGGGGCTGCCCTTGCTTAGAGTAGAGAGGGTGCACAGCAGTGCTGACCTGAACTGGTCAGAGGGGATTACCAGAAATGGGAGAAGAGCCAGGAGGTCCTCACGACCCAGACTGGGACCACAGGGCAGAGCTGTGTGCGGGTGAGGAGGTAAGAGATACGGAAGTTTGAGGCAGAGGTTGAGACTAGGTGCATGAGGAGGTGGTGAGCTGTATTCCAACGTGGTAATGAGATGGCCTGTGTGTGAGTGTGTATGTGTGTATGTGTGCATGTGAATAGTGTATAAGGTCATTTGGGCAGGCCAGGTCACAATAAAGAGCCTGGGATGGGTGGATACTGGAGATTCAAGTAGAGTGACTGCCATGAGGCCAAAACCCCTCTAGCACTGGGGAAAGGTACAGTCAGCTCTCCGAACTCTGGGTTCCACATGCGTGGATCCAACCAACCTCAGACTGAAAGTGTTCGGAAAAAAAAGTTATGTTGTTGCTGACATGTAGGGGTGATTTAGAGTACACAGGAGGATGTGTGAACGCTATATGCAAATACTACTCTATTTTATGCAGGGAACGTGAGCATCCTCCAGTTTTGGTATCTGAGGGTGTCCTGGAACAAGTCTCCCATAAATGCACAGGGATGACTGTACTTAAGAATGAGAGAAGTAAGTATAAGATGTGGTGAGATCTCAGAATTCTGTGTTGTCCTACATGTAATTTGTACCTTCCTTTATCCTCATTACTAGAGGTAGTATTAAAATTTTGCCTCATAAACCATTGGCCCACAAATGCAGCTCTTGACATGTTAGAAGGAGCTCATATAGCAGAAATAAGGGAGCCTATGTTCTTATTTTGGGATTGGAGACGAGAGACCTCTGCTTCCAGGCAGGTGGGCTTGAAGGCAGGGCCTTCTTTTGCCACCACACAGCCCCTTCTTGCTGTGGAGTACTGAGTTTCACTGCCCACCGATCGCTCTTTAGAAAGCCATTTCCAAGGTTGACCTTATGATTGTGCAACTTACTGTGTGTTGAAGATGCAGTGAGAGAGGAAATGGTGAGAAGGAAATCTCCCTCTTGATTGCTTCCCACTCAAGCTGCTCCCCTGCAGTCTCTTTGTGATTGTTCTCTTGGCACTGATGCCTTCATCACTTTCTTTATCTAGTGCCCAGGCACCCAGAACCCCGGTGCAACTTGTGATTGGCCTGTGTGGAGACCTGGACTGTGCGGGGCTCCCACCTTGGCACTGACTGGTTCGGTACTGAGGGGAGAGGTGCCCTCAGCTGTGGCCTCCTAACTTGGTTTACACAGTCTGTACACAGTACTTCAGAAAGTGTGTCATCCTCAGCCTGGGATGACGCTGGCCAGCAGCTGTTAGCAAAATAATGGCCCCATGGGGAAGGAAGAGCATCAAGAGGGAGTGCTTATTCAGGCCACTCCAGGCATGCAGTGGAGTTTCTAAGCTGTTAGCATTTCCTGATCTTTTTAAAAAGTTGGTAAAGTAGCCCTGGCTGGGTGGCTCAGTTGGGTGGAGTATCATCTGGTACAGCGAAAGGTTAATGGTTCCATCTCTGGTTAGGGCACACACCTAGGTTGCAGGTTCGACCCCTGCTCAGGGTATGTATGGGAAGCAACTGATTGATGTTTCCCTCACATCATTGTTTCTCTCTCTCTCTCCCCCTTCCTCTCTCTCTAACAGCACTAAAAATATCCTCAAGTAAAGATTTAAAAAAAGTTAGTAAAATGATGGATTGGTTTACTAAAGCTTCTGAATCTCTTTCATGTCATAGAATGCTTAGTAAGTAATGATGTTTTAGGGCACATTGGATAAACCGTCTAGCCATCTTGTGGCTGAGGTAACTGGTCAGGGCTCTGGCTATGCGTTGTCCTGCCCCGTAGCCCCTGGGAATGACAGATGGACATCTCAGTCCATCTGTAATTTATTCCCAGCACACAGGATGGGAACCATTAGGAATCACAATTGACATGGTAGCTGCTAGTTGAATAATTTTACACTATGAACTTGGGTTATGATTTTGCTTCTGCTATGACTTTATTGATTGCTTGATTGATTTTAGAGAGAGAGAAGAAGGGAGGGACACAGTGTTGTTGTACTACTTATCTATGCATTCATCGCCTCTTTTATTTTTATTTTTTAAGTCTTTTATTCTTTTTGCATTTTTCTTATTGGTTAATTCTTGTATGTGCCCTCCTGACCGGGGATCAAACCTGCAACCTTGGTGTATTGGCATGACGCTCTAAGCCACTGAGACACCCTGCCAAGGCCTGCGATGATTTCTTTGTGTTCTTTGAACCCCTTTTGTTTGTCTTGTCTTATCTAGACCCAATATGATACCTATCTTCTTAATAGCTCTTAGGCATGTTGAGGAAATAGGCAATGTGAGTACATTGAATCTAATACCCTATATATGAGTAGTGTGGTATCGTAAAACCTTGAAAGTCATTTCGTCTGTCCAGTCCTCTAATCAATCTTGATTGTACAGAGTAGATGGAAACACCACAGATGGATTTGGTTATTTCTTTTTAATTCGTTAATTTGCTTTTGACTGCTTTTTGTTGGCTTACTGAGAACTTTGGATTCTGGCCCTGTCCAAGGTACAGATGGTTATGCTTTCAAAACATCTTGTTGTAATAGTGCTCATTGAAAATACTCCACACACTGCTCTCAGTTTCACCATTTTTAGCACTGTTGATTTGGCCCCTGAGAGGAAGCTGAGGCTTTTCCACTGATACTCTGGGTCTGATCCCCCAGGGAGCCTCCATCCACTGGTGCCTTTCCCAGGTTACTAAGGAGGGAGGACATGCCAAATGAACTCTTGTGCCGGCACTTTCCCAGCCAGGAGGGGAGAACATGGGTTTTTGAGTCAAAATGATCTGAGTATGAATTTGCATTCTTCCCTCAGAGGCTCTGTGCCCTTCTTATGGTGCTGGGGCTGGGTTTCTTTCCATGTGTGAATTGGAGCTAGTAGTCACTCTGGCACTTGTGTGTTGTGATGATCACAAGCAACCTGCCTATTAGGACCAGCAAATGGTGGGTACACAACAAAGTATATGAGGAGGGATTCCCCCCAAAACCGGAATCATCTTCTGGAGGGCAGGCCCCTTGTAGTACAGGCTTCCCCTGCTAGGTGAGTGTTCTAGGAGCCCATCTGTATCAGTGTACCAGCTGGTGTTGTTATGAGAGGCTGTGTTCAGCTTCAGTGAATTTTTTTTTGAAGACTCTTTCAACATGTTTGCCCATTTCATGATGGGTGATTTACAAGCACACCTGCCCACATAATGCTGAGTGTTCAGCAGTTTCTGACCAAAATTGGCATGACCCCTGTGACCCATCATCCCTATTCACCCAATCTTGCCCCAAGTGCCTTTTTTTTGTTTGTTTCCCTGGGTGAAAAAAGTCCTCAGAGGGAAACATTTTTCTGATGTGGAAGAGGTGAAACAAAAAAATGGCAGAAGCACTAAAAGGCATCAAAATCAATGAGTCAAAAACTGTTCTGAGCAGTAGAAAAATGTCTTAATAGGTGTATTGGGTCAAATGGAGAGTACTTTGAGCCCTCGCTGGTAAAGCGTGGTGGATTGAGCACAGGCTGTGAACCAAAGGGTCACAGGTTCGATTCCCAGTCAGGACACCTGACTGGGTTGCGGGCCAGGTCCCCAGTGGGGGCCATGTGAGAGGCAACCACACATTGATGTTTGTTTCTCTTTCTCCCTCCCTTCCCCTCTCTAAAAATAAATAAATAAAACCTTTAACAAATAAAACCAAAAACAAATGGAGAGTACTTTGAAGGTGACTAAAGTTTAAACACGTAAACTAAGTACACAAATTTTTATAAATAAATTCTAGGTTTTTGGGGTTCTCCCTTGTAAATATCGTTATTATTGAGAATTCTTTAGTGTCTCAGTCAGTAGTTTTATGGCTCAGTAGAAATTGTTATTGCTTATCTACCAAGTTTGTCATTTCTCTTTTAGGAAATCGTTAGTTTCAGAAAATCAGTTCTTATCAAAGCTATGTAAGTTAAGGTGCTCATACCCACATTTTTGTCTTTTCTGGTCTCCGTCCCGCAGTCACTTCTATTTTTCTTTTTCTTTTATTATGATTTTAAAAAACTGGCCCTTGGACTCATTTTTAAGTTTTTTCCTGCTCAAAAAATTACACAATTAGGTCTGTGCTTCACAGGGTGACCACCTTTCTGAAGTACTTGCTGGCTTGTTTCCCATCCTCCCCACATTCCCAGTCAGTCTTCTGAGCGTTATCAGCGCGGTTAGGAATTTGATCTCTGGTGTACCAGGAGGTACATGCTTGAGAATTTCTTTCCTTGATGCCCCTGTACTTGACGTAAACTCTAGAAGAGGGACGCTTCTCTCATCCTTTGTTCCTGGCTCCTTCCCTGGGACTCAGAAGCTTAGGACAGACTTTGGAAGAACTACAGGGTGGTTAATCCTGTTTTATGTCAAGGAGGAGGCAGGACGGGAGAGTGTTGGAATCGGGCAGAGCTACTTTTGTATTCCCTCTCTGCCAGTTGCTAGCAGTGTGACCTTCATGAACTTGGGCCTGTCCGGGAAAGTTAAGGACCGTGCTGCATAATGACACCGGCTCCCTGTGTAGTCTAGGGCTCTACAGCAAGTACCTATTAGACACTGCACTTTCGTGTGTGTATTGCAGTAGCTTCCCCACAGTTGAACCATGACGCATTACTAAACCCATTTTCAGATGAGGAAATTGAGACTTCGAGAGTTAATAACTTGAATTACATTCATTTTGTAAAAAGTCTTTACTGATCTATTTTAGAGAAATTGTGTGAGTGGCATAAGGTCAGGAGAATCAGAATTGGGCAAGGAATACCACTTCGGATTTGCCCAAACATCAAAGTTTCTTCTTATAAAGTAGACTAATCTTTGCTGAGATAGACTAATTAGAGGTTTCTACTAGTGAAAGGGCTGTCAGTGCTAATGAGAAAACAGTGCATATCAATAGTATAATGAAGCAATACATGATTTGGCTACTAACAAAATGGCATTCTAGAGCATAGCATGGGCAATCTTTATCTGTGGGTGCTTATTATATGCTCGCCTTTCAAAACCCATTGTAAACAGAAATGATTCCATGAATGTGAGGGAAACGGGCAATGCTCAGCTGGTCATCACTTTCGTTTGTTTTAAGAGTGTCACTCTTTGTTCTTAGCCGGACTTTCTGGGTGTTGACCGTTGGTTTTACAGAATTGTAAGCACAGGCGGGAAGACTTACAAAACAGACTCAGAGGTCTGCATCAAGGCTGGAACGTCGCGGGGACACTGACTGGCACTCTTTTGGCTTCTCCTTCCAGCGTGGCTGCAGCTAGTAAGAGGGGAGGACTGTGAATGCTGAAACAAACGGAGAGGGGAGAGAAAGTAATCTGCACTGCTTCCAGGAGTCTTCATGGCAACGGGGATTTTCTGCTGACATTTGTTTATTTACTTACTTACTTACTTTCTTATTTATTTATTTTTACTTTTGTTTTCTTTTTTGTTTATTTTAATTTTTATTATTTTTTAAAATTACCTTTTTAATTATTTTTCTACTTCCTTGTGTGTGTGTATTTTCTTTCTTCAGATATGTAAATGAAGACATCATTCTCCCTTTTTAACTGGTGGCTTTTGTAACTGATTCAAGTTGGTAATAGTTCACAGTTCAGTCCCCGGTCTCCAGAGAGTGTTAGGATCCTGAACAGATTCTTTAAAAACTGATTGATATTTTACTTTAGTCTTTAGTTGTCACATGCTTGTCCAGTTTGCTTGCTTGTGAATTAATTAATTAATTAGAGAGAAAGCAAAACATGGATTTGTTGTTCCACTTTATTTATGCATTCCTTGGTTGAGTCTTGCATGTGTCCTGATTAGGGATTGCATCTGCAACCTTGGCATATTGGGATGAAGCTCTAACCAACTGAGTTACCTGGGCAGGGCCCAGATAATGGATTTTTGGGATAAGGAGAAAAAGCAAGTGCAAAAAGTTGCCTTAAACAACATATGTATGTAAGTTCTTCTTGGAGTAGGTCTGTCTCAACTAATTGTGGTTAATTTTATTTGTGATTATCTATTAGAGATAACAGCAGGTAATTATCTTCTAATTTCAGTTATTTGTCTGATGACCTTTCTAACCAAATGTATATGGCTTCTAAGTGATTTTTGGAATGCCATCATAGTACATTGTTTGAAACTCAAAATGTATATCTCCATAGAAAACAATATTAGAATGAAGATTAGGGTTTTGTTTGAGCCCAGACAAGTCTATTTCACTCCTTATGTACTTAAAATAATACTTTTATCATTATGCCATTATTTGTAATTTTATTTTCTAGAGAATTTTTATGAGTTTTTGAGCCAAACTAATGACATATGCTAGGGAGCAAGATCTCAGATGCTCTGGAGCATAACAGTTTGGAAGCTTCTTTTATGCATTTGAGATTAAGGAGGTGGGAAAACGTTGGGCAGGGATGGGATCATCGGATAGTTACCAAGATTATGTGCTCACTTGAGGGTAGTTACAGGTTATTCTTTTTTAAAAACTTATTTATTTATTATTTATTGAATTTATTGGGGTGACATTGGTTAATAAAAGTATATAGGTTTCAGAAGTACAATTCTATATTATATCATCTGTATATTGTATTATGTGTTCACCACCCAAAGTCAAGTTTCCCTCCAGTTTATTTCAAGGGTGTTACCTACATGCACAGAAATAATGGACAGAGCTTACTTAAGGCAAAAAAATAAACCTTTTATTAAAGATATTGTCCTGGGGCGTGACTGCCCACCATGACCTGCCCAGTTAGGAATTTATGATCAGATCACCCTTTGAGATTACTTTCTAAAATAATTCCCTTTTTTTTCATCTACTGTGCTCCTTTGGGTCATATTATTAGTAATTTTAATACTACTGACCGATGACCTGGATGGGTTTCATCACTGTATGACCTTGACAACCTGCTTACATCTTTAAGTCTCAATTTCATCATCTGTAAAATGGAGATATTATTAGTACCTATGTCATGGACTGGTAATAAGTTTTAAATAATTTATATAAGCACTTATTACATTAGCTTTTATTATTATTACTATAATTGGTCCACATTTGCAGTAAATAGATTTTTGTGACTTGGCTTTGGAGTCTAACCAACAAATTAATTTTATTTCTTTGGGAAAAATAGATGTCTTGCGTTTGGCAAGAGGGGAATCTGATGTCACCAGGAGCATCTTTCTTCTGCTTTTCCCTCGCACCCCTCCAGTGTCTACCAATAGGAGGGACTTTGCTGGTTTTGGACACTTTTTGTTCTTCTAGGATATCAGGGAAAGCTCACTGTAGACATCACATGTTTGTGAGTGCAGGCAGTGCTGTCTTTTATAGGTTCAGCTTTCACACTATGCTTCAATACGTCTAGGAAGCATCATTCACCTTTCATGTCTGTTGTGTTCTTTTGTGTGTTACCTGGGGAGTGGGTGGGGGGACATTTGCAGTGAATTCGAGGTGATGTTACGCACCAGCCTGTGGCTCAGTTTTGTCAGCATCACCAGGTTTATTAGTGCCTCAGTGTTTGCAGCTGCAGATATTATATCTGAACACTCAGCTGCGTTTTACTATGCAACTTCACACAAATGAGGGGACAATAAAAATGCTGATGCTAATGCCAGAAACATAGGTCTCCAGAACTTGTTTTTGTTTTAAGAGGGAAAGCATTAGGGATGTCAGAGTCAGAAGCTTGTTGGAGGAGAGCCCATGTACTGAGGTGAGAAGGAAAAAGAAAAAAGCATGCTTAATATACATTTTTATTTATTTTGTCTAAAATGAGTGATATGAGCATGGGTTTTAGGGTTTTTGAGTCTTTGGGCATGGAACCATCTTTATAATGTGTAAATATGTTTGTAATGGCTTTTATGTTAATACATGTTTTCTATAATCAATTGGACAGAGAAGGGAGGCTTATGTAAAATACTTTCAGTTTTCCTTAAAAAGTTTTTTTATGTTGGAAAATTTCAAAAGAGGAGAGAATAGTGCAGTAAACTCCATGTACCCACTATTCAGCTTTCACAGTTACAAATATGTTGCCAATCTTATTTCATACTCCTTCCCTCCCTGCCTTTGTTGCTAGAGTATTTCAAGGTAAATTCTACATCATATCATTTTACCAATTAATACTTGTGCTTATTTCTTAAGAAATAAAGACATTAAAAATATAATCTTAATGCCATTATCATACCTAATAAAATCAACAGTAATTCCTTAGTATCTTCTAATGCCCAAGTAAGATTCAAGCTTCTGTGAGTGTCTCAGAAAAGTGTTAAAGACAGTTGATTAGGTTGAGTCAGGATTCAATTTGCATATTGCATTGGATAGTTTCGAAGTTGGGGAGCACCACACTTCTGCCTGGTGGTCCCTTCCTCCACAGCACAGAAGCCACTGGAGCCAAGCGAGCATTTATTCCGTTCTTCGGCAAGGGATGGCAAGGTGAGGGCATCTTCCTCTAAGATACAATAGATGTCACTGGGATTTGCAGTCTTCCCGCCCCCTTCCTGTTGTTATAAAATTTGTTGAGAAAATTTACAGTTAAAAACAACTTTAAACACATTCCATTATTATTTAAAGCCTAGATTTAAATCATGCGTGTTAAAAGGCCACCACCAACAGATTAATTTCATACCATTCCCCTGATATCTATGAGTTAGTCATCTGTTTTGGCAGTCTAACACTAAGTGTCGCCATCCCTGGGGCAAATTTAGGTATGTGAGGATTCAGGTAGCACCTGCTCAAGCCTGGAACTTCGAGGCTGGTTGGGCGGAAGTTCATGAAGATTGCATGAATAGGTTAATGAAGACTGGTCTTAGTTTTGACTTCTGACACGCTGCTCAGCACCTTCACAAGGCTGAAGTCGCTGCCGGTGCTGAGTCCCAGGGATAAAGTTTTCCGAGGCGTGTCAGTCCACTCTCTGATCTGCAGACACAGGACTGGGTCGAGTTGTGGCTTGACTGCTGTGGGACGCTGACTTAGCAGCCCCTGCCTCTGACTTCAGCACTGTGCTAGCTGTGGTCCCTGGAAGACCTTCTGAGTGGAAGTAGGTTCCAGGAAGGACCTTAAGGCAATGTTTATATAATGATGAAGAGTGAAAAGTAAAGAAGACTGTTGTAAGCTTGAGGAAATGTCACTGCTGCTCAGGGCCTGCAGCGGCTTCTCATCGCTCAGAGTAAAATAAACAGCGAAGCCCTGAGAACGGCCTCCCAGGCCCTGCGGCCTGCCCCTCCTGTGTGTCACCTCTCTGACCTCAGTGCCGCCTTCCCTGTTCTCTCCGCTGGGGCTGCTGAGGTCTGTGAATCTGCCGCACCCCTGCTTCAGGGCCTTTGCATTTGCTGTTCGTCCCCACTTACTCACTGACTTACCTCCTTACTTCCTACCTTTCTTTTTCATCTCCTTTGGGTCATTGTTCAGCTGTCACTCAGAGAGGGTTCCCCTAACTACCTATTTAAAACTGCCCTCTCTGCCCCTCTGCCCCCCTGCACCCCTGCCACCCTGTTCCACCAGCCCGCCCTAAATCTCTCCCTTTGTTATTTTTTCCCATAGCAGTATCACTTTCTAACATATTAGACAAGTTACTTTTTAATTCCGTTTATTGTCTTTTTCCCACCATGGATTTATCCTTAGTGTCTAGAATAATGGCTGATCATAGTAGACATTCAGTAAATTGTTTAGATGAGTGAGTAGCTGAGTTAAACTCTGGGAAATGTGATCCGAAGAATACACAGAGAGATTCCAGGGGAAAAATGAAGGATGAACTTCGAACAGCATCATGGGAAGAGACACTGTAGTAAGGGAACTGGAAAAGTGTCTTCATGATTCCTGTTAACAGTGAGCTGTGCTTGTAAAATTCACATGAGGTCAAGTTTTTTTTCTGCGTAGTAGCGTGGCCCACATGGTGAGTGATGACTCTCTGGCTTTTGATACAGTGGGTCGTTGGCATGTGTGAATATAACAATTGTGGTTTCAGATATTTGCTGGCAGCCTGGAAGGGTAACCCACATGGTTGCTGATGCTTTGTAGAGACACATGTGGTGAACCCCGTGCCAGCCGTCAACCCAGACTCAGCCTGCGGTGTCCCACCTCCTATACCGCAGCCCCTCCTGGTAGTCTTTCTTTAACTTGAGAATTTAGAAACTCATTCAGTTACATTGACTGCATGTTATATCAGAAATTATATGTCACTGTGATATTTGTGAATTTGGGTGTTTGCAAACCGGGTTGGGAGAGGGATGTTTCATGAGTGTCAAGAGTCAGTATACTCTGTAGGTATTCTGGTGAGTCTGCTCCTCACCAAAGATCTGTTTCGTATTTGTGATCCCAGGTTCCTAAAGAGTTTTGGGCAGACCACTCAAGTCAGCTGAAGAGAGGCAGTGTGACAAACAGTGATTAAGAGCACAGACTCATGGAACTGGACTGTGTGGGTTTGAATCCTGACTTTGATGGACATTAGTTGTGGACTTAATCTCTCTGTGCCTCAGAAGTGATGATAAAAATGGTACATACCTCATTGGGTAATTGCGAGAATTAAATGAGTTAATACTTGTAAAGCAGTTACAACAATGGCTGGCACAGAGTAAGCTAAACCTAAATGGTTTTTATATAAATATAAAGACATTTATTTGGGAGGCCTGTTAGAGAGTGCTTCAACCTTGGCCAGTAGGCTCACCAAGATAGATAGAGAGAGAGGTAGGTGTAAGTGATATGATTTGAAGTTATAAGAAAGCATATTGAAGTTTAGTAATGTGAAAAAAAGTTATCAAGGCTAATCCCTAATGAGCATGGCTTAGTTAATTATGAGGGAGTAGAGTGGTTAAAATTGTGGACTGCTGACTTAGACTCTCTACCTGGTCTTCTCATTACACTTGCTGATTTTGGGTAAATTACTTCAAATTACAACCCTAAAATGGGTCCGTGAAAAGTACTTACCTCATGGGGTTGTCATGAGGAGTGAATCAAATAATCTTTGTAAAGTGCTAAGCACAATGCCTGGCATATAGTAAGTTTTTGAAAATGGGACTTATTAAAAAACAGTAGATGATGGGAGTTTCTAATCTCTGTCCCCACATTGTTATAGGTATTGAAATCCTTTAGCTAGAGCCTTCAGCCTTGTCCTGTTACTGAGCCAGGTGGACAAAATCCGACAGCATCGAGAGTGAAGTAATGCAAATGTGATGCTTAGCACGGTGCCTCGCATGTAGCAAAAACTCAATACTGCCGGGAGCCTCACCCCCGCCAGTGGGCATGATGGTTCCAGATGGAATATCTGAACAATACGGCTGCCACATTAGGTTGAAGATGTAGAAAGGGAAGGCATCTTTCTCCATGTTCCACTCTGGCTGTCAGGAGCTATACCTGATCAAATGCAATCCAGCTGACTCGCAGTGTGGAGTCCCAGAACAAACTCCTACTGTGGCGTCTCTATCCACCTGCCAACCTCATCTGACCTGAGGTCACTGTAAAAGCTGCAATGAATGTATGCCAAATCACAGACTCCAGTGAAGTGTATGAACTAACTGTGGATTTTAGTTATCTGTGCTATCCCTGTACTAATTGCTACGAATAATTGACACTGATTATGTATAGATTCAAAGTTAGGCTACAATTTGTAACTCAAGTTGAAGATTTATATTGGCTTTTCAGATTCTAATTTCCTTTCGGAGGTAGTTGCCCTCCAGCTTTTTTATTGGCTTCTCTAAGCACGTGACAGGGTTTTATTTGTCTAGATGGAGTCCTGAGGAACAAAACTGAACTTCCTCATAACTTCTGGATTTTAAAAGCAATTTAAGCTATAATTTGTTTTTAACTTTATTCATTCATTTAGTCACTGAACTAATAGTTACTTAGAACCTGCTATGTTGCAGGTCCAGGTACCTCTTGGCTTTTTTATTTTTATTTTTTGGCAGACAAAGTAAAATCGTCATTTGAATTCAGTTCTGCAACTACATATCACAGTCTGTGTGAAGGGTTAAGTTCCAGAGTTAGCCAGTAAGAAGGAAAATAGGTAGTTAAAATTATTCTTAAAAAGTTCCTTATAGCCATTTCCCCGCTGTAGCTTTGGAACACATCACTGTTTCTTCAGTTCAATACCAGACAAGTAATTGGACGTTTGCTCGTATATGAGGTTCATGTTGTTTGAAAAATACAATCAGGGCATTCAAACTGAGATATGTACTTAGTGCCAAACATGTGTGTACCCTCACTGTGCCTATTTCTCACTGGTTGATTCATTCTTTCGCTTACCAGCATTTAATGAGCATTTACTGTTTTTACTGACTATGCTTGACATTGACACTGGAGGAAGGAAGACTCTATAAGATGATAGCTGCTCTCAAAGAGTTTATAATGTGGTGGGGACAACTGCTATGACATGTCCATATACAGTTGAATGAGGTTCAATAACTGTGACAATGCAATGTCATATGTGCTATATGAAAATGCTGTATGTGCAGTATATACACCTTCAGGCAGCCAGTCAAGAAAGGATAAAGTGTCGTAGCTCTTCTTGGGAAAGGGCGTGTCTGAGAATGTAGAGGGGGCACTAGAAAGGTTTGAATTGGGTCTTAAAGAACAGGTTAACTAAGATGATGTGTTACTTAGAGGAAACAAAGGCATGGTAGCCTGCTCAGGGAATGGAGTGATGTCGGGGGCAGCAGGAGCTAAGTGTGGAAAGTTCATGATAAGCTTTAAATTCTATGTTGAGCCATTTGGACTTCATCTTCAATATAGTGAGGAGCCATTGAGTGATCTTTAAAAGGAGAATGATACCAAATTGTGTTTTATAAGTGGTGGATTAGGGGCCAGTGACTTCAGAGCAAGGAAGACCAGTTTGAAATTATTGGTGGGAGGGCGAGTAGTAGTCCAGTGATCACACATTCACTTCTGAGCCGGGACAAGTTGGAGCATCCCTTGATTAACAGCTGCCTCGCAGGCGGGGTTCCCATCTACAGATGGTCCTTTTCCCCCCTATTGACCTGCGGGTTTTCTCCCCTTCTCCCTTTGTTCTGCTCTCTTTCCTCTGCTGCTCGTTTGGTCTGGCTCTTGCCTGAAGAACGGCATTGTGAGAAGGAAGGGAGGCAGGATGGCCATGCCCACCACTGCCCTCCTGCCTTCTCACGTGGAGTATCCTCACCCCTCATCCGCCATCCCACCATTTCAGTTCTTGTCTGAATGCTCTCTTAGGATCTTTCTGGTTTTCACACAGAGCCCTTGAAGAGGACAATTGAAAATGAAAAGACTTTAGAAGGCAACCTCCTTTTCCTGACTCTAACAGTAAAACGTCTGAGAAAGCTTTCAACGGGCAAAGTGCTGCCTTTCTCACCTGGGAATAAAACCGCTTTGTTCTTCTGTAGAACTCGGGTCAGAAGTGGCATGTGGTGGTCACGGAAGCACGTGGATCAGCCCATTGAAAAAGTTAGAGTGTGTGTGACTGCAGATGTAGGCTGTCAGGGGAATGTTCTGAGGGGGCCATGCCAGCCATTCCCTTTCTAGCACTTAATACCTTCTCCAGCAAGTTCTCCTTTCACCTGTCTTCGCCCCACGAGCCTCCACACCCTGCCTCAGCCTGTAGTCCTTTTCTTGTCCTTGCTGCACATGTCCCAGCCTTTTAGCCCGCAGTCTGCCTCTGGACGGAGTAGAGGAGACCTTGTCCCAACACAGAGAGGATGGGAGAGAGGAGTCTGATCCTCTGGGAAAGAAGAGTTTGTGGTTTTGGGTCTATAAGACTCTTAATACTCGGTCTACTATACTCTCTGGGCCCTAGGGACCTTAGATTTTGATTCAACTGAAATTAATAGAACTTATTTACTCAAGAAGCTTATCAAATACCTTAAATCACTTAGGAATTGTTTTAGGCTCATTTGAAGTGAGAGGTTCATTAACTTTCCCAGGGCTACCGAGTTCCTGAAAGACAAGTCTGGGATTGGCAGTCAGTGTCACCTGATTCTGCCTGTGTGTAGATGGGCTAGTTTCTGCACCCGACTCTCAAGTCAAATAATGTTTCCAGGGCAAATTAAAAGTCATATTCGCAAATGAGCTTTTTTTATTGAAAATTCCACTGGCATAATTGTAGGCTCACATGCATGTTTGAGAAATGATATAGAGCTTGGTTGTACACTGCCAGTTTTCCTCATTATGAATACCTCCTAAAACTTGAGTATGGTACCACAACCAGGATATCAGTATGTATCTTCTAAACTTACTCAGATTTCCTCAGTGTTACTTGTCCCTACTTCTGGTTAAGCTCTATATGATTTCCTCACCTGTGTAGATTCACGTGTCCATCACCAGAGGTAAGACATGCAACAGAGCCAGCCCCACGAGCGCCTCTCATGTCGCCCTCACATAACCGCAGACCTTGCCCGGCCCCTCAGTTTCTACCCCCTGGCCACCATCACCCTGCCCTTCATGTCTAACGTGCTGGCGTTTCAAAAGCGTGACGTGAGTGCAACCATACAGTGTGAAATCTCTTGGAGTGATTAGGTTTTTTTCATTCAGCACAGCTCCTTGGAGACTCATGCAGTTCATTTTGTACATCAATGGTTTATTCCTTTTTATTGCCAAGTAGAATTCCATGGTATGGATGTACCATAGTTTAATTATTCACTTGTTGAAAGGCATTTGGGCTAATTCTGGTTTTTGGCTATTATAAGAATATTTGTGTATGGGTTTTTTTTTGTGAACACTAGTTTTCATTTCTGTGGGAGAGGGGCCCAAGGGTACAAATGAACTTTTTAAACATTAAAAAAAAATATTTTCTTTCTTTCTTTAGAGAGAGGGGAAAGGAGGGAGAAATAGAGGGAGTGAAACATGGGTGCACAAGAGGTACATTGATTGTTTGCCTCTCACACGCCCCTAACTGGGGACCTGGCCCATAAGCCAGGCCTGTGCCCTGACTGGGAATCGAACCAGCAACCTCAATCCACTGAGACACACCAGCCAGGGCCAAATGAACTTTTAATGCAGTTCATAAATCCAGAATTATGTTTGGTGCAATCCTGCTCTGGATTACATTTTCACCTTTTATCCAGTCGGCAGTCAGATTTCATGTGGGGCTGCCACCCAGTTCTCCCTGGCCCCAAGCCTGTGTAAATTTCCAGGCCGATTAGGGCACTCCTGAACTCTGCTTTGCTTTGTTGCCAGGGAGCTGTCTGCTGTTCACCATGCCTGTTACGTTTGCTGCACCGATGTCTCTTTACCCCAGCCTTTACATCCAGAGCTGCAGCAGCCTCTGCAGCTACACTAACAGCTGTGTTCTTTCCCCTCTTTGCTGTGGAAGTATGTGCTCTCTTGGGCCGGTGAAGTTTTATGCTGGGAATAGCTATAGCTTTCCCTCTGCCCCTGCCCTTTTCCCTGTAGTGAACACATGTTGCCAAAAGATGGCAGTGCTCTTTGCAGCCACTGAGCTCGCTCTCCCCTGTCGCCTGTGGTTTGGAGAATTGATATGTATTGTTCTTTATGTGTATGTTGAAAATGTGTACAGCAGATTTCCCAGAACAACAAAGGCACCAAAAAAATGCTGTGCGATTTAAAAAGATTTGAGAGAAAACATCACGCTTGCAAATGATTTGTAATGAAAATGCTTCCCCACTTTGTAGAAGTGATTTGAGTAGGGAATTGAATCCAGAGACATGTGTGTGGATGTATAATTGTCGATGTGTTACATTCTGTGTAGCTCCTGACAAAGATATGTGAAAATGCTGATTTTTGCCTCCTGTCTGACCTAAGGCCAGCTAAGTAGCAGGGACAGCCTGCTTTTGAGCTGAGACCTGAGATGAACACCTCTTAGTCCTCAAGTAAAGGCCCTTATGTGCACTGTAAATATAATTTTCATGGTTTCAATGGCTAATGATAATAAACCCTCCACTTCCTAGTATTTGTCCACTCCCCTGCGTGCGTCACTTCAGTGTGTGTGGGCATGTGTGTAAAGAACTGTTTAAACATTTGCTGTGCACAGGAAAGCTGTTGTAAAGTGAGAGATTACTGGGTTCGCTGGATGTCATAAACAGAGCAAGCTAGAGAGGACAGAGTGGGATGAGTCTAAATACGAGGTTAACTAATGACCTTTAAGCTGTGTGCACGGAAAGAGCCAGCAGTGCCCAATTCAGGTATGGTCCTGTGAAAAGTGGGACCTCTTCTGCTCCCTAGGGTGCCATGCTCTGGTGCCTTTTTGGAAGTAGTCCGACAGCCCCACTGTGCATGTGATCCTTGTGCAGCCTGGTTAAGTGGAGAACAGAGTGTGCAGGAGCGTGGGTCAGCTCTGGGACTGGGGCTTCGAGCCTCAGAGTGAGTCCTCTACTTATGGGCTCGTGTGTGAAGGTTGGTGGGGGGGGGTCTGTTTTCTGCCTTCCCAGGTGTGAGAGCTGCCTTTGCTATGACCCTGCAGCTCACAACACAGCTGCACGCATGGGGCGACAGGGAGCAGGTGGCTCCACCTTAATCAGCAGCCTTTTTGCTAGTGCATCCTTTGGCAAAGGCCTTAGGTTAGGAAGAGAATTGCTCTGTATAAAGTTAGAACCCTCAAAGCAGATGCCGTTACTATAGAGACGAGTGAAATGCTACCGTGTAGGAGGCCTCACTAGGAGGGATGGGAGAAGGGTGGTGGGAGGGCAAGTGAGGCGAATCTAGAGGCTAGCACACCCAAAGACCTTCAACCTTTAGCAGTGCTGTGACGGGCTAGGCTTGCATTCTGAAACTTGTGTGCTGGCCGCCTGCCACTTGCTGACTGGCTGAGTGGCAGCTGCTAGCACTGTGCGGACTAGCCGGTGAGCACGTTGGCAGTTGGCGAGGGCTCTGGGGGCGGGAACCCAGAGGGGTGGAATGTAGATGGGTGCCCAAGGCCCAGTGGCTGACAGTTTTGCACAAATGTTTCTCGTGCTGGCCTTAAGGCACTCTTAAACCCTGCTCAGTGATTAGGACTGGCTGGTGAGAGAGCCTGTCCATTTGGCAGCAGATTGGATATGTGTTACAGTTAAATCGTGTTAGTGTCCAGAATAACAGGGAATAAGAGAAACCCCATACTAGCTGTGGACTTCCTAGGAAGGGTCTCCCTACTCCTCTCGAAGGCCCTGTGGGAGGAGGGCAGGACCGGTCTGACCCTTATCCCTGCGATGCTGGTGAGAAGCTTCCAGATCTGTTCTGAACTTTGCCTCATGCTGGTGATGTGAGCACCGGGGAGCTGTTTAGAAGCATGCTCTTTCCTTTCTTTGTTTTCAGCAAATGCAGTTTGTGTGAAAGGACATTTTAAGAATGGATTTGAGGGCCTGATTAGGGACTAGATGAGTTAATTTCTTCCCACTGGTAGAGGGGAAAACTGGTTGGGTCAGACAGTCATTTTAAAAGCTATCTCTGTCTTGCTAATAATAGCAAGCAACTGCTGAGAGGGTTTTAGGGGGTGACACAAACCCAAATAATTGACATTTGTGCTGTAAATATGGAAAAAAGCCATGCATTCCCTTGCTTAGTGCGGAAGCCCAGATGTGCCAGGGGGACTGGCTCTGGAGGAGAGAGCTGCTCTGGGGAGGGCTGCTGTGGGCACGCGGATTTCGTATTTTCCCTTTGCAGCGCTCATTCTTTTTTGCTGCTTGCAGACGCTCTGCATTGTCTGTCAGAAAGCACTAGGTTTCTAATTACGTGCTATGTATAGTCTTGGAGGGAATGTGAAATATGTATCAGAGAGCCAAGGAATGCACCGGTCATTATTCTCACTCTAACTCGGAGCTCCGAGAGCTCGGGGACAGTGTTTCAGTAAGGCGGGGCAGGCGTCTGAGCCTAGGAAGAGGGCTCTGGGCATGAACATTACTACTGTTGTTACAGTTGTTACAATGTCTCCTTCAGCTCTTACTGATTTCCTTCCTTTATTTTGGCTTTGTTTGTTGCATGCAATTTTGGGAAGGGCTTCGGTGCAAAGGCTAAACATTTTATTTATAGAACATGTAAAAAGTGAATAGGACCGGCTTGGTTAATGGTGGGGTACAGCAATGATGTGCTATAGCAAATTGTGTTGGATTCTGTAGGTTGGTAGGACTGGAAAGGGTTAGTTCTGAGAAGAAATGTGGGCTAAACTCTTTTGTTTTCCAACCGGCAAACAGTAAGCCGCACAGGGTTCCAGAATTTTATTGTACTTTTGAGGACTTTTAAGAAAACTTCCCCATTTAGCTGCCATCTTTATTCATGTCTTCAAGCACTGTACTCCTGTGGGTTCTTGCCCTTTGGACCGACTCTCCTAGATTGCTGGGGGAGGCTTTGAGAAGACAGAGGTGATTATACTAGAGCCCTCGTCTGTCTTGCTCATCAGTGTATCTCTAGTGTCTAGAAACACCTGGCACTTAGTATTTACTTAATAAATATTTGCTGAATAAATGAACGAAGGTGGGCAGGAAAGAGAAAAAGGAGTGATTAAATGCTGTCTCTGTGTCTAGCACTGTGTTTGGTACATTTTGAGTGCTTTGGTCATTGTCACCAACGACCTCCAGAGCGCCAACTCCTGTTTCTTCTCTCTGTCTCCATCTTTCTCAGCCCCTCAGTAGCGTTACCCATGCAGTCCCCTCCTCTTCTCTCCTTCCTTGACATCACTCTTTCCTGGTTTTCCTTTTACCTCACTGACTGCTTTTGTTCCCCTGCTCTGCTGGTAAATGTTGGCATGCCCAGCATTTGGTCTTAGGTCTACGCCTCTATTTCTACATTTTCTTCCTGGATGACCTCATCTAGTAATAGCTTCTTCAGAGACACGCTTTAGTCATTGATTTTCCAATTTTTATCTCCAGTCCCAGGCCCCCAGCTCCAGATTTAGACATCTGATTGTGTATCAGCCAGTTCCTTTTTCATGTGTAATGACCATCTCAACCATAAAGTGGTCAGGGAAGAACTCTTTATTTATTTATTTTACTTTTTAAAAAAGATTTTATTTATTTATTCTTTAGAGAGAGAGGAAAGGAAGGAGAAAGAGAGGGAGAGAAACATCAATGTGTAGTTGCCTCTCATGTTCCCCCAACTGGGGACCTGGTCTGTAACCCAGGCATGTGCCCTGACTGGGAATCAAACCAGTGACCCTTTGGTTCACAGTCCCACACTCAATCCACTGAGCCATACCAGTCAGGGCCCAGGGAAGAACTCTTGATTCCTGTTTCTCTGACAGCTGTCCCTGGACTCCTGAGGTAGTTTCCTAGTTTCTTTGGTCTCCTGATTATCTATATTTCTCATAGCAGTCAGAGTGATCTTTTAAAAAAGGTAAAACAGCTCCATTTTAAAACTCTTAACTACAGTTAATAATACTATAGTGCAGATTTGAAAGTTGCCAGAAAGAGTAGATCTTAAAGGTTTTCATCACAAGGAAAATACATTTCGTGACTGCATATGGTGACTGCATGTGGTGTTCACGTCATAGCAACGTAGTGCCCCCACCTCTGGGGTTTTCCTTCCTGTGGTTTCAGTTATGTGCAGTCAACTGGGGTTCAGGAATATTAAATGAAAAATTCCAGAAAGAAACCATTCATAAGTTTTAACTTATGCACTGTTCTGAGTAGCATGATCAAATCTCGCGCTGTCCTGCTGTGTCCCACCCCGGCCGTGAATCATCCCCTCGTCCAGCCTGTCCATGCTGTGTATGCCCTCCACCCAGGAGTTGCTTGGTGGAGCCATCTCCGTTATTAGGTAGTCTGTCCCAGTATCACAGTGCTTGTCTTCAGGTAACCCTTATTTTACTCAATAAGGATCCCAAAACATTAATTAGTGATGCTGGCAATTCAGATATTCTGAAGAAAAGCTATAAAGTGCTTCCTTTAGTTGAAAAAGTAGAAGTTCTTGGCTTAATGAAGAAAGAAATAATATAGTATGCCGAGGTGGCTAAGATCTATGATAAGAATGAATCTTCTGTCTGTGGCATTGCCTAATATATAAATTAAACTCGCTCAGAGTATGTGTAGGAAAAAGCATGGTGTATTCCAGGGGTTGGTACCATCTGCAGTTGTAGGTATCAGCTGGGGGTCTTGGAACATCTCCCCCTCACATAAGGAGGGATTGCAGTATATACAAATCAATGTGCTGTGCGTCTGAAACTAATATAATGTAATGTGTCAATTACACCTCAATAGACCAGAATAAAAACTAAACTTTTCAGTGGCTCCCGAAACACTTGCAGTTGTGACTGCCCACCTCAGCCTCCATGGCCCCGATTCCTAATGAGAGTACTAGGTTGACCCTCTGACTCTCTGGCCTCACGGACCGCATTTCTGTTCCTGAAACATGCTAAACTTGTTCCCACCTTAGGGCCTTTGCTCTTGCTCTTCCCTTTGTTGGGAACTTTGTTTACTTTTCCCCCAGAGCTTCAAACTCCTGGTTCCTTCATATCATTTTTTTTTCTCTGCTCACATATCACGTCCTTGAAAGCCTCATTTGAACCACCTTATGCCGAGTAGCTTTCTGCCTCATTTTATTTCCTGCAAGAACTAAATGCTACCTAAGATTACCTTGTTTATCTGTTAATCATTAGTTAAGAATTTGCCTGTCGTATTCACAGATGTATTCCTCTCCCTCTGAAGGGCGTTGGAACCTCGCAATTGCTGAATCTGTCAGTCAGAATACCATTCACTCTTCATGGGAAAGGCTCAGACAGGGTTGGTAGAAGACTTGATTTCTCAAGTCTTCGAGACATTTTTTCCCTACTGTAATCCTGATGACTGATCCACATCCTATTTGAATGTAGTTTTATATTTTTATTTTTAACACAGAGAATAGGTATACATCAGGATGAACTACTGCGTGCATGTCCCATATCCCTGAAGGAAAACATTCTGCAGTTGTCCAGAGGTAATGGGTTTCTTAATGACATTGTCCCCCAATAAAGCTCAGGGTAAAAGAGAATAAGGAAAAAAGAAAGGAAGGGAACTTACCTTTATTAAACATGTACTAGGTGCCAGGCACAGAACTGAGTGCTTTCACCACATGTTCCCTAATTTGAGTCTCAGAGCAGTCCTGCAAGGTTGATACTATCACCTTCAATTTCATAGGTGGAAACACTGAGGCTCTATAAGTTAATACTTTGCTCCAGGTGATACAAATGCTAAGTGGTAGAATTAGATTTTTGAAACCCAGGTCTACCTGACACCAAATTTCTGACATTTTGTGCTAAGAGGGTTGCTTTGTGAGATGGATATGCTCCTAAAATAGAAAGGAAGGAGATGTGAACTCAGCGCATATTCACATATCTTACAACGAGTATCTGAAGCACAGGAATAAGTTACACGGACAATATGGGAAACAGACCTACAGGCTTCAGTGCCTGAGCATATAATTGGATGGATAGGCTGCAGATGAACATTTGGTTGTCTGGCAGAGCTCATGTACGGTATGACATAGAGCAGCTGTCCCCGGAGCAAGTTCTTTGTTTCTAGACCGGTACGACACAAGCAGCATTTGAGCAGTTCGGGACTTCTTCCTGCTTTCACTATAAATAGACTTCATGGAATTCTGTATGTCAGAGTTAATGCAATGAAAACGAGTCACAGAGTAAGAAAATAAACGTTAACTCATTCTATAAATGAGAAACGTGTTTGGCATCGCGAGAGGCCGTGAAAATGCTGTCATTACTTGGACGGGTTCTGAGGTCTCACTTAGCATATGAAATTGCAGAGTAGATCCTATTATGTAAGGAGACAGGAGGACAACATAATGTGGCTATGAAATGAAGAACTTCGTGCCCTTCAGGGAAGAGTTAACAGGGCAGGAAGAAGATAGAGCGAGAAGTGTGATAAGAATGTGGAAAAGGAATGAATGGGTGGCATATATATGTGACTGTTGCCAAAGCGGAGTTACTGGATAATCCTCAGATGTCAGATTTCCGTGAGGCCAACATGTGACTCAAAGCTTGCCACTCAAAAGAGAATACTGGGCTGTGCTCGTATTAAGAGGCTGGCTGGAAGCTAGGATCCCACTGTGCATTAGCCTAACTCCCTGTCACTTTCTGTGTGTGGGTGGGTGTGCATGTGTGTGTGAGGGTATACATTTTTATGCAGTGGGTGTTTAAAGAGCTAAGCACTGAAGCTGGATTTCCACAAACGATCATCACGAGCACTCCAGACACACCAAACTTCCTCTCTTGGTATTTTTTTCTTTCCTTTCTTTTTTCTTTTGCAAATCCCAAAGGAGAGGACCCCCAACACACAGCCCGCAGGATTGAGATGATTTTCTCTTGCCTGTCCATGTGGGTGCCCTCTGAAGGTTAGAGCCGAAGCTATGTGGGACCGGCACATTCCCCACCACCGGAGAGGAGCTGCGTGAAGAAGTGGCAGTGACCGAAGGAAGAGTGACTCTGCCCTGTTAACATGAACAACAGCTTGCAGGTTAACCTGCCCAGAAGCTGGGCTGCTTCAAGTGGCTCACTCCAGGAGAAGTCTGAGCACTCTTTTTTTCTTTTTTATTACTATAGGATGGAGGATGAAGCTGTCCTGGACAGAGGGGCTTCCTTCCTTAAGCACGTGTGTGATGAAGAAGAGGTAGAAGGTGAGCTTTATGGGTTGGGGAAGGATATTCATGTACCTATGTCTTTGTAGGTAATAGCATCCGTCCAGTCCACACAGCTTGTATTTGTGAAGTTACAAACCAAAGCTTTTCTATGGAGTTGCATTAATTTCCCCATTTTGCTTCAACACAGGAAGTAATTTTTAGAACTTCACTGGACTGTCGGAACCTGAGTCAGTGCAGTACTGCATAGTTAAAATAAAAGGGGGGTGTCTTATTTTGAAGCAGGTGCCTCTTCAAGAAAAGTAAATATTTTTCCAGGTAATATGAACCATATGAACTAGTTCAAGGAAGCTGCTAGATTTGTATAAATGTATTTGGTTGAATATTCTGTTCTTTCTTATAGGTTGCAGGGTAAAGAAACAGATGTTATAGGAAGAGAAGGATGGTAATGATACCATTGTCACCAGAAAAATGGGTCAAAGTCGAGGATGGAAACAGTTCTAATCATGGATGAGTCTGTTAGGAAGAGATGGACAAGCACTTTTTACTTACAAAACCTCCAGGACCTCTTTTGCTAATGTTCCCCCAGTGCCTGTTAAAAATCAAATAAGAGTTAAGTTTTAGCTCATGTTATGATACTTTTAGTGTGCCTACTCTTATCTCATGACTTATCAATAATGTGCAATAATACTATTTGTTTGAGAGTGAGAAAGCAAGACAACATTTATTAAAGTAATTATATGAAGGCATCACAAATACACAGTGTTATTAATATTTATAATGAGATTTTAGTAATAATTAGTACTCATAAAATTAAATGAAACTTACAGGTGAACCATGTCATAAAATGTGTCCATTAAAATCACCTGAGACACAATTTGTGTTTTGGAAACTCTAGTCTGATTGGTGCTGTCTGGGAAACATTTAATGCATAGCAAAAACTTGGATGAGAGGTGTGGTGGAGTTAGAGAAAAGAGGGTGGTACTGCGTGTTCTGGAGTGATCCTGCAACCACATTGGTCCCGGGCAAGGGATGCTCCGGTGCCACCTGGATTAGTTTGAATAGTGTGACCATTGTGTTTTTATCGTGTTTCCTTAGTCAGTTTCTTCTGACCACGGAGTGTTGGAGGGTTGCCTCCCCCCTCCACCTTGCTACTTCCTGCATTTATGCTCTTGAGACTAATAAGAATTTGATACCTAAGTTTCTTAGGAAAAAGGAAATGACAGTATTTTTTTTTTCATATTGTTTTATGGGTTTCTTGTACTTTTATAACATGACTGTGGGAAAATGTCAAGTTAGTGAAAGCAGAATAGTAAAACTTTTTTATTTTTATTTTTTTATTTTAATTGTTGTTTAAGTACAGTTTTCTGCCCTTTGGGAGAATAGTAAAACACTTGTTTTAAGATTCTTATAACCCATGACGTTAAGTCTGCAGTGTGGTGACTTTGTCACTGTCCTGGGTCAAAGAGGAAATAAGCATCTTAAAGTGATAGTGTATGGATGGAAATATTGTAGGATTGAGTGAATGTTCTATAGTTTTGGGACAACCAAAGTAGAAAAATCAGTGAGGAAGCTTGATAACGAGATGTGTGAGTGTGTGTGCTTTCCTTGAGAATAATGTGCTAGCTGCGTTCACAGGAGTTGTAAATCACTTCCTTGAGTTTCTAAGGCCTGTAGGATTGACAGCACCCCGCTGCAGCTGGGCGTTGTACACGGGTTTCTTACAGCTTTGACCAAGGAATTAATTTCCTGAAGTATTTCCCTTGATTTTCAGGCACAAAATTAAGGCAACAATGTAATGACTAACACACAAATCTGTAGCCAGATTTCTTTAAGGAGAAACGGAGAAGACAACAAAAGGTGGGAAAAACATCTGTAAAATTGTTTGGCTTTGTGGTGATCAAATTTGCCACGTGGATTTTGTGCATATTCCTGTTCTAAGACTTCTATTTTAGTGATTATCTTTGATGTTGGAATCTGAATTGGTTACTTTTATTTCAGGTCATGTTTAGCTAGTTGCCTTTTGGTGAATTCTGAGGCCCTACAGGATGGTTGTTTATGATTGTCATTTGGTGGAGAACACCCAGCAGTACAGGGTCCTCTACAGTATTTCTTGAAACTACAATAGGGACTGTTAATTTCCAATTCAGTGCCCACCCAGTGGACCCTCCCATTTTCTCCCTGGGCTTCATCTGGTGGGGATAGGGAGCACTTAAATTTTACAGGAACTCCATGTGGAAATGTGAAGAAGTTGTAATGGACATGGGTTTGATGACTTGTCCATGAGCATAAAGAAACAGATGACTCGACTATAAAGACCTCTAATGTGGATTCATTCGTATTTTGAGGTGGAATGCATTATGCAAGGACATAAGTCTATCATATTTAATTGCACTGAGAAGGGTGAATTTGAAGGAGAGCAAATTGTTATCTCTGTTCTGAAGTAGCTGAATTTTAGGAAATTTAGGGCAGAAGTCAGTGCTCTGGTTTTAAGGATGAGAAATTCAAAGGTTAAAGATGATGGGGCACCTGACATTTCTATTATCAAACAAATTTGAAGCATGCTGCAGTACACTTAGCAAAAGTAAACTGAACGGAAAATTTTGTCTTTTAAAGTAATTTGCACAAACAAGATGTAGTCCCATTACACTATTATTAGGGTGACAAAGGTCCAGTAGCTCCAGTTACTTTGTAATATTCATGCTTTTAAAATTCTTCTTTGGCCCTCGAGTCTGAGGGGATTGGATTTAGCTCAGCCTGAAGTCAGGAAGAGCCAGATGCTCGCTTATAGTTCCATCCAATGCTGTAGTTCTGAGCAGGGGAGAGAGCCTGGGACTTCAACCACACCCTCTGTTCACCTGGTTCAACTTTACTCTCAGGGGTGGCGTGACACTCAGTCCGCATTCTGAAAACTCAGCAGAATACCGTCAGCTGCAGCACTCACGAAGAGCAGAGTGAGTCAGAAGAGGAGTCGTGTTCTGTCTAAACTATGAATTTATCTATGTGGGACATAATTAAAGGCCTAAGCCTCATTTTCACATAATTTGCCTTGTGCATTTGTGTTAGTGATGTAAAGATAGACTCTTTAAAAAGGTAGCCAAGTGCCAATTTTTAATCTTTAAGATAAAAAGCAGCTTTATTTTCTCTCATTGCCAAGCAAAACAATTGAGATGGCAGAAGTTAAGAACCATATGATTTCATTTATGTGGGATATAAAACTGAAAGCAACAAATGAACAAACAGTGAAAACTCATAGACACAGACATCAGTATGGTGGTTACGAGAGGGCAGAGGGTAGAGGGTAGTGAAGGGGAAAGTGGGTCCGCTGTATGGCTATGGAAGATGCTTTGACTTTGGGTGGTGTGCGCACAATGCAATATGAACACCATGTGTCATTGATATGTGCGCTTGAACCCACATACTCTTAGTAACCAATGTCACCCCAGTAAATTTAATAGAAAGCAAAAAAATACGAAAAACAAAGAGAAGCTTAGTATCTGTTCTTTCACTAGTTATGTTATACTGTTTTTGGTTTTGTAAAGGTAACATTTTTGGCACAGAGTGGTTACTGTGGATAAACTTATTTAAAAATTTTAACACTTAAGATAACATATTTGTTTCTGTACCATAAGGCTCCATCCTCAGCTCAGGCAGTTTCACAGAATTGGTCTGTAGATGACAAACCGATGTGACCAGAATGACCCAGAAATGCCGACAGTGAGAACAACACTCGATTTTCATTTTCAACACACATAGATGGGGGAATTGCCAAATTTTGTGGGGTGAACCAAAGTTGAGTTAGAAAGATAGATCACCAGGTAAATTTTTCTAAACAGAAGTATGTCTTGTAGATGTCTTATCTTTAAAAAAAGTCAGCCAGGATTTTGGATCTGTATGATGTAAACAGATTACTTAATAATCTCGTATTTCGCAATAGGGGAAAAGAGCAAACTCCACCTTATCCTCTGAGATAAGGCCTTGGCTCTGCAGGGCTAGGTAACTCCCAGCAGGCCTTGGCAACCCTGATGTTGTGAGGAGGGGCCTTTTCTTAATATCAATCTAACCAGCAACTCCGGAAGCATAAAGTACAGCAAGACAATATTGGCTGAAATGTGTCTCCATTTCTGAAGTCTGATCGGTGCTCTCAAAGCTATTCTGACATATTGTGGTGGCTTTCCTCTTTCATTCAAAAGTAAGGCCGGAAGGAAGTGAGCTCTCATCTGTGGAAGTGGAAGAATGCTATGCAGGTTCCTATGCCCACTGATCGACACTGAGCGAGTATCGTTGAGACTGCATGGAATTTTACTGGAGGATTATTTTTAGGGAAATAAAGGTAAAAAACTAGGACACTGTCTGGAGCAGAATAAATATTTACCAAATATTTGTTAAGAGAAAGAGTGAATAAATGAATATATAATATAAACTAAATAGAGCATTTGCAGAATTACTTTATATAAAACCCTAAAATCTTTGCTTACATTTTTAGTTAGAAATTTGGCTCTCAGTAGTCTTAGTCACATGAGATGATATTCTTTTTAGTGGTCCTATCCTTTGCTGCTACTCCTGTTTGATTTGGCAAAAATCATTGATGTTTATATCATTTATATATTTATATTGATAAGAAAAAGAAACCTCTAAAACACCTCTGCCTTATTTTTTTTCCTTCCACTTGTCTATCTTTTGAGGAGAGAGACAAAAAAAATGATGAAATGGTATTTTGTTTTTTGGAAGCCAGGATCTCAACATTTTATAGACATGAAATCATAATGACTTAAACCTATTTTTCACCAGAGGATATTCTGATGATGTATTTATGTGTATTGGAAGAGGTGGTATTCTAAAGAAAAAGTGGGGCCTGGTAGACATTTGTTAATAATTACAGTGGTGAAAAATGTAATTGCTGAGAAGGAGTGAATGAAAACCTACCAGATGGGACGGGAGGGGCTGAGTTGGGGCTGGGGCTATTCTGAGCACTGGATGTAAGTGTCTGGTTGCATTTTGCTGACCTCTTCTCTGTGTTCACTCTAATTTCTCAGAAACAGTGTGTACAGAGGAAACACTTGGGCAAATATTGCTGAAGGAAAAGCCTTCTTAAAAGAAACAATGTACCCACACATTGGAGAGTGGTAAAGAAATGTGGTGGAGTGTTTAAGGGTTGACACCAGAATTCGGTTTTCTCAGAGCAGGTTGAGCCCATGTAGCCCTTTCCCAGAACCCCACTTCTCTCTCCTGATGGCCTCAGCTGAAAGCCGGCCAGCGGTCCTCAAGCAGGCAACACGGGGCCTGGGAGCTGACACCTCCTGCTGTGTCAGTGAGATTAAATACTTGTATACAGATTTCTTAAGGTTCAAGGAAATTTGATAATAATGCCATGGGGTTTTTGAAACTGGAATCAGACATCCCTTCCAGAGTTTTCCAGTTGTAGAGAATTCCCTGGTAGTACAGGATGGGCTAAGGCCCCCTTGACATCACTCTCCATCTGATATGTCTACATACTTTCATGGCCATAAGCCATAAAAAATTGAACTTGGTGCTTGGGTTGTGTTTAGCAAGGATCCAGAAATTCTGAAATGATACACTTGGAGTAGTTTTGTATATAGATTTGTCTAAAGTTCATTTTAGACAAAGACTGGACTAAGTGATTTTTATTTCTTTAATTCATTTTTACCAACACCTAACTGCATTGCCTTCCTGACCATGCTTACCTAATGCTTCTTGTATTGGAAGAGGCAAGCTCGAATGGTCAAGCGAAGGGTCCCAGGGCCCACTGTCTATTCCTCTCTGGGCTCATTCTGAATCCCTTGAAGCTCCTGCTGTGAGATCTGAGTTTCATGATCAGACTTCTCTGATACACATCGACTCTAATTTGCCAACTTTTCCAAGAAGAGGCATATTAACTCTACTGCAGGATAAAATGCAAATGCATGCCCATTGCCTAACAAGGTATGCAAGAGAACAGATTTCTGTTCTTCTTTCAGAGAACAGATTTAAGTACATAGTATTTTTCCACCATTGAAGAAGGTTCAGAGGTCTATTACATGCACAGTGTGTCTGGAAAGAGTCCAGCCATTGTTGATATAACAAGAATGGTTTGCATGACATTGATGTAACCTGGCAGCCAAGGAGAATGGACTGGAATGAGCATGTGTGAACAATGACAACTTTACTGTACTAGTCAGTGGGGGGTGGTAGATGCTGCTGAAGGAGCATGTGTACTGTGTGGATGTTGTATTCAAAATGACTGAGCAAGTAGAGCAACACATCTGCATCAAATTTTGAATAAGCTTGAACATTCCTCCATGGAAACTATTCAGGTGATTCAGAAGGCTGTAGCTATGGGCAACTGGTCATTGGCAACTTCATCACAACCCTGCACCTGCTCATGTATCCTGTCTTGTGCAGAGTTTTGTGGTGAAACATCAAAGCACCCAGGCGACTCAGCCCCCTAGAGCCCAGATCTGGTGCCCAGTGACTTCTGGCTTTTCCAAAAACTAAAATCATCTTTGAAAGGGAAGAGATTTCAGACCATGGGTGAGATTCAGGAAAATATGGCAGGGCAGCTGATGGTGACTGGGAGAACTGTGTGAGGTCCGAAGCTGCCTACTTTGAAAGGGGACTGAGGCATCACTGTCCTACGTACAATGTTTCTTGTATCTTGTATCTTCTTCAACAAATATCTCTATTTTTCATATGACATGGTTGGATACCTTCTGGACAGACCTTGTATAGTTAATGTATATATGAACATATTTCATATGATACACAAGCTGTTATATAATTTAGGTGCCAATTAAATGAGAGTATGCAAAAATACGGGAATAACACTGTGTATTCGAACCTCAGCAAAGCATTGTATTTCCCCATTGTATCGACACAAGAGTCAGAACTATTGGGGGTGAGAACTGGGGCTTACGAAGGAGAGCAGAGTAAGAATAGAATAAAGCTGCAGTAAGCCCAGCCGAGTCTCCCGTTGCTGTGGTGAGCTAGCTGGTGGGCTTTGTTTTGTTATGTTTTATTTTACTTTCTTTTCTTCGCTAATTGCATTTAGGGGACTGAAGTGAGAGCCTGCCATGGCAGTAGTTCACAGAAGGTTCCAAACGTTGGGACCCTGAGGCTGCTGATTGTGAGGTGGGATGAAGATGAAGGGAGGGAGGGTGGGGAGTGGCATCCACTGAGCCAGCAGTACAAATGGTGGCTTAAATAACTCCCTTCTCTGAATAGTTGCAAAAGCCTTTCAGTCTAGCTAATTGTTTTTACTTTTCCAAAGAGTTAGAATTAGAAGGCAGCTATCCTAAGTGCTTTATCTAATGTGTTCACCACCACCCAGCCCCAGTTGATTATTCAATTTTCAACAAGTAGTTCTGTTCCTACTGAAAGATAAAGAAAATGTCTTGGACGTAGAGCAGCAATTTTCTACCAGTGTGGCACACTGGTGTGGCACAGGAATTTTTAAAACTTGCAATACCTGATTATTTAGTCAGGGGCACTTCCTTTAGATTGTAAAAAAAAAGAAAGAAAGAAAAAGAAAAAAAAGAATGACAACAGCCAACACAACAAAAGCCGTCCAGTGTGAATGAATCAAAATTATACCTATTTTTTGTCAGATTGGCAAAAAATATCTATTTTTTGGTGTGCAACAGAATTTTAGTTAATTAGTCTATGTGAGCTATGAGAAGAAAAGGTTGAGAATCGCTGATGTAGGGTGAAAGCTCATAACTGAATCCAGTGGATACACATATTTGGCAAATTAAACCAGTATCTGATTGTGCTGTTGCTTTTATTCAGTCTGTGCTGTGGGTTAGACAATGTAGTGAGAACCAGAAGCCTCAAGACCTATTTCTGTTCCTGGCTCCGTCCTGCCTTTCTGGGTGACACATGGCCAATCACGCTTGTGTGGTTACATTCCCTTCATGCGAAGTGCAGTTAACTTATTTCCTTACCCACCTACCGGTGATGGTGGTTAAGGATAACACCTGAAAGGTTCTTTGATATTTTGGTAAGTCACTGACAAATTACTTAATTTCTGAATCTTCGTTTTCCTACAAAGAAGCAGCATTTGCACCTCCTTAGTCCTAATTTTGCTAGAAGTAGAAGTAAACTAATTTGAGATCCCCAGGATAAGCCCTATAAATTTAAGGTATTATCTCCCTTGGATTTAGACCCTATAGGTAATTTATCTTTACGTTTAACCTTTCTTACAGGGGTAGCTGTGGCTGCAGGATGCTGTCAGACTAAAGCTAGTGCTGATATCTGGTAATCAATGACTTAGTTGATTAGTATCTGTGTTAACTATTCTTATTAACTTTAACTGAGGGACAGTGCTTTTTTCCCTTTAAGCCTGTGAAAATGATAAGGACAATTGCAGATATAAGCTCAAAAATATATTGCTTTTCTAGGCTCTCATGTATCACTGAATGTGATAATATGTTCTAGTTAGGGCCACAGTTAATGTTCTGTCAAATCCACCAGTCATTTTTTAAGGACACAAGACTGGTTGATGTAATTTAGAGTGCATCATGTTCGGGAGTGAGTTGACATGGGAGACCCGTGTATATCCCGTCCATAGGCTGACATGCAGTTGAGACCTCCAGGATGAGGAGGAATGAAATATGTCACGAACAAGGGAAGCACCACAGGCAGGCATGTGTGCAGGCCCGGGGGTGAGAGGGAGGTAGGCCTACCCGAGAAGTGGGAATAGGCCTATGTGGCTGGACCATGTGAGTAGGCAGAGAGTGGCCTGAGGTGTGTGGAGGCTAAAAAATTTCCTTCCACTTTCTAAGTTCCTCTAGTTGGGCTAATAATACATTAACAGGGGCAGATTATCAGGAGAAAATGTCCAAAGTTTATTGTACAAACGTACATTCGGGGGTGCCATATGAATGAGAGTAGACATCCATTAGGCAGTTGAGGCTTATATGCCATTATGGACAAAGGAGGAGGGGGGTCAGGGGTCTGTGAATTAGAAGGGGAAATAGGCAATTTACAGGTGTTCAAGACAGAACTGATGTGTGGTAAACAAATTCCTGCTGGCAACCCAGGAACAGTGGGACACAAGGGGGAGGGAGATCGCTAACAGCCCCTGCTGGGATCTTTCTTATCTAATGCTGAGGTGAATACCTAAGATGCCCTTCCTGGAGGAGGTCTTTTCTTCTGAATTTTTCAGGTAGTAAGGGGGAGGACCAAAAGTGCTTTCTGAGTCTTTTGTTTCCTAACAACCAGCTTAAAATCAGTATCACAAAAGGCACATTTGCGGGAGGCAAAACTTTTGTCCCCTTTAGGTGGATAGGACCCAGGTAATTCCTGGCCTTTTATGCTATGATAAAGATTTAGGATTTTGAGTGTGCACCCGGGAGCTGTGGCAGAGGGTTTTAAGCAGGGAAGTGACAAGACAAAATTTGCATTTAAAAATATCTCTTTGGCTGATGGAATAGAGTGAGAAGAGGACCAGAGTAGGCTCTGTGAGTGCCAACATTTGGAGACTGAGAAGGAGCAGTCATAGAAGTTGGAGGGAAATCAGGGAGAGGGTGACTCTGAGGCTAAGATAAGATCACTTGCAATAAAGAGCGAGTGAGTGATGGACAGTGCCGAGTGCTGCCTGCAGTCAGGTAGGTGAGGGCTAGAAAGTGGCCAGTGGATTTGGCAGAAAGGCGGCAATTGGTGGCCTTATACACAACAGAATATTACTTGGCCATAAAAAGAATGAAATCTTCTTAACCATTTATGACAGCTTGGATGGATCTAGAAGGTATTATTATGCTCAGTGAAATAAGTCAGTCAGAGAAAGACAAGCACTGTATGATTTCACTCATATGTGGAATCTAAGGAAGAAAATAAACGAACAAACAAAACTGAAACAGACTCACAGATACAGAGAAATCTGGTGGCTGCCAGAGGGGAGGGTTTGGGAGACTGGGTGAAAAAGGTGAAGGGATTAAGGAGTACAAATTGGCAGTTACAGAGTAGTCACAGGTTTGTAAGTACAGCATAGGGGATATAGTCAATGATATTTCAATAACTTTGGATGGCACCACTTGGGGTACTGGAAATATCGAGGGGAGTGCCATGTCAGTACATGCTTGTCCAACCACTGAGCTGAACACCAAAGCAGTACAAAAAAAAATTAAGAGGAAAAAGTGTTGGAAGAGCTCATGAAAGGGTGAGAGAGAAGACACAAGCCTGGCTGGCTTCATCATTTGAATGACCGTAGGTGACCAGTGGGAGGACAGACGTCACAGCGAGAACTGCTTCCTATTGTGGGGCAGTTTATGGAAGTACGGGTTGTGGACTTAAACTTGTCATTCTGTGGAGAAATATTTTTGGATGATTCCTGAGCCATTGTTTTTCTTCTTGTGTAACTAGGTAATTGCTAACTTGAAAGGACTACTTTTTTTCTTTTGTCTTTGGTGTTGCCTTGCAGACAGTGGAAGATGGGAGGGGTGCTGGAAGGGCTTTTACCATGGGAGGAGGAAAGTGGGAAAGGGAACCCTGTATATTCAGGACTGCCACGAGTCCCAGTCTCTACATCATTAACTGACTATTTGACTTTTATTGGTTCACTGGTAAATAAAGAGGTTGGACCAGGTGATGTTCAAGGTCATTTCAACAGTTAAAGTGTGACTGTGTGCTGTTGTGTTAGCAAATGCATTTCCTGGGTGCATTTGGGAACCTGGAGTCCTGAAGATCCTGGGATTGGTTTAACTAGGCTAATTTAAGTCTTTCATAGCACCTACTTTTTGGTCATCATTTTAGCCTTTGACATTATCCATGTCTCACCTGTATTATAGGTATGTGAGAGGAGGAAATTATGTGACTAATATTAAATATTTGATACCTGATGAGCCATGAGTGCATTAACTATGTGGTGTATTATCTGTCTATAGCAACTAAAACCTGTTCTTCTTATCGCTCAGCCAGAGCTTAGGCCAATGCTGAAATGAAGCCATAATGGAGTTGGAGATGGACAGTGTGGTTAGGATGAGAATGTGAGTGTGTGCAGTTATGTGTCTCTCTACGCTGCTTCTCTGGCTGCAATTGCAAATCCAATTATTAATGACCATTGGATTAGCCATTGTTTTCTCTCTTCCAGCTCTGCTTCCCATTCAGTTGTGCAAATGGTGACCACAAGAGAAATAATGGAAACTGTCAGTTTTCTGTGTGTGGCTCACAAGCAGATTTTTGTCTGACTGAATATGTACTTACATATTAAAATCCGCCTGTTCTTTTGAGGCCCTTGGGTGTCAGGATGAGTGGGGGTTCCAATCTTCCTGTTGGGTGGTCCCTCTGCTCTTGGCACTGCCCTGCCTGACATTGGCTTTCCTAGGCCTTTTGGCTCCACTCTACTCTGTTTAGTCAAGTACAAGGACCAACAGACCTGGTTCCTCGGGGTGGGCTCTCACTGTGTAGAAGCTCCAGGGGACACTCTACCTAGGGATGGTGAAGATTGCCAGGTGGGCAAAGGGAGGGAAGACTGAGTTTTTGGAAGGTGTTGCGTCTGTTGAACAGTTAGACTGTGTACAATGAGTAAACTTGCCGAGGGAGAGATGGGTTATGGGTTAGACTTGGTCTAAGTTGTCTATTCTGTTCTGCTCAGAGTGAATGCCCTGGAGTGCTTTTGCTTGAGAACAGGAGTCCACAAGCTATTATCATGGCTGGAGTGGAGCGGGAGTCAGGAGAAAGAGAACTTCATTTTTCCCCTTTAGGAAGGGAAGAGAGGAATAGGACTAACACTTATGGGGCACCTTTGAGTATCAGTCAGACACAGCAGGAGACACTTTGTCAAATAATTTGATTTTGATTGTCTATAACGATGTCTCTCTCTCTCTTACTACATATGCATACATATCCCTATAAAAGAAATTATACAGGTTATATATATATATATATATATATATATATATATATATGAAGGGAAAGAGAAATATAGAAATATAAATACAGATAATATTTTATATCTATAGATTTGACTATAAAAGAAATTTTGCTAGAGCAAAGTTAAATTTTTTTGGAGAATCCACATAAGAGATTGTGAAGCACTTCAGGAACTGCAGTTTGTAAAAGATAAGCTAATTTTTAGTCCTGTTTATTTATTAAGGTATGTTCCCGTAGTATCTTTAAGGGTTTGTTTAGCCTAGATTATTTTCAAATAATTGATCATTGAATATAATAAAGTTGTATTTCTTTAAAAATATTTACCAATTTTGACTTTTTATAGTGCTGGTCAGTTTTGCCTTTATTATAAGCTATTAGTAATGGAAATTGTATTGATAATGTAACTTCAGTGTGTAGTTTTAGGGCCTGCACATTTACCTAGAGACTTTAGAACCATTTAAAAATGAGCACTTAAAAGTCGGGTGTAGGAGGTTCCTGAACTAAAGGACAGGCGTTGACTCCCCTTGGAGGCCTTTTCTCCTGTAGCCATTTGTTTCCCCAGAGATTACCATCATCATTAAATATTAAATATTAAAAGTACTGTGCTCAGTAAACACCAGGTAACAAGCTGAGATTTCTTATCGGCCTTGCTTGGGGAACCTCAGGTCACCTGAAGGATTTCCGAGAGGCTTTCAGTGAATCAAATTCCCATGCAATTCAGTGGGAAGAAAAGTACTTCCCTGTTTTTCATAGCTTTTACTATTTATTTTCTTGCATGCTTGATCATAAGTGTAATTAGTAGCATTAATATTAAAATAGACTACTCATCAGCATTCAAAATGATCTGTAAATAAATTACACATGTAATTATCTATTAATAAACATAAGCATTATTTTTTTTTCCTGTGTGAAAAGTTGCCTTCATCCAAAATATAAAAGTAGAAATCATCCCTCGCCCTGACTACTGATGTCTGTTTGGCGTGTGGACCCTCATCCAAACATTTCATCAGGGGCTGACTTGCCCTGTGCTAGCTGCAGAGTTACACTGTGCATCTGAAGGGGGTTTTCTTTTCACAAGCTTTTTTTCCCCCCAAGTAAATTAGCAATGCTACTTTGATTATAGTTTATTAGAGCTGCTTATGGGCACTCTTATGGATTTATGAGTAACAGCAAGTTATTTGTATTTCATTTAAAGTGTTTAGGATTATATGTACTGATCTGTTATATAAAGTGCCAAACACACAATCTCTGTGGTGTCTGGACTTATACTATGATTCTGTTTAAGGATTTTTAGGCACGCACTTCTAAAAAATACCTTTTTTTAAGAGTATATAATTTTTTTGCCAGGAAATAAAGTTTCTTTTAAAAGACCTGTTGTTTATTGATTTTTAGACAGACAGAGAAAAGGTGGGAGAGAGAGAGAGAGAGACATTGATTTGTTTTTCCACATGTTTATGCATTTGTTGGTCGTTTCTTGTATCTGCCCCGACCAGGGATTGAACCTGCAACCTTGGTGTATTGGGATGATGCTCTAACCAACTAAGCTACCTGGCCAGGGCTTAAGAAATAAAGTTTTAATAGCATCTTTTATCATCTATACTCATCCAGGGCCTTTGTCTCTTCTACATATTTTCATAATTAAGAAGAAATAATAAATATCTCTTAATTTTGCTTTCCTCTCCTACATCCCTCTTGCCAATAGCCATAACAAGTTTCAGGCATCTTACTGTAAGACCAGGTTACTTTAGGTAAGCCAGGGAAGGTGGTATTTAAGTTATACTTTGGGAATGTTGCTGATGATTTCTAAAAAGGATGATATAAAGTGTCAAGTGTTGTGGAATCTTTGCTTTAAACTAGAGAGAAAAGAAATTCAGTTGACTCTAGAAAGAGCAATAAGGTGGATAAAAATCAAATTTGGGACAGATGTCTGTGTTTAGAGATATGCGTAGCAGGCTGAGGGTAGAGGACGGGGATGGCTGGGGGTGCCTGGGGGTGTCTAATCCGTAGGTCTGAATCTCTGCCCAGATATCTGCCTTCCACCACAGTCACCCTCAGCCACCCCCATCCTCTACCTCCAGTACTGAAATATGAGGTGGTAAGAAATATTTATGTACTGCTTTATTCCAAAAAGGTGAGTGTGAAGGGAAAATAATGATTGGCAATTTAGGAGTGAGGTTGGTGTGTAAAATGCATGTCACCACTCTGCCTGCTCACTACAGGGTGGCCTGAGATTTGTCCCTTCTGTTTCTAGCAGTCAGCACGACAAAGGACACATACTCAGTTTTGAGACTGATAGTGTCACAAAACAAAAGCAAAATACCACCCAAGCCATGATGAGGTGCTCACTAGTCTTGAGATTGACACCTCAGAGAGAGTTCAGTGGGATTTTATGAGTTAGCTGGTGACAATATCCTGGACTTCCCCAACCCTTGGCTTCTCTGCCTGTACGGTGTGGATGACAGCAGTATTTAAGTTGTGCAGTTGTGAGGACTGCATGAAGTAATAGCTATCAGAGACCTAGTCAGGACTGGGCACACTTTTAAGTACTCAGTAAATGGTTTCTATCTTCTGTATGTACTGGAAACACAGCAGCCTGCTTCCCAAAGGAGCTAGCAGACCTATCTCGCATATAGAGACGTATGTTGTCAACCACCCAGTCCCCCAGAGAATGCTGGGCTGGTGGGGTTAATTCTGGTTTGACGGGTCTGATTCTGCAGACTCTTAAATCATCCTCGGTAGCAAGGTAGGTATCTGTGGAAGCCTCTCTCACCTGCATGACCCCTCAGTCACTCAGTGGAAGGCTTCTCCATTGGCCTGCAAGTGTGATAGCAACTATCAGTGACGTTAGCTTAGAAATAGCCTAGGAATTCGGAGAACTGGACAGGATAGCTTTACCGCGCTTCAACTTTCAACTGAGGTGGCGCAGGTGAGGATGGGAAGAAGCAAGGATCCCCTGGTGATAATTTCTGACATTCAGAGATAACCCAGAAAGCCATGTTTTCTTCCCAGTAGTGCTGGCTGTGGGATGGACTGTGAGATAGTCCCAAGACATTTAGAGTTTCTGGGGAATTTGCACCATCTGTCAGAGAAAGGTATGCAGGGTATTTATTTGAACGCATGATACCGAGGCCACTGCCAAATCAAGGAGGAGTACCCGGACTCACGCCTAAATGGACAGTCACATGGAAATTCTAGTACTTTTACTTGACCAAATTTTGAGTAGCAAGGGTGGAACCTTTATTTTAATAACATTTTAAACAATTGCATTTTTCTTACGAGTTACTGTTATTTAAAAGTATTTTGCTTTTTGCATTATCTTCAGAAACAGTTTTACCGACATTTCTAGTGAGAAGTTTTGTTTTTTTCTTTTTTAAGCCTAAAATTCCCTTGCAAGTTAAGCAGGTAACTCTCCCTGCTTTTTTGAGCATCTACCTGTTTTGTGGACCCTTGCTGGACTGAAAAGCTTATCTGTCAAGTTTCTCATTTTCATTTTACACATAATACAATTCTGCACCCTCAACCTAAGAGCTGGCTGTCCTTTTGTGAGTTGTGATTTTAAAAATAGCCTCCAATCTTCCTGCTGTATCTCTGAGACAGGTACAGATATTTTAATGAAGACGAATGTTGAGATCCACCTATGATAGTCTTATCAACAATAGCCTGTTTTCGTCAGCAATGCTGCTTCTGTTGATCTTGAAGACAGGTATTCTCTGGGGTGGTGAGAATGCTTATGTTCTGGCTCATTTTCCTTCTGGTATTTTTGCCACTTAGCACACACAGCTTACGAAGTATGTGGTTCCCCCTTGGGAAGGCATGCCTAACCCCACTCAGCAAAGCGAGGCAGTCCTTCCCATCTTCTCACGGGCAAAGAGGCTGAGGTGGAGAGGTCGAGAAGTAATTGATGAAACACAGGCGCTGTCCCTGAGTTCCTAAGGGTTTGTTTAACCCCAGGACCCTGTTCCTTTTCCTTATCTGAACACAAGACAGAAAAGGAAATTTTAGATACCAGTAATGTGTGAGAAGAGAAGGAAGGTGCTTTGAATTTTGGATTGCTCAGCTCAGGGCCATTTCCTCTGGCCACTCTTGAAAGGCAGTATCTTCCTCACTCGGGGAATGTTGTCCCTGACTGTGCTGTAAGGATCCCACTAGAAGCTCATAGCCATGCGGGTACCAGAGAGCTGGAGCCTCCCCGAGACCATCACTGAGAGTATCAGAAATGCCTAAGAGTAGTGGTGTGGGATGGGAGTGAGACCTGCAGATGGGTCTGCATGAGGGTCTTTTTGTGAATTGGTGGAAATGTTCTGAAGTTGGATCATGGCCATGGTCGCACAGCTCTGCAAACATACTAAAAGTCACTGAATTATACCCTTAAAATGTGCAAGTTTTATGACCTGTAAATTATACTTCAATAAAACTGATTTTAAAAAAGCCCGAAATTTGGCCTTTCTTGAAGGGAACCACGTTTTGTAGCCCTGCACCGTATCCGAAAGCTTCCCTAGCTGCCTGAGAGGTGTGACAGAGTGAGTGGGGAGGCGTCTGCGGGAGGGGCTGGAGGAAATGGGGACACGCAGAACCTTACTCACATGGCAGAGAGGAGGCCTGGGATCAAAATGGGGATAACATGGCACCGTTTTTCGTGCTGATGACAACTCAAATTAGGTTCCAGCAGGCAAAGCGCATTGCTCTCCAAGGACGATGAGAACTCCCTTTCCAAATAGCTCACACCCTTCATTTGGTGAAAGACACTTTGTGCCAGAAATCTTACCTTAAAGTCCCATCAGCCCATATAAACTGCCCTGTAAAATGATTTTTATCAGATGTCCTACACAGTTTGGATAAATATATTACAAAAGGATTCCGAATAATCTCAATACCACTAGTGTAGCTTAACTGCTGTTTTTTTATTTACCATTATTTATAAGATGTAGAAAATATTTAATGTGACGGGTTTTTAAAAAAATTTCCTACTTACATTTTATGATGTTTTTCTAATTCCGGAATGAAGGCAACTAAGCTTTCCGTGTTTGCTTTGCTAAAGAAAGTGGTTGGCGTTGCTTACATACATTGTGTGAAACAAGATAAAGCTGCAGGACGCCCTCAGTAACTGGAGCGCAGGAAACAATTGACACCGTTACTTAATTCACATTGTTTCTGAGACATTTCCTACTTGCTAGTGTAATATAACTTTCCCATGAGAACAGTTTGCTTGCAAATGGCTAGACATGAGGCACTTCTCACTGGTACAGCTTCTGTGAGAATTTCATGGCACTTTGTAGTAGTTGAGTTGGCGTGTGTGTCTGTATGTTTGTGTGTGTTGCTGGGGGGAGGTTTCTCTAGATGCTTCCAACTTCATTCCAAGTATCAAATGTTTTCTTTTGAATGCTGACCCATTCACTCCGAGTTCTGCATTCCTGAGTTGGAACCTCTTTCTTGAAGAAGCATATAATTGTTTTAATCCTTCCAGTTGAAGGAAACACCCTGGTGAATTATGGTGTTTTAGATATGCCAGATGAGTTGCTGTGAATTATGGTGTTTTTAGATATGCCGAATGAGTTACTGTGAAAAGCAGTTCACAGCCCTTTACTTCAGACCTACTGCATAGTCGAGCATTGCGTGTAGGCGTGTGATATTGTCTGGGGCACTGAAGGGGGCCATCAAGGAGTCATTCCAGAATGGGAGAGGAAACCCACACACGAGATTCTCTAATTAGTAGTTCAAGAAAAAAGAAAGGAAAAAGAAAAAATAAGTTTTCACACTACTTTTGAAATGTTGGTTCCCATATTCAGAAGTTATGCTATATATATATATATATATATGTTATATATATATTATATATAACATATATTATATGCTATATATATATATATATATATATATATATATATATATATATAAAGTGAAAGTAAAAGTTTCCCAATTAAAAAAAAAAAGATGTGGAACTTGGAGTTCCTTTTTTTCTGGCTTATCCGATTTTGTTAAAATAACACCACTTGTCGGTTTTGTTGCCCCTTCCGTCCAGAGAACTGAAAGCACTCCACAACCTTTTTTCCTCTTCCCCTTCTTTTCAAGGCGGTTTTTGCTGGGCTGGGTTTATTTTTATCAATGCAACAACCAGTTTTTAGAAACTTTTGGAAATGAAAAAAGAAAAATGGGAATGGCACCGTAATTGACATTCATTTTAGCTGCTTCCTCCTGTGGACATTTGAGTTTTTCTAGAATTTCTCTCCAAGTATGTCTTAACTTTTTCTCACTTTGTCCCATTCTAAGTCTCTATTCTGCTGAATGGGCAAAAAACAAAAACAAACAAAAGTTTTGGTGTTAAACCTTATCCCCAGCAGAATGACTTCTTGAATTCTGAATTAGATCTTTATTTTTTGTTGCTCCAAGACCTCTTTTTCCAGCGCCCTGTTGAGTATAATCACAGACTCACGGAAGCTTAGAATTGACAGGGCCTCTGGGGTTGCCCAGGGTAAGTCTGTCATTATACAAATGATGAGATTGAGGCCCAGATTCAAGGTCATATAGCTGATTGATGGCAGCAATCTGACCAGAATGAAGGATATCTGATTTCTGGTGCAGTATTCATTGGTTTTCCTAAACAGAAGTAGCCAATCTGCACAGAAACTAGAGGACACCCTCACAGAGTCTTAGTGCCAGCCAACAGTTTGAATTTTACTCTAGCTAACTGAAAATTGGGAGATTGCATTTTTCTGATTTGAATTTGTCAAATGTAGAATGGTAATGTTGAATTCATAGACATTTTCTTCTGACCTGTGGATCTTGTGCAATTTATATGCATCAGAGAATGCGATTCAAACGATTGGTGATTTGTGTACCTTCCCTTAGGCCACCACACCATCTACATTGGGGTCCATGTGCCGAAGAGTTACAGGAGAAGGAGACGTCACAAGAGAAAGACAGGGCACAAAGACAAGAAGGAAAAGGAGAGAATCTCTGAGAACTACTCTGACAAGTCAGATGTGGAAAACGCCGATGAATCTGGCAGCAGCATCCTGAAACCACTCAGTGAGTACTCCATGGGTGTCGGTGCCTCTTTCTGCCTCACTCCTCTGTCCTTGGGAAGGACACCTTTCAGGATCTTGTGGCTAATGGGGAGGGTCACAATGACAAGAGGATGATCTCCTCTAAAGGATAATGTCTGTGGAGATGCTTTTCTCATCCCAACAGGTCAGTCTAGGAGGAGATTTGGTAAAATTCTGAACTGGTCAGAAAAGATGTGATAAAGTGTAGGCATGGTTTTGTATTCTACATTTTGACTAATGAAATAAGGTAGGGTGTTATAGATGTACTTAACTGTAGTCATCAATAATAACTGAAAGATTCTTAAAGAAATTTTTGGATTGTTTCTGCTTAGAGATAGGTTCTGTTGAGACAGTGGGTCAAGACGGTGTGTGTGTGTGTGTGTATGTGAATGATAATTATAGGCTCATAGGGGACATTTAACAAGATCATGAGCCAGGTCAGTAATTTAAAAGGAATAGCAGAAAAGCATCCTGTAAGTCACAAAAGACTGTAGAATGGAGTGGCATGGCTCTTGAAATGTTGAATGTATTAGATATCATAAGAACAGAATAACAGGAGGTCAAAAAACACTCTTGGATTTCAGGGATGTGGGGGACCGTGTGTTTAGGTGCATGTGTATGTTGCTTTTGTTTCTTTTGATGTGGACAGTATTGGGCTATCTGGGTAGCTCTGTGTCTGAAGTGAGAACGAGTATGTGCAGCAGAAGCGAGCGAGCGAGTGAGAAGCAGTGGATGCACATGTCAGTTCTGGGAGATTCCCCAAAGGAGTTGCATAGTGACAGCTTTTTCTCCTGGCAGAGCTCTGCATATTCTTCTCTTTGCTGCAGTTGCAGAAATATGGAACCTGTGATAAAATGCATTAAGCACAGATGACGATCTAGTTCAGTCACTGCAGGTGATGAGAGGCCAACCTAGAATGAACAGCTCAGGAGTGCTGAAGAGGGAATTTATAGAGTTAAATTAAAGGGGACGTGAAGTGTAGTGATGTGCATCTGGATGTCTCTCATAGGCTCGCTATTGGAGCTGAGCAGGTGGCTTAGAAGCTAGACGTACCATGCTGAGAGGAGCAGTGTGGTGGACCACCAAACTGATGATGAACATTTTGAGGAGCATTCAGAGTTGGACTACTAAGTTAAAATGTAAAGGTGTTGAGACTTAGAAGGGACCAGAGGGCAGGAGACAAGAGTTATGTACTTTTCATTGGAATGTTGGGAACCTAAAGGGAATCCTTCATATATTGACTAAAAAAAACCAAAACAAAAACAAAAGAATGGGGTCTGTTTCAAGTAAACTTCTTGAAATGCAGAAAAAAAGGTCACAGTTAATAGTGTGAAGGAACAAAATATAAATTCCTTTCTAAATAAAGTACTGTTGTCTACCTTGGTTTGCTATCTATTTTGGCAAGGCCTGAGCCAGAATTAGAGGTGCCCTCCCTAATGTGTACGTGTGATCTCTCTCTCGCTCTCGCTCTTTCTCGCTCTCGTTCTTGCTGTCTCTTTGTCTTGAGATCTCAGAGTCATCCTCCATTCTGCATTTACTAACAAGAGTGCATCATCACTACAAATATGAAAAAGGGAGAGACACTCTCCTAGACAAATGGACCAAGGGATTATGAAATGATAATCATCACCAACTTTGTAGGAAAGACAATGGAACAATGCCAGTGTATTCATGTCAGTAAAAGGGAATGAACTGATCGGAAAGGTAGTGAGAATGAACGCATCTGCCGTGGGAGTTGTTTTCTGTGGCATTTAGAGACTATTTTGAGTACAGCATGTACAACAAACAGGGTATTTCTTTCTCTTTACCCTCAGAGGTCTCCTTCCAGGGGAGTATTGCATTGTGTTGTATGCCTGGTTTCTGAAAGGATCGTGCAGAGACCATTGTTAAGGACCAAATGTTCAGTAATCACAAGAAAGCTATTTGTAAATTTGCATTATATAGTTAGTTATTTTCCTGCTAGTTAATAAGTTATGCATCATCTAATTTGACATGAAGGCTCTCTTAGAAATTATTGTATATTCTCTCCACTGCTTATCATGGAGATGAGGTGAATTGGTAGCTGGTTTACCTGATGCATTTCTGTGTACAATGTTGCACTTGTTACACTCACATACCAAAGGACATTTAACCCTGTGATTTTGGGGAAGCTATAGGGCTCTGGCACCAACATGACAATAAAATTATTTTACGGGAAAACTATTTACTGAAATATCTGCCTAGTAGTATGCCACTATTGTTTCTGAAGAATAGCCACACAGTTTCTGTTACTGTTGGATCTAGGTTTTGGGAGATACATGTGTCTATAGATATACTACAGCCTGCAGACGAGATTCTTGCATGGGCCCAACATTGTATCAGGTGAGGCTTCTCCTCTTGAAAATACCCCACACATAAATAGTCACTTGGTGAGAATCATCTCTGATTCTGTCCTTGTTGTTACCCACATATACAGTCCATCAATGACTTTTGTTGCTCCTGCTTCTAAAATTGGTCTGGATCTGTCTACTACTGACAAGTTTGGCTGACACACTTTGGTCCAGCAATTGTCATCTCTTGTGTAGACAACGGCAACAGGCTCCACTTTTCAAGTCTGTTTCCGCAGAGGCCACAGCGATCATCATACAATGTAAATCGAGCCATGCCATTCCCTGCTGAGAACGTCCTCTGTCCTTGGAGCAAGATCTTAGTTGGGCATCACGGCACGCAGTATTTCAACAGCCACACTCTGAGTTCTTCTCCCCTTGCTTATATTTCTTCAGCCACACTGATTTTTCAGCTCCTTGTTGCCAAAACATTTTCCTGCTTCAGGGCCTTCGCACATGTAATCCTATCTTTTCAGAATAGTCATTCCATCATTGTCCTGGTTAGCTTTTCTTTCCTTTTACATTATAGCTTTAAATTTTTGTGTTATCTGAGAGGCCTTTCCTTCTATTGTATCCAGTGCAGGGCCAGAATAGCTTTACAGTTGTGAGTACACAAAACAACAGAGTTTATTCCTGTATTATTATTCATTAATTATTGCACTATTTTCCATACGAACAACTATAAACCTGCTTTTGTTCCACCCTGTATAATGTATGTTCTCCAGTGTGATTCTTTCTCAGCTCTTTGTTTCCTTCATAATATATGTTTTAATGTACAATTTTGTGAGCCTACAGTTGTGTCTTGTGCTGATCCTAGGCTGTAAGCTCCATGAGAGCTAGGATCAGAGTTTCCTTGTCCATTGTTTTCTCTGGCACCTAGCATAGTGTCTGGCATGCAGTATATGCTTAATAAATGCTTATTGCAGAGTAATTGAGTGGATGGATTACTACAGGTAAACACATAAGCATTGCTTTTATTTATCTAAATATTTTCTACCATATAGATAAAGGTTCAGCTGATTTTCTTGTTTTTAATGCCTGCAATTCTTTATATTTCCCTGCACTGCCTTCGTCCCTTGCCATGCAAATCTGGTCCTAACTTTTAATTACTCTGCTTTGGAAGGTGTCTTGTTATTTTAACTATTGCTAAGAAGGCATTTGGGCCTGTGTAGGTGGCTCCAGAGTGTGTTGAGTTGCTTGTCCCACATGGGATAGAAGGAACTGATCCATAGGGCACATGGACTTACCGTGTACACTTAAAAGCACTCACGACTCCGCACGTGGGTAGCTCAGCTTCAGAAGTCATATTAAAGAGGCATGGAATAGAACAGCGAAGGCATTTAAAAGAAGAAATAAGTCAAATATTTTCCAGTATTTAGGCACATAAGGAAGATGACATAATTAACGGGTTCACTCAGCTTATGACACAGATGCTTTTTCTTTTCTCCATGGCTTCGGTGTCAAGACAGGGCTTCTAGCAGGTTCTGCTTACCATGCTGGGTGCTGTGGAGTAAAAGCTGGAGTTCAAATACCGGTTCTGCCCCTCTGCAGCTGGGTGAACTTGGGAAGTTAGTTAAACCTTTTTCTTTCTTTATCTACCAAATGGGTCTATAACACTTACCTGACAGTAGTGTTCTAAGGATTGAATGAGGTAATTCATGGGATGCTGTTAGCATCAAACCCAGGATGTAATAATAATTATTATCCCTATCACTGTTATTACCACTAGCACCTCACTAACTTGTTGACAAAACTCAGTGACCGGTGTACCTATGTAGATGCATTGCCCATTGGTAGGTTCTCTACAAATGCCAGCTTCCTTCCTCCCATTACTACCTTCTCCCCCTGCAAACTTTACACGTTCTGCAAGGCCTAGTGTATGTTTCCCTGTGGTGCCCCCTCCACCCTGGGGCAGATTGATTCCCTTGCTCATTTGTTCCTCACACCTCAAAGCAACGACACACGGTGGAAAAAAAGACAGGGTTTCTAAAAAGTGTATGCATGATTCTCACACATTTGGAGCTTTAAGGAGGGAAGCTAGCTGGCTTTATTTCTCCTCTGAACTCGGCGGCAGCTCCAAGTCCTTGTACAGCTGCTCTTCCCAGGGTGGTGCTGAGAAGTGTGGTACCTGAGCTACTACAGGGAGGGAGGCTGAGGAAGAGAAGTGAGATGGAGGAGAAACAGGAGGAGAGACAAGGGACTGAGGAGGTGGTGAGGAGTGGGTGGTGGAGAGAAAAGTGAGATTGTGCTCTTTCTTAAAAATAATTCTTTTGCCTCCTCCACGGTGCACTTGTTTCTTCTAAGTTAGCAGCTGCCATCCTTGAGGGTTGCCCAGAAAGTGGGTGGGAAGGTGGTCCCCGGTGCCATAGGCTCTGGAAATATAGCACAAATTCCCACCGTAGGTGGTTTTGATCTCTGAACTCATTTTGCTAGTATCCTGGGATAGATATGGGGGAATCGCATGCCATTTTGTGGCTGCAGAGACTCTGAAAATGTGTTAAATGTTGGGAAGCAGAGCCACAGACAGAGCATCCTGTACCCTCCACTGACCTGACTTTATTCTTCTTTGTGGGTTTGTACTTTTTCTTGATTTTTAAATATTTTTGGCTAAGGTCCTTACTTCTGATATCATAAAGTTAGATTTCTTTAATTTTCTTTTCTTTTTTTTTATATAGAGAGGGGAAGGGAGGGAGAGAGGGAGAGAAACATCAGTGTGTGGTTGCCTTTTGTGCACCCCCTACTGGGGACCTGGCATGATCCCCAGGCATGTGCCTTGACTGGGAATTGAACCTGGAAACACTTTGGTTTGCAGTCCGGCACTCAATCCATTGTGCCTCACCAGCCAGTGCAGATTTGTTTAATTTTTTTATGTGCTATTTGCAGATCCTCAAAGTGAATCCATATGCAGGAGTGAAGGTCTTCGGAATGTGTGTGAAATGTGGTGGATTCTTTCCCTGTTAAGGAACAAAACAAAACACAAGTGCAAAAAATATACTCTTTCATCTTCTTCTGGTTTTTTTCCCCCATCTTATGTAAGAGGAATTACTTTATCTTTAGGAAGTACTTTAGTATAAAAAACAAAAGCTTTTTATATTAAATAACTGAAAACTTTAAATGTGCCTTTTCAGGAGGGGCACCTGTGATGTAACATGACTGAAAAGGCAGCAAATCACAGCCATCCAGAGCATGGATTGGGCCAGGCTGAATTTGATTCCCAGGTCATACCAGCAATGTAACCTTGGCAAGATACTCAGCCTCTCTGTGCTTCAGTTTCCTCATCTGTAAAAAGGGATAGTGATAGAACTTAATTCGTAGTGTTCTGGGTATTAAATGAGCAGTGCATCTAGTTAGCAATAATGATCAACAGTCATTATTGTGAGTTACTTGGAACACACTCTTCAAGCTCACGTTTCCCCCTGCAGTGTGCACAGGTAAGGCTGAAAGCTTCAGACTAGGACTTTGCAGAGATCGACTCCCGTGAAGGCTAATCACTATTCTTTGGGCTCTTCTGGCCTTTTCTACTGCGAATACCCACCAGCTATTCCTTTGTTGAGCTGTTGCCTTGGCTCCCAGCAGCATCTTTGGAAGAACTAACCTAAATTCAGTCTCTCAACTTGCCAATGGATATCAGCTGGAATGGTGGTTGGCAGGAATAGGGACCAAAGAAATAAGGGACAGAGGTGACTCCTAATATTGCACTGCTCTTTTGTGTAGAACACTGCCACTGACCAGTGACTTTGCGTACCAAGTGTGCCCTCGAGTTTAGTCCACAGTTGGAATTCCTAGTTCTGGGGTGCTGAAAGCAATGGGCCATTCACTTTTTCTTGAGAAGGATCTCTTTCTGGCTGTGTGTGTGTGTGTGTGTGTGTGTGTGTGTGTGTGTTTCTCAGTGAAATTAATCTGAGTAGAAGGGCTTTTGGGTGGGACAGGTCAGCAGCTTGAAGGCAGTGCTGGGCAGAAAGGAAAATATGTTTGGCATACTTGTGTTTTTGGTGGCACTGGTTTGGCACAATGATGTGTTTTGTGTGGTACAAATAATTGCTGTTTGTTCCCCTGTGACGCTGGTGGATGCAGAAGGACTGTGTCATGATGCCTCAGTCTCCTCCAGCCAATTAACTATATAAACCTCTTAAGGAGCCTTGGTTTTTTGGAGTGCTGTTCTCTTGAAGTCATTTAGAAGTGCCCTCCAAGGAGTTCTTACACTATAAAAGATGTCACTTTTTGTTGCCTCTGACTATTCTATTACAATAGTGATTCCATTTTGTCATGCCATGAGATGTTATGAATAGTGTGTTTATGTGTGTCATGGGAGAGTTGATGTTGCTGCTATTTATAGCATCTCATGAGTTAAGGAGGCCTCAGAGGGTTCTACTGTGCTCCAGGTGCTGGGTCCTCAGGGCTAAAAAGAGATTGTGACTTGGGGTGGAAAATGGGGGAAAACAGAGCCGTGTGCAGGTTTAAAATGTGAAATATACTTTACTGAAGTGAATGGGGTGTAAATGACTGTCTGCCACAGGCATTACCACCTAAGTAGAAGGCAGAACACATCCCGTGGTTTGGGTTCAAGTTTCTAAGACAGGAAGCTGGAGTGGTGAGTGCACGTGTGAGTATGTGTGCTGAAATGCACTGAAAGAATGAAAGGTATTGGCAGGGATCTTCTTGAAATCGTATGCTATTTAGGAAGTTTCTCATACTGCAGGAAAGGATTCTTAAAGGACTGTATAGGTTGTTGATACTGGGAGTTCAGATTCAGGGCTTTGTGGGTTTGAACCGTTGATGCAGAAGTAGTTGGGGTGAGGGGCCGCGGGAGGCCGTAGGTGTGCTCACACTTTACCAATACATTCTCCAGAATTCTTCCATGATCACAGTGTAGAAGCAGGCACGTTGGGTCCTTTTAGTAACTTCCACATGAATGGGGACTGTACTTGACTTTTCATCGTATTTTTATAGAGGTGTTGTGAGCATTGAGTCCCCATTATCCTGGTTACTTATATAATAAAAATCCCAATTATCCTTGATTACTCTCTGTTCTTTTCCTTCCATTGCCAGCCGCTCGCTGAGTCCTGTTGGTATTTCCTTCGAACTGTCTCTTGTGTCTCCTTTTCTCTTCCAATTTCTAAGGTAACATCTTCTTATTTGGGTTTTCAGCCTTTAGATTCTTACTTGAAATAGAAGGGAGTTATTTCATACCAGCTGCCAGACATCTAAAATATCACTCCCATCTTGTCTCTTTTTAATTGAGAAATAAACAATAATAATTACACAAAAAACTCATAATGTTCCTTGTTACTTAAAGCAGGTTCCTACTTTGGGATCCTTAGACATTTAGGAGTAAACTCCAGACAATGTAATGGAGTTGTCTCTACTGTTTGCAGTATTATTCAGTAGTTCAGTGACAATGATAGGTTTACTTTCTTTCAGCAAGGTCCACTTATATCAGTTTGTAATTATTTTCCCAGTTTTTGAACTCCCGTGGCAAATATTATGCATTGCATATTCTGGTACTCAGCCCTGTAACACTGTAAGCGGTGACTTATCGCTTTCATTCAGGTGTGTGCCATCTGCCCAACTGTGTCATTATAGCCTGAGGGGCAGGGGCAGTATCTCATATTCACTTTGAGTCATGTTCTGAGATATCCTTTGAATGATGCAAAAGTAAAATGTCCAGAAATTACCAATTATGTTAAAATATTCTGGTCTGTTTGAGAAAATAAGAACTGAAAAGGAAAGGTAATGTAGTTATTCAGTGTTAACAAGTACTTTCGTTAAAAAAAAAAAAAATGCTACCCCCTTAACTCAGTCTTTTTGAAATGTGATTAAAATAGAAATCACCTGAGTTGTAGGAGAGGGTGAGTTGAATAATGGTGAGATAAGAGCCAGGAAAAGGAATTTTTTTCTCATGCTATTATAGTTCTACAACTTTGTCTTACCATGATTAGTTAGCACATAAATAAAACAAATTATTCATGTTTTCAAAACAGAAGTAAAAGTGATGCCCCCACATGTACTTTTTCTTGTAGGGAAATATTAAAATCTGCAAATGTGCAGGTTAAAGTAAGAGTACAAAATGTTATTTCAGATGGCATTTTTCTAAAGAAACATATAGCGTGTTGAATAGGAACAAGCTTGCCTGTTTATGACTATTTATTTAGGATTTGTGTGCTTCCATGGTGAGGATTGAATATAAAGTAGTTTACTTATGATAGTCGGATTTGTTAATTACTGAGCATGTCACCAAGGCTGTCTGTGGAGTGTCTTACATAGAGAAATTAAGAATTGTTTATGTACGTGTATTATGGATAAACAGATTAGTCCATGTTGCTGCCGGGATGAACTAAGATGACGTTTGTACATTCTTTTCAGAATTATGACTTAATGATTTTGAATTTTTTTATTCCATAGTTGTTTGCCAATTAAGCAGAATTCGATTTTTTTAAAAAAAGTAGGTTGCACCCGATACCCTTAGAAGCCACTTCTGGTAGTGGTGTTACTGTGACCCAGCAACTCGTATTAAAATAATCCTTTGTCTGTTACCAAAATGTTGCCACCAAGGCCACAAGAGAAAGCAATTACATTTAGTTGGTTCTGCTTCATTTATGAGGCTTTATTTAGGAAGGACTAATTTAGGTGTAATGGAAAATGTGACTTTTGAATAAAAATTTACAATAAACATGTGGACCATATAGCTAGCTGTGTTTGCTCCAAACTGAAGTTGTTTCCAACATAAAATTGGGTGATTTCTGTAATCAAAGGCACAAAAATAGCAATTTCTATAACGAGAAATTCCCTGCCAATTCACCCAATATCCAGGACACATGCATGAGCAACTATAAAATTCTGAATCAATTCTTGGTCTTACTTTGTTACTTCTTGTGAAAATTCTGCATGCCCCAAACAAATAAATAAACACCAAGGCAACAAACAAGCAAAAAAAAAAAACTCAAAAAGATTTATGCATTGTTTGTTATTGATGTCCATGCCCAGAAACAGCTGATCTCTCCCTTGTCCCTCCAGTTCTTAAACAGATCTTTGAGTTCACTCAAGCTGCTCTGGGTCAGAAGCACTGAAGGCAGATAACTCGTTTCACTGGTTACCTCATTTAGACCAAATACTCATCAAAACTTTTGAAAGTGTATGTGAAAAGTTTGTTGAGGAAACTTTTCTGAGCTATTATTTGCATGCTCAAACCAAACTTGGAAGGTTTATAGGTTCCCCCTCCCCCCCACAAAACTCACTGGAAATCTATGCATGCTACATTCTCTTTAAGTTCCTTTTATTCTAGTATTATATGATTATTCCTAACATTTATATAAACACTTAAGAGGTGAATATAATGAGATTAATTTGAGGATCTTCTTTGCATGTTTTTGTATGCAGGCGGAATGGCAGAGATATTTTTCTTACTTGGCAGGTGGGGAAAATATATTGTCTTTAAGAGTGGGAGTGGGGAAACTTTATTTTAATAAAAGACTCACCATAGTTTAGATGAAAAAGAAATCAGTCAAGGGCAAAGTATAAGAAAAACCAACATGGAGAATGTATTTATTTTTAAATAACAATTGATTTTTAAAGGTGTCATTGAGTTCTACGTTTTGGCCATGAATGACACTAGTGGTAAAAGGAGAGAGAGGAGCCGGCAATTCTGAGAAAGAGGGGAGTTGAGGGACCCTGTCTACGAAGAAAGACAATTAGACCAAAGAACAGAACAATCCCTGGGAGAATGGCAAAGGCTCACACGAAGCCTCTCAAAATCGAGCCCCATTGCTTAGCAGGACCAGTTTGAAGTGGCCTCTCCCTGATGTACTTTAATTCCCTAGGGATAGTTTTCATCATGATTTGAGAATGATTACAGTGATTCTCTTACTAGCTTCCTTCCATTCTTGCCTTTGCATTGCCTCTTTGTACTGGTTTTAGAGTCATATCTGCAAGGTGATTTGCCTGTAAGGAACTTGGGCCTTGTCTTATCGTGGTCCTGGTCCTTCCCTTAGTGCTTCTGGACTTTTTGTTTTGATGCCAGAATAACATAGTATAAATAATCTTAGCATTCTTAAAAAACCTTCAGAACATTCTCTAGCATTCTCTCAGGTCATTTAATATAACTGTAATTCAATGTATACTTCTCATAGGAGAATATTCCCAAGATTTGTTCAGCTGTAGGACCAAGCTGGGGGAGGGTATTTGCTTGCTACAGAGGCTACCCTGAGTGTCCACCCAAATCCAAGACTGTTCCCTTAGAAATCTGCATGATGACAGTGGAAATTTAGAGTGAGGCAATGGGACTTTTTAGGAAGACAGTTTGGTCCAGGGGAATTTTTGTAAGCAACGAACCATTCTTTATTGAAACCACTGGATGTGGTTAGTAGTTTATTTTAAAAACACCATATGTTAGTTCATTTCCATATACTGTGACAGTCATCGCTTAATCAAAAGCTGCTTGTGACATTTCTGTTTAGTGCTCACAAAAGAGTGAGTGGCTTGCTTCCTTGCAATCCTGAACTGAGTGCCAAATGCCAACATAGTCGCAATTACAGTTTGGCTTTTAGGCAATTGTGTAACTTTTTGAGGATGTGGTAGGTTTTTATTTATTTTTGTCACTTTCACTAATTTGTCATATTCATAAATGGATAAAAATGTTTTCTCAGCTTTTGTAGGGTAAACAGTGACTTTTACTCCTTTCTCCCTGGTTCCCCTGGGGGGAAATAAGTTAATGGAACTGTTTCTTGCGCCCTTTTTGGCTGCAAAGGCAGGCTACTGATCTCCTTGAAACGGGATCTATTTGTATGAACCATAAGCTGTTCAGCTTGCCATCCTCCTTCATGGTCAGGGGACTGGCACTCCATTCGCCACCACAGCAGGGCGAGAAAAGAGGCGCAGCCGGATCCTCGGGCCTTCAGTGCAGTGCAGGTTAGTTCAGTTCATTTCAGTTCGATCCATTTTGATCCCACCCAGGAAGTGCTTACGGAGCTCTTCTTTTCAGGCATAGATAGGCCTGGGCACTGGGCCTGCAGAGATGAAAATTTCGTAAAAAATGGCCAGTTCAGTGGGGAAAATGACACAAATTTCAGAGACTGTGATGATTGCTCTATCAGATTTCTACACCAGGTGGTATGAGAACGTAAAGGAAAGCACCTGCCTGAGTTTGGCCCTGTCAGCACCGGACCTTGAACCGGGCCTCAGAGCAGCAGAAGGGTGTCGGGAGGTGGGGGCAGGAGGGCCAGCAACTGTCGGGGGTCACTGCTCTTCCCCAGGATGGACAAACACAAAGGGCAAGCAAGCTGAGGTGCTTCTACCAAAACATTTCTTTCCCCTTTAGAAGAAAAAATATGGTGGTTATGTTTCTGTACTTAAACTACCAATGAGGGTCTATTTTAGGAGACTCTGCTTAGTAATCTGCCTAATATCCATTCCCCTCTTCTCCTTTATCCTCAGAAGCCCAGTTTTGTTCATGACAGCAATGTGGCCTCTAAAACACCTTGATTTCCTAGGTTCCCTTGTGGCTAGGGCTGGCCATGTGACTTAGTCCTGACCAATGAGATGCAGCCTTAAGTGTACAGGGTGGTCCTTGGGAGAAACATATTGTTTTCTGATGGAATGGGGTAGGTGTTGACACACACTTTGATGGGTATTGGTGAGTGAATATTTTAGTTCTACTGTTTACTCCATAAACAGTAAAAAACTGTCATGTGTTTTTGTGTCCAGGAAGTAAGACCTGGCCTCTCTTATCTTTCTCATTGCCTTTGTCACTCAGTGCTGCTGAGCATGAGTAGCCCCTTACATTTTTTAGGTTGGTCTGTTTATGTCTATCTTCTCTCTCCTTATAGAAGAGGGTTATAAGAAGTGGTAAGAATGAATCTGTGGTAAAGTTGTTAATTGTGAATTTCATTGATAAAATGATGATGATAATAAAAATAAAATATTTATTGAACACAAAATCTGATCTAGGTATTCTGCAGGTACCTAAAAAATATAACCTTAGATTTGCTCATCAAAACCCTTAGAGGTTAATATCCTCTTTTTCAGAGGAGAGGACACTGAAGCTTGCAGAGGTGAGTGACTCACTTGATATTGCTTGGTTGACAAGTGGCATTGCTGGGGTACCGGGTCTCTCTGACTCCGAGCAAAGCCTCGGAACTACTGCTGCACTAAGAGTGATTATGAAAAGCTTGGGTCATGCTATTTCACAGCTTCACACTAGAGTAAATGAAATTTGAAAGATGTATGCACCCAAATTCAATTTGTATTGTCAAAATTGATTTTTTATATTGTACTGCAGATAAAGAATGTAAGCAAAATGGATGAAGAAGGCTTTCCTTTTCTCCCTTGAAATCCGATGTGTCCAAGGCAGAAGTCTTAGCTTAGGGTCAGGAGTCATGCTGTGTCTCTCTTATTGGCAGTTTTTAAAGTAATTGCACTTAGTACCTGAGGAGGTACAAAAAGAGAACTATAACTAAAGTAGCTAAAACTACCAGATGAAGTGGGTAGTGTGACTAGATTTTGCTGTGGACAGATAGTTTTTCTTTCTGGGTGAAATATCAGTAATCTGTTTATTTTATGTTAAAACCTGTCATTTGTTGATTGATTCATTTATTAATTAATCATTGGCTTATTTGCTTGTTCTTTATTTTTAATTTTAAAGTTTGGAAATTTGGTCAGCTGTCTCGGTGGCATGTTTTGAAAATATTTCCATTTCAAGTGACTTTATTATAAAATGTCACTCAGCTTCCTTGCTGCAGGAAGCCTTAGCCCTCTAATCAGTTTCTTCTGAACCAATGAAGTCATCCGAAAGGTATTTGGTACTGAGAACTCTGGGGAGAATCTCTCAGTAAACCCTAAGATCACATCCATATCAGGAAGGAAGAAATGCTTCATTCATCCATTTATCCCTTTGCTCAGAATATTTATTGGAAGTCTACTGTGTAAAAAGCAGGAACGAGATGCTGGGGATATGATGGTAAGCAAACTTGAAGACTTGTACCCTTAGGGAGTTTACAGTCTATTGGGAGAGCATTTACTAATCAAATGCCATACAAAAAAATGTTAAGTTGTACCTATAGTGATGTGATGGAGTGTGGCCCATGGTGCTATAAAATAGCTAGGTTAGCGAATGACTGCTCTGTGAGAGTCCTGGCTGAGACGTGGAAGATGACAGATAAGAAATGTGGTGAAGGTTAAGAAGAACAGTGCAGGTAAAAAGAAGAGCAGAGAACAAGGAAGTCTCTTTGCCAGGAAGCAGCATGCTGAGCATAAAGCACTCTTTTAAAAAAAAGTTTTATTTATTACGCTACTACAGTTGTCCCACTTTTTCCCTTTTGCCCCCCTCCACCCAGAACCCTCCATTCCCTCCAGCAATCCCCTCCTTAGTTCATGTCCATGGGTCATGCGTGTAAGTTCTTTGGCTTCATTTCCTATACTATTGATAATACCCTTCTGTCTGTTCTGTACCTACCAATTTGTATTTCTTAGTCCCTGCACCTTTTCCCCAAATTCTTCCCCTTTCCCCTCCCAATTGGTAACCTTCCAAATGATCTCCATATCTATGATTCTTTCTGTTCTTCTTGTTTGAAGTTTGTTTTTAAGATTCAGTTGTTGATAATTGTGAATTTGTTACAATTTTAATATTCATTGTTTTCATCTTCTTCTTTTTCTTAAATAAGTCCCTTTAACATTTCATATAATAATGGCTTGGTGATGATGAACTACTTTAGTTTTTTCTTGTCTGGGAAGCATTTTATCTGCCCTTGAATTCTAAATGATAGCTTTGCTGGATCAAGTAATATAGGTTGTAGGTCTTGGCTTTTCATTAATTTGAATACTTCTTGCTAGTCCCTTCTTGCCTGCAAAGTTTCCTTTGAGAAATCAACTGACAGTCTTATGGGAATTCTTTTGTAGGTAACTCTTTGCTTTTCTCTTGCTGCTTTTAAGATTCTCTTTTTATCTTTAACCTTTGGCATTTTAATTATGATGTGTCTTGGTGTGATCCTCTGCGTCTGTCTTGTTTGTGACTTTCCGTTTTTCCTGGACTTACAAGTCTATTTCCTTCATCAAATTAATGAAGTTTTCTTTCATTTTTTTTTCAAATAAGTGTTCAATTTCTTGTTCTTCCTCTTCTCCTTCTGGCACCCCTATGATCTGAATGTTGGTATGTTTGAAGTTGTCCCAGAGACTTCTTACCCTATTTTCATTTGGGGGGGATTTTTTTTCTTCTTGCTGTTCTGATTGAATGTTTTTTTCTTGTGTTCCAAATCATTGATTTGATTCTTGACTTCATCTACTCCACTGTAGTTGATTCACTGTAATTTTTTCATTATTTCTCTTAGTATAACCTTTATTTCTGCTTGTTTTTTTGTGCTGTTGAAGTATCCACTGAATTCTCTGAGCATCCTAATAACTAGTGTTTTGAACTCTGTCTCTGATAGATTGCTTATCTCCATTTTGTTTAGTTCTGTTCCTGGAGTTTTGTTCTGTCCTTTGATTTGGGCAATATTTCTTTGTCTTCTCATTTTGGAAGTCTCCCTGTGTTTGTTTCTATGTGTTAGGTAGAGCTGCGTTGACTCCCTGTCTTAATAGCGTGGCTTAACATAGAAAAGTGCATTTGTAAGTTGAATGGGGTGGAGCCTTACGTATCACCAGGTGGGGCAACCATGTGAACTAGGTTGGTGGAGTCTCAGATATGGTGTGGCTGCTCTGTGGCTCTGCATGCAGAAGGGCTCAGAAGAGGGACAGTGGCCTCTGCCTGGCATCTGGAGTTTTGTCTGGGAGGAAGCTGCCCTCTGGCACTTGCCTTGATGCCAGACACTTCAGTTTCTCCCTGTACGCGTCTGGTGGGTGTCCTGCCAGCTGTCAGGAGCCTAGAGGGAGCGAGTCTTTGTAAGTCCTAAGTCTGTTGTGGGCCCTCTGAGAGGAGATGCCTGAGAATACTGCAGTTTCATCCTCTGCCCCAACCTCCACTGGTTTTTACAGCTGGAAGTTATGGGGACTTATCTTCCTGACACTGGAACCCTGGGTTTGGTGATCTGGTATGGGGCTGAGATATTCCTCCCAATTTTTATCCACCACACTTGGGTGTGCGACTGTCTGTTCCATGTCTCCATCCCTCGTACCCATCTGAATGAATGTGACTTCTTTAATTGCTTTGTTGTTGGACTTCCATACAGCTTGATTTTCTGACAGTTCTGGGTGATAGTTGTGTTTTAGTTTAGTTGTAATTTTTGCTGTGGTTGTGGGAGTAGGCAAGCCATGCTTACCTATACCTCCATCTTGACTGGAAGTTAGAAAACACTCCTGTTAGGACACACCACTAATGCTGCCTGAATATGGAGAGGTCTCACTGAAAAAATTTCCATCAAAAAAAATTCAATTTTCTTTGACTAGTATTTGAGAAAACAAAAGTTACCAATTTCAGGTTAATAATTAGGCATATAGTATGTTAAATGCATGGTAAGTTAAAGCATCCATTTTTTTATGTAAGTTTTAATAGGACTTTTAACTTTCCAACTTCATATATTTTTCCTAATGCTATTTTATCTATTGAATCACCTCCAACTTTTGCGTACCCTTTTTTTCCTGCAATATTCTTTTCACTCTAGCAGTGTGTCAAACAAAAGATTTGCTTTTGAATCACTGATGAGTCTCAGCAAAAGCTTCTGGTGTTGGCAGGAGAGACGCATTCCTAGCTTCTCTAGTGGCTCTGTGATTGTCGATTTGATGTAATACTCTACTGGCAGTCAAGATCCTCTCCTGGGGATACCAGTTCTGCAGTTCAGAGTATGAAAGGGTGGAGCGCACACCATTCCGGGTGAATGCGTTAGGAGCATTGACTAAACCATGCACACGCCTTTTCTGTCTGTGACTCACATGATGTAAGGAAGAGAAGGAGATCATATGACAGGGTCAAGAGGATACAAAACCTCAGCCCTGCTTCTGCTCACTCAATGACTTCCTCCCTGAACGACTTTATGGACATCGCCAGAGTGTGGAATGGCACCTTACTCTGACGATTCTGCGGTTTTGGTTTGTTATCTTACTCTGTCACAGATAGGGCAAGAAGAGAAATTTTCTGATGGAAAGGGAGATTTTTGCATCTCCCTTTGGCCAGAAAATAGCCAGAGGAATTTTGAAACCCTTTTGTACTACGTAGTTCAGGGTATTTTTTTTTTTTTCACTGTATTTTTGAAGTCTGTGAACAGAAAATGTGTGTTTTCTCTAAAAAGAAATCAGAAAAGGCCCCAGGAGGGCCTCATTGATTGTAGTGAAATATATTTTTTATAGCTCTTTTCATGTTTTCACACATTGCTTTTTCCTCCTTTGCTCCAAGTTGCATTTTTCCATCAAAGTTATTTTGGATGGCATTGAAATTTTCCCTAGGCTTTTTTGTGCTCTGTTCAAAGGACATTCAGAGAGCTAAGCCGAGTTAACTGTATGTTGCAAAACATTTTATTTTTGTGTAGTGTCATATACTTTATAGAGGCTTTTATACACAGTATCCAGTGGTTCCATAATCCTTGCTGCAGTTAGAACAAGCATTATTCCTGTTTTAGAAATACAAATCAGAGGTTCCCACAGGCTAACGACTTCCTGAAGTCATACATCCTGTATTGTCAGAATCAGCCTCCGGACAAGGCCTTTGGATTTCTGATCTGGCTTGCTTATAGTATATCATGAGGCTGTATCAGTGGAGTGGTTGGGCTGGAAATGAGGAGCATTTGATGGGTGCAATCAAGACCTGGAGGAGCCCATGATTCATTTCTCCAAAGCTTGGTGTTTTCAAAATTAGAAAATTAGAGCTATGAATAGTTTTTTCCACTTGATTGGTCTAAAGTCAATTGAATCCTGTAGAAAACTCCTTTGAAAGTGGGTTGCCTTGGCAATGGAAGGGTATAGCAGTGTAATAGCTTCTACTGTATTTGAAATTGCAGCCGTTTAAGTGACAGTTGTGTCTTTCTGAAGGGCATGGGCCGAGTCTGAATGGACTTTTCCGGTGCTCATCAGCTTGGCGGGCATTGCTCTCATTACAGCAGTCACTTGTGTCCACAGATGTCTTTTAAAAGTCTTTTGTTATTTACTATCTGAGCTCATGATATGTAGAAGTATCTTTTTTGTGGCATATTATATCGCTTGTCATTGCCAGCAAGTAGCTGGTGTTCGGAGATGCTTGCTGACTTGAGTAGGAACATGTCACATTTGTGACTTGACTTTATACTTAAGGGCTGCCTCCTCCAGGGTTATGTTTGATTTTAACAGCCTTGTGAGAAAACTAATGTCCATTTTATCATTCCCTTATTTTGTAGGTGAAGAAAAGCAAAATTTACCAATATCACATGGAGGTTAAGACCACAGCCTTGAAATTATACTTCGAGTTCAGATCCTAGTATGTCTTGCTCACTATCTTTTTAGTGGGGGATGTCACATGACTATTGTAAGCCTCAGTTCTTATAATCTGTAAAATAAGGTACAAAAGATAATCTATCTCACTGGGTTGCTGTGAGGCCTTCAAGCGGCAGTGGCAAATAATAAGGCTCACTGTATACTAATGATTGTTAAGTGGTGTGATCACATTCACATATTAGCAAGGAGTGGAGTTGGGACTTGAACCTGAGACTTTCAATTCTATCTCCTACATCATCTTTTCAATATACAATTCTGCAGCAATTTCCTTCTTTTTCTCTTCCATGAACAGGCAGCCGCTGCACTAAATTATTAGTTAGGGGGATGGGTTTTTGGAATAAAAAACTTAGAGATGCTGCAAGAACATTTGAACTCCTGGAATAAAGTCGGCAAATTATTCTAAAAATGGAGAAACACCTACCCTCCCTATTATTAAGAGCTGTTTGGTTCTAACCCAAATTTAGCTTTTTAAAAATTCCCCCTCTCTGAATTCCATTAATAGTATATGAATACTTTTGGATGTACCAGCTGGTGTGACGTATCTGCTGTCACTGGTTGGGGATTAAGGAGAGATGTTGCATTTCCACAGTCTAAGCCCCTGACCCACAGTCTGTTCCTGTGATGGGTCTGGTGAGAGCAAGGGGTGCAGCTGACAGACTCAATAGGGAACAAACTGTGGTCTCATTTGCACTGTTCTCTAAGCAAATCAGTTTAGATTGGTGGCCAAACAAAAAAATTGCCTTGAGATGTTACTAAATTGGGATTGTTTCTTGAGGTGTTTACATCATTTCCATCATGGCTTGTTTTTTTTTTTCTTTCAGGGAGTCCTTCTAGAACTTTCTAAGGGGGGCTAGCATGGTGGCTGCTTTGGGCCCCCGTCACTACACCTCTGTCATGTTTGCCTGCAGGGGTCCTCAGTGCTGCACCATAGTCTTCCCGTGTGCGCACATCTTTGCTTAGGTGAGCATTCGCCTCTTCTCTGAGTGTGCAAATAATAATACCTTACTTTACAGAGCACTTGACAGGTTACAAAGCACACTTATATACATAAATTCTGATAGGTGTTTAGAAATTATTATTTCTACTTGACATGAGAAACTCTAGATCGAAATGTTGGATGAATATCCCAAGGAGAAGGGAAAGTGTGAGAAATAGTTAGGACTTGAATACCCCAAGTCTGGTGCTTCTTTTCATACTGGCTTTCAAAATCAGTATTTTCCCTTTGACTGAATTAATTAGTTGATTAGTTAATAGCTTCTCAAATGTCTACCACAAATTTAGGTGTCTTGTAATAATTGAATATGGGTGAAAATAAATATCAGAACCAGGGAGAACACATAATATGCAGAACCACTAGGGCCAGTGTTATTAACTAGAGGTGAATTTAATTTGTCTCTGAGCTTCCTAGCAGCCAAGATAAGAAAAAAGACACAATCAAGTACATGTTTATTTTTTTTATCAGGAAAGGAAAAGCAAGCATGCTGAGGAGAAGTAAAAATTTTACTAAGATTGTATTTTAAAAGTAATGTTTTGCTTGATGCTATTGATAAGGGACAATAAGAATAATGGAAATTAATACTCTCCGTGAAATTATATAACTGCAATACAGTAGTCCTCCCTTATTTGTGGGGAATATGTTCCATGGCCCTGAATGGAATTCTGAAACTCAAATGTACCAGATTTTATATATACTATGCTTTTTCCTATACATACATACCTATGCTAAAGTTTAATTTATAACTGAGGCACAGTAAGATAACAACAACAAGTAACAGTATAATAGAATAGGTGTAACAGTATGCTGTAATGAAAGTTACATGAATGTGGTCTCTCTCCACATACCGTTCTGCGCTATACTGACTCTTCTCCTGGTGGTGTCGGATGGTACAATGCCTGCATGAAGCGAAGAAGTGAGGCGAATAACACACGCACTGCAGTGTAGCGTTAGGCAACTGCGAAGGTTACTGGAACACAAGCACTGCCACATCACAGGAGTCAGTCTGATAATCCAGGAGGCTACTAAGGGACTAAGAGGCAGGGAGCATACACAGCAATGTGGATACATTGGACGAAGGTGGTGTAAAAATGCATTGAAGGGGGCTAACATTTACTGGGTGTCATTGTGTGTCAGACACTATACTGGGGACTTTTCTTGCCTTATTTTATTTAACCCTACAAATTTTTAATTATTATGTCTACCTTTTGAAGTTATCATTATACCCACTTGATGATAAGGAAACTCAGCCTCAAAGACTTCTTCAAGATCTGTAATAAAGAGTCAACCTGTAACTGAGAGCCAGACCTTGCCTCATTCTAGAGCTCATGCTGTCCCCACTCTAGCATGTTGTTATAGTGCCTCAAAGAGGTGAGTTAAAAGCCAGTATATCGCTTTCCAGTGCTTCTGTGTCTTCCAGGGGAGTGTTTTAGAGGGCCAGGAGGGAGGGTGTCTTGTGTAAATGTCACTTCTCTCATCCAGGCCTCAGTAGGAGGTGGGTCATAGAAATCTTTTGTTCTGTTGCTGCTTGAGAGTATTTCTTTAACATAGGAATAAGAGTTGTTTGTTTTGTTGTTGTTAAATACCACTCACTCTATATTCATAATCTTCTTTAGTTCTCCTGCAGCCCATTTTGCAGATGAGGAAAGAGAGGTTGTTGAGGTTAGATGACTCAAAAGGGTCATACAGTGACTCAGTGGCAAGACTGAAACAGATTTCTCCCGCTTGAATGAGCACGTACTTCACTATTGTGCTAGTGGGCCTCTTCTTAAGCAAGTGATAATGTTGTTAATCTCTTGAAAAAGCAAACCAACCAACCAAGATTCTATTCTAGACTCTTTTCTGGAATATATTTCATCTCAGCACTGAGATAGACTGCAGGGATACCTATAGGCAAGTTTGAATTTCCCTTGACAGGCTCTGGGTCAGCTTCAGCATGTGTTCAAGCTTCAGTGTATAGAGTTTCACATCATTTGTCATGAATGATATGACATTGACATACTGAATTTCCAAAGAAGGAGTTCCTGATAACTTTTATAACCACAGGAAAACCTTAAAAAGTTCCAGTGGATTTTGTTTTATGTTTTATGTGGTCTCTGAGGAAACTCCCAGAGTGAATTAACTACTAGATAATAGGGTGTCAAGAATGAACATGGACACATTTAATTTTGGGGAATGCAGCCACATGTAATGATTTGAGTTTAGAAGAGTTAATATGGGACTGTACTTTTTGACAGTCTTCAATACTGTGATCAATTGTGTAAGTGAAGTCACTCCCGTTTTGTGATTGTTCTGATAGAGTGCTAATCACTACCTCCACCCTCATTGTAGTCAGAATAGGTTATGTTCTCTAAATATTTTTCTGAGTGCTTGACAAGTAGTAGCTCATTTAATCCTCGTAAGAAGCCTATGAGGGGGTATAATTATTTACTCCATTTTTTTAGATGCAGAAATATAGAGAAGTGAGTAACCTACCCAAGGTGCACAGCTGATAAATGGTTTGTTCCCTATAGTTGTCTCCTCTTTGTATATGGTGGATCAAAAAATATATATATATATGTGATATATCCCTCTTCTTTATTTTAAGTAACAGTGCAACCCGTTGATATGCAAGTGTTTTCAACTCCTTAAAAACAGAAATTAAAAATAATGGGGGCAGGGATGAAGGAAACACCTTCAGAATGCCAGGCCCAGCGGAGAAGACCGTGCCCACGCAGCCCAATCATTGCGGTGGGGCAAGTGCCAAATGATGGGGAATCCCTACTGAGCTCACGCAGGTTGGTTCATAGTTGGGTTCAGTGTACAGATTCAGAAGCTGATTAGAAGTCCAGAAAAACCTCAGTCTTATGACATTGTTCTTGAGAGGCTTCCTCACAAGGTACTGTACCTTGTGTCAGTCAGTGATCACAGCATACTTTTGCCTAAAGTCACTTGCTCCGTGAGCTGAATATTGGATTGAGAATTCCAGATGTATGTATTCATAAAGATCAAATTGGTGGAACGTTCTGAAAGAATGGCAGAGTGATAAGCAGTCTGTAGCTCCGGGTAGCAGACTGGTTACGGCCAAAGCCAGCTTGTCCTGGTTTGGTGCGTGTGGCCTTGAGCCGGTTTACTAGCTTCTCCGAGTCTCAGGGTCCTCACCTGAAAAAACGGGGATAGTTCTGCCTACCTCATAACGTTATTGTGATGGTTACATGAGATCATCATATAAAGTGCTTAGTCCAGTGACTGGCATAAGCTTTCTTTTCTTTCCCTTTTTTAAAAATTGTATTTATTGATTTGGGAGAGAAACATTGATTTATTGTTCAACTTATTTATGCATTCATTGATTTATTCTTGTATGTGCCCTGACCAGGGATCGAACCCACACCTTGGAATATTGGGAAGACACTCTATAAATCAACCGAGCTACTGGCCACAGCCTGACTGGCATAACCTTTCAGTAAATATGTGCCATATCAGGTTACCCATTAAAAATTGGTAAATGATGCTCTGAGTCCATACAGATAGCATTATACATGAAGAATTAGAGCAAACAGTTTGACCAGGATTGGGAATGACCAAAAAGAATATTCCTGAGAAAATTTAGGTAATAGTATTTCAGTTTGCACATGCAGTTGGTATCATTAGAAGAACAAGGCTCTTATTAGCAAACTCTGTAGAAGTTATTTTCCGACCTGGAAGGAATGATGGTGGTCCTGTAGTAGAGCAGAGAGAGCCCTAAGCTGGTGCGCACTCGAGAGGTAGAGTTCTTGGCTAGCTGTGTGCCTTTTACCAGCTCCTTGACACTGGGCACAGATGGGGCTTCAATTTACCGAGCTGTAGAATGAGCAGTTGGTGTAGGTAATCTCTAAGTTTTCTTCTAAATTAGTTTAGGTTATATGAAACTAGATAAATTAATCAGTAAAAAAAAATGTTGCTATAAAGGGCTTTTTATAGGTAGTCCCAAATAAAACAGACAGGAAATAACTGAACATAAGACAAAAACTCCAAAGTAGGTTGCTGGAAATTGTCTTTTATTCCAAAACATTTCTTAGGGCCAAATGACCCTTTACTGTCTTTCAGTGATTTCTTTGGAGAAATGTCCTCAGCTCATTCATAGGCTGAGGATCTTTTGCTTCCTTCCTTGACTGAAACAAATTTCTTTTCAGTTCTTTTCACTGCAGCAGCGGGAGTGGCCCCAAAGGATGCAGCCGCAGGAAGTGTTTTTACTTCGACGGTGGCCAGTGGCAGTACAGCCCTTTTCTGAGTTGCCCTGGGCTGTCACCAGGCGAACGTATGAATGAATCAGATGAATAGGGAATATAAGTCCAAATAACAGAGAACAGTTTTATTTTTCTCTCAAATGACAGTTTTGTCTTGAGCACAGGGTCATTTAAACTGGAGATATAGTTGGCACGGTGCCCTGGAAAGGCTTGTCACTTTCTTCCTGCAATACTTCCTGCAAAGTTTTCCTTTTGTTTGGGACTTGTTCAAAGTGGCTGTCATAATTTTTCTTAAATAATTATTTTCTTAAAATAATTTCCATAAAATAAGGGAGTATTTATTATGTGTGGAGTACCTTCTAGAACTGGTCTTTGTCTTTCAAAGTTTCAAGGTAATAAGATTTTTCTCAGAAATTTAGCTCTTCTTTCTGTGGTAGTGCTTTGAGAGCAGTAGTAATATATAGTGGGGTGACATCGCAAACTAGTTAAACCTCCACGTTGAATATTTGGGACAGCTGAAGAAAAGTGACTTGGCCGATGTGGCCTGAAGAGTTAACTAAGGCCCCTGATACACAAGCAAGTATTTTCTTTACCACGCCACCATTCCTTCCTCTACTGGGCTGTGGCTTCCTAATTCTTACAAAACTTGAATTTGTCACAGCAATAACCATCTTTCTGCCAACCCTGGAACTTCAGAAGAGTGGAAAGATTTCTCTTCTTTCTGAAGTCATGCTTCTAAATGAGGCTGAGGGTCAAATCCATGAGGATGTGGCTGCCAAACTCTCCTGAAACTGAGAGACTCTAGAAGAGCAAAGCGAAAGCATTCGTGGTGCAACTAAAGCTCCCAAGGCAGTTAGTGAGCAAGTGGGCCCTCAGTTCAGACAGGGGACGTTTCCAGGGGTTGAGACTGTCACCATCAGCCTGGAGTAATCCCTGGCAGTGCAAAGTAGAATATTATAGGTAAAAACATATTTTATTTTGAAAAAAAAATTGGATTTACAGAAAGTTGCAAGAGATAATACAGAGGTCCCATGTACTCTTCACCCCATTCCTCCCAATGGTTACATCTTATGTAATTACAGTGTATTATTAAAGCCAGGAAATTGACACCGGTACAGTGTGTGTGTAGAGTTCCCTGTCATTTTATCACCTCTGTATAGACTTGTGTGGCCACAGCCACAGCCAAGATACAAAAAGATGGCATTTCCACAAATGCCATCCTGGGGCTGTTTCTTTATCATTTCACTGTCTTCTTTCACACCATCCCTAGCCCTTAGCACCTGCTAATCTGTTTTCAGTCTCTGTAATTTTGTCATATCATGAATGTTATATTAATATTTCATACAGTATACAAACTTTTTTGATTGGCTTTTTACCAATCTGCATAATTCCCTTGGGATCCATCCAAATTGTTGCAAATAGTTTCATTTTTTTATTGTTAAGTAGAAATCTGTGCTATGTGTACATTACAGTTTGTTTACTGTTTACCTACTAAGAGATGCATTGGTTGTTTCCAGTTTCAGGTTATTCCACATACAGCTGCTACGAATCGTCCTGTACAGGCCTTGAATGGATATCATTTCATATCTCTGCCATAAATGCTGAGGTGTGCACTTTGCTCAGCTTTATGGGAAATGTATGTTTACTTTTTAAAGAAACTTCCCAACTATTTTTCAGAGTGATTTTTAGCATTTTGCCTTCCTGCCAACAATGTACGTGCAGTCTACTTTCTTCGTATTCTCACCGGCATTTGGTGGTTTCACCCGTTTATTATTTTCTCTCTTCTGACAGGTGTGTAGTAATAATCTTGTTCTGGTTCTAACTTGCATTTTTGTAATGGCTAGTGGCATTGAATACCTTTTCATGTTCTTATTTGCCATGTGTATATTCTCTATAGTGGAATGTCTATTTGTATGTTTTGTCAATACTGGGATTGTTTATTTATTTACTTTTACTGCTGAGTTTTGAGAGTTCTTTATATATTCCAGATAGGAGTTCTTTGTCAGATATGTGATTTTCAAATATTTTCTTCCAGTCTATAGCTGGTCTTTTCAGTCCCCCAGCAGGATTTTTCACAGAGCAAAAGTTTTAAGTTGCGATGAAGTCCTGCTCACTGACTGTTTTTTTCTTTAATGGATCACACTTTCTATGTCATGTCTAAAAACTCTTCAGTGAACCACAGGCCTGGTTTTCCCCTTTGTTATCATCTAACATTTTATGTTTAAATAGATGGCCTATTTGAGTTAATTATTGTACAAGGTATGAAATTTAGGTCAAGGTTTATTTTTAAAATTTATTTTTTTCTTTAAATAAAGAGATATCTATATGAAAATGCACATGTGATAAGTCTATGGAAAGTTATTATGTTGCCCACTTTTTATATTTAGACAGTGTCTCCTAAGAGAAAGGGTCACTGCAAAGAAATAAAAAAGAAAAGAGTAACCTGAATATGATAGTTTGGGGGCTGCTGAGTTAGCAGATTCAGGAGTCGGCAGAGTTTCGGCAGAGCAGGGATGTGAGGAGTGGGTCTCCACCCCTGATCTTATTCCCTGGTTACCACTGGAATGCACTGTACTTGGTTTGAGTTGGACAGTAAACCTAGCTACAGAGCAGACTCTGGACCTGGTATTTGTCACTGGAGACCCTGCAGTGGACCTGGAGTTGCAGTTCAAGGCTCTCCTTAAGGGGCACAAAGTGGGGTCTGAGTCCAACTTTGTATTTTCTCTTGATTAGAATTTAAAGCCTTGATATGAAAAATGATCATTGATGTTTAATAATGAACTTGTTAAATAAAATATGCTTTGGAAATGTCCTCTTTGACAAAAAAATGTATTTTGTTTATATGTATATAATGCTATAGTGGGTTAATTGATTAACAGATTTTCTTTGAAAAATATATGTGGGTTTGTAATACCATGTTATAAATATTGTGTGTCCTCTTGGCATTGACAATCAATTAGCAATATCACAGTAATGCCAATGAAATATAAACTGTCTTGAACAATACACATCTGTGACTGATGGCAAAGGGCATTCAGCTTATTTTCTCTCTTTTTTTGTTTCTCTTTAATTTTTTGAATGAGATAACTACATTATGCATGTTATTTCATTCTCATATTTCTTATTTACATACCCTCAGTTCTTGCTCCTTGGTACAAGTTCTGAAAAAGAGCAACTTTTGCCCTGGCTGGTGTGGCTCAGTGGATGAGTGCCAGCCTGAGAACCAAAGGGTTGCTGGTTCGATTCCCCATTAGGGCACATGCCTGGGTTAGGGGCCAGGTCCTCAGTGTGGGGCGCACAAGAGGCAACCACACATTGATGTTTCTCTCCCTCTCTTTCTCCTTCCCTCCACCTCTCTCTAAAAATAAATAAATAAAATCTTAAAAAAAAAACAAAAAGCAATTTTTTAATGAACTCTGTTAAGAAACTTTGTCAAGTTGGGTTTGGGATTTGAACAGAAAAGGAATAGAAAAATAATCTGAGTTTTCAGGAAAGAAAAAAACAGGATGCCTTGATAAAGTTGTAAGTAGGCTCTGTGGAACGCCAGAAAGTAACCTCTCTGGCCCATGGATTAGGGACAAGGGCAACCCTAACACTGATTTTAATTGGACCAGAATTATGTTGATAGGCATCAATGAGTGGATCTTTTTCAAATGGGCAAAGAAACAGGGACCATCACATTTAAAGCTGAGGTATGGCAATACCACATAGATTGGTTCGTGTATCTGATGGGCCAGATTTTGTTATGAAAATACCTATCAAGTGTCCTGTCAGGCATTTTGGAAAAAGTATGTTTGTCTGTGTCTTTTATGAAAACCTAAACCTGTCGACCTGCCTCAGTGCAGCAACAGTGACCGTAGCTCTGCTGATGTATTTTATATTTCTTTAACATCATAATCTTCATTTCTCCCTCTCCCTCCTCCCCTGGCCCTTATTTCTCCTTCACTGACATAGGAAGCCTTTTCATGGAGACCCCACCTCCATCTTTGATCTTTATGTGCTCTTTTATGGTGATGTCACCTGGAACAAGAGGACAGTGTAGGTACAGAGTGTCTCCAGTCGCTGAAATGCGTGCAGTCTTGACATCTGACTCCCAGAGGGAGGCTCTCCTGTCATCAGAGTCACATAGGGCCGAACTGTTCTGCCTCAGTGGCGTTGACCATCTTGGCCTTTGTGTGTGGGAAGCCAGCAGAATCTTGGCAGGATCAGGTGTGAAGGCCGCTCTTGTCTCACGCGCACAAGTTCAGAGCCTCATTACCTTAATTTGCAAGGAAGGAAATGTGAGGCTGTCGGGCAAGTGCCTTTTGAGTCAACATTATTGCTATATGATCCCCACTTTTCTCCCAGAATTCATGGCTGTAGATCACCAAATTGTGCCCGTTAAGGATTTATTGCTATTTATAGAAATGATATTAGTATGAAACTTTGATTATCCCCCGCTTTATTTTCTATAAAATTTGCATGGTTTTGCATGCGTTTCAGGTCCTAGGGCACTTCCCTGCAGAGTTCAGTGTAAGCTGATCCCAGGCTCGTCCAGGGTGTCATCCTTCCAGACCCAAGTGAGCTTTTTATAGTCCTGTTGCAGCAGATTCCTTCTCCTTTTGCTTCTTAATGCTAAATTTAGGAGAGCGAACAATCGTCTTAGAGAATTTTCTCAGTAGTCAGCTTTCAGGAATAGATCTTTTTTTTCTTTGTCTTAACTTATAAAGTCTATAAACTTCTGTTGGAAACTTAACCCATTGCGATAAGGGTAATTGGAGTAATACTAGAGGTAGCATGATGTCATAGGTAAAAATAAGCCTCTATCAGTTATATTTCCCAGAATGGCAATAAAGGGATTTTCCTTGTAATTTAGACTGGGATCATTTTAGCTGTTACACTCTTTGCCAGATTCATTACTGCTCCTTTAATGGTAAAACTTGGTTTCTGCTCGAAGTATTTTTCATAGAATTTGAGCACAAAGGGAATTTTAGGGCCAGCTATGCTATCTTTCACCAAAGTAAAAGTCTTTGCTGCAACTTTTCTGACTGACCATAATTCACACTCCTAGGGCCAGGGACTCTTGCTTGCACTGTGGTCCATTCCATTTGTGGATAGTTTTAATCACTAAAATGCCTTTCATTACATTGGAGCAAAGTCAGACTTCTCGTGATTTTGACCCTTTGGTCTTAATTGTGCCCTTGATAATACAATCAATCATTTTCCTTTTTTTCACTTAATAGGCCTTGAAAATAGGGAGGAATTGTAATATCTCTCAGCTTTGCATAACTTGATGTTTTTATGTTTATTTTATATTCTGTTTACCTTCTTCCAAGTCATTGCTAAGAGTGTCACATAGAACAATGCATTACTTTTTCAAACTGATCTTGGTTCACCAGTCAGTTCTCTTTGTTCTTATGTCTTTCTGCACCTTCGCATTGAAACTAGAATGATGACTCACTTGTGCTTCCTGCTCTTCCAGCGCCTTTGCTCCCCCACCTAGTGCTTTCACTCCCCAGTTCTTTTCTTGTATCTTTCTGTATTGTTATACTTTGCGTTTTGTTTCTTGTTTCCAGTTTTACATTGTACCCTAGTCATGTCTGGTTTTCTGGTATTTCCTCTTAAGTCACTTTGGGTAACTGTTGGGTTGACCAAAAAGTCTGTTTAGTTTTTTTCCATAAAATAAAGATTTTTTTTATTTTCACCAGTAAGTTTATAGATTTAGATATTTTGAGAATGCTGGCTGTCTTCTGCTATTGGCTTCAAGTAGGTAGAGGTCAGGGGTGCTGCTAACCATCTTCTAATGCATAAGACAGCCCCACAGCAAAGGATTATTTGACTGAAATGTCAGTAGTACTTATTCCTACTTGACAAAGTAGAAACTCTGCCCACCAGTTTTGGCACAGTTGATTGGTCACAGCACCTTCTCCATATACTGCATAAATTGTTTTTTTGCATTTCAGTTACGTTTTTACCTTTCTTGAAAGAATAAAGCCTAATACGCCAGAAATCTTCTTCCATCTTCAATGGCTGCACAAAAACTCACCAATTTTCATAAGTTTTTTTTTAAATGCCCACTGATATGACAGCTGTCACAATAAAATCTAACAGAATTGTTTTAAATGACGTTTCAGACAACTAAGCACTGCTAGAGCCATTGTACGGAACAAAACAAACAAACTCTTTGGCCAGCCCAATACCTGGGAACCCACTTCTTTCACGAATAGCTATCAGAGCGGCGCCTTCACAGGGAGTGGGATCAGACCACTGTTCAGTCAGTCACACAGTGATATTCTTCAGAGTGCGCTTCCTGACTGTGTCCTACGGCAGCGGATTACAGATGTGCTGAAAAACTCATGTCCACAGACCTTGGAGAGCTGGCCAGGACTCAGCAGAGTCTGGCCAGGGCCTAGGTGTCAAGTAGCCTCTACATACTTCAGTATGACATACAAACATCATTTTCTATGTGCTTCCTGTGGCCCACAACCTTCAGCATTGCCTCAGGGAACCATGGATTGCCACTAAGTTAAGGTATAGGGTTATTTTATTTTGTTTCATTTATTAATTATTTTTTAAATTCTCACCCAAGGACATATCCATTGATTCCAGACACAAGAAGCTAGGGGGGAGAGAGAGAGAGAGAGAGAGGGAGAGAGAGAGAGAAATAGTGAAACACAGATGTGAGACATCAGTTGCCTCCCCAATGCCCTCCAGCAGGGGACTGAACCCACAACTCAGGCATGTGAACCCACAACCGGGAAGGGAACCCATGACCTTTTGGTTTACAGGACGATGCTTCAACCAGTCGAGCCACACCAGCCAGGGCAGGATTAAATATTTTGCTTAACTCAAGATAAATGATGCATTTAGTCAGAAAAGGAAATGAGACTTCTCGGTATAACACAGTCTTTGTGAACCCATCGTGGCTCCTGGTAAGCTTTCAGGTTAAAATGACTGGTATGAACGTGGCTGGGTGCTGTTGGCAGTGCTCTGTGTGGGGATACCCACTGCAGGCTCCCCTGGATAGTGTGAAGGCAGATTGCCTGTGTTGATTACAGTCCTCTCATCAGATGTCTCTAACCTCAAAAGATGGCTGGTAGTATTTCAGGCAAGTTCTGTGAATGCCGGGCTTGATGAAACAGTGGAACTTGGAAGTGTGCTGATTTTCAGCTCCTGCTTTTACGTGACTGGCACAGGCAAGTGGGCAAGTGCTAAGGGAGGTGGAGTCCCGTGTCTGGAGCACTGAAGAAACTGGAGTGCTTGGTAATGACCAGTTGTAAAACAATTCTTTCATTATTCTATGAGAGGTCATTAAAAGAATACATTTAAAGGAAAAGTTAAGTCTTGATTTTGTTTGAACTTTTTCTACCATGTCTATTTCAAAATATGAACTCAGATCAAAATTTTGTGGAAACATCTACTTTTTCCTTTTTTTTTTGGTAATCAGTATTGCAGAGTAACAAGTGCTAGCTGCATTGATTTTATGACTTTTCACAACAAATCTTTGAAGCTGCAGTTCTCAGGCTTAAGTAGATATCAGAACCACTTGAAGATCTTGTTGAAAATTCAGATTTTTGGTCTTACTCCAAGAGATTTTGACTAAGTAAGGGTGTTGCTAAGGAATGTTTTATAAAGTGTGCCATGTGGATTCTCTTGTAACTGGTCAGAAGACCAAACACAAATTTATTGGATGTAAAAGGCAGTGCTTTCCTACTTACCAGCTGGTGGATGCTTTGCATTGCATTGTCAAAGGATCTTTTGCCTTGGAGACTTGTATTTTGCCCCTGGCACGTGTCTCTTGTATTGTATTGAATTCAGAACCATCCAGCCAAACTGAAGTCATCACCAGCAGTCTGTATAACTTCGCGCAAAGTCAGGTCAAACATCATGTGTTGTCTTTGGTTATGACATTCAGAAAACATTCAAATTATTAAGACGGACAATAATATTGCCTTACATTTGTGTATAGTAATACTATTAAGCAGTATTTTTGCTGACATTGTCACAATTGATGTTTTCTTAAATTAAAAAACTATAAATAAGATGTCAGAGTTTATTGTTAACTCAATTACTCTTTATAAAAATCTTTTGCAGTTGGTAATCTTATTTTCATTTTATGAAGTAAGGAGCTTAGGGTTGTGAGTAAATGGTAGCAGTGATACTCTAACCCATACTATTTATACTTCAGAATTAGGCAGGGTTTATTATGTGCTAGGGACTATGATGCACATGCAGTTTCTGCTCTTTCAATCTTCATAAGTGCACTGTGAGGTAAGTATTATTATTATCTTTATTATCATCATAACTTTTTTTTAAGTTGGCACTTGATAAGGTTAAGTAACAGTAACTTCTTAAGGTCACGCCTTTAGGAAATGTCAGAAGAAGGTTTGAGCTAGGCTTGTCTGACACCAGAGTGCATGCTCTTACCTGGGCCGTGTGAAGGCAGATCGCCTGGATTGATTACGGTGCTCTGGTTAGATGTCTGTTTTCCCAGAAGGATGGGTGGTAGTGTTTCCAGGCAAGTTACCCGTGCACATTACGGCTGGTTGCCCGTATACATTGTACAAAGCCATGCCGCAACTCTGTCTGGAAAGAAAAGAAAGGAACACAAAGATCTAACCAGGAGGGAAGTACATATTTGTAGTATGAAAGCAAATAAAACAAATTAAACACAATAAAATTATACATTTTTAGAAAACTTGATAAGAATACTATTTACACTCTTTATTCACCAGGAGTACAAAAAGTGGAAAAGGTGTTAAGTTGTGGTCTACATACATCCTGATAATTTTGGCTGCTTTTCTAGAAGAAGCAAGAGTTGTCTTGTGTTTTACAGGCTTTTGAGTGTTGTTCGGTCTTCCATTTATGGGATTATATTTCCATTACTAATACCAGCTGGCATTTGACTTTTTGTGCTTATGTCCTTGGCACTGATTGTCTGTACATCTCCAATGAACGGTATGGCCTTTGTGTTTGAAACCAGAAGTTTGCTTTCATTAGACACATCTTGTGTTCTTGTGCTTATGTTTTCTCCCCATTGACAAAAAAGTCCCATTGATGCTGTATTTATCCTGGGTTTCTTTATGAAAGTTTGAAATTCAAAGTTTTGATTTTGGTAGTTTTGATTGTAATTCAATGATCACTTTTAATACAAAAGAAATAAAAAAAATGTTTAAATATTTTTTCCTCTGAATCCTACTTTGGACCATGGATCAAAACAAAGTATTTTCTATTTTGAATTTCACTAAGATTTAGGGTAAATAAATGATTTGAACCATCTTTTCTTTTGTCTTAAGTCAAACTTTATCATGACCTTGTATCATCTAATGGCAATGAAAATGTTCAGGATCTAATATGTTGTCCTAACACCTGTTAATTTCTCTCTACCAATGTACATGTTGCAACTGTCCGCATCTAGCTGACTTTTGATACTTATTGATTACCTATTAGTATCTTCTGACTCTGATAGTCCAGGGGCCTGTTCCAGAAAGGAGCAGCATTCAGGGTGACATCTCATTTGAATTCATTCTGTCTTGTGTCACAGCCTACTCGAAAGCCAGGAGAGGAAGATCTGGGATAATCAGTCAGACTATCTTTTCTAAATGCTTTTGTTTCAGGGAGAGAGGCTGCAAATGTCAGAGGCCCGCATTCTAACGGAGGCAGTGATGGTTCTGTGTGATAACAAGGCTGGGTGGGACCTCTGCAGAGTGTTCAAGGGCGTCTGGAGCCATTAGGCCAGCATCCTCATCCGAGACATCTGTAGAGTTCAGTTATTTATCCAGTTAAACACGCTTCATGGAAATGCTATCCCGAGCATCCATCTTTTCCTCTCTATCCTATGAGTAAGAGAGTCTATTCTAATTCTCTGTTTTCCCTCATTTGTGTGACTGGCATCAAAACATGCATGATCTTTGTATCTTCCAGTGACATGCTAGAAGCCTCTTGATTTTTAGTGTGGCTGGTGGAATTACATTCTATGTTCTCAGACTTGAGGGACTTGTTGCAGAGGCCTAGGCTGACCCTGGGAATGTGCTTCTTTATGCCTTTGAGAATAGCACCGAGTGAAGCAGGTAGGGGAGCCAGGATTCCAATACAGGCAGGAGTAAGTGATTAGGTTAGGTGGGTGGGAAGTTATTCCTTTTCCTTCCAGTAGGTGGACAAGCTGAAGAGGAAAGCATGAGAAAGGGCATAAAGCTCATTTGAAGAGGGAACGTGTCTATAATGGAACACTTTAAGACTTTTTATTGAAGGAAATTATATCTCTTTGAGATACACTCTTTGACTACTGGTTGAAACGTGTATTGGATGTATAGCATTTCTTATAGTTTTAGGGTTTGGGTATGCGATTATGGCATTGGTCAGGCATGACAACTACTTTATTAACTAACAACTAGTTAGTGGATACCTGCTGGAATTGGAGTAACAAAATGTTCTAAATTAGGGGTGTCAACTCATTTTCACCAGGTGCCACATCATCCTCGTGGTTGGCTTCAAAGGGCCGAATGTAATTTCAACTCCTTAACAGTTAAGGAGCAGTTACATTTATACAGTCCTAAAATTATTTCTGCCCTTTGAAGGCAACCGTGAGGCTGATGTGGCCTCTGGTGAAAATGAGTTTGATATCCCTGTTTTCAATGTTTTTTATGTAAGAACTAAAATGTTATTGTAAGTAATAGACATTCCTTGCTCCCAAGGCATTTTATAATCCAGGAGGGATAAAGATAATGTATATGTATAATTAGTTGACAGCACTTGTCAAGTAACATACCAATAAGTGAAACAAACAAAAAACCTGTAACTTGTTTTTTTAAGTATTGACCAATTAAGGGAGTGGTGAACTGGATGAGGAAGGAAGAGAGAAACATAAATTGGCAGATGGAAGTAGGGATGGCATTTTGAGTGGGAAGGAAGGTAAGTGAGAGGACACAAGGTTAGTCCAGATGAAACTTCCATGGCTATGGATAATTTGTGATGAATTTGATCATTGATTTGATGTGACAGACAGGAGGAATGTGCCATAGGTTCTCGAAAACAGTACATCCTCAAATAACGCTATTTCGTTAAACATTTTGTTATAACATTGATGAGATGCCAAAGGAACTCAATTCTTGAGTATATCAACTTGTTTATGGTGAAGCTGATTTTGTTATATTTCACTTAAAGTTGCAGAACCTGTGGCCAATGTTAAGTGAGGATTTACTATACATGCAACATGCTGAAAATGGTAAATGTGATAATTATTTAGGCGACGATATCTAAGATGGATTGGGGCGGTAGAGCTAGAGGTAGGGCGGGTGTCAGGGGCTATTTCGTAATCCAGATGTAAAATAATGAGGGTTTAATGTGGGTGTTGGGACAGCCTGCTGGCCTAGAAAAAAATGAGCTTAGTTTTTGCGATCTTACATTTCAGGCATCAGGGGTCGTAGCCTGAGACGACCAGTCAGGAACTGGAGAAGGGATCACAATGGAGGGCAAGCTGTAATTGCTGATTTTTGAGGCACCCGTAATGCATGTGGTGAATGCTTCCCGGTGGTGAATACTGGGGGAGAAAAGCAGAAAGCTGAATTCTGAACCTCAGGAGCTTTTGCCAGCCAAGGGGGAGGAGGCAAACAAAAAGAACAGTCAGCAAATGAGACACAGAGAACATCCAGAGAAACCATGCGAGGAGAGAATTTCAACAGTGCTAAATGAAGCATAGAGGTCAAGGGGATTGAAAACTTGAGAAAGGCCTATCGGATTTGTTAAGGGAAAGGTCTTTGGAGACTTAGATAAATGTGTTTCCAGTGACACCGTTTCAGTGCAGAAGTACACCAGGGATTTCCTAGGTGCTCTGCATGACAAGGGGATTAACGTTTCATAAATAAATCCCTTCTGTAATTGCTTTAGCACATATGACTGGGTAGCTGGGCCTTCAGGGTTTCAAGGGAAATTGTGAGGTCACCTCAGGAAGGAATTGAGGTTAGCTATCTCTCATTGTGCAAACCAGTCCGGTGATTTGGTGTGTTATATGAGAGAGAATCTCACAGAGCTGAACTGTTGGGCTAACTTGGACTCGCAAGATCATACTGGCTCTGGGGAAAATCTCTGGGAAAATGTAAAACCCAAGCAGTGTTAGAAAGCCTCTTCATGGGGATTGTTAGTTGATATATGCTAATGGATGAGCCTGATGTATTTGTCATCAATGTTGAACTGCATAAAATAATAAGAATCAAATTTGTTTATGAAAATAACTAACATTGATTTACATGGAAGCGGAGGCACCAAAGAAATTTGGGCCAAGATTGAATCAAAGCTCTGCATTTAATGGCCTCTTATTAATGTGATGCCAAAAGAACACAACACCAGTCAGGTTGAGTAAAGGGAGATGAAAGGCCGCATATAGTGATGAACTCGACACTTAAAAGTCAGCAGATACTCTTTCATGACTCAAAGGGAGAAATTTATAGTAAGTAAAACTTTTCAATTTAGTTCCTTTTCAACTAATTAGGGGTAGTTTAATTAATTATAAAACCTAAATTGGATGTTAATTAGATGAAAATGTAGTGCTTTCTGGTGAGTTATATTTGTGATTTGGATTTATAATCACATCACAGCAAACTAGTTGAGAAGGGATAGGGATAAAAATGGGGTTAACTTTTTCTTTTTGCCTTTAGCTCCTGTTTCTTTAGTGTTCAGGTGGTAGTTGTCCAGAATCCACTAAAGGCTAAATACAGTTTTGTTATAATTGAGAATATGTCTTTAATACCTCTACAGATTTCCATGCCTTTACAGCAGAATACGAATTGCTTGTGTTGTTTCTCTTACATAAAATGGAGAGTTTCCCAGTGCTTTATAAAATGTAACTTAGGTGAACTTGGAACTATGCTTACACTTGGATTGCATGGGAATCTGAAATTTTCCTGGTAATCTGTTCAAGTTGATACTTGACCAAGACAGTGTTTCTTCATGATTTTCCAGAAGCTCTTATGCGGTATACGATGTATGTTGAATTAAACCAATACTTTTCAAAAAGTCTAGAAATTTTATAAATTTACTTACTCAAACTCCTCCTTATTACCAAAGTGCCAACATGACATATGGCTATTATAGAAACTAAAAGCATACAAAATAAATTATCAATAATTGAGAAAATGAAAGGGAAAAAAGGGATTTAACTGAAATAAAGACAAAAACTCGAGTGTAAAACATGGAGTGGTCATGGTTCTGTGGTTTCTGTGGACCTCACTTTTGTTTTTAAGTTTTCCATCAGCCAGGGCAAAATATGAAACTGGGGTACTTAACTTACAGAGACCATGAATTAAAAACAAACCACTTGCTTAGGAGAAGCACAAGTGATCACCAATACAGAACCCAGACGGAAATAAAGAGGACTTTGTATGATGCAGTGAACGCCGTCCTTAACAAGGTCTTGCCTGGAGACCAGTCAAGACTTGGTCTCTGAGTTGGCTCCGTGAGGCCCTAGATGGCTGTTGTCACAGGAAAAAGTCTTTCTGCAAAGTCCATTCAGCGGTGAGTCCTCAGGGTCAGTTAGGTAATTCCCTTAGTGCTTATATTTGGGGTAAGAATTTTTCCTTTCACCTCATGTGTTTGAACTTTTAGGGCATCCATTGCAGCGCAGGACAGACGCGTGCCACTGTGAGTTCAGAGCATCGGCACTGAGAGCATTCGCTGTGGGGCCTCCGCTCACTGGGGGCGGCAGGAAGGGCGACGTAATTATCACGCGATTGGTTTTGGGGTACACGATAAAGAAATTTCCTCTCCAAGGAAAAAGTGCGGGTCTTCAGGTCCCCAGAGGAGAACTGAAGCTGGCAGAAATTTCCAGAAATAGTTTCACGAGCAAGAGTATATTACTTAATGACTGCAAATTTTTTTTCTGGAATGAGGAGGACCATTCAGAAAATAAACTAAAAAAAAATAGCAGAAAGGTTGCTATGAATTTAAGGAAGGGAGAAGCAAGTTCTCAGTCAGGCAAGTTTTCCTCTGCGTACCTCTCATGCCGCTGTGGAACCAACTCCCGGACAGGCACGAACCATGTCTTTACTCTCAGTGGCCTGTTCCTTGTATTTCCCGTGGCACGTGATTCAGGCTGTTCGAGACCTTGGTAAACTCATCACATTAGATCATGGGTTGATGTAAGTTCATGGTGGATGTTTTTGAAATTGGTTGGGACCTGGGTAAGGGAAGAATGTATGTCCACAACCGCCCTGAAAGAGATTAAATACGTTTGAAATGTTTTCTTTCTTTCTTTTTTTTATGGCAGCAGAGTGGGTAGTAATATTTCTTTTGCAGTGAGCTAGCAAGCATAGCTGTTAGAGCTTTCCTGAACACATGATAAATCAGAGACTGATTTGCTCCAGGTTAGCTAAGGCACCTGAAACTGCTTATGAAGGGGATTTTGTCATTAATTATAGAAGATATACATGCCACCAATTTAAGGACTGAAGGGAATAAAGCCGAACTGATTTCTAGGAGTAAAACCAAACCAATTTCTATTTAATCATCATATGTTTTCTTTTCATTTAAATTTCAGGACTTGCTACTCTTGACAAAAATGTTATCATTACTATAAATACTATCTTCTCAACCTGCTGTTTTCTCCTAACTGTATCTCATAAGCATCTTGCAAGGTTCACAATTCAGTATAATTTTAATGGTTATTATACAGGTATACCATGGTTTATTTAGTCATTCCCCTACTTTGGGGTGTTAGGTTCTTCCTCATTTTGGTTACCATAAGTCATACTTTAACGAACATCCCTATAGTTAAATCTTTGAGCTCATCCATGATTAGTTTCCCAAAATAAAGTCCAAAAAGTGGAATTTCTGGATCAAAGTGTAAACAAAACTAAATGATTCTGTCACACAGCATCACAATTGTCCTCCACAAAGTCTGTGCTAATTTACCATGTGATCAGTGGTTGGGGGAGGGTGTATCGAGATGGCGTCCTCTCTAGAGTTAAGAGCTGAAGTTTTTCTGTCATAATGTAACTTGGGGAGTGATGGACAGTTTGGCTTAGCACCTGGGACCTCATTCTTAGGGGTTGGAGCTTTCTTTAGCTCCTACAGCATTATGTCTGGTAATATTTTAGGCTGACTCCTCCCTGAGGCAGCCCCCTCCTTACAATTTAAAACCACCTTGCTGGGTCAGTCACGGCCTGTGGCAAAGGGAAAAGCTGCTCTTCTTACACCTGCCTTTCAAGATACTGTAGTCTTGCTTAGAGTTCAAGTCCTTTGCTGTCGGATTGTAGCACACTGAAACGGAGGACAGTTTCTCTACTTCTACACTGAGAGATGGAGATGACAGCTGGAGAGCATCCCTTGATGCTGCGTGACGGGTTAGACCTCGGAGCTGCAAACTCTAGGCTTGCATGCAGCACCTCTGCACTGGGTTACCTTCAGTTTGGAATCACACACATCCCCTTTTATACCGCGTGAGAGATCTCCAGGGGCTTAGCCTCCTTTCTCTTAAGAGAGGAGGCAATCATTGAACTGAATCCCTTTCATGACTTACACAGTGACTGGAGAAGAAAAGGTTGGTAGTCCTTCCTGCCTTTTCATTTTGAGAAAGTCTTAGTAATGTCACTTATTTTATGTCAACGTGTGCTCATCCTTGGAAGCAGATGCTCACGCCTTCATTTTTCAAGCTCTGTGTCATTCAGCGGTTGTTTCCAGGTTTCTTAGGGCCCTGCCTTGAATTTGAATCTTTTAAGTTTGTTCATTTAAATTTTTTTTCTTTATCTCCTACAAATAAAAATTTGAATGTATTTTTATTTCCATAGTTAAGACACCATGGAGGAAAAAAGCAATAAAACAGAGAATAAATAATGGAGCAGAAAGTCAGAGCCCCTCTTCATTTCTCTGTTCTTGAGCCCTCTCCAGGGTTAGCTTTCTGCTTCTTTCTCTTTGGATTTATAGGAATTTAAATGTACATGTGGGAAGACATTAACCTGTGTTTTTCAGTAGAATTAGAAACTTACCTATCTCATGTGTAATGATTGATGAACTATGAGCCTAAAAATCCAATTTGTACCTTTTAGTAGTATCTAGCATTTCTGTGTTTTAAGAACTGTCTTGATAAATGGCAAAGCTCGAGGCTCCTTGAATTTATTTTTATTCAGAGTTGGATGTATTTTCTGTTTCAGGGCCATTAGTGACTTTTAAACATATTAGACTAAACCATAATGTTTTAAACATGAAAAAGGACTTGGGGAGACTCAAATATGAGTTGATAATTTCCACAGTTATGTGTGCTGTCTCCTTAATATTTTCCTAATTAAAAATCTTCCTACTTGAAAATCTGTTTTCTCAAGTTAAAAGGGAGATGTATTCTGTCCTTACTGGTATGCCATTTCATAGACATATCAGTTTGCCTTATTGGCTGGGTGATAGAAAATAAAGGGCAGAAAATAAGAAATTATCCTCCATTCGATATTACCTTGTTCTCTCATATTATCTGGATTTGAAAGTATTGTTAGAAAAAAATAGGCCCTAATCTTTTATGAAAGATAAAAGACAAGCTCTTACAAAGTATAGGTTGTTTGCAGGAGTGAGAGATATTGGAAATATGTCTTGGCTCAACTAGCTGGCCACTCTTGAGAGCCAGCAATACTAAGTGGCTCTGCTTAGTTGCACTCAGTGGCAAGAGATGTTCTGAGGTTTCCCATGTGTTGGGAGGGGGCCCAAGACAAAGAGGTTCTTGTAAGACTCAGCTAGAGACTTGGCTGTGGGACAGAGTCCTTGACAAATGTGCATTAATTGTGCCCTGCCCAGTGGCATGCTTCTACAGCCCCTGTGCCGTGAGCCGTCGTCAGCCCCATGGAGTGAGCCTGTGTCTCTAGGTAGACTTGTTAAACTTCTTCAGCTTACTGACCTCATTATTGCCCCTGAACACTGGAGCTGCCCTTGTGGCATCATATGCCTTCTCTGCAAAATCGTATCACATAGTCATTTTCAAAAACTGCTTATTACTCTTTGTTTTCTCCCATGTGGTTGTTTCTATAGAAGATAATTGCTTGTGCTTATATCTGCCTTTCTGGTTCACTGCATGTGTGCGCATGTGTGCGCATGTGTGTGTGCATAAATGCATGTACACATGTATTTGTGAATATACATATTTATAATGTAAATGTGTGAATATTTATAAATAAATAAAGTTCTTAAATTTACCAATGCATTAGTTTCTTTTGCCACAATGTGAAGAGCATCGTATTTGAAATCAGAAGACCTGAGTTCAAGTTCTGCTTCTGCCACTTCATAGTTCTCTGACTTTTTGAAGCTCTGTTTCCATTACCTTTTCCCATATTGGTTGGGACTTGTGAACATCAAATGAAGTACTGCATGTAATAGCGTTTTGTGAACTAAAAACTGGCACACAAATGTTAATTATTTTTATTATGTTAAATTTACTCTCTCCAGTAAAAAAAAAAAAAATTAGTAATGAATGTTGCAGGAGTTGTTTTAATCCCAGAAAAGACATATAAACTTAAGGTATCCTAGTTTGGTGGTCAAAAGGCAAGGTCATGTAAGGCTACTGGTAAGGAGTGAAAATCACAGGTATGCTAATTTCGTAACGGGGTTCTGCAAGCAGCCTGGAGTGAAGAAAAGAGGCGGCAGACAACAAAGATCAATAAATGCTTAGTTTATACATAGTCTGGTGAAAGACTGCATTTTGAAGGATTGAGTTTAATTGTTAAGGTCGATGTTTTACACTTTACATTAATGCTTAAAGAGTAGCATTTATCAACTTTCAAAACAATAATTTTTTGAGTCACCAAAGACACAAATATGGCCAAAAGTGTATTACTGTTTGCAGAGAAATCATCTAGCTGTTTGGGTAGTGAGAGTCCTTTGACTACATAGTAAATGGCATAGGCAGCGTAGGTAAGAAGATTTAGTATTTTCTAAGGTGAGCTTTGCATCCTGGGGAATGTGTTTCCTAAATTGGATGCTGGGGCCATCTTCAGGATAGAAGGTATCAACAAGAAGTAGTTCAGGTTCAGGTATGGGCGGCTTTGAGTTTCCCAGTTTGTAAAAGGGCATCTGATAATCAACTGTGACTTGGTTTTCATCCATCCAGCTTCGCAGGTGAGTGGCCAGTTTCATTTCATTCTTTGGCTTCATCTTCAATTTATTTTCTTTTTCTTTCATTGGAAACTCTTAAGTATCCTGAAAAATATTCTTTGGGGTTCAACCTCAGTGAAATCTTAGCACATTTCATTTATTAGTCTAGCTATTGTTTATTCTTATAACATCTCTTTTGAAGCAGGACATCACACACACATCTAGATGTTCATAATGTGAACATCACTTATATCCCCCACTGCCACCAAAAAAAAATATCTTTACTCTGGGTTTGAGTGAACTGTTGAATTAGCCTAGTAAGGAGATTCATTTTTGCTGTACTGGAGGCAGGAAAGCAGTGGAAGGATATGTGACTTCAGCCAGCTGGCCAGGGACCAGCCTCCCTGTTGTCTAGGCCATAGGAAGCAGGGCATTGGGAGCCAGGTGCTGAGGAAATGAATAACTCTTAGTATGATAAGTCTGACACATTCCCGGTTTTGTTCTCCTATTTGGTGTTTGGTGCTGTTGTTGTCTTGCAAAGGATGGTATAGCTTAGTACAATGCTATTTTTTTTTAAAGAAGTCTCTTTTTTTTTAAAGGATTTTATTTATTTTTAGAGAGAGGGGGAAGGGAGGGAGAAAGAGAGGGAGAGAAACATCAATGTGTGGTTGCCTCTCACATGGCCTCCACTGGAGACCTGACCTGCAACCCAGGCATGTGCCCTGACTGGGAATCAAACTGGTGACCCTTTGGTTCACAGCCCGTGCTCAATCCACTGAGCTATACCAGCCAGGGCAATGCTATTTGATCTCAGCATCCAGGTGTGAATGACTAAGATGTGGGGAGGAGGTGCACGTTTGAGTTAGGACCTCTTACTTAGTCTTGTGGGCTTGTAAGTAGAGGTGTGATTTTTTTTTCAGTCTTAGCCAAGGAGATATTTAAAAACTTCTGAAACAACAGATTATTGAGAGCCAGGTTATGGAAAGAGAAATGTGCTGGGAGGGATGAATAGAAAACAAAATCTTGGTTCTACTAATAGCTTGCTGAACATGGACATTTTCCTTAATGTCTCTGAACCTTTGTTTTCTTGTTTATAAAATTATATTTCTATATCATTTCTTATGCCCCATTTACATCTAGGATTCTGTGGTTCTGGTTTTTCTCTATATTATTTTTGTCAATGACAGTTTGATTCCTCCCACAGAGTATGAAGGTAACAGATACTCTTTATCAACAAAAATTACCTTAAAAGATATCAGGCGGCGAACTTTGTCGCTAAGGCCACGTGTGGAAACGATCCTGTGGGTTGTGGACCTAACCGGGTTGCTGTGGCTCACTCTCTACTTGCGTTGTTGACTCCTGGCTGTTCCTTTCTCCACCTCCAGATGTGCTAAGGGTCTGGAAGGTAGGCACCCTGTCTTGAATGCTCAGTTTTCAGCAACCTTTTTCTAGACAGGACACATGGATTTCCATGGTGATCCTCAGTGACAGTGACGGCTCATCCTTTTTCGTAGGATGCTTAGGTAACACTAAGATTGGGACTTCCCAATGCTATGGGAAAGGAGGACGGTGCCAAGTTAGGATTAAGTAGAGCATTTTGAGATGCAAAATACCATATAGTGCTCTTAAGCATAGATTTTGGTAAATGGATTTTAGTTAGATTGTTTTTTAAACTCCATCATGTTTCCTTAAACTTTTTCATTTACTGTAGTAATCATTTTTCTGTTGTTTACAATACGTTCTGTTATAAATGAGGCTTACCATCTGCCAGGAAGAAAAATATAAAAATCAGGCTGTGCCCATCTTTTCTTCTCTCTAAAGTAATTTCCGTCAGGTCTCATTTTCCTCTGCTTTAATCTTGCCTATGAATGTTGTAGTGATCTTGAGTGGTGTACCTCACAGACTTGAGGCACATTGCAGATATAAGTCTGAGGATTTAGCAGAAAAAGGGAGGGTGAGGTGAATGCTAAGATGGGATGGGGCAGTGGATTGATTATTCATGTAACAATTTTTTAGGAGTAAAGAAGAGCAGATTGGTTGTTTACAGTAAAATTTAGCCCAAATGGCATTTGCACCATTGTAAAGATTCATCTCACTGCAGTGCACTATGCCTATTAGTGTTTCGCACCGCTCTCTATTGCTTGGTCAGAATGTTTGCACATGACTTTTTTGCTCCTGTTAAAGGTGCTTTTCATTTCCTGGTGTCTCTCCCATGGACCATCGCTTGATAGACAACTCTTCTTGGGTACATGGATGAAACAAATCTATTTATGATCCATCCCATTCTTTGATTATGAATCACAATTTCTGTTACTATTAGCAGAAAGAATAAAACATGAAGCCCTATTTTTTTTAAAGATTTTATTTATTTACTTTTAGAGAGAGGGGAAGGGAGGGAGAAAGACAGGGAGAGAAACATCAATGTGTGAGAGATACATTGACCGGTTGCCTCTCTCATGCCCCCAACTGGGGACCCAGTGCACAACCCAGGCACAGACCCTGACTGAGAATTGAACCAATGACCTTTTGGTTCACAGGCCGGCACTTAATGCATTAAACCACACCAGCTGGGGCAGGAAGCCCTAATTTAACATTGTAATGCAGGATCAAAGTCACAAGACTGTGTGTAACTTTGAACTTTGCCTGCTCTTTTTCAACAGAGTTGTGGCTGTAACATCCTAAATAGGTAGATCTGTCTCCTTTTCTTTCCTACCCTTTCTTTCACTTCCCTTTCCTGTCCATCCTCTTTTTCACCCTTCTTTCTCCCTCCTCCCTTCCTTCCTTCCTTTCTTCCTTACTGTATTTAAATACCAGCAAGAAAAAGGGCACCACCACTTTGTATGGCTGCATCTCGTGATCTCCATGTTCTGTTCCATCAATGTCTGTTAAGTGCCAGTGGTGTTCTAGACTTTATGCTAGGCTCATTCCTGTGCATTGTCTCATTCAAACCCCATAGCAGTCCTTTGATAAAGCTATTTCTTTCCCCTTCTATCAATGAGGAAACTGTAGCCGGATTCACAGAGCTGGTATGTGGCAGAGCCTGAAACTGAAATGAGGCCTTCTAAATCCTTTCTTTACCAGTCAGAAACTCTGTGTTTTAGTTTGGTAATGCTTTTAGAAAAAGAGCCACACCTTAGTAAGGGAACAAGGCAGTTGTGATCAAATGATAAAAACAGGAGGCAAGATTCTGGTTCCGGATTCCCCAATTATTGAGTTGGCTTTGGGCAAGACTTTTACCTTTGTCCATTAGAGTCCCTAATTATTAAATAAGGATAGTAAAACAGTGTCCTAGAAGAGTATTAATGTATAAGTGTCTCTTATTCACTGTAGAATCTTACTTTCATTTACACTTTTATTTTAATTTAATTTTATAAACATATCCCCAGGAAATATTTATTGATTTTAGAAAGAGAGAGGAAGGTGGGGAGTGGTGGGGAGAGAGAAATTTTAATGCGAGAGAGAAACACTGATTAGCTGCCTCCTGTTTGCTCCCTGACTGGGGATTGAACCCGCAATATTTTGGCACACAGAGTGATGCTCTGGCCTACTTAGCCACCTGGTCAGGGCTACACCCTGATCTTACACAGTGCTATACGTCAATTGTATTTCAATAAAGCTGGGGGAAAATGGGGCTCAGAGAAGTTAAATAATTAACCCAAGGTCACATAACTAGTACATGAGGGAGCTGGAATTTGGGTCTCTGAGAGCATAGAAAGAGTACAGTGGTTAGTAGTGTGGGCTTTAGAGTTAGATATCAGTTCTGCTTGTATCCCTCACTAGCTGTGTAACCTTGGGCAAGTGACTTGATCTCTCTCAACCTTTAGAATGAGCTGCTTCAGAGGACTCTTCTGAAAATTAAATTGCAAATATGCATACCTTTAACATGGTGTGACATAGTAGATATGCAATAACCCCTGTCTATAAGGGTTTATTATGTTAAGTGAGAAATGAGGCATAAAGGTGAAATGTGACCAAAATGTTATATGCTGTAATATATGATAAAATGCGAACTCATGCGGTTTTAGCAAAGGAGAAGACTACTGTGGTGCGTGTGGCGTGCTAGACAGAACGTTGCCTTGGGGCTAGGGTATACCAGCTCTTTTCTCACCTTTGCCAGTAGCATCCTGTGAATCTTAGTGCAAGTTATCTCACTTGTTTCCCTCTTTCTGTGCTTCATTTGTTCACTCACTAATGAAGAACCTACTGAGGGACAGCACTGTGTCCCGGCACACTGTACTGGAGTCTAGCTAGTAGAGAAAGACCTAACACATGCTTCCTGTTCCCAAATGGGCCATGAACTTACAACCTAATGGGAGGAGAGGCAGACGTATGAAGACTTAATTATAGTGCAGCAAGAAAAGTGACGTAATAGTGCTTGAGAGACACACGTACACAGAGTACTGATTAATTCTTCGTGGAGTCTGAGGCAGTGTATGAAAGAGTTGACAATTGAATTAAGTAGTGAAGATGAGAAAGGACCATGTCTTGTTCATCTTTGTATTAATATTTCCCAAAGCAGTGAGTGCAGTGCCAAACACATAGTGAGCCTGCAGTAGTGGATTAGATACTGATTCACAAGCCTGACTTGTTCTGAAGATCTGTTTCTTCCTACGTGTTCTGTAACAGCTCCTCCAACTCTGTCAAACCCAGTTTAAGCCCATAATCTACTCTCACTGTCAGTACATGGGGTGGTTAAAAGCAGAGGCTCTGAAGTTAGTCTTCCTGGTTTCAGTTCCTCTCTCTACCGCTTACTGGCTCTTTGATCTTGGACAGGTTACTTAACTTCTCCTTGCTTCAGTTCCCTCATCTCTAAAAGGAGAATAATAATGGTACCTAGTATTATTAAATGGAAAAAATTAGCTGCAAAGAACTTAGATTTGGACTAAGTATTAAGCATAGCAGTCATCTTCTATTAGCAATTTTTATTTGCACATATCTTTGCCCTAAGTTCATTTATCTAATGCCTCCTCACAAATACTGGTACTTGCAGAAATAATATTTTTTTCTGTATATTTTCTGATTGACAGGGGACAAAGAGGGAAGGTGACTTATTTTGGGAAGCAAGTTGCTTATTCATGGCCTGCTGTTACTTTAAAGTACTGATCTTAAGGCCCTGGCTAATGCCACAGGAATTCACAGGGTTTCGCTACTTACAAATCATGCTTCTTGGTGGCCCCTTTAACTGTTAAAATGACCTCCAGATTCTGATTTTTCTTCACCCTTTATTAATAGTTAACAAACTGCTTAATACATAGCAGGAAAGCAAAGTAAGCCTGAAGCATTTAGAAAATGGCATGTGAATTAGTTGTAAACTGTTTCAGTAAACATTAAATGGGTGGCAATTACTTAAAGTAATTGCCTAAGTTTCATTAAAGTATTTAAAAGAAAAATATGTGCTTACCGTATTGTTTGGACTCTAAGACATACTTCCCCCACCCAAATTTGGGAGGAATAATGGTTGTTAATGCTGCTGTTGAGTTCTGTTTACATTTCTATCGGTGAAATATTATGTTACTTATGTTATGAAATATTTTACCACATTTTTTGCTTCAAAAATTTTTTCCCTATTTTCCTCCTCTAAAACCTAGGTGTGTCTTGTGGTCCAAAAATACAGTAATTCTGTTTTAATTATAAGGAACTTATTGGGATAGCTTTAATCTAGGGTTTGCCAAACCAGTCCAATTCATGACCTCACCTAGGGTATCTTTTAAAAACACAGATTCCTAACTCACCCCACCTCCCTCAGACCTACTGACATGGAGGAACCTGATCATGTGTTTTTTAATGGCCTCAGGTGAATCTGATGGTCAGGTAATACTGTTTAGTTTAGAAGCCTGCTTTAGATTTTGCTGTCAACAATTGGAAAAACACTAGTTACCAAGGGTTAGTAGGGGTGAATATGGAATGAGAGTAGCTGAGCAAATGGAAGTCTGTGATGTTTGGGTTCCCTTCCTAAACTATCAACATCAGCAGCAACACCATTTGCTGGGCTATGGCAGAAAATGCTATAGATAGATCTGCCACAAACTTTGTTTTTAGGTAGGTGAAGAGTATGGATGAAAATAAGGTAGTCTTATCAGAGGTTGTCTGATAAGTGGAAGTGGTGCATTTGTGAAGAGTTGCAAAAATGCCAAGTACACTTTTAAAGCAAGGTAGCCTAACCACAGATTATTGGAAATGAATAGAAGCAGGCAGCTACATTCTCAAGGTATGTGCAGCCTAGAAACAGATGCAGAGGTGCCAAGAACAGTCAGCTTGAATAGGTGTCCGTAATAGGTGTCACAGCTGTACAGATGTATTCATTGTTGTAAGAACTGCTGAGTACTCTCTCTCCTCCCTCCCGTCCCTGACCCCCACCAACTGTGGCACAACCTAAATGCTTTCCAAAATACACACCTGGTTTTCCCACTTCCTGCTGGAAGCCCTCAAAGCTTCCCTATTGGTACTATAGGATTTACGTCTAAATGCCTCATCAAAGTATATAGGGCCATTCACGATGATTTATCTCATATGTGTTTTTTATACTCTTCTCTTCCTTCTCTTACCATGTTTTCATGCTCTGTGCTCCCGCCACAGTGAATTGTGTAGGCTTCCAAAGTATGTTAAGGAAAAAGCATTATTCTGTTGTAGCCCCTGGCATATTGCCTAGTAGGGGTTCAGTACACAGTAGGTGCTCAATAAATTTATTGGATGAATGAATAAATCAATAGTACTTAACTCAGTTACTGTAATTATCTGTTTACATGTGGGTTTTTCCCTCGTGGCACATGAGCCGACCCAGAGCTCTAAAGTGTGTGCACAGTTTCTGGCACATCACAGATAACTTATTGTGAATTTGTGAGTGAATTAATAGCTGGATTGGATCACAGGCTATAGATCTTTGTGTATTTATGGTCAACCTTTAGTTATCCATGCTACTGAAGAGAGATTGGATAAGATAAACATATTAAATAGTACTGTGTTTGACTTTCCTGGAACGTATAAAATTATCAAGCCAAACAGACTATCTGAGTCTTGAGAGAGTGGAAATTTGGCTGACTTTCTAGGTTCCTCCCTTCTCCATGGAATTTCTTACTTTACTCTGTATTCCATGTCCAACAGCATGAAACCTAAGACTCATGCGAATATTACAGGGTTAGTCAGAGCTGACCTGTCCAAAATCACTGTCTCAACGGTTCACACCTCACCAAGGCGGGGAAGGCAAGTATGGGATTCGAACTGTACAATGACCTTGGCTTAGTTGGTTTACCAGGAAGACAAAAATAGACAAGAGGTATTGAGTAGTCATTAAATTACTTTTTCACAGTTTAGTCAGGATGGGAAACTAAAAAGAATGGATGAGAGTAGCTCATAGTCACCTGGGTGAGTGCTGAACTGGGCAAAGCTGTGGTGAGATGCTGATTCAGAGTTTCTTCAACAGAGGCCAAGAAAACTTCCTTCTCTGATTGGGCTCAAGATGCTCCCAGGGTTAGCTGGTATAAAGTACAGGATAAATATGTTTGCCCAAAGCATCACTTTTACTTGGCTATTTGAAAAGAAATATTTTTATAATAAACATAGAACTATGAATTTGGAATGCAAAATCCACGGGTTTTTAAAGTTTAAGGACAAATCGTGGAGATACACAGAGGTATTTTGAGGCTGGGTGAATGCCTTGACTGTCCCCTCTGATTAAAATTTGGACGAATGTGCACATTAGCTAAAAGATTGTTCAGAATATGAAAGATTTAATGACTATGACATAGAAAATTTTAAATATAGTACATATTTAAAGGACAAAGCCCTTTAAATTCTTAGCTTTTGCTTCATCCCTGTGGATGCTGATGTTCTCTCTTACCACTGCTTGGGCGTAAGAGACAAGCGGTACCATATTCAGCTTCATTTGTTGCATGAGAAACCAGTTGGGACCCAAAGCTTCAGAGGGAGAGAAAGAAAGATGCCTTCCTGCTTTGGAGAACAAGTGAAATCAGGAACTGCTTTAGAGACAGTTGGAGGTAGTATACTGCTGGCAATTCCAAAGCATTTAAAAAACAAAAGTTATGGTCATTAATTTTTGAAGCCACAAAAGCATGAATCAACATTACAGCAGTGTCAGTATCTCAGTAGGAACTGGTTTCAACTGATCTGTGGCAGCAAAATAAATGTTTACAGATTGTTTTGACAGAATGTCTTCCACTGGGCTTCAATTTATTTGCCAGCAGCCTTTACTTTTGAGAGAGTTGCTGCACTTGAAGCAGAGAAGAAAATCCTTCTGCTGAACATTTCTGGACCTCAGCAAATAACTCTTATTTTCAGCATTTGAAATGTAGGTCTGCAAATGTTTTCAGTAAGAACTGAGTGTGTTGCTACGAGTCGTGCCCCTGTTTGACATGTTTCACTGTGGTACAGATTAGGGAAATGGGTCCATAAGGCAAAGTGGTCAGCTGGTCACTGTGCTGGTACAGGCCATTTTAAAACACAGATGACATCTGTTTTGAAAGCTCTCTAGACAGGGCTGTGAAAGGGAGAGGTACTTCTTCAGCTAATCTACTGAATTATTGTTAGCATTTATTGTCCCTTGACAGTTAGACAGTCTTAAAATTGTAACACTCCTTGGCTGATTTTTATGGGATATATATATTTTTAACTTTCAAGGGTTTATGGGAGTGTATAGATGCACTGTTAGTTGATTTTATTCTTATTTTCCAGTGTACATGCCATCCTGTTTTATTCCCTGGAATGACATCTTTTTTATGTTTTGAAAGTTGTCTGATGAGTTTGAAGAGAATAATTTTCTGAAGCAATCACATCCATTTTATACAAAACTCTACTTCTATGTGTGTGTTTCCATGCATTTCATCTTACTCTTAAACAGATCTGTACCCCTCAAATTAAAACTGACAAGTTTATAGACTAGGTTGTTAGAAATCTGGAATGAGTTTAGACAGCCCTTAAAGCCACTTGTAATCAGAGGAAAATGAATTTATGGTGTAGAATGGATGGCTTGTTGAAAAGAAAAGGAGTAATGACTTGTCCCAACCTTAGTGCAGGAAAAGTTCAGCTCTCATTGGAGGGCATTTGGTAATGTATAGTGCTTAGTTCCGTTAAAGAGAAAAATAAACATTGTTATTATCAAGATTTTAACATGCCTCACTTTCAAAGAATTCAAGTCAATGGCCAGATATGTTTTTGAGATATGGGTTCTTAAAGGTGCCCTTATTCAGAAATACAGTAGAAACAGAAGTAAAGGGGGAAGCGCATTATAATAGAAAGAGCGTGGACTTCATGGTCAGCCAAATCTGTGTAACTAACTGCATTCTGAGTCTAGAGCTCTTAAGAGCTCCTTATTGCTTGATTTGTAATCTGGGTAATGTATGTGACCTCCTTGAGCATGTTTCATTTATGAAGATAAAGATCGTAACCTTTAGGTTATAGGAGCGTTCTTAAAAAAGAGATATGTTCTTAGTAAGTGCTAGTTATTGGTGGATGTTCTTATTAAGTAATATTTCCAATCAAGTCTCCTAACTCATGCAAATATTACAATTTAAACTGCTTGGCTGGAAAAAATAGAAAGCAAGCTGAAGCCTGTCTTCAATAAACCCTTATTAGTGATCAATTGACAAAAGAAGAATGAAACCTTGTGATAATGGAAAATAGAAGTATACATTTTGGAAGAAAATAGTTTGCCTTCTATGTGATTATATCCCCAAAGAGATTGTAAGTCACATTATTGTACTCAAAGTCTTTGATCATTTTAAATTGTAATAATTCATGATAGGAGAGAAACTCACTTCTGAAGTAAACTTGATTTCAGCATGTGAAAGAATACGGTTTTGAGGGGACTCAGCTTCAGACATACTAATTTCATAGGCAAATTATCCAGTTGGTATTCATGGCAGGACATAGCCATGCAGGCGTTTCAGAAAAATTGTAATTACCGTCGATGATTCTGAAGTGACTTCTTGGATGTAGCCATCTATCTAACTTGCATGAATCACTCTGTAGGAAAAAAATTTGTATCAGCTGATTCAATGTCCAAATAAAATTTTAATATTTAGGCATATTTTATATTGACCAAAAAAAGCATTAGAAGTTGACTTTTAGAATTTTGTTTAGGGGATTTATTTAGCTGAGATCTCAAGTACATGGCATTTTCAGGTGTGTTCGAAAGTAGGATTAGATGAATATAACATAAAAACTGGGCATTGGCCCAGTTTCTCTTTGAGTATGCAAGGCAGAAGTTCGGAGTTTATTTAATACTACAATTTATTTTTATGTAAACCAGCAATGGAATTTTTAAAAATATTTGTGCTCTTGATTTGAAAATTTAAGACATTTTTTTAGGAACATGGTTAAGAGCTGATTTACACTTTATTTTAAGATGAGTTTTGTTCTACTGTAGTATAGAATCACACTTCCTAAAATCTCTACTCGGCAAGAGTAGAAACTGGGTGGCCGTATCTTAGGGCATAACAATTTTGATGTGTGTATATTTTGGGTATGGCTCAGGGATAACCAATGTTGTTCCATATTCATTGAGTATCTTTTGTGTTGCTGATTGTATATTAGTTTTAAGACAGAGAGTACTTGAGAAAAGTAGATGGTTGGCAATAAAACCTGTGAATGAAAGCTTGTGCTCAACATGAAATTTTCATGTTTATTTCAGTAAGTCACCCTTGTGCATAACTTAGTTCTTTCACCACATATTCTTATCTGCGAATCATCATGTGCACCTTTCCCTCTCTGTCCCTGAAAACTCTCATCCTTAATGACATGCTTTATTCTTCTTTCAGTGAAGTCTCAGCTTTTAACCATCTTAAAAACTCAGTGCTTACTCAGTCTCTGGAGTTGGTTATGTGCCTTTACCTCTTAAGGTCACTTTAACTGAGGTTTATTTTTGGTGATACACTTGATGAAATCATTAAAAAGGAAGAGCAAATATCTTGACTGGCTGTGCAACTTCTTTATGTAGTAGTATCTAAATACTCCTAGTTAGTGCTCGCTATCCATCTTTAGCTAAATAACAGGGTAAATAAAGGATAAGAATATTGCTAAGAATTAGTTTTCCCCCTAGGAATTTCAAATTCAGTTGTTTCAATACTTGCATTTGAAAATTTGTTTGTATTGCCTCTTAAAGGAAACATGAGAACAAAAGTGACAGGATGAATACTTCATTGGTTTAGCATTTAATATCAGAGCACTGTCTTATGTTTCTGAGTGGATTTTTGTAAGCCAGAAGAGAACTCAATTACACCATCCATAGGTGAGCCTTATAATCTCTTCACTCTTCTTATTGTTATTATATGTCAACCATACGTGGAAACTGAGTCAGGGGTAGAAGGGGATTTGCTCAGTTGGAGCTGGAGCCGAGCATAAGGTTTAAGTCTTAGAATTCTGACTCCATCTCTGCACCCATGATTACTGTCTACTCAGGGTCACGTTGTCTCCAGAAGTACATTCTGTGTGCTCTCACTAGATAAGAGAAAATATGCAGAACTCCGTGTGAGATGAATGCTCCTTAAGCTATAAAGATCCATTTCCCCTGAGGATGTGAGAATCAGCTGCGGCAAACCCTTCATTGATCTCTGGCCAACATATCAGCCAGGTTTGGAGGGAATTTGGTATCTTACATGAGTTCTTCCTAAAATTTTTTGAGAACCACTTTCTCCTATCACACTCGCAAACAACTGTACTTCTTTAGTCCATTTTCACATTATTAGATAACTTGAGTATTTATGTTTTATATTTGCTTTGACCTTTAGGTTTACTGACTATCAACATTGAGTTGCCTTTATCTCAATCCTGACTCCTCACTCTTAACCTGGTAACTTGACCTCAGTTTTTTACCCTCATCCCTTTAGGTCAGTTGTTGATACTTTCTGGCTTTGGCATCTGTACCTTTCCTTCTTCCTATTGATTTTGGCTTATTTAGTTTTTCAGGCTCTGAGCACCTTCCATTGCCGGAATAGGAGCTCCCTGTCTCATTCTTTACATCTCTCTATATCTGAGTCCCATCTGTCCTCCATAAGAAAGGTGGCAGAGGGATTTGGACCATTTTCAGGTGAATACCCAGTCTCTGCCTTATATGGTTATTAGAGCATTTTACGGACACAGTTCTAGGAAAGATAGATTTGAGCTTATTTAGATCTTAAAAAGTATTGTAGAGACAAATGTATTTCTAAACTAGCCCCCACTGATGCATGATGGATCTAAAGAAGGGGTTGTCTGAGAAGGCAAAGGAACTTTAAGTTTTATGATTGACATTTAGTTAATTGGAGATTCTGTAGCCAATTAAGGAATAGCCATGCCTTACACATCACCACAAGCCTTAGAAGTGCCTAAATACTTTGTCTGTTCTTTCTGAACAGGAAGCTATTAATAACAGATCTCTTTTGAAGTGGCATTCATTTACCTGCCCCCTGGTGAACTGAGGTTATCTCCAGATGACTTGAAGTATTATACATAGGCTTTTTATATAAGGGATTAAGAAATACTGGCTGGAAAGATTATAATGAAACATTCTTTTGAAAAGGGTGACTTGTTTACTTTTGTTGGTATTATTCTGTGAAATACATGGATTGTTCATGATATACTTTAATAAAAAATCAAAATCCCCGATCAGCCTACATGTACTCTCTGATTTGTGTTTCCCATCAGCTGAATGTGGTTTAGCTACATGGATACTTTAGAAGAAAGTTTATTTCTGTCACAAACTGATGCTCTTCTACTCTAAAATGTGGTTCTAAAAACTTAGTAGATCCATTTTGTTGTTTATTGGAAATAATTTAGCAAATCTCTATTGATAACTTGGGAAGATATGTAATGAAATGAAATCAAAGCTTTGTTTTCTTTAATTTGACTCTTGTCACTCATGTGCCATTTCTCAAGTAGCGAAACTCAGGTTTTACAAGTGGCCTTTTAGATCCTGGCCTGGATTTGGGGCCTTTGCTGGCCAGTGACATGTGTTACTGGTTGGCTTCCCCAACGCAGAGTTTTTTGGGTGGATAAAACTAGGCAAATAAGCAGTCTACTGTCTGAGAACAGTGAAACTGTAAATGTCAGGTAGTCAGTGCTGGAGGACCTGTTGTGTATGTTTTTCTTTGCAGAGAATGTAAATTAGCTTCAGAGAGTTTGGGGATTATGGGCACTGGTCTCGGACCCTTCACTCAGAGCAGACTTAGAAGGGCAGAAAAAAGAAAAACGTATTGTAGAATCTTGTTGCCATTTTTGTATTATGTTCACAGTTACATAAAAATCTTTAGAATGGTGATATATCTTTGGGGATTTTTTTTTTTTATTTAAAGAAAGTACCAGCATTTGTAATATTTCCTGGATGTTTCCAGTCCTCCACTCTCCCCTTTTATGGGATTATATTTTGAATCATATTTTTCAATATTGCTAACCAGGAAAGATGGGTAGAATTTTTGGCAATGTGGAGATGAAGTCAGAAGTCCTAAAGGTTCTTTAAGGGTTGGTGCCTTTATGTTTGAAAGCAATTTGACAGAGAGTCTACAGGAAGGAGGAAGTCCTTTGTATGCGGAGGCATCTAATGGCAGCATCAGCACGGTAGTTTTGACACTACTATTGCATCATTAAATTCAGCTGCTTCGTATAGAAAACCATTGCACTTGAGAAAAGGCTGAGAGTTTATTTTTGGAGTCTTGAAGTTTTCCTAATGTTGATGAGAATTGAGTCTGACTTCAGAAACCTCAGGGTATAAATTGTGCTGATAATTGTTCTGAGTTGAACCTGGAGAAAATGCTGATGTGTTCACTCTTAAGCAGAGTGATTCATCATATAAACCTTATCATGGACAGGTCTGGCAGAGAAAAGGGAAGTGAGGTAGAGAGAAATTAAAGGAAAATGGAAATGGAGGTTATGACATACATTAGGAACTTTTACATCTTTACCATCTTAATTAATGGGTGAGTTTCTATTTACAGAAAGCATCTTATTTTTCCATGCCACATGTACGGAGCCCTGACCCCACCCCCATTGTTATGTGCTCATGGGATTATTTTTAGACCTGTGTGGATGCTCAGTCTGTTAGCTTTCAGCATCATAGCCAGTCCTATCAGGGGTGTCCAACCTGTGTCCCGCAGGCTGCATGCATCCCAGGATGACTATGAATGTGGCCCAACATAAAATTGTAAATTTACTTAAAACATTATGAGATTTCTTTGTGATTACATGTTGCAATGTATTTAATGTGTGGCCCAAGACAGTTCTTCTTCCAGTGTGGCCCAGAGATACCAAAAGGTTGAACACCCCTGTATGGTTTTGTAACAGGGTAGTGACACTACCATGCTGGGCCCTGTTGACAGTGTTATAATGTGGTACCCTTTCCAGGTGGATTTGCAGAGACAGGGCATCGACAATGGTACAGGGTCAAAAGGCTGAATATGAGTGAAACATCCGGTGGAGATGAGCAAATACCTGGGAGGTAGATTTGTTGGGAGGTGGGAGGAGATATAATCTTGTGATATACATACAACTGGGGCGGGAATCAGTGAAATTTGGTTATTACTGTTTCTGTGAGCCCGTTTCTCTCCTGAAGGCTTGTGAATACCATGCAAACCCGGATTAAACAAAGTAGGGAAAATGATATTGTGGAAGGTAAAGTCTAGAAGAAAAGTAAAAAAGTTTATTTTCACCATTAGTGCATTTAGTTACTGCATTAGTTCATGCTGTCGTAAGAAAATACCATAGACTGGGTGATTTAAACATATAAATTTATATAAGTAAATATAAATTTATTTCTTACTGTTCCAGAGGCTGAGAAGTCCAAGATCAAGGCGCCAAGCAGTTTGGTTCCCTGGTGAGGGCCCACTTCTTGACTTACAAATGGCAGACTTGTCACTGTGCCCTCACACAGTGGAGAGGAGGAGGAAGCACGCTCCTGCGTCTCCTCTCATGAGGGCACCAGTGCCACCAGGAGGGCCCCATCCTTGTTACCTCAGCTAAACCTAAGTACCATCCAGGGGCCTCATCTCTAAATCCCATCTCTTTGGGGGTTGGGGTTTTTATATGTAGATTTTCTGGGGACAGTCTGTAATTGTTACTTATAGGTCATCGTTGAGGTAGCTAAACCCCAAAATGACTGATGTGAATTTAATGTGTTTCTGATAGAGACCCTTGAAATACTGAAATAACATTTCAATCAGCTGACCAAAAAGGCTTTGAGCCAATGTTTTTTCAGTACAGCATGCCCTGGAATTTTATAGACAAAATTTAATTGACTGATAGAACATAACTGGGACTGCTTATTGGTGAATGGTTTAGTAGTATTTTGAAACAAACACATATTAATGCCACTGACAGCTTAGTTTTAATTTTTCCATCCCTCTGTATTGGCCAAGATTATGAAGGAATTGGTTAGGGGAATTCAAGGGCTATCGCCTTTTTATTCTAAAGAATTCTGAGTACGTTATAGATATGACCTGAGTCCTGATAACTTCTTTGTAATGTAAACTATAGGTAAAATATTTTTTCAGCATTTTTAAGATGAAAGACTAAGACACATATTTCCCAAAAGTGTCTCAGCAAGTTCCAATTTTTATTACCTTTTGCTAGCTGAAAGTGAACTCTTTGTGCTCCTAAGTAAGAAAGTCTGGTGGTGTTCTGAAATCCAGATCTTAGTGCTGTTGACCCTTTATAGCTGAATAATAGTGTCATAGCATATTTATGATAATTGTGATAATTGGCAGCTTTTCGTGTATGGGAGCTTATTAATACATGGATACCCAAGTGTTTTTTTAAATTATCGATCTTAATGAATGCTGATTTGCTATTTTAATGTCTTAGCTAATTTGAAACAGAAAAGGTAACCACCCAATTTACCTGTCTAGAATCTGCCAGCATGTAAATCAATAGTCATTTTCTGGATCTGTTGTGGGAGTAGCAGGTTAAAGCATGGAGAAGGTCTAGATGACTTGTCCAGGTCACTCCAAGGAAACTTGGGTTCTATATAAACACGTTCTTCAATGCCATTATTTGAAGATGCCAATACGTGGATGGCCAATACAAGTTACCTTTACTCTAACCACTAAAATGGAATCACATACATGTATATCAGGACTCTTTCCATTGCAAGTGACAAAAAAAAAATCAGCTCAGACTATGGTAAGCTGAAAAGAATCACACATATGTTTGAAAAGTAACTGACTTCAGGCATGGCTGAATCTAAATGCTTACCTGATGGCATTAGGAACCTGCCTCTACCTTGGCTCTGAGGTCTTCCATGTTTACTTTGTCCTTAGGGTTGGTTATAGGATGGCTGTCTGCACTCAAAGCTTTTATTTCTATTTAGCACTTTAGCATAAAGTGAAATTTGTTTCTGGGAAGTTCCAACAAAAGGCTGACACTTATTCACTCTGATTGGCCTAGGTTAGGAAAAGAGTTCATTTGAAAATTAATTGCTGTGGCCAAGAGTTGTGATATTCTCATTGTACAGACTTGTATGACCGGGGCTGGATTCAGCCTCAATGAATCTGTAGGTATAAAGATGGGTCTCCAAAGGGAAATGGGATGTTGTTATCAGAAAAGGAGATTAGGTTGCTCAGGGGCAGGAGTAGCAGATAGTTATTACAGTGTGTGTGTGTTTTAAAGGTTTATATGTATGTGTGTGTATATGCATATTTATATTATATATACGAAATTTTATTATTTCTCATTTCTTACAGTTATGAATGTGAAAATGACTTTTGAGGATTATATACATATATTTAAGTATATTTATAGTACTACAGTGGTCTAATAATTAGAGAAATTGTGGGAACCTTAACAACTGTGGCATCAATCTACCAACTGTATCTCAGAATGAAGAAGTGAAATGAATACTTAAAATGATAACTATATACACCACTTGATGGTAGCACATTAATAACTTAACAAAATAAATAGTTATTTTATTTCATACTTTGGTTTGAGAACTAAGACTTTACCAGATGGTGGACTTTGTCAGGAGAAAATACCAAATCCAGAATCCTCATTTAACCCACAATAGTAAATTTGCATATAAACTTATCATGCTCAGTTTGAATTGTTCATTATGATCATTATTTTTATTGGAAACAATTTTTTTTGGTAGCCTGCAGGGTGGCCACAGTGGGATGCTTCCCAGACTGAAAAGAAAAGGGCATTCTCACAAAGTGCCGTTTGCTGGGTAATGAACCAAACTCAGTCATTTAGTTTAGGACTATTTCATATGCCATTATGATTTCTGCCTCTTCTGGAATCCAGTATGTTTCTTTTTGTACTGTGGTAATCTGACCTTTTGTTTTTTGAATGAAATCGTTCATCAGAGTGTGGTGGCTAAAAAATGGGCTTGGCCATTGATATGGGTAGGTTTGAGGTCATAGGCCTTACTTGTGTGGCCTTGGGGAAGTCCTTAGCCTCTTAATATTCAGTAGAGTAATATGAGAGGAGAATAATAGTGGATATTTCATTGGCTTATGATATAATGCATGGAAAACACTTAACAGTGCAATCATTCAGAAATGTTAGTTATTGCTTATTACATGTTTATTCATGGCACCTTTCCTATCATATGCTATTTTACCACTTATAAGTTCCTTGAGGACAGGGAACTTTTCTTAAAAATGTTTTGTGTTCTTTTAAGAAATACTGTAGTGTATTGCATCTACTAAAAACTAGTAAATATTAAGTTACAAAATGAAAGTGCAGAACTATCCTTCAATTCCTGCTAAGCCTCAGGGTTTCCATATTGTCACACCATGTCATCTTCCCACTGCACTTCTAAGCAGGCGGAGGAAAGAAGCAGAAAAAGATTTCTTGTAAGAACTGGGGCAGCATGTATATTACTCAGTTTTTAATTCATTGTCTTATTTTTTTTTTACCCATTCTTGTTGTGTAACTTTACTGTGCATTGAGTTGACACTAACAATTGTGGAAGTCAGGGATGCACCAGTTGATTGGATTAAACCAAGGTGCAAAGACAAAGGAGAGCAGTGGGTGCCACACAAAACAGCAGGCACTAAGTGTCTTCGTAGAAATGCAGATTGAATGCTGTGGTCCCTCAGGCAGGAGGGATTGAATCAAGCAGAGGAACATAGTTTACCTGAAGTGTTTATTCTTTTATCTGTGGCTTACTCCACATTGAATAGCGACTGTATTTTGGTCACTGTGCAGTGAAGGCAAAGATGAATAAAGATAGTTTTTAAAATTTAGTTTTCACTTCAGGGTTCATGATGTAAGCTTCCTTTTGCAAAGGGTTATGGTTTTATGTGCTTGAAAATGTTTGAGTTTATTGAGCCGTGTCTAATTCATTATTATTCAAAGTGACTGTTGGGTGCACGGTCCCAGGTAGGTCTTCGAGGGAAGTACACAAAACACCGACCCTGTCAGCCAGGACCTCGGTCTGTTTGGAGAGAAAAGTCACATCTACAAAAGTTAGGTAATTGTGAGCAAACTGTGTGTTTGGTGGTGCTAAAAGTAAGCAATTCAGACACAAAGTATTGTTATGGTTTAAATAAAGGAGAGACACATTTCTGTGAATAGTTTACATAGGTTATTGGAAAAAGTAGAATTTTCATCTGGGCCTTAGCAACTGAGTCAGAGTTATAGAGGAAAGAAAAGAATAATCTAGTCAGGAAAAATGAAGGAAAAAATTTGAAAATGAACAGGTATATTCTGTCACAAGACACTTCTGAGTTGCTGAGGAAGACAAGGTTGAGCACACAACTTGGAGTCAGAGCGACAGGAGAGGCAAACTGAGAGTTGACCATCTTCTAGCCAGGCATGGTGGACAGGGTCCTTCTCACACACCATCTCTGACTGAGGGAAGTGGCTGCGCTGAGGCCGAGTTCAGGCTCAGCAGCGATGAAGGTGATGATGTGTAAGTGACGTTTTCTCTAAGTGCTGGTCCTGGGAGTGGTACGGAATGCATTCCTGCCACATACTTCCTTCCTTGTTAGCAGTGGGGACTTTGGAGCCCCGGGCCTCCCCAAGCTCTGCAGACCATCACAGCCTTACTCTGCTGGTGAACACTGGCCAGGATGACCACACTGGTGCAGGCCCTCCAGGAAATTCTACAGCTACTCAAAAAGTAAATAAGTAAAAAAATAAATAAAAACTGGAACACATTTTAACCAGAGAACAGAATTAAAAACAAATCAAGGCTGATGAGAGGCATTAACTTGACTTTGATCTACAAGTCTTTTGTACTGACAAATTTGATTGGATTAATTTGAAGGTTTTCTCTCTCTCCCTCATTTTATCTGTCTCTGTCACCCTCTCTCATTTTTCTCCAGGATTTTTTTTTTTTATGATGAAACTAGGTTAGTTATTACTTAGAATCATGATCTATTCATCATAATGCAAGTTGATTTTCTGATGTTCCCCACTCCCAGGTATTAAAGTAGGGCTATTAAGGGTTTCATTATTTTCCCCTTGTTCTTCCATTGGCTGCTTCCCAGAACATGGGTAATCTTTGTGTTCTCATTACTGAAGCTACCTAATTTATTGAAGTAACACACGCAGAACTGTTGGCTTTTTTCTTTCCTGCCTCATATATTTTCAACATATAGGGGCTCTCAAGGCCAGTATCTATGAGAGCTTTCTTTCTTAGAAGCTAGGCAGGTTTTGTTAGTAAGGAACAGCAATTGTCAAACTAATTGAAGCCTTGTATATAACTAGTATATAATGATGATCATCATTCCATTTTTCAGGTGGGGAACTTGAGACACTAAGGTCAATTAACTTGTCTTAGGTCACACTGCAGATAAGTAGCAGGGCTGGGATTTGAACGCTGGCAGTTTGACTCAAGTCTATTCTTTCACTCTCAATTCATTGCTGTCTAATGTTTAGCTCATTTAACCTTTTGATCAAAAATTATGGGAAAAATGAATTCTTGATGTACTTCATTAGGGGTGCTCTCACAGCGCTTATCTTTGTGTTAAGAATGATCTTAGAAATTGGGAAGGGTATTTTACTGGCTACAGAGGATGCCCCTCCCATAGGTGGATATTTACAAATACAATTGTTGTGGCCTCTTACGTACTTCTAATTCCTGGGGAAGCTTGGAGGAACAACTTAGGAAAGGAATTTACTAGAGTAGTAAACTAGTTTATGACATGATTTTGGATTTAGTCCCAGAGTGATTGTAATACTGGCTGCTCAGAGGCTGTACTTAATGAATAAGACGACTTAAGAAAGGTGCTTAGACATGGTGCCCGGAGAGGGAGACTTGGAGGTAACGTTTCACCCTTCTTCCATTCCGTTTTGCAGATGTCACAGGAGGATTGTTGTCTGACAAGCAGTGACTTGTGTTTTCCTGACTCAAGGACACCTGACTTCAGAGGGACACTCTGTGCGTTAGAGCTGAGCAGAGATATGTGCTGTCTGGGAAGGAAATTCTGTTATTTAAGCAGGAGAAACATTTATTCTTCTCTGTGAGAGGGCGGGACAAACCCACATCACATCTTTCAGAAATGAACAAGACATTGAATCTCTAAACATAGTCTTTCCCTTTCAAAAGGCAGTTCTAACTAAGGGATCTTTGATGTTGAACGTTGATGAAAAGTTAGTCAAATATGTGATTGTCAGTTTCAGAACCACTGTGATCAATAACTCCACTATCCTCTTCAGAAGTATTATACAGATTCCAAGTTCTGTAATTTTTAGCTCTCCCCTTAATATTTTTATGCTGTCCCTGATCCTCTAAGATAATCACATGCCTTATTTCTTGACTGGAACAGCACTGCAAATGTTTTTGCACAAAGTTCTGGAATTTAATTTTAGATATTTTTCTCCTGGAGATATTGAAAAATTTCAAAGCCCTTTTTTTCCTAATTGCAGAAGTGAAACATATTGTATCCTGGAATACTATATATTCAATTACCTTATTTTAATGTTTTGCAAGCACAGGTCATAGATTTTTTTGTATGCCGTTTAATTTAATTAATCAATTAATTAATTGATGCTTGTTTTTCCTCCTATAAACTTGATAACAGGGATCTTTTCGTGTAGTTCTTTATCTTCAGACCCTGAAGCAAAGCCTACTAGAACACAGAGAGTCCTCAGTAACGATTGCTGAGTGAATACATGAATGAATTGTGCTCCCTTCAGAACTGACAGGAAAATGAAAGGGAGAAAATGGAAGCCCTAAAAATAAACATCTGAAAGATATCTTTATAGGCAGTTCTTGTTTTTGAAGGACCATAAAAATGAACATGTAAGCTGAAGTTATGCAAAACCTAATTATCAGTGGGAAAAGTTACTATTGTTCTTTGACTTCTAAAATTTTTTACTGAATTATTAAACTCTAGCTGTTGGCTAGAAAGGCATAGGGAAATAAAAAAAGTAGTAAAACTAATGTTTATTTAGTACATGCAATTTTTTAAAAACATTAGAAACATTAGGATTAAAGTGTTTGATTCCTTTGTAAAACCTCCTCAGAAGTAGTTTGAATAGTGCTTCCTCCCTTGCTGTTGTACAACGAATGAAATGGAATGAGCATCTTTTCTGTGCCCGAATTGTCACATGTCTCTCTAATTTGGATCAGCTTCTCACATTTTATCGTTTGTGCTTTTTGTGTCCAGAAATGTCTGAGTTCCTTTTTTTTGCCAGCTTCACCTCCTCCCTTCTGGGATATCATATCATTTTCTAACCACCACTTTCCTTGTTTCTGTTGACCAGTATGCCTTCACTAAGTTCCTCCACTGTATATCTAGAGTCTCTCGAATGGCCAGAGGCAGCATTGTCTACATCTCCACGATCAGCTGGGTCTTTTATAACTCCATTTACACTGTACTGCAGATTTCACTACCAGTGTCATCACGTTTTGTTTCTGTGCTGTGCTTTCATCTTTGTTGGCTATCTTCCTCTTTTGAGTAGCCATGTTGCATGAATTTATCATCGGGTGGTAAGAAGGCAATGCAACCACACACTTTGCTGTCTGTATGTGAACTGGATGACAAATCTGTAGTGACCAATCACTGTCAGACTTTGAAAGATGCTGAAGAGGTAGCAGTGAAGTTTGTACTTCATGCAATTACTCACAGTTCATAAACCATGCTAACTAAAATTTTTACTGTGTTGTTAGGGGACCAGTATTATTTAACTAAACTGTGGTAATTGAAATTTACCCACATTGGAACCACGCAAAGTGAGGATCTCCTCAATTCCAGGCTATTTTATGTGTATATGTGTATTTTTCTTTCCTAAAGTGGAATCACATTATGTATATGAATTTGCAGTTTTAATTTGTTTATTTAAAATCATGTGACATATACAGCAAAAAACAATAATCTCGACTTCATGTTTTATGACTACATGGTATTTTATTGAAGAGTGTACTAAAGTTTATTTAACCAGTTTTTTTTTTCTGGACATTTTGACTTTTTCTGTTGTTCTCAGTTATAAACAGTGCTGTAGTGGTCACCTCTGTCACTAAGCCTTTGAGGTAACAACTACTATTTATTTGAAATGAATGTCTTTATAGTGATAGAGTTACTAGCTCACTGGACACATATACTTTTAAAACAATTCCATATCCTTCCAAATTTCCCTTCAGAGAGAGATGTTCCCTATTTGGCTTCTATCAGTGACATAAATTTCCTAAACCATTGCTAATGTTAGACATTATCATTCTTTTTAATTTTTGCCATTTTAATAGGTAAAACATGTAACTTATTTTAATGATTACTATTGATTACTAGTTAGGCTGAATATTTTTATGGGCTTATCTATAGTAAATATATTTTGATCTATGGAATTTTATTCTTGTCCTACATGAATAGTTTTCAGGTGTCAGGGATTTTCCTTTTTTTAGGTTGAGTACATATATTCCTACATATTTATCTGTATGTATACACACATATGTATATATATCTTTGTACTTGAACTGCATGCATATGTATATATTATTCTTAGTTTTACCTAGGGATTATAAAAAGTATCTGTGGGCTTTAGTTTTATAACATGACCATCAGTTTACTTTATTTTTAATTTTAAATTTTTAAGATTTTATGTATTTATTTTTAGAGAAAGGAGAAGGGAAGGGGAAAAAGAGGGAGAGAGTGATGTATGAGAGAAACATTGATTGGGAGCCTCTCACATGAGCCCCAACCGAGCACCGGCCTGCAACCCAGGCACGTGCCCTCACAGGGAATTGAACTGGTGAACTTTCGCATTGCGGGACAATGTCCAACAAACTGAGCCACACTGATCAGGGTGACCATCAGTTCTAAATGCTATTCTTTAAAAAAGAAGAAGAAGAGGAGGAGAAAAGTAATCTATGACTTGGAGGACATGCTAGTTAATTTTTCATTACATCAGTTTTTTCAGAGGACAGGGTCAAAAGGAGCTAGTAGAGTGTTTAATTATGTGCTTGAGCATGTTGGAATTTTCCCCCTCAGGTGTACAATGTTTTACTTGGGCTTGTTTTTCAAATGCATTGAAGCATGACTAAATATTTTCGGGTACTGCCATTATGTAAAGAAGAGGCCCCATCGTGTTAAATATTCATTCATCAGCTTTGCAATTAGCCAGTTATGAGCAGTGAGGAGTCTTGGAGGGTATGGGCATTAGACATTGGACAGAGGGAGGGTAGGGAGGAGGCGGGTACCTGGGAGACACTCAGGATTGGGGTGCTCTGTTGCCCCCTCCCACTATTGTAGAAAAATGATTGGATCAAGCTGGTCTCTGTCTAATAGTTTTGGGTGGGTCATAAGTGGGGAAGGAAGGAAGGTCATGAGGTTGGATCTCAGCTCATCTGAGGGCTAAAAGTTCCTTGTCACACACCACAAAGAAATGGAGTGCTGTCCTGCTGGACAGTAGTGGAGAGCTGAGATACAGTTTAGAACCAAGGGAATAGAGAAGGGCTTTGATTTCTTTTTGTATTTCTGCTGGGGATAAGCAAGGAAGATGTCCACTGAAAGTGTGGAAGGGAAACCCAACAGCTTTGGGGACAGAGGAAGAGCTCGGAGCTCCACTTTCCTCCGGGTTGTACAGCCAGTGTTTAACCGCAGTATTTTCACTTCTGCAGTCTCTCCGGCCGCAGAACGCATCCGATTCATCTTGGGCGAGGAGGATGACAGCCCAGCCCCTCCTCAGCTCTTCACCGAACTGGATGAGCTGCTGGCTGTGGATGGGCAGGAGATGGAGTGGAAGGAGACGGCGAGGTGAGGAACGGTTGACGTGTGCAGTCCTGACCTGGGGGAACAAGGGTGGGCAAGATAGCAGAGCCTGTGAGTGCGCACCTTTCTCGAAACTTAGCACTCTGAATAACCAGTGACTGTGATGTTGGTTGGGTTAAGAAATAACACAATTCTTTTTCTCCTCTTTCACATTGACATGGATGCAGGACACCCTTTATTTCACCGCTGGAACATTATTTCAATGATCTGTGTTGTTATAATTTTAACCTTTATAAGGAATTAGGAGTGAGTCTCCATCCAAATGCTACTTAGTGGTGGAATATTTTAGAGGTAAACTCAGGTTCCCCAACATGATAACCTAGAGATATGTGTCCACAGTCTCCCCATGTCAAAATATTTTGTGAGATTATGTTTGATTTATTACCCATTCCCTGCTAGGAGGGAATTTGCAACGACAGTAACTGGTGCCCACAAGCTTGCTATTATTCCAAGTAAAAACTTGTCAACTTTTAAATATCCAGTGAAAGTATGCAGAAGTTTCATCTGAGTTTGGAGTTTAGAGACCTAAGTTCAGTTTCAAACTATTACCTCTAGCTGGAAAACACTTAGTTTCTCAGAACTTTGATTTAATTATCAATAGAGTAGATAATAATGCCTACTACATATAATATAGGTATACTTTATAAAATATGAGATATATGTAAATATAATATATATGTCTAAATACATCATATATATATATACATGTAGGTATATATGGATACTCTTTGTAAATTGTTAAGCACTAAACGAACATCTAAGTTTTCATTAATTTTAAAATAACAGAGCTTTTTAAAGGGGAGAAAAATGTACTTAAACAATCATTAAAAAAAAAAATAACAGAGCTTTTTTTGTTTTTACATACAGATTTAGTTACATACTCCACACTAAATCTTTGATGACCTATAACAATTATGTAAGATGAAGACTTTTTTGTTTTTTTAAATATATTTTATTGATTATGCTATTATAGTTATTCATTTTCTATCCTTTATTGCCCTCTGCCCTGCACGCTCCCTTCCACCTCCATTCCCCCCCTTAGTTCATGTCCATGGGTCATACATAAAAGTTCTTTGGCTTCTACATTTCCTATACTATTCTTAACTTCCCCCTGTCTATTTTCTACCTACCATTTATGCTACTTATTCTTTGTACCTTTTCCCCTCCTCTTCCCCTCTTACTACCCCAATGATAACCCTCCATGTGATCTCCATTTCTGTGAGTCTGTTCCTGTTCTAGTTATTTGGTTATTTTTTTTTTTTTAAGGTTTGGTTGTTAATAGGTGTGAGTCTGTTGTCATTTTACTGTTCATATTTTTTATCTTTTTCTTAGATAAGTCCCTTCAACATCTCATGTAATAAGGACTGGGTGATGATGAATTCCTTTATCTTGACCTTATCTGGGAAAAACACTTTATCTGTCCTTCCATTCTAAATGATAGCTTTGCTGGGTAGAGTAATATTGGATGTAGGTCCTTGCCTTTCATGACTTCAAATACTTCTTCCTAGCCCCTCCTTGCCTGTAAGGTTTCTTTTGAGTAATCAGCTGATAGTCTAATGGGAACTCCTTTGTAGGTAAAGGTCTTCTTTTTCTCTTGCTGCTCTTAAGATTCTCTCTTTATCTTTCATGTAAGATGAAGATTTGATATAATGCAGTTATATCATTGATCATTTGATATCATGATCATATATCAATGATATATCTGATATCAGTTCTATCATTGGTCTCTCATTATCATCATTACATAGAGATTCAATGTATTTCACTTTCATAAACAGAATGATGTTAGATATGCCTTTTATAGTCTGTAATTTAATTCAAATCAATTAAATTGAACCAGTATATTTTGAATGCACGGTATATGTCAGGTACTGTTTTAGATACTGGGAATACAGAAGTAAGTATTTTTATTATTTACTCTTCTAGGGCCTCTTTTCATGATGTAGTCACTGTCTCTTACTCCGTCTCTCAGTAGCAATTACCAGGGTATTTGAAGTCCTCCATAAAGTATACTTCTAGCTCATAAAACTTCCTGCAAAAGAAGGCTTTTGAAGTGAAAACTTTTACTAGTACCTCCATTTCATTCTTTCTTTTCTTTCTTTCTAACAAAAAGAGAGAGAGAGTTGCCCTGGTGCAGTCTGAATTAAGTGTTGGGCAGATTTTGGTCAAATCTTCGCTTTGCTACTAATCAGCTATTAAACTTCAGGCAAGTCACGTGGTCATGTAGTCTTCCTGAGACTGAGTTTTCTGTTCTATCAAATGAGGGTCATATTGGGTTGCGTCCTCTCTCATACCATGCGCATTTTAAAGCTCTAAAATTCCATCTCTGTGCGTGTAATGGTGTACACTCCGTGTAAGTATGTTTCTGACTAGCTGTGACTAGAAGACTCTCATTTTTATCTTAAAGTTCTGTGCAAGTACCTATGTAGATTAGAATTCAGGTATGGCATTCAGTTTTTCTTTCAGTCAAGTGAAGACTATACTTTATTTTATATGACCCGTGACCCCCCAAATGTGGAAAGATCATAACAGTTCACTGCATAGGTAATAAACATGGAGAGAGATGCATATAGTGTTTTCCTTTAAGGCTGTTAAAGATTAAGGTGGTCTTGAATTCTTTGTTGTCCTTAAAGGCTGTATCTCTTTGTAAGCAACATGTCATTTTGGTGGAGCCTTTGGCCCCTGAGAGACTGGAGCTCTGGAGAAGTGTGGTGGGTATGTGCCATGGGTCAGGGGAAGCTGCCTGGGAGAAACATGCTTACACATAGTCTGCTCTCTGTAACCTCTCCTGTATAGGACTTTCCACAATGACCATTAATTAATTAATCAATCATGTCAGTGATATTACTGTTTTGAATTTGTCTCCCTCATTACACCGATTCATCTGAAGGCAGGGACCGCCATGTCTATCTTTCACTACTGTGTCCCTAGTGCCTCGCGGTGCCTGGTACATAATTGTTGGTCAGTAGTATTTGTTGAGTGTGATTAGTTGAAAACTGATTGCTTTAGAAACAAATGTTCTATATATAATACTTTCTTAGAAGTATGACTTGGCCAAAGTTGGAGTTCTGTGATAATCCACTTCTGATTGATAGACAGCTGGATGACAGACCCAAGGTACCCAGCGCATCACTGAGAAAGCCCAAAAGAGGACTGTGCTTGATGTTTTGAACTAATTCTTCAGTATGCTGATGCCATCTGCTTTTAGGTCTCTAGGCCAGACTGCTTGCCTTATTTGATTGAAAACAAGTGATTGCCTGACTAATAGGCATCTCAAAATAACATGTCTAGAACTGATCTTTTAAAAAAAGTTTTTTAAATTGTTGTTCAAGTACAGTTGTCTCTATTTTTTCCCCACCCCAGCCATCCCCACGTTCTACCCTTGATCCTACCCCTCTGGTTTTGTCCATGTGTCCCTTATACATGTTCCTAAAAACCCTTACCCCTTTCCTCCCCTCTGGTTACTGTCAGTTTGTTCTTAATTTAAACGTCTCTGGTTATATTTTGCTTGCTTGTTTGTCTTTTGATTAGGTTCCACTTATAGGTGACATCATATGGTATTTGTCTTTCATCGCCTTGCTTATTTCACTTAGCATAATTCATCTACTTCAGATAAACTCCTCTGACAGAGTTCCCCGCTACAATGAACAGCTCCATTTTTCTGGTTACTCAGGCCAGAAACATTGTAGTCTTCCTTGACTCCTCATCTCTCTCTGCACCCCTTACTCGATCCTTTGGCAAATCCTGTCTATCCTCAAAGATATTCAGATATACAGAATCTCACCATATCTGACATGTAGTACTGCCGTAACCTGGTCCAAGTCATTGCTCTCTCTCACCAGATTACTGCAAATGCTTCTTAATTAGTCTACTGCCTCCCTGCCCCTGGCCTTACCTCTTCATATACTGTCCACCATGATCTCTTCAACGTCATCTGCTACTTCTGTCCCTCTCCATCACTCTGCTTGAGCCTCATGGGCCAGTCATGCTCCCAGGTCAGGGATTTTGCATTTGCTGTCCCTGCTTTCATTTTCTTTCATCCTTTAATATTACCTTCTCAATGACTGCCCTTTCTAAAATGAAACCTTCCCCCAAGACTCTTGAGTCCCCATCCTCCGTAATGTTTGTTTAGTTCTTATTGGCATTTAGCATAATACATATCTTGGTGTTCTATCTTCCTAATAAAGTCAAAGCTCCACGAGGGCAGGAATTGTTGGCTGTTTTGTTTACCACTGCTTGTGCCTACAACTGCCTGGCACACAGGCTACAGTCAAGAACTATGTGCCAATAGAATGAATGGAGAAGCAGGACCTTGATTCTTAGTTTGCTGCTGTACCTAAATCCTGTTGGGAGGTTTGGAGGTGATATTGTCTCCGGAAATGATTTAGATTTTCAGTAATTTACTTCCTTCAACATACTCTGTTTTGGAATATGTTTGCAGTAATTTCTAACTGCTGTTTATGATGTCCAGTTTCCAGGCATAGTAAGGATATTTTTCCCCATGAAAAGCTGTCAAACCTACCATAGTAATAAAAATATAGTGCTTAGAAAGAATTCATTTTATATATAAAAATGCAGCAGCATGCATATTTTTCTGGCTCATCTATAAAATTGAGAATTTTTGCCTTTTTGTTAATAACCTGATTGATAGACTATTTTATTCTATAGAGAACTAACCTACCAGACTTCTTCAGCTTAAAGTAATTTCTACTGTTTGTACTCCCTACCCATTTTAATACTCTCCCTTTTAATGTTCTGTGCTTTTTAGTTGACTAATGATTTGATATCACCAAGAATATCCTACATTGAGTCTCAGCATTACTGTAGCATTTTTGCCCTACTTCAGATTAGCTCTGTGCCTCGAAAAGTAAGGAGAATGATTTCAGTAGTAGGAAAAATATTCTCATTAACATTTTAGAAATCACAGTAGTTGTGTAAAAGTATAAACAAGGGAAGCTTTTATTTACAAATTTTTATATACAATTTGAGATACAGCCAACTCTACTATCTTCTTTTTTCACATCTTTCCCCTGCTCTTCCCTTTCCCAAAAGTTAGAACTTTGAATTTTCACTGGCTCTTCCAACAGAGCACAAGTTGAAGACTGCAAGGGAAGAATGATCAGACCTGAAATGAGGATGTGGTCAGTGGAGTGCAGAGACCACTCTGCTTTAAAGAGCACTCCTAAGTGTTTGGTCATTAGAATACTGATACTCAGTAATGTAGCAGGAATTATAGTGGAATATTTGGTATTAGGGAAGAAGCCTATGTTTCTCATTAAGAATTTCTAGGTGGCTAGGTATTAGCTAATGGATTCATGGAGGAAACTGGTAAAAAAATAAGTCATGGTCCAGTTTAGGTGATGACCCTAAGCCAGGAAGAATGGCTACCATTACTCCCAAACTCTTTATTTCTTTAGGTCCCTGATGTCTCTGCAAAAATGGGTATTGGCTTTCACTTTATTTCAGCTACTGTTCAAATGGGCAAATTTTTCAGTGGTGAACTGTTGTAAGAAAACATGTTAACGATCATCCCCGCAACATGATTCAGATTTTACTGCCACACCTGGGTAAGAAGGAACACCATCACAAGTTTCAACAAATGCAACAGCCAAAAGAGGAAAGGGGTATTGCTGTTTTACTTCTGGTGGGACAGCATGAAGGAACGCCGCTTCGTTCCAGTTTGCCCTGCAGACTGACTGACGTTCCTCTGGAGCATCTGTGGGTCAGGCCTGACCATCAAACGCAGACATGGGCACTTGTCCAGGGAGTTTGGAGAGGAACCTCTCCCTTCCTGATCTACGTTGCCTTCTCTTTCTCGGAGGAAACTTCCATTTCAGATCAAGTTTATTTTTTCTGTAAGAAAAAGACTGAAGGAAAAGGAATTTAATCATTTATGTAATATGTAATTACCATACATACAATTTCATATAAGTATGCACATGTATAACTTTATATAACTTTTATATAAACATACAACTTTTATAGCAGCATACATATAACTTTTGCAATAACTTTCACAGTTGACCTAGAAATTTAAGAATTTCCTTAACAATATCATTTATCCCAGATACACGCTTGCACTGGCTTCTTTCATTTGTGATGAAGCAATTACTAGTTAGCAAGAAACTTTATTATCATTTTAATAGTTTTATGAAGTTGGATTATAATTTAGGGCAAAGGTCATGTCTATTTTCTACAGTAAAGCTGTCATGTTTTTAAGTTAGAGGTCTTGTCTTTTATGAATTATATTTAATCATATGATTAGAAAATTGCAAAATTCAGTGATTCCCTGTGGGTTTTCTTTTTCTTCAACAAATGAGCCGAAATACTATTGTTTGGCAGTCACTCAAAGTGCATTATTCTGCAGCGTACTTCCTCATTATTCTTCTAAGACCTAGGAATAAGTAAACTTCACCTAATAAACTCTTCCAAGGTTACAACAGTTTTGTAATTGTAAGCAATTAAGAAGCCAACTTCTAAAATTTATTTTCCTATAACATGTCAAGTACCAAGCAGAAGGAAAAGAAACTTATTGCAAATACACAGTTATTCATAGTTATTATGAAGGGTACACAGTGGCTTTTTGTGCATTTTACAATAAGAACATCTGTTGTTTTTTGCAAAGGTAATTACATGGTTCTGAAGCACCTTTACAAATTCCCTGGCACTCAGAAAGGCTGAACTTTGGTACTTTGGCCTTAGCCTGTTCTTTAATGGGTCCTATTTGAGTTGAGTAGTTTAGTTTCTTTTTCAAAATTTGCCCTTGATATGTGAGGAGGATAGACATAGGATATATAGTTTCTGGAATAAAACTGCCTGCAAATAATCTGTTTAAATGGGCAAACTATTACTTTATGCTGAAAGCTTATGTTGGAAGTACCTTCAGTGATCAGTTTTTGAACAATTAGAGCAATACATTTCAAAGGAATGTAATAGCCATTATTCCAGTTTCCCTTAAGCTATTAGCTGTGCTATGATATGATGTCATCACAACGTTCAATATTTACCGAACTCAAAGTGAAATAGAGGCTAAACTGAACTGTGAGATAATACTTATCCCTGGAAATTGGCTAGTTTTGAGACTACATATCATTCCTCTATTGTTAAATCCAGATTTAAAGAGCTGGTGTATTCCAGGAGGGTGAGTAATACTATTCCATCAATCCACACTAGTTAAGATTTATGATTTATAAATATACTTTTAAAACTTGTTCAAAGTCGTATTAAAGTCCAGTTCAGTTGCCTACAATATATACTATGGACAGGAATAAAAGAAAAGATCAATCTCAAAAGAATGCTCCTTAAACATTTTAGTAGTAGCAGTTTTTTAGTAGTAGTTTTGCTCCTTAAACCTTTTTTTTATTAAACATATTGTTTGGATAGTTGAGGATGACAATAAAAAAGAGCCATTGTCCTATGTTATATGTACATTAGGTTTAGTTTTCTTTTAAGAAATGGTTTGGCAATATAGATTTATGGCAGCTGATAAAAAGGGGGGCTAATTTAGGAAGAAAGATAAACAGGAAGTGAAGGCTCTATAAAACACTCCCCTTTACTGAGTTTCTAGCTGGCTCCTGTCATTCAACTTGAACTTAAGTTCTGTGACCTAAGAGTTTATTCCTCAAATAACAAGAATATTCTTAGGAATAAAAACAAGGAGTAAGTACACTCTCTATAGATGACATAATTAAATATAACCCTGTCTTTGTTTTATGTACTATGGAATCTTCTATCTACTAGAGTCTTATGTTGAGCAATAAATTATAACTCAAATATAAATGTGATTCACATAGCAATTTATCAGCAAACAGGGTTGGACATTCTGTGAGTAAGCATGAAAAGATAATATAGCTAAAGTTGCTCCGGCAGGTATGGCTCAGACGGTTGGACATCATCCCACAAACCAAAGGGTTGCAGGTTTGATTGCTGGTCAGAACACATGCCTGGGTTGTGATCTCTGTCCCTGGTTGGGGCATTTATGAAAGGCAACTGATCAGTGTTTTTCTCTTACATCGATGTTTCTCTCCCTCTCTTTCTCTCCCCTCCCCTCCACTCTCTCTAACATCAATAAGCATGTCCTCTGGTGAGGATTTAAAAGAAAAGGAAGAAAGAAAAATATAGCTAAAGTCATCTAATGTAATATACTTCATAAAATGATGACTCAAAATAACCCTAAATCTTTTATCATTTCAGCAAGTGCATAGAATTCAATGAGTGTGAACTAAAATTGTCATTTTTCTCTCACTTCTATTTCTGTGGTTCTAATACCAGCCAAAATGAAGGACTAATTTATACATACACACACACACACACACACACACACACACACGAGTATTAAGGGTCTTCGGTTCTTTCTTGGAATGTTATGTTTTGCAGCCACTTTGCAGAAATAAATAACGTCCAGTTCTGAGTGTTTAAAACTTTGGTGGTGATGTTGGCCTTTTAACTTGTGAGGAAAACCTGTAAACATCTCCACTGCTTACATTTTTGGGATACAGGGAAAAGGAGGAGAGTCTTAGAATGGAGGACGAGGTTGTGAGTGAGGCTGCCATTGACATGGGGAGTTTCTTGGCTGGGAGAGGCTTTCTGAGACGGGTAATGGAGGGGACTCTCGGAATAAGGCTAAAACACTCGAGTCACTTGAGTGCTGGGCTTGATTAAAATTCTAATTTTCGTTGACTCTGTGGCTGATCTCTTGATCTTTTTTCACTCCTGGTTCTGCTAATGTGTTTTTTCCCCTCCTCCGGGGATGGTGAGCAGTCTATAAATATCTTACGCAGAGCTTCCTCCGATCTCTGCCCTTTGTTCTCTGGCTTTAGTGAGCTAGGTGAGCATTTAGCTTTTCTAGGGAAACACTTTTCAATCATTAAGCCTTTGGGTGAAGAATGTAGAAAAACAATTTTTTAAACCTGTTTATCTTTTCAATATCTTTCAGAATGTTTGAAGTGATATAAAAAAGCATTTTTCTTTGGGTCATAATAACTATTGATAATGCTTTTTTCCCCTTTTTTACCGGTATAAGAAGAGTCTATATGTATGGTATGTGGGACATAAAAACTGTCAACTGTGTTTTGCTCTCATTTCCATTAAACATTTTAATTGATATATAGGTTGATAAGCTATTAAAATGTCTAGAAGTGTTAGAAAAATCTGTGCCAGAGGGTTGTTTGCTCCACTGGTAAGGTTAATACATCTGTTACGATCAGAAGACGTGTTGTTCATTGGCTTGCATATTTTTGAACACATGTGGAGCCAGATTTTAAGGAGGGAACATGGGTCAGCCAAAAAATCTGTAATATATTAAAGTGAGACATAGCAGCACATGCACACCTACTGTAGGCATTAAAAGAGAATTTTATATTCATCTGACCATTTCACACACCATATTTTTCAAATATTTAAGATAAATACTGCCCTGGCTGGTGTGGTTCAGTGGGTTGAGCATCATTCTATAAACTAAGGGGTCACTGGTTCGATTCCTGGTCAGGGCACATTCCTGGGTTGTGGGCCAGGTTCCTGGTTGGGCATGGATGAGATGTGATGATCAATATTTCTTTCTCATATCAATGTTTCTCTTCCTCTCTTTCTCCCTCCCTTCCCCCTCTCTACAAATAAATAAATAAAAATCTTTGAAAAGATAAATATTGGTTCATAACTGATATTTCACCTTATGTAAACTTGCCTTGTGAAGTCATAACAGAATTCTCAGAGTAGTGGCTATTTTTTACACATTGTAGGCTCTACCTAAGTGGAGCCTACATAAGGAGATTTTCATAAGGCATATTTTTTCTACCTTATTTTAAAAATTTAGTTATTCTTAAGGATTCCATGGTTACTGCTAGATATAAAACCAGGAATGCTTTGGTTCCTCTTGGTTTTCTTGCTAACAGTAGGGAAGGGTGCAGACTCTGTTTGGTGTATTTATAAAAGTAAAACAATTAAGGACATAATAAGCTTTTAAGACTCCAGGAAAGGAAACATGTTGGTAGTGCCAGTGGGGGTGGAAATGGAGGGGCTGATGTTGCTCCTTCCAAGGTAGCCAGACCACTTCTAATTGCTACTCACTCATCTCATGTTCCTAGGTGGATTAAGTTCGAAGAAAAAGTGGAACAGGGTGGAGAGAGATGGAGCAAGCCCCACGTGGCCACGTTATCCCTTCACAGTTTGTTTGAGCTGAGGACGTGTATGGAGAAAGGATCCATCATGCTTGACAGGGAGGCTTCTTCTCTCCCACAGTTGGTTGGTGAGTATGTTGTTTTAAGTACCTGTCATTTTTTCAGCTTCTCCTACCTATTTGTGAGTCTACATCAATGCAGATGACCTCTAGTTAAGTTGAATATTCTGGAACATGGATTCTCTCTTTTTTATGGTTTAAAACTAGTAAGGTTTATTGCAGGAAATTTGGAAAATACAGACAAATGTTAAGAAAATTTAAAAAGCCCATCATTGCTCCTATATCTGGTCATAGTTATGGTTAACATTTTGGCATATTTTCTTCCAGTTTTGTTTCTCCATTTTCTCTCTTATACTTTTTCATTTTTTGTTTTACAAAAATTAATATACAGGTTTATTATTGTATATATACAGGTTTGCATTTATTTCTTTCACTTATTAACATAGGATTAATATTTTGAATGGAGCCTCCACCCAATCCTTGGTTGTATTGGACTGGATTTCTGGACACTAGATTTCTACAGTTCTTTGACCTTAAACAGAACTGAGCTTCTCTGGGACTCATTTTTGTCATCTGTAAAACAGGGTTTAAATCCTCTGTAGGAAGGAAGATAGTCTAGTTCCTGGGTGGGGGCTGATCTGTAGATGGAAGTCAAACTCCTTGAACTGCATGTAGAGAAAAGTTGTGTGAGGTGAGAAGCCAGCAGAACCTTATGGGTTAGTGACTCAGTCAGGTCACGTCAGCTCCCAGTAGCATTTGCACAACCCCCCGCGACTCAGTGAACCTAATGGTGCAGGGCAGCTTTGGCATCTTTTGCAATTAGTGTTGTGTAGTGAATGTTAATTTGTCATGTTGAACACCTTGGGCACATATCACGACATTCCAAATAGTAGTAATTGTTTTTATTTTCTAGCAAGTGTGTGGCCTAAGTGGCCTCATTACCCTTCACCTCTAGGTGTAGTGAAAACAGCATAGATGTGTTATTCATTGAGCACACTCTCAAAAACAGGTGCAGGGGCTTTGCCTATTTTTCCTAGGAAAACGTCATAATTAGGTGACCACTGGGCCTGTTTGGATCACTGCACTTTCCCACAGGGTCTGTAAGGTGCCCACCTTGGGATTATGGGGACGAGGATGTGGATCATGGCTCTGTAGAAAGTGACCAGTGTAAAATTTCTGTGTAATTTCAGCCTTGCTGCAAAATTTCTTTGACTGTCTTTAGACAAAAGGCTTATCTGTGGCATCTGTGTCTTTATAATAGACAATGGGAAGGCTGTAGCATTTATATTGAAAGAAAAGATCAGTTGTCAAATGAGGCATATATCTAGCTGATGTGTATGTATGTATTCCACTCCTCAGAGAGCTTGTTAGATTTGCAAGGAAGCCCCACACTTTTCATGCATCTGAGATATTTAAGGTGCAAAAGGAGAAGAGAGAAAGACTAATGTGAAGGTGCTGGGTGGACAGTTAATTAGTTCATGCATTTGCTTGGCAGTGGTGTGTAAGCTTCTACAGTGTGCCATTTACTGTTCCAGACTCTGGAATTAGGGTTACAAATCCACCACTTTGTAAACAAGATAAGTCACAAATCCACGTCTCCACAGGCAGTTAGAAGATAATGCAGGAAGTACTGCTCTATGTAGAATTTTTCACGTTTGACAAGGCAGGTGAGGCTGAAATGGACATTTGACTTATGAGGAGAGATCTTGTGTTGTCATACCAAGGGAAGGTGGAGCCATCTACCAAGACAGAAGCAAAGAGAAGGAATGGTTTCCTGGGCGATTGGCTCCACTGACTTTTTTTAAAAAACTAAATTGAAACTATACTTTTATGTGAAAATGCATTATGTTATTTGGATTTATTTTTTTAAATATTTTTGTCCTTGAAATTCTTGAGGCTTTCAAATTCAATAGTTGAATAATGACTGTGTTACTTTAGCCAAACAATTCTTTGAACTGGAGACATTAAGGGTAAGGGGTCTTCCTTCTTCTCCCCTGTTGCGGCTTCTTCTGCAACTCAGCAACAAGAGTGTAAAATCAGGAATATTAAGATTCTAAGTTGAATAAAGGCATTCATTTCATGGTAAATCTGTTATTCACATACAATGAATGATAAGCTTTTCTTACAAGACATCTTACGAATGAACTAGGATATAACAATACGTTATCTCAGTGATACGAATACAAATCATACTTCAGTAGAAACAGAAATGTGGAGAACAAAAACATGTCTCCTAACAGAATAATTTGTATATTGATGATTGAAAGTATTATAATTGTATACCAATTAAAAAATAAAAACACAGGCCAAGCACCTTACAGAACTGAAAGCATCCTAAATAACAGGTTGTCAATAGTGTTTCATGAGTGTCCTCCGTAAATAGCCGATCACACTAGAACGCACTCTTAAACATACACGCATGTCAGTCCTCACCCATGGCTTCTTTCACTCATTATTAAAGGCTGCACGATAGATTATTTTCTAAAAAAGTATCATGATTAGTAAAGATTATCCAGTTTTTGAGTGAGAATTTCTGTATTCTTAGACTTTAAGAACTCCTCTGGAGCGAAAATGTCTGAAATCAGACAAGTTGAAAAAGTGCATCAGACACACATACGTGCAGGGCAAGGCGGACGTCGCACTGTGACCTGGCAATGTGTAGGCGTTCTAAGGGGAGAGGGGCTGTTGCGGTTTAAAGGCCACCAGTACGGTTCCTATGTTAAAAAGAAAGTCTTACTATAGTCTTTTGTTACTGCCTGAAACTTTGTTTGGAGATTCATTACACTGAGGCGAGTCCTGTACTAAAATATGCTACCTTCTGACAGAGGTCACATATTCCATGAGATGCAGGGTGAAGTTGCAGGAAGGGTGGTGAATTTAAAGTTGAAGGGGGTTTAGTGAAAGTCCACCCCACTAGCATTTATGATCAGGGGATAGATGAGGCCAGTTACTTCACTCTTCAGTGGTCTCAGCTTACTCCTTTGTAAAAGCAGGATGAAGGTGGACCTTTCAGGGTGTTTGTGAGAATTAAGGGAGGACATCCGGTGTGATTATTGTATGCTTACATAGCTATCTTAGTGTCTCAGTGTGCATGCGTTTGTCCAGGTCTTTCTGTGTGTCAGCTAGCAGAGGGCAGAGTGAGAGAGGTGCTCAGGGACTTCATGGACACGAGAGGAGATTCTGAAAGATGTAGTGGGTGGAACTGGAAATATCAGCTTCTTTGCTGTACCTGGAGTTGGTCAGTGAGGGTGACAAAAGTTAAAGTTGAGTTATATACTTGAACTTCTGTGTAAAACTGCCATTGGAATCTTCATTACTAGAAAGAACCATTTGAAGGAACTTCTGGTCTTCAGCAGCTTACTGTCCTTTTACATGAAGTAGAAGACAGAGTCCCACATTACATTGGAGACTCCGTCAGCCAATGGCCAGAGAGGTTCTGGTATTTACTAAATTTAAGGAAGGTTCTTTAAGCACTCTGTGTTCTCACTTTAGTTTTCCATTACTTTTTATTATCAGCTATGAGCTGAACTTTTTCTGTAGCCCCCATGTATTTACTTAAAAAATTGTCATTAAATTTAAAAATTAGACAGTACTAGGTTACTGTGAGGTACCATCAGTTAGTAGTATGTTTACCCTTCAGTCCCTGGGCCAAGCAGGCAGAGAGCCAGTGGTGTCATTCTGGAACTGATAATACAGAAAAAATTCAGAAGCAACTAATAAGTCAATAAAACAATTCATAAGCAAAAGAAAGGAAGAAAAAGAAAGGACCAGATTTGCAGGAGTGCAGGGAGAAGAACGTATTTGAGAGAGTGTAACTGGCTGAAAAGGTATACTTATTTTAAAGTATATTTTATTGATTATGCTACTAGAATAGTCCCATTTTTTTCCTCCCATTTATTGCCCTCCACCCTCCACCCCTGCCTTCCAGCATCCCCCGCCACCACCACCTTAGTTCATAGCCATGGCTCATACATATAAATTTTTGGCTTCTCTATTTTCTATACTATTCTTAACATCCCCCTGTCTATTTTTTCACATTTTTATTGTCATCTGAGTACATTGTCTCCATTTCCCCACCACCGCTCCCCTCCATCCCAGTTCTCACCACTTCCCACCCTTGGTCCTACCCACCTTTGGTTTCGTCCATGTGTCTGTAAAGAAATCCTTAAAAATCTCCTGAAACAAACTAAACCTTGCAGAGGGTTAAAAAGCAGAAAGGAAAAAAAAAGTCCTTATTTTATTCTAAATGATGGAAGATGGCATGCTTACTTAGAGAGTTATTGTCATATTTGGTTATCAAAAAATTATAATTTTTAGCAGAGGATTAAGTGGAGTTTTGTGCTGAATCTAGCTTAGAATTATGTGCAGCTAAGTTAAGTCTTCTTTAAAATTATTTATTGATTTTTAGAAAGAGGAAGGGAGAGAGAGAAATATCAGTTTGTTGTTCCACTTATTCATGCATTCATTTGTTGATTTCTCTCATGTGCCTGACAGGGAATCAAACCTGCCACCTTGGCATATTGGGACGATGCTCTAACCAACTGAGCTATCTGTCCAGGGCCTGCAGCTGAGTCTTAAAAGATGCATCTCCCTTCTACTCCATTTACGTCAACAAATTTATGTCAACAAATGAGAAAAAAAAGTAATAATAGCAAGTATGATTTTATCAAACAAACAATAGCAAGCTTTTTATCCTTTTTTGCAGTCTACCCGCTATTTCTTAGTGGCATTTAATGGAGATCTTGGAGGCATGTCCCCTTCCTGCAGGCGTAAATGCACCTGGTCATGAGCACTGGAGACTGTTTAAGCAGACTTTACTTCTCACACTTGTGTTTAAAAATTTAGCCTCGATTCCCAGTCAGGACATAGACCTGGGTTGTGGGCCACGTCCCCATTTGGCAGTGTGCAAGAGGCAACTGATTGATGTGTCTCTCGCACATTGATGTTTCTTTCCCTTTTTCTCCTTCCCTTCTTCTCTCTCTAAAAATAAATAAATAAAATCTTTAAAAAAAGAATTAAAAAAATAAAAAGAAATAAAAATTCAGCCTAATTCTGATTCTCTTCAGAACCTCTTCTTGTTTTCTTCATGAAGAAACCCTTCTTAATGCTGATAGAAAAATGTATCTTTCAACCATAAAATATCATTTTCACTGATTATTTTAGTAGCTTATTATTGCTATTATTATAATTCTACATTTAAAGAGTGTCATTCACATGTGAAACTATGTACATGGGAATTTTCCTCCTGTTAAGTTAAAAAAATTGTAAGTCATTTCAGGTATTTTTTATTGTGATGGAAAATGGATTAGGAAAATGTAGCTCTGCTTTTGGAATTCTCATTTTTATATTTAAAGGCGTTCCTGGGCTGTCACTGTTGGCAGGTGTGTTAGTCAAGTTGTTTTTTGCTTTTTACACCTTTTTTATTTTCAAAATGGTAATATGTTTATGTTTTACCAAAAATCTATGTTCATTTTTATATAATCCAGAAAAATATAATGCACAAAAATCAAAATAACACAAATCTGATCTTTTAGAGCTATCCCTCCAGCAGTTTTTCTATATATCGTCTGTTTATACATATGAAACTTATTTTATAGAATGGGAGTATATTATAACATTTTAATCTAATTTTTTAAATTTAAAAATATAATACAAAGGATCTTTTCATGTCATTAAATATAAATGTAAACATTTTAATGGCTACAAAATATTTAAAAATCTACGATTAGGCATTGCAATTGCCTTCAAGCTTTTTTTATGATTACCCAAATTTTATTGTATTTTTATGCGCGTGTGTGTTTTTTAAAATATATTTTATTGATTATTATAGTTGTTCCATTTTTCTCCCTCCCCTCCCCCCTGCACACTCTCTCCCACCTGCATTCACCCCCTTTAGTTCATGTCCATGTGTCATACTTATAAGTTCTTTAGCTTCTACATTTCCCATACTATTCTTACCCTCTTCCTGTCTATTTTCATAGACCTCCATCTATGATACTTACTCTCTGTACTTTTTCCCCCTCTCTCCTCCTCCCACTCCCCTGTTGCTAACCCTCCATGTGATCTCCATTTCTGTGGTTCTGTTCCTGTTCTAGGTGTTTGCTTAGTTTGTTTTTGTTTTTGTTTTAGGTGTGGTTGTTAATAACTGTGAGTGAGTTTGCTGTCATGTTACTGTACATGTTTTTTATCTTCTTTTTCTTAGATAAGTCCCTTTAACATTTCATAAAATAAGGGCTTGGTGATGATGAACTCCTTTAACTTGACCTTATCTGAGAAGCACTTTATTTGCCCTTCCACTCTAAATGAAAGCTTTGCTGGATAGAGCAATCTGGGATGTAGGTCCTTGCCTTTCATGACGTGGAATACTTCTTTCCAGTCCCTTCTTGCCTGTAAGGTCTCTTTTGAGAATCAGCTGACAGTCTGATGGGAACTACTTTGTAGGTAACTGTCTCTTTATCTCTCACTGCTTCTAGGATTCTCTCCTTCATTTTAATCTTGGGAATGTAATTACGATGTGCCTTGTTGTGTTTCTCCTTGGGTCCAACATCTTTGGGACTCTCTGAGCTTCCTGGACTTCCTGGAAGTCTATTTCCCTTGCCAGATTGGGGAAGTTCTCCTTTGTTATGTGTTCAAATAAATTTTCAATTTGTTGCTCTTCCTCTTCCCCTTCTGGTACCCCTATAATTCGGATGTTGGAACGTTTAAAGATTTCCTGGAGGTTCCCAAGCCTCTCCTCATTTTTAAAAAATTCTTGTTTCTTCATTCTTTTCTGTTTGGTTGTTTCTTTCTTCCTTCTGGTCCACTCCATTGATTTGAGTCCCAGTTTTCTTCCCATCACTATTGGTTCCCTGTACATTTTGCTTTATTTCACTTAGTGTAGCCTTCATTTTTTCATGTAATTTGTGACCAAATTCAACCAATTCTGTGAGCATCCTGATAACTGGTACTTTGAACTGTGCATCTGATAGGTTGGGTATCTCTTCATTGCTTAGTTGTATTTTTTTCTGGAGCTTTAATCTGTTCTTTCATTTGGGCCTTTTTTTTTTTTTTTGTCTTGATGTGCCTGTTATGTATAAGGGGCGAAACCTTAGGTGTTCACCAGGGCGGGGCAACCCAGTTGCTTCGTTGTGATGCTGTATGTGGGAGCGGGGTTCGAGAGGAAACAATGGCGCTTGCTCCACTCTCTGCTGTATTTCAGTCACTTCCGCTGTTCCCCCCAAGCAAATTGGGCCTTTCTGGTGCTAATGCCCGTGTGGGCGGGCTTGTGTATGTTCTAGGACCCCGTGGGTCTCGCCTACAAACTCTCCTGTTAGGTTGGGAGTCTCTTCCTGCACCACAACCCCCATAGGTGTTTTCTATCAGTGTTTTGAGGCTTTATTTCCCAGCACTGGGACCCAGGGTTGCATGGTCTGTCTCACTGCCCAATTTCGCGTGGTTTATCTGTGTGTGAATGTGAGACCACTGGGCCAGCCAGTGGCCTTGTGCACCGTGCCATGCTCCACAATCTCTGCCTTGCTGGGTCTGCCAGCTGCTGCCTTGTGTGACTGGGGTCTGCCTGCCGCTGCTTTTTTTTTGCTGCAACTCCTCTCCACCTGGCCACCCGACTCCGCCCCTCCTATTGGGCTGGATGAATGTTTCTTCTTTAACTCCTTGGTTGTGGGACTTCCATACAGTTCAATTTTCTGTCAGTACTGGTTGTTATATTGTTTCTTATTTTGGTTGTGTGAGGAGGTACAGTGTGTCTACCTACACCTCCATCTTGGCAGGAAGTCCCTGTTTTTTTAAACTGTATTTTATTGATTATGATATAACAGTTGTCCCATTTTTTCTCCCCTTTATTGCCCTCTGCCCTGTGCCTCCCCGTCCATCAGGTTGTACCCCTTTGTTCATGTCCATGGGTTGTACATATGAGTTATTTGACTTCTCCATTTCCTTTACTACTCTTAACCTCACCCTGTCTATTTTGTACCTACCATTTATACTTCTTATTCCCTGTACATTTTTTGTCATCCTCCTCCCTTGCCCTCCCCACTGATAACCTTCCATTAGACTATCAGCTGATTTCTCAAAAGAAATCTTATAGATGAGAAGGGGCTGGCAAGAAGTATTCCAAGTCATGAAAGGCAAGGACCTACATCCAAGATTACTGTACCCAGCAAAGCTATCATTTAGAATGGAAGGGCAAATAAAGTACTTCTCAGATAAGGTGAAGTTAATGTTCATCATCACCAAGCTCTTATTATATGAAATGTTAAAGGGACTTATCTAAGAAAAAGAAGATAAGACATGAACATTAAAATGACAACAAATTCACAATTATCAATGACTGAACCTAAAAGCAAAAACAAAAAGCAAACTAAGCAAACAACTAGAACAGGAACAGACTCACAGAAATGGAGGTCACATGGAGCCTTCAAGTTTTTATTGCAAAGAAAAGAAGTGAACATTTTTGTTATGCATTTATGAAATTATTTCCTTAATATAGATTTCTAATGGCAAAATATTCAAAGGGTTTGAAAATATGAAAGGGTTTTGTTATGTGGTTGCCGCTTGGCCTTCAAGAAGGGTTGTACTTGCTAGCACAGTCCTCATCAGTGTATGGAGCTGTCTGTCATGCACATCCTTCGTGTCATTGGGGGTTAGCCTTTTAAATTGACACTTTGATGGATTAACAGATATCTCATGACTGGTTATATTTCTGTTGTTTTTCAGAAACTCTGCATATATCAATTTTTTTTTTTTTTTGTCTAGAGCTTCCTTTTCAAATAAAGAAAAGTACTGTATGATATGGAAAAAAGACCTAAACTAAGAATCAGAAAGCCTGGTTTTATTTGGGGGGCTTGCCTCTAATTAGGCTATGTCTGTGAGCAAGTCTCTTTTGCCCTGTGTATAACAAGAGGTTGAACTTGACACTTCCTGAGGTTCCTTCCCTTCAGCTCTGCTGTCATCCAAGGTTGGCAAATTCTTTCCCAATTGGTAACGTCTGTGGGATTTTGAACACTTAATTTCAGTGTGGTTGTGAAATGTGACTGCCCCCATTTTCCTTGAAGGATTTTATAGTTTATGCTTAAAGAGATCCCTGCAATGTGGGCCATTTTTATAGAAACTTAATGAAGGGCATAAGCCACACAGATCTTTTAACCTGTTCTAACCAGTGATTTCCAGGCATTAGTAACAGAGGGTTGGCTGTGGCACATGTAGGATTGGTTTGAAATTACAAGGGAGGGCAAGAGTAGAGGGAGGCGCCACGAGGAAGGATGGAGAAGAAACGCTTTAACCCACAACCTGGAGTTAGAGTAGGAGTTTGATAATACTTGCAGCAGACATGCTGGGCTGTTTGTTTGTTTTTATGGTTCTTCTGTAAAATGGACTTTCCACATTGAACAAGGCTTAAACGGGGCAGTAGAGAGGTTGTGTTTAGTAGCACTTAATTATTTTGCTGTGGAGCAGAGCTTCAGTTGTAATTATAGAATCGGTTCTGAGAGTTTTACTGAGAGGGTTTGCGTAGTTAAAAATACTGAGAGCTAAAGGCCATTGTCAAACCAAAACATTCCTATGGGAGAAACTTCTGCCTTGCGCACGCTCCTTACCGAGTGGTCCAGCGTTATGTGGCATTTATGGCACCTGTATGGGCACATGGTGCCACGTCCTGGATTCAGCCTCCACTCAGCTCCCAAATAGTTGATTGTACACTGTGTAAGTCGTTAGTTTCCAGCCAAAGGCTGTGAGGCCAGTTCTGTGGCTGACTTGTGAAAAAGAGGATTTCTTATTTTTTTTTTTCAGTTACAGTTTATATTTAATATTAATTTGTATTAGTTTCAGGTGTATAGCAGAGTTGTCAGACAAACATATGCTTTACGAAGTGTTTTCTTACCCATCTGGCACCATAGACAGTTACTGCAGTATGGTCGGCTATGTTCCTGTGCTGCACGCTACATCTCCATGCCCATCTTGTTTTTCATTAGAGGGAAACTTGTCCATCAGCAGAGCCCCCCCGGAGCAGTTTCTATGAAACACAGTCATCTAGTTAAAACCATTCTTAAAAGAGCTCATAGAAAATTTAATTTTTTATAGTAAGAGTAAGATGTTCAAATTTTATAGAAAATTCCAGCCAGGTTATACTTTTAAATGACTAATGGAATATATTAGAAAGGCTTTAGTTGGATCTAAATAAGCATCCCTTCTTACATAAGACTAAGGCATAATTTTATAGTATAATTACATTATTGTATTAATTGGTATTCAAATGACCTGATATAGGGAAAGGTATTGTTCTCTTTTATTTGGTCTTATTATAAAGAAAATAAAACATGACAGAAGAATTTAGAGGACTACATTAAAAAAATCAATAATGTTGGTACTTTAAATTTTGCATGTGCTCTTCAAGTTTTTTCATATTATTTATATTTCTGGTACACTTGCTGTGAGAGAGTACATGAAATTTTCTTTCTTTTTTTTTAAAGACTTTATTTACTTTAGACAGAGGAGAAGGGAGGGAGAAAGAGAGGGAGAGAAACATCAATGCATGGTTGCCTCTCAAGTGCCCCCTACTGGGGACCTGGTCCACAACCCAGGCATGTGCCCTGACTGGGAATGGAACTGGTGACCCTTTGGTTTGCAGGCTGGCACTCAATCCACTGAGCCATACCAGCCAGGGCCAGTACATGAAATTTTCTAATCTTATCTTTCTTCTTAATTGAAAAATGTGAATTACTGATGTGTTGTTTTAATCATAGAAGAACTGATTAATGTGAATTCACTGTTAACTGGGATTTAAAAAATGACCAAGACAGTTTTTCCTCTCCAAAAATGTAACTAATACTGGAATATTTATAACTCTGTCATTAATATCAATATCCTTTGTATCCTGTATCTTTACCCTTCACATAAAGTGGGAAGTTCAAAATTTGGAAAACAGTATATTGATGTTAAATTTGAGGATGCCATCTATAAACTTAGAGTAAAACATTAATTTTGTAGTCCTGTGACTGAGTTTTGTTTTTGTTTTACTTTGTTTCTGTATCAGAGATGATTGTTGACCATCAGATTGAGACAGGCCTTTTGAAACCTGACCTTAAGGATAAGGTGACCTACACTTTGCTCCGGAAGCACCGTCATCAAACCAAGAAATCCAACCTTCGATCCCTGGCTGACATCGGGAAGACAGTCTCCAGTGCAAGTAGGATGTTTACCAACCCTGATAATGGTAATGCAGGGGCCAGCTGGCTGCTGCTCTCTTTACCCGTCCCACTCACCTTTACTCCATCTCGTCATCTTTTTTTAAAACCCCCTCTCCATATTTTTTTTTCTCAAGTTCACATGCCACCGCCATTTCATAATGACACTTTCTATCCCATTGGGCAGGTTTGCAGTCCTGTTGGAAAGATTTCAGCGGTTATAGTAGGCTGCAAATGCCAAGATGCCTTGCTCCATATACATCTGTTCCGATGGACTGAGATGGTTTGGCAATACTGCTGTGGTATGACAGCTGAATGTTTGAGGTGAATCAGCAGAGTTTTAGATTACTGAGTTCATCAAGGAACACACCTTTGACTTGGAAATTTGTCGGAATCAGGAGGACAGACTAAGATAGGAATGTTCTGAAATCTCATATCGTGAAGTATTTGCTTGGTATGTGAGTTGGTGTCCAGCCTATAAATGATCATTCATCAAAATAAAGCTCACTGTTATTTTTCTACTTAAAACAGCCATCTGTTCTTTTGTTAGATGTTAATGATTAGATGTGAGAGTAATGATTCAAGGTGGGATATTAACTGCATTATATAACAATAGGAAAGACACTGTCTTATTTATATTCTATTGCATTTACCAGAGTTTTCTGTGAAGTGTCTCTCTTCTGTGTCACTGTGTTTGTTTCAAATAAATTTCATGATTGGATACAATCTGAGAGCAGAGAAAGTAATTTCCACAGAGTATTGAAAAATGGAGGCATGGAGTAAGGAGTCACTAATCATTGAGCTGGTAGAAGTAGGTCTCTCCCGTCCCACCCCCCAGCCTTTTTTTTAGTATTAAGAGAAATGAATAGATAAGGGAGGTTCTAATTCACTGCCCTCAGCTGCATTTTCAGAATAACATAAAACGTGCTGTCATGGAAAGAGTACACTAATTGAGTGATATAAACCGAATTTTAACTCAGCCAGTCCGTTTCTGGAAATTGGTTTTTCTGACTAAATGTTAAAAGAAATGGTAATCTTGGAAGAAAGCTTACAACTAGCAGACTTTCTCTGGTATATTTTTGAACGTTTCCATCATTGTAGTTTCTTAATGAGTGTTTAGTTCCTAAATAGAACCAAATGAAAAGTTCAGTTTTATTGAGTGACATAGATTATTTTAAAAGTAAAACCAGTTATAAATAAATAATTAAAATAAAATCTCTTTATAAAAAACTTTCACTAAAGAAAGAAGCTAATCTAGAACATTCCTACTACAATTCAATGGCTCTGCCATTACCCGGAATACTATTGCTGCCTAGACACATTTTGATTTTTGTGAGTTTTTAAATTGTATTTTTAAAGAAAGGCATTGTTTAATGGTTAGAAATGTTATAGGATGAAGAAATCATTATGACTAGTGTCACAAATATTTCATTTTAAAAGCACTCTATGTATTTAAAATTGTGGTAATTAAAGAATTCTGTTTTTTATATCTTATTGATTATTCTCTCATGTAAAATGACAGTCCATGTTTGGAGATTTGTTTTTTTTGTCATGAAGTTGGTGGTAGCATAAAGAATCAAGAAAGTGCATTTTTTTTTTCAAATAATGGTATATTTGCAAAGTGAAGAGGAGCAGATATGACAGAATGAGGGGCCTTCCACCAGTGCGGTGTGAGCCTCACGCCATGGGTGTGCACGCAGAGTGGGAATTAGGAACAGATGGGTCTTGGAGGCCACTGTCTTGTGCTTTAGGAGAAAGTATTTGGATGCGAAATACAGCAAACCAGTTGATACAACTCATCACTTGTATCCTATCAGTAGATCTTTGCACTTCAGAAGAAAGTTGAAATTGCTTTTCTCATTTGCCTTTTCTCTTGTGAAATGTTATATACTCTGGGTAAAAAGCAACTAGGAAGGGCGGGCAGTTCTTTTCCTTTCTGACTCTTCAGCTTACACCCTGAAGCATGGAATTTGAGTAGGGCTTTTTAAACCTGTTATTATTGACCTTTGTGTTAGCCACCTCATTTGAAACATCCAGAGGCAAGATTTGGCTTTGAGAGATTCTATAACCGTGGATTTCACATGCCTCCAAGGTGTACACTCTTAGAAATTATCAGATGGTAAATTTTTGGTTTTCTAGAGGCACTTAATTTACAAGTTTATATAGTTACCTTTGCATGTTACAGTTAACTACTTAATATCTTTAATATAAAATTTTCTTAGGATAAATTTCTAAAATAAAGAATTATGGAACTCTTGCTACTATTTTAGTAAAGCAGAATCTTATATTTATTGTAGTCAGAACAAGATTCTGATATCTGTATGTAAAACCTAGAGAAACTTGTCATAGTCTAGAAAATAGACTCAGTGACACTGTCAGCTTTGGTTGTGAGAGCAACAATGTAATTAATAGCTGACACTCATGAAGGTAGTTTAGAACTGGAAACTTTTATATTTCACAGCAGTGTACTGGAGCCACCTCTCATCTACTCTTAAGAGTCAAATGTTATCAGGAATTTTATGAGCTGATTGTTAAACATAACTATTATTAAAAATTAAATTAGATAGACATGCTTAAATATTTTTAATTACTTTAAAAATAAAGGTAATAAACATCAAAGTTCATCACTTTCTCCTTATTTTACTATAGTCTATGCTCTTGAGGTTATTTACATCTATTGTGCCTGTATGGCAGCAATACTACAAAATGATATCCCACTGTGTGCCTTTCCCCAACTCTGCATACGGGGACTTCATACTTCTAATTTGAAATCACCCATGATGGCAGTATTTACACCATATGAATCAGCAAAGGCTGTAGATCAGTGATTGATTTATTGGTAATCATCTTTAGACTTACAGTGATAAAGAAAATGCTAATAATACAGATTCAACTTAAAAGTGTGTAATGTCTGTAGTTGTGTTCTTAGCTTGGCAACTGTAACAAATTTCTGTAGCTTAAACAACTACATTTATCTACCATAGTTCTGGAGGCTGGGAAGACCAAGATCAAGGTGTCAGAGATCTGGCCCTCTTTCGGGCTTGTAGATGGGTGGTTGCCTTCTCACTGTATTTTCGTGTGGTGGAGAGAGATTATATTTTTCTTATCTTTTCTTATAAGGGCACTAATCCCACTCAAGATGGCTCTGCCCCATGGCCTAGCCTGTCAAAGGCCTCACCTTCCAATGTCATGACATTGGGGGGTATTTATTTCTTATTTATTTATTTATTTATTTATTTATTTATTTATTTATTTATTTATGTTGTATTTTTCCCCCGTTTCCAGGATTTCAACATATGAATTCTGGGACAAATTCAGTCTATCACAGCTGCTAAAATGTGAATATCACAAAGAATTGAGGAATCATTTCTCTGGTATTCAAAAACTATTATTTAGTTTAGCAAAGGAGTTACAGACATTACTGACAGATAAGTGAAGTTGAATATATGTCTCCATTATTTTGCTTCTGTCTTGTTAGCATATATGATAATAGAGTTTCAGCATGGATGTTGGAACTACGCTTGTTTGCCAGTTGCCACAGTAAGTCCGTCACTGAGGAGTTTGATAAAAATCAACAAAGGCATTCTGTGAGAATCAGCTGGATATCGGCAGGCCATTTACAAGATTACTGTGTATATTGTTATTCGTGTGTGTGCTGCACATCTTTCTTGTCAGTGAAACTCACTGCAGGCGTGCACATACTTACACGTGTAGACGAGCCTTCTCCCCTGGTGGAGGGCTGGGTCTCCAGCAGCCACTGGCGCATCACCGTCAGTCCTGTCACTGTCCAGCCACAGCTGGACATCAGCTCTCATGGCGAGGGTCCTGATGTGGCTCAGAGTTCAAGACAATTTAGTGTTTATAAAAAGAAATGATAAGTATTTTTATTTGCTAGGTATTAGGGAAGAATCAGGCTAGCTTCCAAGATATTAATTTTTGTGAAATTGCCGCTTGTTTAAGACATCTGTGAATTCTGATGGATGTGTCTGCCAGGTATGAAATGTTACAGGAGCACTCTAATTTATCAATCTACTAACTGAGGCATTTGTATAGAGTTTGTGTTGCATGAAGAAAATAATGAATGGGGTTATCATGTCCTCTGGTGTTGGATTTTCCTTTACCTACTCTATTTATCACTATTGTTTCAAGTTGAACCACATGAAATTGCCATTTTTGTGGGTAAGATGAAGTTGACTGTTAGTAATTTCATATGATTTTGCCAAATAATTTGGCCCGAGATACTTAGGTCCTGTATTATTGTGGTTTACTATGAAAAAATAACATTCAAGCCTAGAAACGTTCCTTAGTAGTATTTAAAAATCAAGGAAGATGTATTTAGTTTGCTTTTTATTAGAAAGTGAAAGTGCGTATGTAATTAGTATTTATTCAATAAACATTTAGTAAGATGTTTACAAGATTCCCTGATAATTCTATTTTAAAAAGCCATGGTTTATAGGATGATCTTATTTTTAAAAATATCACTTACCATTTACATGGGTACTTTTTATAGTTTAGAAAAGATAAGCCAGACCTGACTCAAGGACCATGATCAATTGGCAACCTGAATTTCAGTAGTCAGCTTTACTACCTTTGAGGAAATCTGGGCAAAGCTGTCAGCAGTTTGTCCTAAATGATCATACAAACGAATCCCTTTTTTTTTTGTGGTCTGAGGGTACAGATATTCTTTAGGGAAAGTGACTTTGGTTATCCAATCAGACCTACACCTTGAATTTCAGTTTTCCCTAATACAATTTCATGATCCCATTTTTCATTAGTTTTTTAAATAAAAAATTAGAAGTATAATTTAGTACTCAGTTTTAATAGCTATAAAACAGATATAATAAAAATTAAATGAGATAATACATGTAAAATATTTAGAATGATAATTGGCACATAGTAATCACTCAACCAATTATAATAAATTATATATAATATGTTTAAACACAATTAAGGAAGAAAATCTCAAGTAAGAGTGGTTTTTGGAATTATATTTGCTCTGTAGCTACTATTTGGGAAGAATCTTATGGCTATAGCGCTGGTTTATTTCCTCTGCCTTTTGGTAAGTGATGCAGATATCATATAGTTAGCAGTGGAAGAGGTGGAAGCCCTTTTTCATCCCAGTCCTCTTACAGAATATCTGCCCCTGTTCCTGCTTTCACATTTTGCTAAATGGCTACAGGGAAATACTAAACCACACGAGAGCCAAGACTTAGATGAGGAGTTAGGAAAGGTGGTAGCTCCAGGCCTGGACGGCCGGCTCCTAGACTTCATGGGGCTTCCTCTGGCCTTTCTCCTGGTGCAGTATGACATCTGCACGCCATTTACCGAGATATAGAATACTCCAGATAGAACTTCTGGGTTTTACCTTCAGTTCGCCACTGCTTTTTTTTCCCTGTCCAGTTTGAGAAATGTGATCCACTCACTCCCACCACTTGTTGCCATCCCTTCCTTACCAGGCAAGCTGCTGCTTCCTAGTTTTCTGCCACATTGCTGTTTCTAACATAAGCACACAACACCTTCAGATATTTTAAAAAGTCTATTACTGTCACGTACAGTGACATAGATAGTGGTTGACAAGATAGAACAAACAATGAAAAGAAGTCAATTCTTTTTGTTAGCAGTAATTCTAGGCCTCATTGAAATGTCAGTGGGATTAGCAAGGCTCTTGTTGCTTTGGATCTGATTTGAGACTGGGTGTCTTCAAGCTATTTAGTTTGGCTATTAGATCAAGCTGCCTAGATGCTGGCATGTGGTGGATCTGGCTGGGACCACTGCCAGGTTTGGCAGGTTTCTCCATTTCTTCAGAAATTCTTAGCTTTTTGTCTGGGTTTTGGATTCCAGCTTATCTTAATAGTCTCTGGCTGGATGGTTCTACTTTGTCCCTGCCCCCCATCCTTGAATTCAGACCTGGTCCCTGAATCAACGGGTGAGGCAGGCATTTCCCTTACTTCTCTCAAAGATTCTGTCCCTCTGGAGCAGGCCATCATGCTTCTCTAGTTCTGAGATGGGTCCGTTGACAGGTCCACATTGCCTTAAGATGAGTCATCTTCCAGGTGCCCTTCTGCATACAATCAGCTCTCTCCAACAACCAACAGCATACGTCCATCTGTTTAGTTCAGGCCTCAATTCTGCATTCATTTGCACAGCACAGATGTATGTCCTGGCCAGAACCCAGTGATCGAGTCTTCTCAGCCTTAGATTTAATGAGCCAATCTATTTAAAGTTTCTAAAAAAGTACCTGAATGAAAGTGTTTCCAAATAACAGTAGTTATTATTGTTTACATTATATTCTAATTATTTATCAGACCCCATTCTTATCTTCCATGTTCTCCCCACCCAGGTAGGTGACCAATCTTCCAGATTTATAGTGTTCAGATCTTGAAATAAACAATCACACGTTTTTCTCCAGGGGTCATTCCCTCCCAATGTGTGGTAGTCTGTTCTACTCTTATGACAATGAAGAGTCAGGCCTACGAGATACCACAAAAGTGAGGATTTAGGTTTTGACATAAAAGGCCTACTTTATAATCTTAAAGATGTGGTGCTGTCTTTTCCAAAGGCTTCATTCTAATCTTGGACTTACATTTAGTAGCAGTGTGATTTTGAGCAATTTAGACATACTTCTTGAGCCTCAGTTTTCATATCTATAAAATAAATGCATTTTATTCTGTGTATACAACCAGGAGTAAGATACCTTTGTGAAAGTATTTAATAAGCATAACAGGAGCTACATGGTAAGGAACAAGTATTATTCTGAAATATTTTAAAGGGCAAATGTAATGCCTTTCAGGTTTAAAACTGAGCACAGAGTTTCAATTTGGCACCTTTATTTTGTATTCTATTATTTTCTGTGTCTCTCATTTTTTTCCTTCCACTACTCCGTATATGAAAACATTCTTAGAGTGGTACTTTTTAAACAGTGCTACTTTCATAATCAACTTTACAGATGCCAGATAACACTTATGAGGTATCACTCATGAGCTTTCTCATGTTTTTAATGTAGAGTATGAAAACCGATCTCTGTGTCTGAACAATGACAGTTTTAAGCTCCCAGTAATATATGTATAACAGGATGTTACCAAATGTTACTAATTGCCAGTCTGTTTTACATAGCCAGAGTCTGTGACAGAGTCAAGGACGAAATGATTCTCCTACCACACATCCTACCACATATGAGTACGTACTCACTTCCCTATTTCTCCCTCTCTGCAAAAACCATGAACTTAAAGGATCCTCCACTGATTTGCTGCTGTCAGCCCCAAGCAAATCTTATTTCAAGCCTTAAGGTTGTTGATACAGCTGCCCTTGTGAAATCTTGTTTTCCTAAGCCTTGCCTTGCTCTAAGAGTAGACAGGCGAGTATATGTAGATCTAGGATTATGTCCTGGTGTCTGTGAAATAGAAATAGAAGAGTGGAGAAAAACATGAGGGAAGAAGGAAAGGCACAATGAAGACGTGAGGTGGGAGCACTGTGGACTCTTTATCATGCCTTCCCGAAAGAAAAAGGGGAATATAATCAAAGTCTTCCAAAAATGATTAAGTATGCCTCATTCTACTCAATCCCTGTTTCAGTGCAAATACAAAAGACAAAAAGGAGATTTTTTCAGGTTTGTGAACCTGATTTTTTAAGAATTGCATTTTAAATTCACGGTAGGCCCAGGTTGCCGTCTTTAGTGTTTTCCAGCACCCTTCTGGATGTTGAACAAAGAAGACGTCATTCCATCAATGGTAAGAGTAGTGAGTAGCAATAATAAAACCTTCCATTAATTGAGCACCTATTATATATATCAGACATTATTCTCTGTGATGTTTCTAATGTATATATCATTATTCCATTGGCATATGAAAACCTAAAGATAAAAAATATAAGATAACTTGCCCAAAAATAAACAGTGGAGGAACCTAATTGCTTAATAACAATATACTACAGTATACTTCTAGTTGAATGTAGTAATTCAACTACAGTGGTTAATGAGCTCCTCAACTGTAACTTCCTTCCCACACCTCAGTAAGTCTAGTACTCTTTGTGCAATCCTGTGACACTGAAGGGCCCTGGAGGTTATCCTACGGCTAGGCAAGAATCCATACCCAGTATGGCAGCTGGATGTCTTTATTGGCCTTTTCAAATGGAATTTCGTAGACAACCTGTCTCATGAGTTTGAAGGTGAAAAGATGCCTGGGTTAAATTTCTTGGGTAAATAAGGTGCTCAGTAACCATTTGGTCATGCAACCCTGCAATCCTGGAAGAGCCCTAAAACTTAAACATAAGTAAATTTATTTTCTTTTAAATAAGACTATTAAAAGTAATTTTTCGGGAGTGATTTTTTTTGGTCTACTTGCATAATTTAAGTAGGGACACCCTCCTCACCTGAACAGATCTGGGACTGATGGTTTCAGACAAGTTGTTCCCAAGGGAAACATGAATCAAACCCCACCCCCCCAAAAAAAAGTCCTCTCTACAACATTTTTCCTGCAGTCTAGATATTGGAAACCAGCTCCCCAAAATCTTTAGAACTATGTGCTTCTCTTTATTAAGTCCTAATCATATAAACCAATTTCTACCTTGTTTACGCCCAAAGCTAAGCAAAAGTGATTCAAAAGAGAACACGTAAGATAGAAGCAAAGCTAAGTTGTTTACTGTGTAGCTTAAGGGTAGAAGAGGCACCATGAGAGCATTTTTTAGGAAAAGTACTCAATAGTATATTATTACCATGCTATAATTATAGAAAATTTGGCTCCAGCTTTGGAAACAACTTTTCAAAATTTTATCTTTGGAGTAAATTTGTAAAGAGAAACGAAGCAACATGAAAGGGTTACAGAGTTTGTATCTCTTTCTGCACAGAAGTACGCATAGGGTCCAACAAATCAAAACGTTGGAATTGCCAATATAAGTAATGGATGCTGTGAGCCTCCCAGTTTTCATGATGGTAAGCAGCCAGATGGCTCCAATCAGCTTCGCTAAAACACAGGTGCCAAGTCTCTATGGGCAGTTTCATTTTCATGTCTGTCGTTGGAGCCAGGTTCTTGGCTGGTGTGTGCCAGCCTCCATTCCACTGGGTTCTTGATGGTGAGGCTCAGTGTCAGTGGAGACTGTTTATGCAAAAAGGAGTTTCCAGCGTTAGACACGTTGAGCAGAGAGGAGAGAGAAGCTATTGGGGAAAGTTTGTTATTAGCACTGAGATTTAGAGCAGCTGCTGATTTCTTGTATTTACTTCAGGAGAAAGCCGTGGTATCAGTGAGCTACCTACTGACCAGAAGTTAAAGAATGTGAACCTTCATTTGAATTTGCTTTGCATTACCATCCTCTGTCAGTTCTCACTGATCTGGAATTTCAGTAGGTTCTTGCTCGGGCTTAGATCAATGGCTGCAAGTTGTCCAGCGTCTTTCTTTCCCTTTAGCTAAGCCTGTAGGAATACTGGCTCTTGAAGCAGGTCACTTCTTGTCAAAAGAAGTAGAAGGTGAAACTTGGTCGGTATGATACTATATGTTTCTAAATCCCTCCCTCTTGACAAAAGCAATTTTGGAATAATCTCAACTGGTTCATTTTCCTGTATCATTTTTCTTGGTGCAATAAAAACTTGCAAAGAAGTTCAGTTATGGGAAACAATTAAAAATTCAGATTGCAAAGAGAAGACATCAGACTTGCCTCAAACAGGTGCTGGCACAGATGGCCCACTCACAAGTGCTAGCTTTATTTACAGCATTTAAACACAGATAAATTGACGAAAATGTTTCCAGATTTTATAATGTGCGGAATGCCCAAATTTGGCTATAAAATTACATTAACTTGTAAGTGATTCAGTTTAAAACTTGACCTCCCAAGTCGCTGTTAGCCTTAAGAAGACCATTCGTCTGCCCTGTCATTTGCACACTTGTATGAACAGATGATCTAATCTTTGCTTTTGGCTGGATAGGCTTTGCTGTGCGCCTTCATCATTAAGTGACTGTCTTTATTATTAAGGGGGAGAAACTCTCCCCTGTTGAATTCTGTGCAGTGTGATGGTTACATATTTCCAACCTCATTGTCCTTCCCTGAAGAGTAGTTACGCTGCCTATTTCTTAGTAGCCCTGGAATGAAGCATTTGATAAGAATAGCAAAATAGATGACATGAAACCCGGGTGAAACTATCTACAAACAGAAGTTGATGGTGCTCTCCAGTTGATGAAAACTCTCTGCAGGAACCATACTAAATACTTAGCCTGCATCATTGTTCTGTCTTGGGTGTGGTTTAAAATTTGGCATTGGTGCACCACATGTTAAAGTTATAGTAAAGTAAGTATTAAAGGGCACCAGAAAATGAGGACTAATATGCATTTCTAAATAGATTTGTATTAAGGTATTGATTTATTTATATCCCAGCCTCATGATTCTGAAGGGCTGACCAACAGTAGGCAAAAGTCTTGAAAACAAGTTCTACATTCACCAAGGAAAATTTCAGAAGTAGAAGTGTGAAATGTCAATTTCTGCATCTGTGCACAGGATCCATAGAAGGGTCTGTTGGGTAGATCACAAGAAAGCTCCTTGCTAATATAATACCCTGCCTGCTCCCTGTGCTTCACAAAACTGTGTGTTACTCCCCTGTGTGTGTGCTTATGTGGTGCAAAATGATTAACAGCCTTGATCTCACATCTTGAGATTAGTGTTCTTTATGTGAACCTTTCCTCTGGATACAATCCATGCTTTGGGTATCGGAATTGCAGAGCAGATCATCTACTGGTACATGGGGAACTATAATGATTGAATGCAATTTTTCTTGTCTTTTTCTTTCCATGTTGGAATTTGTTCCATCAAAAGATGCAGGGTCATGGGAGGGGGTGTGTGTTAATGTAATATGTCATTAATCTCCTTTAACCCTCCTGTGTGATTTGCTTTAGTATTTTTTTCTTCTTAATTAATGCTCCATCCTCATCCTTGCTGTGGCTGCTCATATGTCCTCCTCCTCCTCCTGTCTTCTGCTTCTGACACTAAAGCCCGCAGCCCGCTTGAGAACTCAGTGCCCTGCCTAGCAAACCGCACCTCGGACGATGACCCTCGAGTGCGGCGCACTCCCAGCGTGGGATGGCTAAGTAAGTCCATGACTGGGGAAAGGGCAAGGATGGTGGCGGTGGCGGGCCGTGGGAGGGCAGGGAGATTGGTCTGATGGTCACTGAGTGGAGGGAACCCTCAGAATGCCTGAAAGGATAAGGCTTACACGTTGTTGAACTCACAATTATTTATTCCTGCCACTACCACATTGTACAGTAATGATGCAATCTTCTGAGTGACCTGCCATCCTGAATTCAAGTTGAGTACCTTGTAAGGCAGTAGAACAGGTATGAAGTGGAGTTGTCAGGCCGGGTGCTGACAGTGTCTTCTCCATGGCACACTGCTGGGGACCTGGTTTCCTTCAGAGGATTGTGAGGAAGATACTTGAGATCTCTGAAGGTGGTTGAAGGCATTCAAGTGCTGGGTAAAAGGAAAAACTTACTAAGTTAGTGGCCTAAAAAACACCCCCAAATTCCTATTATGTGCCCAAAAAGAAGTGGATGTTAGAGATAATGAAAAAATAAGATAGAATCTTTACTTTTTTAAATAAAAAGCTTCGCTAAAGAGACAAGGTTTATATACCTAAAATCCAAAAAAAAAAAAAAAAAAAGGAAAGAAAAGAAAAGAAAAAGAACATACACAGAAAACTACATGGACTTTCCCGTAAGATTCCAAATTTGATTATGTATGATATAAATTTTAGTTGTCAAGAAACCCATCCATGGTGACATCATTCAGCTTTTAGCTGTTTATTATTACCGTACACCTATTGATTTAAGCTTTTACTATTTTTAGTGAGGAAATTTCACTGTCCTAGGAAGAGGCCTTTCTCCAGTTTAGTGGGAGTCATTTGAGTTCATCCCAGAATGCTGCTTATTGTGACACATTATTCCAGGGATTTCATTGGAGTAAATTGACATTTTTAGAAATTATATTAGTAATCTTTGTTTCTACTCAGGACATAAATGCACAAGGTATTTAGAAATGAATAAGTAAGTCGTTTTCTTCAGGGTTAACAATTATACAAAATGCTAAGTGAAATGACAAAAAATGCATGCATGCACACTAGCACACACAAGATTATGGGAACATCTGGTCTGGTTGGCCTGGGAGTTGAGATGGTAGAAGAAATTTTGGATTTGGTAATTTTAGGGCTAAATCTTAAAGGGAAAGTTGTATTTGGTCCTGGGAGAACTGGAGGAAGGACCCCCTATTGAACTATAACCCTGCAATGATTTCTGCTATAAAGTAGGTCTAAGTTTACCTGACTAATAATAAATGTTGCAAACATTAATTCAGTACTTTGCAGGTACAAACCCTGGGCTAAGTACTTTATGTAATATCATTTAATTTTCTGAACAATCCTGTGGAGTGGCTGTTGATATCTGCATCTTACAGGTGAAGAAGCGGGGCTTAGAGAGCTTTAGTAACTTGCCCAAATTACACAGATACTGAGTGTCTAAGGCAGGACTTGAACTTCATCATATGGTGCATCCATCTGTAACTTTGACGGGTAATGATGTATTGAAATTGGAATTAAAGTATAAGAAATTCACATGGTTAGATTGTCAAAAAGAATCTACTGACTCCACAATGAAGCTTTGACACTGATACGATTTTTCCCTGCAAGAAACATTTATTCCTTCTAATAAATTCTGCCCCCCGCCTCAGTGATGTTTCTTGGGGAACAAATAAATTTAGGTAAGAAGTTTGGTCTTTTGGGTTTGGAGTCAGGCAGGACTGTGTTTGAATCTGGCATCTGCCATTTGCTGGCCTCCAGATGTTGGGCAAGTTTCTTCTCTACTGGAAAGGGATTCTCAACCATAAAATTGAGTTAATCTTACCAACATAAGATTGCTGTGAGAATTACACTAGAAATATGTCCAATGTTTAGCATATTGCTCAGCACTCAGTAAACCCACCATCACTCTTATCAGTAACGTGCTTATTGGAATTGCTCAAAAAGTTGTAGCTGGTTCTAGCCTCTGACTCTAACTCATTCAGACACTGAAATATTGTTGTTGATAAAACATCAAGAAAATTGACCAACATTTTCAGTTTGTTGATGATATGAAAATATACTAACTATTTGGAAATCAACCTAAGACTATGTACACCCTAGGGCAGCCCTTCTAAAAAACACACTTCAGTCATAAGAGAAGATTCTCTCCTTGTGTATTTATATGCTATATTCTCTCCCTAAATAAACAACTTTTGATGTATAATCTTAATAATTTTCTAGGGATCCTTATTACTATCAATTCAATAAATTTAATTTACACATTGAATAATTGAGGTATACAAAGTGGTGCTAAATCCTCCTAGGTCTACCTACGTACCCAACCAAATTCTCATCTTTCATCAGTATGAACTTGTAGTCTAATCAGTTTGCCTTTTTTTCTTTTGGCTGATATTGTGGCAAGTCTGAGTTTGGTGCCTTAGTTGATACCTTTGCCCTTCCAAGAATGCCTTTTCAGGAATGCCTATCCAAGTCCTGGCTGGGTGGCTCAGTTGGTTGGAGCATTGTTCCATAGCCAAAGGGTTGTGGGTTTGATTCCTTCCTAGTCAGGGCAGATGAGTGAGTTGTGGGTTTGGTCCCTGGGCCGGGTGTGTATGATAGGTGACCAATCAATGCTTCTCTCTCCCATCAATATTTCTCTTTCCTCCTTGGGACTCTCTAGAAAGCAATGAAAAAAATGCCCTCAGGTGAGGAGTAAAAAAAGATTAAAAAAATATGTCTATCCAAAACTGGTCAGTAGGGTCTGAATGATGTCTCATCTTCTTTATAAAATAGTTCTAGTAAACACAAAAGATCTTTCCAGGTCTTAAAATCCCAGAGTTCCTGTTGTCTGTGTCTCACAACTGAAGACTTGCCACATATTGTTTTATATTCTCCTCTGGTGCTGCGTTGTTTGTATTTTTTGCAAATGTCAACTATATAAAAAAGCTCCATTAGGGCAGGAGCTGTATCTCATGATTTTATGTGTCTTCCAGTGCAGCGCAGGTGCTTGAAACATGGGAGTCGTACAGTAAACACTTACTCTTGACACTTGGACTTTTTACTAAAAGTAGCTGAAAGCTCAGTTTCCACTAGGGCCTATCTTGATCAGTAAACTATTAACCAGAAATGAATATTGTTTACTACCTGCAAAAATGTGATTTCTTCATATTGCTGCTCATCCTAGTCTGATGAATTTGATTACCAGTTTATTTTAATAGTTAACATGGAATTATTTTTCAAAAACACTGCCAAAATATCAGCTAAAACACAGGTTTGGGAACCAGGTTCCAATACTTGAATCTTTCAGTATTCTTAGCAAGCTATTTTCAGGCTTAGTGTGACTTGAAGTAACTACCTTCAAAAAGCCACATTTGAAGTTGCTTTTGGGGAGTAAGCTCTCATCATTTTTACATTGTGTGCTTCTTATCTTACTTGTCACCTGAGGCAGATATGAGCTTACAGCTTTTACCATTTCAAATGCTGCCAAGGTATTGAATTAGAAGTTGGAACAAAACCAAAAATGATTTCCTCTTACAGATCTCACTGGCAGGTCTCAAACCAGCTTGGACTACTGAGAACAAAAGAGAAGCATTCACCTCTACTTTTCAAGACAAGCTAATACCCACCTAACTGCTTTGCCATGATTAGAGCGTGTAGGGGCCGACTCTATCTTGGTAGATCAAGAATGGCTCTTCACTCTCCTGCTTATCTAGGAATTCAGTTTGACACCTAACAGCCGGCATCCTTTGAGCCCTTAGAAATTACTTGTGTCCTTTTGCAGTTACTGGCAGTCAAGATCAGTTCTTTAGACGCTTAGGTCTGAACCTCAAAGAAGAAACTAGGTTTAGGATTTGATCCTGCCATCTTCTGCACATCCTAGCATCTGTCTTCACTTTCCTTTGTGTTGTGACCATTTGTCTAGTTGGTAAACCTATGAGGCAGGGACCTCCGGGTCTAGTTTAGGGCTTTGCCCTGAAAGTACTTATCCAGTGTTTAATGTTATTACTATGCTAAGTGTAATAAAAATACTGTTTTTTTCCATGAAGCCACAGTGTTATAAGTGAGGATTCTTGTTTCATCCTACGAGCAGTTACATAGTTAACATTAGAATTTAAAGAACTGAGTTGCAGGTGGAACTTTTTTGCTTAAAAAAAAAAAACAACCTTTTGTTTTTCTTTCCTCTTGGGCATTTCTGAAATTAAATAATTCATAGTCTTCCAATTGCTCCGAAGTTTACTGACTAAATGAAAAATGATAATTTGCTGTGGCTCTAGATTTTTCTTTAAAAGTTTTGGAATTTCTTTGGGAGAGTGGTGAACCCAGAGAGTTCACTTTAATAAATGTAAGGCACCGACCATTCACTGAGCTCTAATTCTTGCAGCTCCATGGTCCACTTGGGGAGAAGGAGCCGAGGGAAGTTCACAGGCAACGCTGACTGAGGAAGGCGATGTGCCGCCAGAGAGGAAGAGGGCACGCCTGCTTGCCTACAGTGTGTGGCACAGCGCATGCATTGTAGTCTCCGAAAATGTTTATGAGAAGAATGGACAGTAGGGCACAAAAAGAGAATTGGGGAAATAATTCTTCTTGGCAGAGACCTACTTTTCAGGGGACCTTAAAGATGGCTTGTACTTCCATAAAGGGAGATTGTAGGAAAGGCAGGATGAGACCTTGAAAGACGACGCAAGTCTGAGAGACAAGTATAAAAGCAACCGAGTTGTTGGAAGAGTAAAAAGAAGAGTTTGTGTGAGGTAGAGTAATTGGGTGCATTTGATTAGCAGAGAGGGAGAGGAGAATAGCACATATGGGTGTTAGGCTGGCAAAATATTTGAGCCATTTTGTGGAAGGTTATAAAAGTTTTTTAGCATGGAGGTAGCATGATGAGAGCTGTGTGTTAGGGAAATTAATCTTCCAGGGGTGTTTGAATGGAACAGAAAGGGGAAATGCTTGAGGTAGGGAGGGAGTTGGGAGGTGACTGCAGCAGTCCAGAGGTAGAGTGTGAGGGTCAGGATCGGTGGACTGTCAAAATGAAAAGGAAGGGACAATGCCAGAACTCTGATAGTGATGGCCTTTGCAGGACTTGACAACAGCTCAGATGTTAGGGGAGAAGAGGAAGGAATCCAGGATGCCTCAGGTTTTGAGCTCACAACCCAGGAGATGACAGAAACTTCTGGAAAAGGGGATGGGATTTACCAATGGCAGTTCAGATTTCTGTGCCTGTCCAGCATGTTGTGGCCACCTTTGAGGGTATATTTCACCAACAGATTTTTAGATGATTTATCGTGGGCCAAGACTCTTAAAGTTCTGCTTTGTTATTACATTCTCACCTTAGTTTTTCACACCCATCTAAACCTACCTTTGGGGTGCAGAATTACCACTCAGCTGTAGCTCTCTTTATTGCCTATGAACTTAGAGCAGTTTTATCTTGATTTTGAGCATTTAACCTTCCATCCCTGTTTCTTCATCAGGTTCAAGATCTGGGGTTCTTCTTGGTTGGAAATATTATTTATACAATTCTCACATACATTTTTGGCCTTTTAAAAGGCAAAAAGAAATCCAAGAACACCTTTCAAAATTCCCTTGCTTTTCATAGTCACAGATTGCAAAAGACTATAGGAAATAAAATCTTTCAGCAACCTGACATCTGCCTTCAGACTTTGTAGCTAACATAAGACATTCAGAAAACTTACATGGTTTCCAAGAATGAGTTACAACATTCTTCAAATACAGACAGTCCTAACAACTTACAAAAATGAAAAGCGATTGTTTAAAAATTTTATTTATTTATTTTTAGAGAAAGGGAGAGAAACATAGATATGTGAGAGAAATATCAATTAATTGCCTCTCTCACGCCCTCACTGGGGGCCTGGCCTGCAACCCAGGCATGTGCCCTGACCAGGAATCGAACTGGCGGCATTTGGGTTTATAGGACGACACACGAGTTAGGGTGAGATTTAGTTACTATTTATCCTGAACTTCTGAAGTAGGTCCCTTAAGTTATTTATTGATATCTAATACTGTCTTTACAATGAGCTAAAAGTATATGTTCACTCCAGAAGTCTAAAATTGAGAAAATCCAAGTGCATAAAGAATAAAAAAACTTAGAAATACAGAGTATTGGGGACTTGGAGGAGAATTTGAGAGGCACAGATTTGGAAAAACTTTGACAATCTGCTGGAATTATAAAATAGACTTCTTCTTCCTCAACAAGGAGAGTTGAGTATTTGTGAATATTCAAACCTGTGCTTGGCAAGAGGGTGACATGTAGACTATCTTCATACTCACACTCTTTTTCCCATCTCCTGATTTCTCTGTTTGTTTTCCTGACCTTCCTGTTTCTTACCATTTTCTCCCTTCCATCAGACTTGGAACCTTATCATCATCCTTGATTATGCACCATCTCTGCCTCTCTTCCCTCATTGAACCACTACATCTGTTAAATATTACCTCTCTACTGTTGCCTACTCGGTCCTCATTATCATCTTACTGTCATTGCTTTGGTTCAGGTCATTATTTCTTCTTGCTTAGTCTAATTCAGCAGCCTGTAAGATTTGGGGTCACCATTTATAATTAGACATAGGCAATTGCATTTGACACTTTCAGTTAATCTTACCACAACTGGTTGATAAGTCACCTTCTCATGTGGAAATGGTCAATGGTAGGTCAGTGCATCTCAAACAACGTCCAAACCCCTGTGCTAGGCATTCAAGGCCCATTGCACAGTGACTTAATGTTGATTAAGCAGCATTTCATGCTACTGTATTTCCCTCTATCTACTGTGCATTTCAGCAGCTGCTTACCATTACTTGAATTTGCTAAATTCTTGTAGTGTATTTGCCCTAGGCATTCTTTTTTTTAAAAGATTTTATCTGTTTATTTTTAGAGAGAGAGGAAGGGAGGGAGAAAGAGAGGGAAAGAAATATCAATCAGCTGGCTTTCATGAGCACCCCAAACTGGGACCAGCCTGCAACCCAGGCATGTGCCCTGACCAGTAATTGAACCAGTGAATTTTGCTTTGCAGGACAATGACCAACCAACTGAGCCACACCAGTTAGAACCCTAGATGTTCTTTCCACTTGGAATACCCTCCTTCCTCCTGAGACTCTGTCAAAATTCTGCCCATCGTTGAAGACCCACATTCTCCTTGAAACCTTCCCAACTTGAGGTGCTCTATACCGACCTTAAACTCTGAAAGCAACTGTCTTGAGACTCCGCACATGACCTTCATCTCATTCTGCTTTGTATTATACTGTGTGGATATGTGTATTATTGCCTCTGATAGCATTAAGGGCAGGACCCAGGTCTAATTCATTTAGATACCCTCTATCACAGGGATGGACAACGATGGCCCATGGCCCAAATCATTGCTGCTTGGTTTTGTAAATCATATTTTACTAGGACACAGCCTTGCTCATTAGTTTATGTATTGCCTACAGCTGGTTTCATGCTGCAGCGGTAGAGTTATATAGTTGCAACAGAGATCCTATGACCCAAAAAGTCTAAAATATTTACTAGCTGCCTTTTTACAGAAAAGGTATTCTGACCCTTGCACTATCATATTGGCTCTTAACATGGGGACTGGGGAGCCCCAGGTATCCCTGAGATCATTTCAAAGCATTTAAAAGGTCTTTGGATTTTCTACATATTATTCAACCAAAACAACATATCTCAACAGATTGAGCAAGGGGCAGAAAAGAGAATCCAGGTGTATTTCAGTAAGCCATAATTAAAGAGATTTGGGCCCTGGCTGGCGTAGCTCAGTGGATTGAGCGGGGGCTGTGAATCAAAGCATCACAGGTTCGATTCCCAGTCAGGGCACATGCCTGGGTTGCAGGCCATGGCCCCCAGCAACTGCACATTGATGTTTCTCTCTCTCTCTCTTTCTCCCTCCCTTCCCTCTCTAAAAATAAATAAAATCTTTAAAAAAATAAAAAATAGAGATTTGTAAAAATGTGAAACAGTGCTGTTCTTGTTACTAGAATTTTTGTTTTGAAAAGTTGTTTTTCATTAAGTACATCATTACTTATGTTAACATGTAATGGGTTTATTAATGTTATGAAAATTAACAGGTAATTTATTTTAACTTTGGTTTTAGTTTCTAATATGGTAAATATTGAGAGATAAACACTCTTAATTTTTAGTGTGTGATGGTGACCTGAGACTAAGGTTTGACAACTCCTGCTCCATGTG